>JAZHRO010000033.1:0-614772 GCA_037157565.1 Thalassia testudinum | reverse complement strand
TATATTTTTCCTTAGATCTATCCTCGGATTAGCCCTAAACACATTCTGTATTGGATTCCTTCTCCCTACCATCAATCCTTGCAGAGTCCCTTGAAATCGATGCTTCAAGATTGCACCGCCATGGCAACTCCTAGAACCTTGGCTTTCGACATTCGGGATAGTGCCGCCTATGGCGCTCCGTAGTTAAATCCAGACCCTGGCAATCAACATTTCGTGATAATTCCACCCATGGCATCTGAACCAACACAAGGTGTTTACGTACCCCTAATAGGATATTTAAATATCCTAGGATACAAGCACTGAGGAGACGGTATGTTATTGCGCATCTTTGAGGAGAGTTTCCCAGCTTTCCGCGTCGGGAACTCATCCAAATCAACTTATGTTTTTGAGTCTCTCCTAATCTAGATCTTAGGACCATTTCTAGAATAGCATAAATGCTTTTGACATGATTTCATATTTAAGCGCACTAAACCAGATTGTGTGTGATTTTTTGGGTGCTTAAGTTACCGAGTCCCGCAAACTAAAGGTCAGTTAACGGGGCAGAATACTACCTAAGCCTTAGACTTAATATACAAGCTTTGCATTTTCCTCAACCTCTTGAGGACTAATTCGGATCTTGACAAGTACGTGAATGTTTAAATCTCATAATAGATCTAAGAGGCCTAAGGTCGGTATTTACCACTAATCTCTTAAGTTTTAGCCTTCCAGGTCTTAATTCGTCATTCGATCCAACCTCGAAGTTAGGTAAGTTCCATATTATTTTGAAAGGACTCCAATTTTTCTTCTTTTATCTTTTTTCTCCTTTATTTTCTTTTCAATTTTCCTCCCTCCTTTTTCTCATTTTTCACTCAAATGGACACTCTTCAACCTCCATTTTTTTTTAATGCGAAATCCTTTTTGTGAGATTTGATTTTCACGGCGTTTTGCACTTTAATACCCCCCCATGCCTATGATTTGCAATGTCCTCATTGTAAACTAGGTGGGTTCGAATTCAGCTTAGATCGTACATTAGAACATGTTCAAAGGGTGGGTGAACGGGTCGGGGTGACTGTTGCGGATAATTTGAAGCTCTGGTACGTGTACCAGAGGTGGAGTCAGTTGTTCTAATGGACGAACCCTAAAGTGCAATATAAGTTCAGCAAAGAGTTATGTCAAGAAAGATTTCGGGTTTTTCAAAGAGATGATGGGTTGCCTCCCGTTACCTGCTAAGTTTAATGCCATCAATTGGGCGCAATAAGCTCAGGGAGAACGGAGATCAAAAGATAACTCAGCCATGTTTGGGTCGGTGAGCTCGATGAACGATTTGAGTCTCTGACCGTTCACAACAAAAGGTTTAGAATTATGGCTGAGTTCACTAATTTCAACATCTCCATTTCCAAAGATTTTTCTTACCAATAAAGGTCCAATCCACTTAGATCTGAGTTTGCTTGGGAAGAGTTTGAGCTTGGCATCAAAGAGTAGGACTTTTTGACCAGGGTGAAAGGATTTTCACATAATGTGCCTGTCATATAAGCCTTTGACCTGCTCTTTGTAGATACGCGAGTTCTCTTACGCGTCATTACGTAGTTCCTCAATCTCACTCATTTGCAACCGACAATGTATTCCAGCCTTCATCAGATTCAGATTACACTTTCGTACTGCCCAATAGGCCTTATGCTCCATCTCTACAAGAAGGTGACATGCCTTTCCGTACACTAATCTGAAGGGACACATGCCTAATTGGATCCTGTGGGCGGTCTTATAGGCCCACAAAGCTTCTGAAAGGCGAGTAGGCCAGTCCTTCCTATCAGGCCGAACAGTAACCTGAAGGATCTTCTTGATCTCTCAATTTGACAGTTCTACCAGTCCATTACTCTGGGGGTGGTAAGGAGTTAAGATCCGATGCGACACCCCATACTTTTTCATCAAGGATTGGAAGTACACATTGTTAAAATGAGACCCGCCATCGATGATGATGGCCATAGGAACCCCAAATCTGGAAAAAATGTTCTCCTAGATGAAATGAAGAACAACTTTATGATCGCTAATTCTCATGGAGATAGCTTCGATCCATTTAAAGACATAATCAACAGCGAGCAAGATGTATTCGAAGCCGCTAGATTTAAGAAAGGGTCCCATGAAATCAATTCCCCATATGTCAAAGATTTCGCACACAATTATCGGGTTCAAGGGCATGATATCCCACAGGCCCATGTTGCCGAGGGTCTAACAACGAGCGCATGCCCTACAATACGTTTGTGCATCTTTGAACATTGTGGGCCAGAAGAACCCACACTGGAGAATTTTTGCTGCGGTTTTACGCCTAGAGCAATGGCCACTGCAGGCCTGGTTGTGACAGAATGAGATCACGTCATTGACCTTTTCATCAAGAATGCATCTCTAGATCTCCTGATCATTGCCAATGTGGAAGAGATAAGGTTCCTCCCATATAGTACTTGGCCTCGGAAATCAGCTTGTCCCGCCTGGAAGTCGTCTAATATGGCGAGACTTTCCCCATAACCAAGTAGTTCACTATATCAACAAACCAGGGGAGACCGTGAATGGCTAGTAGATGCACGTCTGGAAAATGCTCGATGATCGGACTAGACGAGTTGATGACTGAAGAAGGAAGACAGGACAAATGGTCAGCTACCATGTTCTGTTTTCTCGCCTTGTCGTGAATCTCGAGATCAAATTCTTGCAACAGCAAGATCCAACGGATTAATCAAGGTTTCGCGTCCTTCTTTGCGAGTAAGTGCCTCACAGCGGTGTGATATGAGTAAATGATCACACGGGAACCCAAAAGATAAGATCTAAATTTCTCCAGGCTAAATACTACTGCTAACAGCTCTTTCTTAGTAACTGTATAGTTACGCTGAGCCTCGTCCAATGTCTTACTGGCGTAATAATGACCATGGGTTTCCCGTCAACTTTCTGCCCAAGCATCGCCCCCACTACGTAGTCAGACACATCGCACATGATCTCAAAGGGTAGAGACTAGTTAGGGGATTGCGGGAATGGTGCTTGAGAAACTCGATCACGCAGGCTCTCAAATGCGCAAGTCACTCATCGTGATCTCGAAGGGGACATCCTTTGAGAAAAGATTAGTCAGAGGGCACACAATTTTCGACAAATTGGGAATAAAATGACGATAAAAATCGACGTGCCCCAGAAAAGAGCGGATGTCCTTGACTAAGCTAGGCATGGGTACTTTAGAAATCAAATTAACCTTGTCTCAATCAACCTGGATGCCATTTTCAAAAATAAGGTGACCCAGGACAATTCCCTCAGAAACCATGAAATGGCTCTTTTCCCAAGAAAGAACCAAGTTCATATCAATACAGCGCCTGAGGATTTGGATCAAGTGCAGGAGGCAATCATCAAAAAATTCCCTAGATACCGAGAAGTTGTCCATGAAGACTTCAAGGTATTCACCAACCATATCTGAGAATATGGCAAGCATGCACCGCTGAAAGGTAGCGAGTGCATTGCAGAGACCGAAAGGCATCCTACGGAACGCATATGTCCCATAGGGGACGGTGAAAGTGGTCTTCTCTTGGTCCTTAGAATAAATTGCCACCCGATTATAACCGAAGTACCCATCCAAAAAGTAGAAGAATCGATTTCTCGCTAGTTTCTTGAGAATATGATCAATGAACGGTAGCGGGAAATGACCCTTCTTCATGTGGGAATTCAGTCTTCTGTAATCAATGTAGACTCTCCATGAGTTCGCTATACGGGTTGGTATGGTCTCTCCGGTTTTAGTCATAATCACGGTGAGTCCTGCCTTCTTAAGCATGACCTGGATTGGACTCACCCACCGACTGTCGGAGATTGGGAAGATGATCCCTGCATCTAACCACATGATTATCTCCTTCTTCACAACCTCCTGCAGATTGGGATTCAAACGTCTCTGCATTTCATGGGATGGTCGTGTGCCCTCTTCGGTATAAATATGATTTGTGCAATACGAAGGGCTAATGCCAGTCAGATCATCGAGCGTCCAACTAATGGCTCTCTGATGCTACTTGTTAAGTCGCTTTGATCGTATTTATAAAACATGCATCGTAGTATAGTTGATTAAAGCAGGATGAACACTTAAAATTTATAAAACCCGGAATGAAAGTATTCCGAGATTGTCTCAGGGAGCAAGCTGATGCGCCACTTATTACTATCAGATTTATTTACAAGTTTTACACACAAGAGTTTGATTTAAAGGATTTATATTAGATAAAATGATAATTAAACTCAAAAAATGAAAATTAGAGTAAGAGGTAAAGATATGAACTCTTTAAATTTCCCTCAATCTCCTCATACGAAAACTTCATTATTGCTTAATAATATAATTCAATCAAGTGTGAAAGCAATTAAAAATTAAATACTCAGTTATCAAGAATGTTTGAGCAGGTAATTGCAGTAAAAGCTTATTTAGAATCAAGATGAGAGTCAATCAACAAAAGTTACAAATTGGTCCCTGAAGTATCATGTTTGGGTCCCTACAAAATTACACTTTAGTCCCTACAGAATGTTTTCCCTTTCAATTCTACCCTCGCCCTTCTTCTTCTTCGTGCGTGGAGGCATGCAACAGGTGAGGTGCTCGGCAAGGTCGGGGACAGTCTTCAAGCCTTGTGGAGTTGGTGCAAAGCCTTGTGGAAGCTTCACGAAGCTTCCCGTCGAGCTTGCAAGCACGAGGAGGGTTGGTGGACGTGCATGGAGACCGGCGACGGTGGCGGTGGCCAGCGTTGGTGGGTTGGTCCGAAAGGCGTTGAAGCTTCAAGACGAGGAGAGAGGAAGCTTTGCCTGGACTTGCTAGAGGTGTTGGCGGTGGCTATTTGGTGAGAGGAGGCCGGAGGAGAGTCACCAAGATCGGAGAAGGTGGCGGCTGCAAGTTGAGTCCGGTGGAGTAAGGTGTGCGTCGAGACCCTACATAAGTTTGGGGCTTTTGTTCCTCAGGGCATTGCGAAGGACGTGGGATGGTCGGTGATGGAATGTGTCGCATGGAGCAGCATGGAGGATGTCGTCGGAGCTACGCCGATCTATTCGCCGTCCGCGAGGAAGATGGTGCTGCGGGTGATGTTGCCGTTGATTTCAAACTTACAAGTCCTATTCTACCATACAAAGATCGAGGAAGAAGATTACCTATCTAAGAAATGATGAGGGAGACGGAGAACGTCTGGCGTGGTCGGTTGGACGTCGAGGAGAGAGGGAAGTCCGATGAGTGTGTTGGAGCGAAGAATGAGGCTAGATGATCCGCCTTCTGTGATGGGAAGCTCGATGACGATATGGGGAAAGGAGTTGCGGCCTCGGTTGGCAGCGAGGAGTGACAATGAGGTGGTTCGAAGAGGCTCCAAGGAGTTCATTAATGGCGAGTGGGAAGAAGGAGAAGAAACAAGAAATCTCGCTAAAAACTTGCACGCCTCAATCGCAAGGGCATGGCCTTGCTTTAAAGGAGCACGGTTGTGGCGAAGGAGGAGAGATTGCGGCCTAATCAAGGTCGAGATGGCGTGGCAAAAATGTGCTCCGGCGACAACTTCGACCGAGGATCGCAGCTTCCCTAGTTGGTGAAATGAGCTGCAAAAAGCGCGAGGATGAGCAGGAATAATAGGCATATCATCCTACCAATTTTGGCGAGATTCCACCTCGAGAATTGATTGCAATCCATGGCCGAAGTCGCAACCACAGAGAAGATGTTGTTGCTGCTGGCAGGGACCAAAAGGTGAAGAAGATGAAGAAATTAGGGGTGTGTATGCAAGAAAATGGGTTTTTAAGGGCCAAACTGCCAACTTGGCCAAGATGAAATCGGAATGAGCCCAAATTTTTATGGTAACCTAATTTGGACATGAGAAAATTAATGGTGACTTCAATTTTAGTCTTTGGTGATGTTTTCAAGATCAATTTGCATGTAGACCCAAAATGTAACAAAAACCCGCCTAGGTCCCTATCTGAGGTCAAAGAGGGTTGCGATTGTAAAATTGATTAATCCAAACCTTATGGAACATTTTTCAAATTTTTGTAGAAGATTTGGATTACATTTACTTTTGCTAGAATCTTGTTAATTTAAATGAGGCTGAAATTAAGGTTTTTATTTAAGATTTAGCCTTCAATCTTAATATAAACCCTAAACTAGTAAATGTAGGCCCACTTATTGGGAATTTGAGCTTAGTTGACCTTCAATTTAGTGTATGTTACCTTTAGTTAATATGAATTTGTATTAATCTGTTAAAATAACAAAATTAACTAATTTCAATGTCATTCCTCCTTAATGTTATTAACTTATACCCTTTTATTGGTTAATTAGATGAATTTAACCTTAGAACTTAGCCAAATTAAACTAGTTACGAAAGATGATAGTGTTGCCATCAATGCTGGAGGATAAAAATCAAATGTGTTTCCTGATCAAAGGTGAGGCGGGAATTGATAATCACAGGAAATGTCTAATCGGAACCCAAAAAGACGTACTTCAAATGATCGGGAATAGGCTTTAGTTCCATAACGAGATTATTAGCAGTAGTAGGCGGGTCGGGATGGGCCTCAAAAGAAAAGGTGGGAGCTGTGGGTAGGTCTGGATTGGTGCTAAGCTCCTTTATCTGCAGGGTATGAACTGCTTAGGGCTGAGGATCAGGGATAATCGGGTTGTCCTCAGGAAATGTGTCCTCAACCACAGAACTGATGTCGCATACTTGTTCCACTGCCATGCAGTTAATTCCTTTTTGGGCCTTAAATATATCAACTTTTAGTGTCTTGTTCCCGAATTTTAATTCAATCTGGCCCTCTTAGCAATTAGTGTTTGCCCTAGGTGTCGTTAAGAACGGTCTACCTAATATAATCGGTGTATTCTTCATATTCTCGGGAGTCTCCATATCCAACACAATGAAGTCCACAGGAAAGTAGAAATCGCGGATCTGAACCAGAACATCCTCGAGAACTCCTCTAAGTGACTTGATTGATTGGTCAACTAACTATAAAGTCACCTCAATTGGTTTTAGCATATTCTCCTCGAAAATGGTCTAGTAGGGACGTAGGGATCAAATTGATGGAAGCCCCTGAGTCTAAAAGAGCTCTGTTGAATTCTAAATCATCGATCTTGCAAGATATCAGAGGGGTACTAGGGTCTTTTGCCTTAGGCGGGAGTCTACTCAAAATGATGGAGCTGGCTTGCTCCGACAATACGATTGCATTCCTGCCTTTGGTTTGCGGCTTACGCTTAGGTGTACATATGTCCTTCAAAAATCTCGCATAAGCCGGTATGTGGTGAATCGCATCCATCAATGGGATGTTTATTTGTACCTGCTCAAAGAGCTTGACCAGGTCCTCCTCCAAAGCCATTGGTTTCGGTTTCTTCTTTCCTTTGGTCATGGTCTCCGAAAATGGAACCTCTACAGATTCCTCTAGAATTGGTCCAGGTTCTTGATTTGGGACAGGGGTACCCTGGATGACCAACCTAGGGTTTGGGTTTGAACTACCAAGTTGAGAGTGGCTCGAGTAATGTGGGTCCTAAGTTGTTTTGCCACTACGGGTGGTAACATAGTTCAGTCCTACCTGGTTCTGGGCTCAGTACCTGAGGATATCCAGAACACACCTATCATCTTAGGAAGACCTTTCTTGGCTACGGCAAAGGCAAACATTAATTGTAAGGAGGCTTTTATAGAATTGAAGTTCGGAGATCAGAAAATAAAGATTGATATTTTTCAGGCCCAAAGAGGACCGACTTGTAGTTTAATTGAGGAAATCTTTTCCTTGGATTCTTTGGATCAGTTGGTTGAGAATACCTTAATTGATTCACTGAACTTAAAACCTCAACACTCTTTGGACTCTGACTTGATTTCCACTAAGATACCCATCTTAGAAACTGAGGACCTACCTCCTATTCCTCTAGTATCTCTAGGATCTCCTGAAACTTACACACCTGCTCCTTCTGATCATGTACCTGTTGAACTCAAACCTCTCCCTGATTCTCTCAAATATGTTTTCTTAGGACCCGATCAGACCTTTCCGGTGATTTTTAACTCTTCCTTATCATATGATCAAGAAGCACGACTCTTATCTGTCCTGAGAGCACATAGACAGGCTATAGGATGGAGCCTTTCTGACCTGACTGGTATTAGTCCTTCTTACTGCACACAAAGGATTTTCACTGAAGAAGGATCCAGACCTACTAGACAGCCCCAACGTAGATTGAACCCTACACTGCAAGAGGTGGTGAAAAATGAAATGATAAAGTGGTTAGACAACGGAATTATCTTCCCCATTTCTGACAGAAGATGGGTAAGTCCTGCTCAGGTTGTGCCAAAGAAGGCTGGACCTACCGTCATCACCACTAATTCTGGAGAAGTCATCCCTACATGCATTGCTAGTTAGTGGCGAGTATGTATAGATTACCGGAAACTCAACCAAGCCATGAAAAAAGATCATTTCCCTTTGCCCTTCATTGATCAGATATTGGAAAGACTGGAGGGGAATAGATTTTTCTACTTTTCGGATGGCTATTCGAGATATAATTAGGTGGCAATTCACCCTAGTGATCAGGAGAAAACGATATTCACCAGCCCCTACGGAACCTTTGCATTCCGTAGGAAGCCTTTTGGATTGTGCAACTCACCTGCTACATTTTAGCGGTGTATGTTTGCAATCTTTTCCGACTTGGTAGGTGATTACTTAGAAGTCTTCATGGATGACTTCTGGGTCTTCGAGAGCACATTTGATGCATGCTTAAACCACTTGACTAAGGTCCTGCAAAGATGCATAAATGTAAATCTGGTACTTTCCTAGGAGAAATCACATTTCATGGTACCAGAAGGACTAGTATTAGTTCACCTTATCTCGGAGAGAGGAATAGAGGTTGATCGCGCGAAGGTAAAGTTAATTTCTAAATTACCACTACCTTCGTCAATTAAACAGATTAGATCTTTTCTCGGGCATGTTGGTCTTTATCGCCGCTTTATAGCGGATTTCTCGAAAATAGCCTGACCTCTCACTAATCTTCTCTCTAAAGATGTAGACTTCCAGATCTCTGACGATTGTGTTCGTGCCTATACGACACTTCGTGATCTGGTCACCAATGCACCAATACTGCAACCTCCGGATTGGTCTCACCCTTTTGAAATCATGTGTGATGCCTCTGATTATGCAATAAGGGCTGTCCTTGGTAAAAAACTGAACGGGAAACCCACAGCCATCTATTACGCTAGTAAGACCTTAAATGAAGCTCAGAGGAATTACACCATCACGAAAAAAGAATTGCTAGCTGTAGTATTTGCACTAGAGAAATTCAGACCTTATCTTTTAGGTTCCCACATTATAGTCTACACCGACCACACTGCAGTTCGACATCTTCTCGCCAAGAAGGACGCGAAATCTCGTCTGGTTAGATGAATCCTACTTTTACAGGAATTTGACTTAAAGATTCGTGATAAGGCTGGAAAACAGAATGTGGTAGCTGACCACTTATCCCGCCTTCCTTCTAAAGCGATTTCTCCTTCTTTACCTATTTCTGACCACTTCCCTGACGAGCAATTGCTGCTCATTCATTCTGATCTTCCCTGGTATGCTGACATTGTCAACTACCTGGCTTCTGGAATCCTCCCCACTGATTGGGTTCAATATCAAAAAGAGAGACTTAGATTCGAGGCCAAACACTATTACTGGGAAGAACCTTTGCTTTTCAAGCATTCCAAAGACCAGATCCTTAGGAAGTGTGTTCCGGATAAGGAGATTGAAAGCATCTTATCGTTCTTCCATGACCAGGCGTGCGGCGATCACTTCTCTCTCAAAAAGATCGCTACAAAGATTTTGCAAAGTAGTTTTATTGGCCCACAATCTTTAAAGATGCACACGAATATAGCAAGGCATCTTAGAACCAGCAATGGAGGCAACAGCCTCTCTTTTCCTTCGAGCCTCAAGGGAGAGGCACAAGCACAGCAACACAGAGGACAAGGCCTCTCAAATTCGTTAAGTGTAGAGAGCAGCAGAGGGCAAAACCTCTCTCTCTCTCTCTTTGAATCAGGCAAACCAGACTGGATTTAGGTAGCTGGGTAATCGGACCAAGGCCCAGACCTGTGTGGTGTGAGTGCAGGCGAGGGCACGTGCGTGCGAGACCTCACCCTGGTGCTCTCGGAAGCAACCGGGTTGAGGCACAGATTTCATTTATGTGATGTCGCTGCTTCAGTAACTCACGAGGTAGGACTATCCCACCCGCCATTGTCTTAGTGCAGCAGTAGATGAAGAAGCTCTTGAATTGAGGATGAAGGGGTGGTTGGTCGCCTTAATTGACGACCTGGGAAACTTTCTGGAGTTGAGCCACAACACCTGGGAGCATCAATGAGGAAGAACTCAGCTTGGAGACATCGGACAGAGCTGGAGAAGGTGGTGGTGGCGACGGAGCTTCGGCGGCAACCTGAAATGCAGAACACGGGCTAAATGCCCCAATCAGTATGCTCAGAAGGATTGCGTGTGAACGCAAGTTCGTCGGTGGTGGTTGTTTGGTGAATGCATGTGTGTGGACAGCTAACAAAGTCGTAGAAGGTGTGCGAAGGAGGTTGAGTTCGGTGGAGTGCTTTGGTGGATGGGAATCCAAATTAGAAGAGGGCATTTGACGAGTGTGGTGTGGCAGAGCTTATGGGGGTGGCACGGGGTGATTTGGTGGACTATGCAAGCCGGGGGAACTCGCCGGAGTTCTGCCGGTCATGAAGAAGATGAAGTGCAGGAGGGCGGTGCGATGGTCGTGAGTGACTTGTGTGTAAGTGAAAAGAAGGTAGAGGGAGAGAAGAAGGAATAGAGAGACTTAGAGGGGAAGGAGATAGGCAGAGGGCTTCGATTGTGGCTGACCGGAGCCGGAGAAGGAGATAGAGACGGTGAGGCAGCAACAGCGAATGAGGCAGAGGATCGCCCTCCCTTTGACCCTAGAGGTGTGCGAAGAAGAGAGGAAGACAGTGGCACCTTCAATTTGATGGTTGGAGGTGCGGAGGAGAAGGACGGAGGTTGTCGCCGAAGCAAGGATATTTGGTGGCCAGAGAGGGTAGATTAGGGTGATTTGGCTCGCCAAAATTTGCTAAGGAGGTGAGGAACTTAATGTAGGATCATTTATAGGCCATAGAACAGAGTTCTAAGCTTGGAAAGCAAGCTTGCGAATTCCAAGCTTATTGCTCAAGCTGTACCCTTCCATTCAAAGAGTTCGCATGAATTTTTGGGAAGGAGTTGGGATCTAAGATCGGACTTATTTATAAGGGAATTTCACAAGCAATCTCCGGTTTAAATTTGGATTGTTTGGCTGAGAATTGAGCGAGAAAATCTCGCTCGAATCTCGTCGAAGCTCACCGTGTTCACACCAATGGCAGAAGGGACCTAAATATGAATATGATGAAAAAGTTGGGGACCTATTTGTAAATAATTGAAAAAGTTAAGGGCCATTGTGTGATAAAAAAGAGTTTGTATGGACTGGAATGCAAACTAGGTCAAGGTGATCTTTGATTAGCCCAAATTTTGGTACAAACCTAATTTGGACCTAAAGAATCTGATAGTGAAGTCAGATTTGTGTTTTGACAATGTTTGCATGGGTAAACTACGTAGAAACCTAAATTATGGCAACTACCTATCTAAGACTCTATTTTACGTCAAAATGGGTTCAGATAGTCAAATCAAGGATGCAAAACCCTAGAGAATATGTTTATATGACTTTTAGAATGTTTAAATGAATTTTATCCTGATCAGAATCCTAGTTAATTAAGCGGGTCTATTTTTAAGGTTTCAGATGTCCATTAATTCTTGAAATGCGTGAAAACCTCTTTCTGCTTGCATGAACCTACTTATTAGATATCAATGACCATATGACCTTTAATAAACCCCTGACATATCCCATGGTTATTCTATATTTGTGATAAGAAGATAAAATTGCAAAAATAACATTGTTTTCAACTTTTCTTCTCAAAATAGAATATTAAGCACTTAAGACCCTATGAAGGTTGTTTAGGAGCTTTTATTAACTTTATCAGACCAAATTGAGCTAGTTATGGCTCATGATGGTATTCCCATCAGAGTTCAGATGGCTGAGGCTCTCGTTTAGAGTCGCCGGAGCTCCGATGATCACCAATTCAACGGACTAAAGATAAAATTTTCATAAAACTCTAAAAGGAACACATCAACATGTTCGTAAGATCATGAAGAACCTCAAAAACACCTTAATTAAAGCAATTAAAGATTTGACAGAAGGATTTAACAAGAAATTCAGTAATTAAGAATCTTAAGTTTGAATGAACTCGAGAATTTCCCTCTCACTCAATTGAGTGAGGGGAAAGACTGAGATAAGTGTGACAATGTTATAGATGAATGGAATTAGTGATCTAACTCCTTTTGAGCCACCATTGATACTGAGCTCGAAAGGTTGGTGATGATTTAGGCATTTTATGTATAGATGATGGTAGATCAAATTTGGTACAAGATCGGGGCCCTTGTGATACGAGGAAGTGGTGGAGGGCCCCTAATGGTTGTGTAGTACCTATGAGACCTCTGCCATAGACAACAGAGGTGTCAGGTGAAGGTGAAGTGGATCTAGATGTTTAGGTGAGTAATTAAATATGTAAGAAAGTGGAATGTGATCTGGAAGAGTAAGAAAGATGATCAGGTGGTTGAAATCACAAATCAAAGTTCAATGAGGTCATATTTGACCTCGCCGAAGATGAAGATAATGGAAGTTTGAGCATTACACTAATCTAACTAACTAACTGGCTAGATCGACTCTACACTAAATTTTAAGGCTAATTACGATTATTTGGATGAAGGAGATGAGAGGAACTCCGTCGATGGCTCGTTATAGAGGATGAAATCAGAGGGAGAGATTAGCGCTCCGGTAGAAGGAAGAAGATGGTGTTTAGAAGCAAAGATGACGACGTAGGTGAAGGTTGATGGAGAAGAGGAGGATGTCGTTCTCCTCAGAGAAGACTGGAGAAATGAGGTAGAAGTCGCCGGAGGTAGAGGAAGAATAGACTATGAACAATTGCGGTGGAAGAAGTGGGAAGGGGGTTGCTAACGGAGATCTAAGGTGGGCTAGGGTATTTATAGGTCGAGAGCGAAGTAAAGGTCTAGGTATCTGGATGCAATCGTGTCCAGGTACATAGGGACCAAGGTGATCTCCAACGATGGTGAGTTTACCATGCCGAAGTTTGTTAGGCATAGGAGGATTGTATCCTTTGGATGAAAAGGTGGAGGTGAGATGAATAATGGCGACAATGGCGGAAGTGTTTGGACGTGAGATTGGTGATGATCCAAAGGTGTGAGCATCAACTATTCTCGGCCGTCCAAAGCAAAGAAGAGGAAGAAGAAGACAATGTGCATAGGGACCTAATCGAAAATAGTGAAGGACCTAAATGATATAAGAGGACTCAATTGCAATGGAAATTAAGGACTTGAACGTAAATGGTGAGTTTTAAGGCTTATGTTATTTTTTTTTCAACCAATTTTATATTATTATAAATAATGTAAATAATATATTTATACCTTGAAATTACAATTTTGCCCTTTTTAGCTATATTTATATGAATGATAAGATTAATTAGGTTAATTACATACTTAGGCCATTAAATTAATTAAGTTAAATTAAATACTTTATATATAGCTAAATGATTGTGAATTGAGTCATAATTATTAATTAAACCTATATTATTATTAATTGAACTTTAATTATGTTATTTTTAACTTATTTTTACAAGTCCTTACCATTTTACCCCTGTATTATAATTAACCCGGTATTTAGTATATTCTTAGGTAATTAGCTAGGGAAAATAGTTAATTAGTATTAATTAGGAGCCGTGATGAATCTCTAAACACTTAACTCTAAGGTTCTTCAATAGGTTTACTATTTCTACAAACCTTATGTGCATCTATTTTATCGTTTCTCCTTTCGTCATCCTAAAACACTTAGAGTTCTTAATTAGTGTTGAGATATGGGTTTATTTTACCTTATTAGTACCCTTGTAGGACACTTTGAGGGTGTGCCCATATCTCGTATGCTAATTTGCATTATGAGATTTGGTTGAACTCCTCCTTGGATAACGTGTAGTAAAACATGTTCATATCCTTTGCATTGCTCGCAATCTTCTTCTTAGCCTCAACAGTTAGCTTATGTCCTTCTTTGATCTTTGGATCGGCATACTTCATCTGGATGAGGGTCCATGCATCTTCATCCATTGACTTAAGGAAGACTTGCATCCTCTTCTTCTGGTAGCCATAATTCATCCCATCAAAGTAGGGAGGATAAGATGATGACAACTGACCCTCAGTGTGCTTGGATGTTGATGTCATTGCAAGTTTGATTTGTGATGCCTTCTCACAACGTACTCTGATACCAACTATAGGATCTAAACATCTCAAGCACACTAGAAGAGGGAATGAATAGTGTGGTAGATAAAAATAATCACATAAAAAAGTATACTGCAAAATAATGCGCAAGATGTATAGTGGTTCCCCACCCATGTACTTTGCTACCTAAGTTTCCTGACTTAGAATTTTTAACCTTGATTCCCTCAACCTCAAGGGAACCAAATTTACTATTACTACGGTAACTAACGAATTATCTCAACCCAATTACAATAAATAAATAAATAAAACATTAAAGGTGTAAGACAATAAAATTGGATCTTACAACTAGAATTCCTAAGCCTCCCAACTTGAAAAGTAGATAGATTATACCAAACAGAAGCCTAGGAAGCTAGGCGTGAAAAGATTGAAGTGATCACGTGAGCTTCCACACACCTACAAGCTTGTTGCGACAACAAAAATAGATTTAGAAAGCTAAAGCAAAGGCAACAAGACTTCTTTTGATGGAAAAAGGATGTAGAAGGCAATTCTTGAGAGCAATTGGCTTTTGATGATTTATTGTGGGAAAATAAGGCTTTAAGGGGTCTTTTTATAGGTATAGGACAGGTTAAACGATTCTTAGCTGTCGGAATTTAAAACAATGTTTATTTGAGAATTTTAGGTAATTAACCGCTTAGATTTAATCCAACGCATAATTGATGTTGGTACTAAAGGTTGGGTACTAGTACTAGCTACTCACAAATCCAAGAATTGAAGCAACAACTATTCAACATAAGAGCATGGGTATCGGTACTCATCATTAGTACTGGTACTCATGGCCTATTGTTGAGTACCAGAATACATCAAGTATCAGTACTTATCATGAGTACCGATACTTGTTAACTATAGGTTAGACACTTAAGGATTTTTCCATAAAACATATAACCTATTGGTTCTAGTACTAAGGGTTAGTACCGGTACTTGTTAGGCACTGGTTATAGGAGATCAAAACAGAACCCCAAATTGTAACCACAAGGTACCAGTACTATGACTTAGCATTGGTACTTGTTGAATACGGTTTGAGTTTGATGAACCTCAAACTTGTAGCTTAGATGTATTTGTACTAAAACAGAGTATTGGTACTTGTAGCATAGTTTTAACAAATACCAATCAATCCATTAGTCCATTTGATTTAATTGATAAGCACTTTTTATGAATAACTTTTGTTTTGAAAAAATGTTGTATGAAAATCGATTTTCACTTTTGAGAATCCTATGGAAACTATTTGTTTGTCCTATTTTTATCACTAGCTTAATTTTATGCCCAGATTAATCAAAAGTTAGGAGGCATTACATGCTACAAAATTGAAAACTAAACTACAATGAAAAATGCTTTAATAACTCTTCGATCATGATTGAATCTTTTTCCATCATCATCATCTTGTAATAGGCATCATCGTCTTGACATAAACCTAATTCCTGTAATGTAACTCATTTGGAAATGATTAATCTGAAAGGGGCTTTTTTCTAATAGCAAAACTTAGGAATATGTGGAACAAAGTTTCAACACTCAATTATCTATAACCATATTGACCATAAAATAGCAAAGGGTAAGCTTGCTCCCTAAAAGGTTTGAAATTTCCCCTACTAAACGATCTCCAAAAGTCTTCCCAAGAGGAATGATCAATCCAATTAATCTACATCAAACTCCAAACTTCCCTCACAAAGGGGAAACTAAAGAAAAGGTGGTGACAATCTTCAAGGTCGCCACCTCATTGCAAAGGGAACATATCATAGAAAAAAGGGGTAAAACTTTTTTAAAGTAAACTTTGGTCACGATCTGCTCTGTTCTCAACAACCAAACAAAGATTTTGAACTTTAAAGGGACCTTCTCCTACCAAATTAACCGACAATGTCTAAGAAAGCTCAAATCCTATTGCCACCCTCCTGCTCTTAGTTTTTTATAAGTTGATCTAACAATAAAATCATTTTCCAATCACTCCCAACCATCAGATTCATTTTCCTGCAACATGCAACTGAGCAAATCTTGCTACAAAGACATAAAAAATTTATTCTTTGCTCTAATAAGGCATGCAACAGGTTTAAGTTCCAGACATCTCCCTCCCGGCATGTAGAAACTAGGGAACTTGGTTTAAAAGTTAATTTAAACAGTTGTGGGAAAATCTATCTGTAATCTTTCCCTCTACTGTCCAACCATCAGCCGACAATTTGAATGACCCTATGTTGACAACTTTTGCCATAAAAAGCACTTGGATGTTTGGAATAACACTCATTAAGCTTTTTTAGAAACCTGAGGCACCTATCAGGAGACTTAATCCAGCATCCCAACTAACTTCTTGACCATAATAGGGATCCAAAAAAAAGGTAAGAATATTCCTTTTTCGATCCATACTAGATTTCAAAAGAAGTCAAATACTAGAGTAGAGAAATCATTCAGTTTAGCCAAGTATTTATTTGCTTCACATTGTTTCCATAAGTGTTCTATATGTAATTTATCTCCTCTTTAAGACCGTTAATGCTTTGATAATTGACCAAAGTCTATTTTATTTTGGTGCAAAGTTAGCAATGACACTTTCAAATAATCCATTATCCTTTTTTTGCATATGGAAGCTCACAATCTACACCATCTAAAAATGTCAAAAATAAGCCTTGAATTAGATCTCTCCAATGAAGATCTGGATAAGCCATAAATTCATAGGACCTTTGACTTGATTTTGAGTTCAAAATGACTCTTTCTATAGGGAGTTCCAAACTTGCACATTATATTTAAAATGTAGGATGCATTCTCATATGGCACAAGTTTAGTGCCAATTATATTTCCTATTGCATTGCTTACATGGGGGAAACAATCTACCATCATGCAAATATTTGTTAGTTTTAGGTTAGGAAATGGAATTGTATGTTAAACATAGAGATGCAGTTAGCCTATCTCCATGAACACAGCTGAAATCATCATCTAAGTCAGGTTCTAATAGACTTACTACATTAAACCATACATCCTCCTAACAAATCACTGCAATAACATCAAGACTTGCACAATTAATTAACGTTCATTGGATTCATTATTCAATTTGTAAAATCCAAATAACATTATCAAAATTAACTAGACTAGTAAGTCATAAGATTCTCCATATAACATAATGCTTGGTGCTCTTACCAGTTTTATAAGGCACGTATTAAGGCACTTGAGGTGTATGCCTCAAGGCAAGGAAAGCAAATTTGAAATTGAACAAGAGGGGAGGGGGGTTGAAAAGTGAAATTGATGTACAATAAGCAAATAAAAAATCAATCACACAGATGACACAATAAATTTTAGGTGAAAACCCAAATTGGGAGAAAACCACCACTGAAATGACCCTTCACGGATCCTTGGGTGGACCCCAGGCGCCATCGTGACATTTTCGAGTCCCTAGGGTGGTCTCTATAATTTTCACATTGATGCGGGAAAAGCGTGATTTGATAAGATTAGGGTTTTAATGTCGTTGTGATAAGTCCATGATTGGAGAAGTTTGCGGCTGAAGGAAAAACAGACGGAGAAGTTTTTTTTTTTTTTTTAAAGGGCACGGCTAGCCATCCGCAAGGGGATCTTCTTCTATCACCACCATGGCTCTCTTATCTGCACTGTGTCAATGCCGTGCACAATGGCCTAAGCTCTCCACCGTTGCTCTTTCTCTACCATGATGTGTGAGGTGACAGCGCGCACACCACCACCGTCGTCAACACCATTGTCCGCAAACCACCATCATCACCAACACCTTCCAAATTACCAAAACTCCCCCATCTTGTTCCTCTTCTCCAACCACTGAGCAACCCACCACCACCATCACCACACCCGCTCGCAGCGCCATAGCCACAGCCTTGTGCACGTTGGTGCACGCCCCAGCCGCCGCTCCCTTGTGCATGCCTTCACGCACATGCACGCTTGAGCCACCCCTGCACATGCAAGCAGCAAGCCGGCTTCATATTCTTCTCCAATAGAGAAGCCCAACACCAACGCCTCCCCTCTCCATGCAGTCGACACCACAACCATCCGTTCGGCGTGTCTTTGACTCCTCCGCACTCTCCTCGACACCATGACCTCGACCACGCCTTCGGCCGCACCAACCGACCACTCAACAACTGACCAGGGAACCTCACTGTTGACGGCTTCCATAGCTCCGACCGGCGAGCTCCGGCCGTCTCCATCGACGCCACGACCACTATCGCGAAGCTCTCTGCATGCTTGACCTCTTCAAAGCTTCTCACAGCCAGCCATTCCCTCTTTCTCCCGCACCATCAAAGGAAAGAAATCCTCTGTTTTGGGTCAAATTAGAATTTACATTCAATGCCATTGTTGGGTATTCATTTTTTATTTTTTTGATTATTATATTAAGGTGAAGTTGCAACGGTGCACTTACGCTGTCTTATATTAGCTTGATTCATGTTATGTGCATCATTTTACATTGGACTTGGATTCAGATTTACAAAACTCGCGAGAATGCATATAATTGGAAATTACTTGAGATGCCACTATTGATCACATATTTATTGAGGAAAAATTATGCATATAACCTTACATTCTTGAGTTATTGTGTATCTTCTTTTCATCGCATTTCGCATTCAATTGGATGAATACAAGGCCAAAACATTTGTGAATTTATTGATCTGTTCCTCTCTGTGGATACGACATCCTAATCATTGTGGTTAGATTTAATGAATTTTTGATACGAGATTTCCACCACATAAAATACATCAACGACACATCTTTTTATTACAATCATCTTAATTAAGCATAAATCTCGTCGTCAAATGGTGTCGTTGCCAGGGAGGCAATAGACGTAATAGGATCACCTAGTTTATTTCTGATTATTTTGAGGTGCACATTTATCTGACCATTCTCTATTCTTCTGCGCGAGGTACATTCGTGAGAAGGAGGAGCATGCCGCGAAGACAAAATGGTTGGTGGACCTTGACGCTACCTAGAGGATGGCAATAGGAGTCTGTGGGCCTTGATCCCACGCACTTGAAGACGCACGAAGAAACATGTAGAAGGATTCTGCCTCTTAGATTTCTGATTTAGCATTTTAGAGTAGACTCTTAGGATTTAGTTTAATTATACGTTTTCTCGCCCTTGTAATTTGGGGTCAGTTTTTGGGGGAGTGTCCCCGATTCTTTAGATTCTAGGTTTATTCTTAGTTAGTTAGTTCTTTTGATTGCGCATTTGTTTTTTTTTTAAAAAAAATCCGAACTACCTACTAGAAGTTGCATATCTATAGGGCGACCATCTAGGAGTGCTTGAGCAGCATCTAGATTTCTTACCACATTGCGTACATTTTTGCATCGTAGAGTGCTGGAGCAAGGTATGCACCTCCTATCTTTATGCATCAGTTATCCGTACATGCATTGAATTTGGACATACTTTAAGAAGACCACTTAAGTTGCTTTGAAAAGATTTATCAAGTAGTCACATTACTTCTTGAAAAGAAAGTAAAATATACAGGAAGTGTTTGAATAACTTGATTGCGATTTTCAAAAGAAAAATCACTTTTCGCGGTGTGTTGCACACTTCCTGCACCAAGTACGCACTATAGCACCACACTAGGACTTGGACCCTTAAGGCCATAGGCATCGATCTCTTTATCAATGCAAACCCTCCTATCTCGCTTTGTGACAACAGTATTAACTTTTGCCTGAATGATTTGATACTCTAAGTAGGGGGACACCCCTTAAAGAAATTCAAAAGTAGTTAGGAGGCACCGCTAACGCATCACCTCAAAGGAAGGGTTCTCCCTACTTGCATCCCTTGGTTCGATCCTTGGGGTACCTTTTTACTTGAGCATTTGAGAATATCATTGGAACAAAGTGTACGTCTCTAGAGCACTCAAAGGTCAATTTAGGGTGCATAATTGCTTGACAACTTGATTGGTCACCCAAGAAGGACTAAAGGTAACCTCAACCTCCTTAACAGACATTGACTAGGAGTCTCAAGTGCCTCATTTCTCTTATACCACTTACGTGGGAACGGAGAAACACTGCCTTGACTCCATTTGGCTAAGCTAGAGAGTTGGATGAGGACTTAAAGTACTTTAAATCAACAAATGATCTGTTGCCTTGTGTTTGCTTGGTGTATGCTTGGTAGGCGCTCTCGTAGAAATAGTCTTCTTTTCAACCCGGAACCTGAGAGAATTATTAGAAAAGCCAACGAAGAAAGAAGAAAAATGGCAGAAGAAAGACCTGAAGAAGAGATTAGGGTTGGTGAAAACCAAAGAACCTTGAGAAACTATTTCCTTCCTACCACTCACCAAGCCCTACCTATCCGGAGACCTGGAGTGGATAATCCTTATGAGATCAAGAGCAGCACCATATCATTGCTCCTCGCTTTCTATGGTACTGCTAGGGAGGATCCCTACAGGCATCTTGAGGAATTCACCAAGGTCTGTTCCATGGTGAAGCTACAGGACTTTACTGATGAAGCCCTGATGAGAACTCTATTTTCTTTCTCCTTAAAGGATAAGGCCAAGCACTAGTATCATACCTTGGATGCAAGGGGAAATGATTGGGCCACCCTTAAAGGACAATTCTTAAAAAAGTACTTTCCTATGAGTAAGACCAACCATTATAGAAGAGAGATTATGGGTTTTACTCAACAAGAAGGGGAGCAACTTCACGAAACTTGGGAGCATTTTAATGACCTTCTTAGGTTATTGCACTACCATCAAGTGTCAAGATGGCAACTGGTTGAAAGGTTCTACAACGGATTATCTGAAAGGCACAGGCAAACCATCGATGCGGCTTGTGCAGGAACCTTCATGACCAAAATTGAGGATGAAGCCTGGGCATTATTTGAAACACTAAGTGATAATTCCATACATATGTCCTCTGCTTATCAAGAAAGAAAACCATCAATCTTGCAAAGGAAGATAGAGGCCCATGAAGACGGGGATACTTAGGATTTGGCTTATTAGACTCAATTATTGAACAAAAATTTTGATAGGCTTTTAGTAAACCCCGACATGAACCCGCAAGTAGCCTCTATCTTTCAGGCTTCAAGTGAATGCTCCATTTGTCAAAGCTCGACGCACGCCACTGCAGAGTGCCACCAGGAAAATCAACTCCCTAAGTTGATTCAAGCCGACCTAAACGCAGCCCAAGGTTTCCACCCACCCCCTTGTAATAACCCTTATTCCAATACCTATAATTCGGGGTGGCAGAACCATCCGAACTTCTCATGGAATCAAGGTGATGCTTCCAACTCAGGGAATGCAAGACCCCAACCTCCCTAACCCGTATATCAGCCTTCCTTTGCAAACTCTCCTCAGAATAATCCTTCTGAGATGGATGAACTAAAAGCCATGATGAAAGAGATACAAGAGTATCAGAATATGGTCATCTGATCTCAGGGTAAGATGATCATTGATATACAATTCGAAATTGCTCATCTTACTAAGGCAGTTGGGTAGCAACATCCGGTGAAGTTGCCTAGCTCTTCTGAAGAGAACCCAAAGGGTAAAGGGGTCATGTTCAAGGAGCACGCTCAAGCTGTGACCGTGCTGAGTGAAAAGAAAATCGACAAACCTGATAGCACTCCTACGATCACCTCTTAGAATTCCCCTCCCACACCGAACCCGACTTCCACCCTCACCGAGGAAGAGCCACACTGCTCTCCGTCGCTTGAAATCACCCACCCAGAGGATGTCGTCAATTCGCCTCCCCTTTCTCGCCATAACGACCCTCTACCCAGAAGCCGAGGGTGCCCTATCCAGAGCTCCTATCTGCTCCTGGGGAATTTTCTGTTGGCTCATCTGGAGCCAAGGATAGGACGAATGAGATTATGGACATTTTTAGGCAAGTCCATATCAACTTTCCTTTATTGGAAGCTATCAAATAGATCTCGTCTTATGCCAAGTTTCTAAAGGACTTGTGCACCGAGAAGTGTCAATCTAGGAGATAGGTCCAAGCTAAGGTCATCCTGCCTGACCATGTTAGCTCGGTGCTCCAACATGGAACACCTCCCAAGATGAAAGACCTAGGGGCCCTGTATATTTCAGTGGTTATAAGTAACCAGCACATTGACGAGGCTCTGCTCGATCTGGGCGCGGGGGTGATCATTTTACTGAGCTTTGTCTACGACCTTTTGGGAGGAGGCGATTTAAAGCCTAGTTCAGTCATCCTCCAAGTCGCAGACAGATCACTTAAGACAGCACGGGGATTGTTGGAAGATGTCCTGGTGAGAGTGGAGGACTTCTTCCCTCTTGACTTTCTCGTACTTGACACTGACCCATTTAATAAGCTTACCAAGCCGTCCATTATCTTGGGACGCCCCTTCTTGACCACAGCCAACGCCTCTATCCATTGTAGATCAGGGACACTTAAAATGGGCTTTAGGAACAAGAAGATCCGGTTGACTGTTTTTGATACCTATAAGCAATTCGGATTTGAAGATTGTTCCCAGATTAAGGTAGTTGATAAAATCATTGAAGAGACTACTCCAGCACTCTTATGTAGAGATCCCCTTCAAAAGGTCATATCTAAGGACCATCCTCCGACTATTGAAGAGAGTGAAGGGGATATGCCCGAATTGGAAGAGTTGCTAGGAGTACACACAGAGTCTCCATCCCCACCTTGGACCCTGAAGGTAGATTCGCTACTTGAGGCGGGGACATCTCAACTTGTACCCTCAATCCAAAAGGCTCCTAAGTTGGAGCTTAAACCCCTTCCGAGTATGTTGAAGTATGCTTTCCTTGGCCCTGACGACACGCTCCCCGTCATTATCTTAACTGCATTAACTGAATTGCAGGAGGGAGCTTTGCTCGAGTGTTTACAAAGGCATAAGGAAGCTATTACTTGGTCTAGCTGACATTAAGGGTGTTGTCCCCTCCCTCTACATGCATCATATATACACAAACGAGTCCCTGAAGCCCTTTCGAGACATGCAGAGAAGGTTCAACCCCAATATGCGGGAGGTTGTCGAAAAGGAGATTCTCAAATGTATGGATGCATGAATAAACTATCCCATTTCAGACAGTAACCGGATCAGTCCAATACATGTGGTCCCCAAAAAGGCAGGAATCACTATGGAAGAAAATGACCAAGGAGATTTGGTGACCACTAGACCCTCAACTGGCTGGAGGGTCTACATTGGTTACCTCTGTTTGAACATGGCTACCCAGAAAGACCATTTCTCCTTACCATTTATTGACCAGATATTGGAAAAACTAGCAGAGAATAAGTACATCTGTTTCCTTAACGAGTACTCTGGGTATAATCAGATAGCCGTCTTCCTTGACGATCAGGAGCGTACCACCTTCACGAGCCCGTATAGTACATTTTCGTTTCATCGAATGCCATTCAGGTTATGTAAGCTCCTGCCACATTCAAACGATGTATGATGGCTATCTTTCCTAACATGATTGATGAGTTTGTAGGGATCTTCATGGATGATTTCGCTATTTATGGCTCATCGTTTGACTTATGCCTCTCGCACCTTGATAAAGTCTTAACCCATTGCGAAGAGGCAAAGCTAGTGCTTAGCTGGGAGAAGAGTCACTTTATGGTCCAGCAAGGCAATGTTTTGGGGCATGAAGTCTCCGAGAGAGGATTAGAGGTGGATAATGCCAAAATTGAATCAATCTCTAAACTTCCATTGCCCACCAATGTTCATTAAGTTAGATCTTTTCTTGGCCATGCTGAATTTTATAGGCGGTTCATTAGAAATTTCAATAAAATCTCTAAGCCACTCTGTGACTTGTTAGCGAAGGATGTTTTCTTCGATTTTGATGATAGATGTGGCGAGGCTTTCCAAGTCTTGAAGAAATCCCTTATTACCATGTCGATTCTCCAAGCACTAGATTAGGCCCTCCTGTTTGAGCTAATGTGCAATGCTTCTGATTTCACAGTGGGAGCAGTCTTAGGTCAAAGGGTTGATGGCAAACCTCATGTTTTGCATTATTCCAGCAAGACCCTTACGGATCCTCAGCAAAACTACACGGTCACAGAAAAGGAAATTCTTGCTACAGTATTTGCTTTGGAAAAGTTTCGGTCATATTTATTGGGATGCAAGGTTGTGGTGTTTACTGATCATTCTACTTTAAAGCACCTTCTTGCAAAGAAGGACACCAAACCTCATTTGATTTGTTGGATTCTACAACTCCAGGTGTTTGACCTAGAAATTAAAGATAAGAAAGGAGTTGAGAATGTGATAGCAAATCATCTGTCCAGGATCCCTATCGAGGCATCAACCTTTGCTGGCGATATCCAGGAGATTTTTCCTTATGAGTCTCTAATGACTGTGGAGGCCAAAACTCCTTGGTTCGCTGACATAGTGAACTATCTGGTCACGAGCATTACCCCTAGTACTTGGGACAAGCAGAAGCGAGACAAGTTTCATGCCGACACTAAATTTTATCACTAGGAGGAACCCAAGCTTTTTAGAATAGGCCCCGACCAATTATTCCGTCGTTGCGTCCGTGACGAAGATCAAAGGAGTGTTCTGAGTTTTTACCATGACTTCCATTGTGGAGGGCATTTTAATGGGAAAAAGACTGCCCATAAAGTTCTTCAGTCTGGCTTTTGGTGGCCCACATTATTCAGAGATGCACATGCATATGTGGGCGCAAGTCTACATTGCCAGCAGACAGGAACCATTGGAAAAAGGGATGAGATGCCCCAGCAACCCATTCTCCCTGTTGAGATCTTTGATATTTGGGGCATCGACTTCAAGGGTCCCTTTCCTGTGTCCTTTGGATATGAGTACATCCTTGTGGCCGTGGACTATGTATTAAAATGGATAGAAGCCATACCCACGCGAATCAATGACCATTTCGTGGTCTTGGATTTTGTTAGGGCTAATATCATTTCTCGATACGAGTGCCCAATGACTATCATAAGTAATGGAGGACCACACTTTAAGAATGTGCACTTCACAAGACTACTCCAAAATTTGGGAGTAAACCACATGTTAGCCACACCTTACCAACCCCAAATAAGTGGACAAGTTGAAGTGTCTAATAGGGAGATTAAACGGCTTCTAGAAAAAACTGTCAAGCTCGACCGTAAAGATTGGTCCAAAAAATTGAATGATGCTCTTTGGGCCTACAGAACAGTGTATAAAAGCCCTTTGGCATGTCTCCTTTCCGTCTTGTGTACGGAAAAGCGTGTCACCTTCCTATTGAAATACAACACCAAGCTTATTGGACTATTAAAAATGTTAACTTAAATTTGGATAAAGCGGGAAAAGCACGCATGCTGGAGTTATGTAACCTTAAGGAACTTTACAATGAAGCCTACGAAACTTCTCAAGCTTACAAACAGCGTACAAAGGTCTTCCATGAAGAGCACATTGTTAGAAAGATCTTTGAGCCCAACTAGTGGATCTGGCTTTTAAATTCTAGACTTAAAGTATTTCCTGGAAAGCTCAAGTCTCGCTAGGATGAGCCGTATGTTGTTATCAATGCCTTCACTCGTGGAGCAGTAGAAATTCGGAACCCTACTTCTGGTGCGAGCTTTAAGGTAAATGGCCATCGACTTAAACCATATGTTACTTTTTCATATGGTCAAGTTTTGGACACATTTCGACTTGAGGAGCCTTAGCTCCTCCCACTCTCCTCCTCAAGTGATATTTTTCTCTGTCTTTATTTTTCCAATGAGGACATTGTCAATCTTAGGCATGGGGGGGTGGCGTGTGCTTGTGCATGTGTATTAAGAAGTGTCGTTATAGTCGCACTTGCAACACCAGTTTTAAAGTAAGGTAACGAAGGTAAGTCCGAGTGTCGGTCTCAGAGAGGTGTGAAAATCGGATTTTGCTTATCACCTGTTGTCACGGAAATTGCAGAGTTTTGCTTGAGAAAGGTGCAATCGAAAAGCGAGAGAGAGATAGAGAGAGAGAGAGGGAGAGATTTGGGTTAGAGTCGTTTCTTGCTTGATCATGCAACTTAAATAGGAAATAAAGTAAACAACTGAACGAAAAGTAACTTCATTAATCATGCAGCTTTAGTTCACAGATTACAACATTAGATACATGCTTAAACATAAGTAAAGGAAAGCCTAAAAGAGAGGAAGAGAGAAAGAGAGGAGGAGAGCGGCAAGGCAGCCACGGCGGTGGAGAAGGCTCCGTCGGCGGCTCCTTGTCTCCGGCGATTACAAGAGGGCCTAAAGCTAGCTAAAAGGGGGGTAGAGTAGTTGCAAGGGAAGTGAATGCTTGGATGAGTGGTTGGAGGGGGTTTAAATAGGGAGAAGGGCTTTCTAAAAGAAGAAGGGGTTTTTGCGACGTCCGGGACATCGCTAAAATCCCTCCAAAAGCGTCGGTGAAGCCCCCAACCCTCCGGTTGCACGCCCACGCTGTTCTTCTTCGCGCCCAATCAGTGGCCGAGGCATGAGAGCCGTCCGATCGAAGATCGAACGGTTGAGATCCTCCCCTGGGCACACTTGGATCGCGCCTTTGGCGTGCATGCGCGCGGGCATCGTCGCCCGGCGCGCACGCGCGTGGAAGCTCGCTGCCTGAGGGCGCGCCTCATGGTGCTATGAGAGCCGTTGATCATCAGATCAACAGTGAGAACTTCTTGGGCCCATTGTAGGAGCTCCGGATGTCAGATTTTGCCAATCTTGAGTCCGTTGGACTTCATTCGTCGTTCTGAATCCATCAGTGTGGTCTGATTGCTCATCTAAGGCATGCTTTGACAAGTGCTTACACAAATGGTCATTAATATAGTTTTATAAGAAATCTTGGTATATGATGCATGCAATGCTCCCATTCTACTTATGTTGTGCCTTTATTCTTAAGATGGGCCTTATTTAACAGAATTATCACCCCCATATGCAGTGTTATCATACCCCCATGCTTACTTCTTGCTAGTCCCTAGCAACGTTTATTCTAGCCTTTATTTTCTTTCAGAATTTAGGAAGTAGTTGCCTATCCCAATAGAATTTTATCAAGGGTAAAGCGTGATCGCTAGATGCAAGTTGGCTTTTCATTTGGATTCGTTATCTAAGCTATTATCACTTACTTTTGTCTGGATCTCTAAATCTTTGGAATAAGAAACGTAGAAGTCTTTGGTCGCTTCCATCATCTTTCACTTTCGCTAGGGACTTGCAAAACTTAGGCATGGGGGCATTTGATAAGTCCGCCTTAGTGGATCATTATTTGACCTAAGTACTTTCTAATTAGTTATTCTTAGTTGTTAATTGATTAGGAGTTATATGATAATTTACCTTAGTTAGTATATAATTTTATGCGTCAATTTACATTTAATAACTTATGATATGGTAACATAATTTATTTGATGAATGCAAATTAGGTGTAAGAGTTCAGACGTCCATTTCTACTTCCATAAGACGTCTGGAGATCAATATGGACGTTTGGGAATTGCCATCACAAGCTCCTTGATTTTACATTTTTTTAAGACGTTTGGAGCATGGATTAGACGTCTGATGAAGAACAACTAGAGCTTATCTTTCCATTCCAACCACTCGCGATCGCCGAGTGGTTGGAGAAGTTTGTGGTCGAAGGAAAAATAGACGGGGAAGTTTTTTTGTTAAAAGGGCACGGCCGGCCATCCACAGGGGGGATCTTCTTCTATGACCACCGTGGCTCTCTTACCTACACTATGTCAATGGCGTGCACCGTGGCCTGAGCTCTCCATCATTGCTCGTTCCCTACCGAGGTGTGTGAGGTGACAGCGCGCACACCATCATCGCCGTCAACACCATCTTCCGTAGACCACCATCACCACCAACACCTTCCATATTACCAAAACCCCCCCATCTTCCTCTTCTCCACCTGCTGAGCAACCCACCACCGCCATCACCGCACCCCCTCGCAGCACCACAACCACAGCATTGTGCATGTTGGCGAGCGCCCCAGCACTGCTCCCTTGTGTGTGCCTTCACACGCATGCACACTCGCACCACCGTCCTCACAGGCACGCAGCGCCACCCTTGCGCACATAAGCAGCAAGCTGGCTTCATCTTCTTCATCTTCTTCTCCAACGGAGAAGGACCCAACACCAACACCGGCCCTTTCCATGCAGACGTCACCACAACCATCCATTCGACGTGCCGTTGACTCCTCTGCACTCTCCTCGATACTACGACCTCGATCATGCTTTCGGCCGCACCAACTGACCAGTCAATAGCCGACCAGGGAACCTCATCGCTGGCGGCTTCCGTAGCTCCGACTGGCGAGCTCCGGCCATCTCCGTCGACACCACGACCACCATCGCAAAGCTCTCCGCATGCTTGACCTCTTCGGCGGCTTCCATAATAGCCATTCCCTCTTTCTCGCGCGCCATCAAGGGAAAGAAATCCTCTGTTTTGGGTCTGATTAGAATTTACATTCAATGCCACTGTTGGGTATTCATTTTTTATTTTTTTTTATTATTATATTGAGGTGAAGTTGCAACGGTGAACTTACGCTTTCTTATATTAGCATGACTCATGTTGTGTGCATCATTTTACATTGGATTTGGATTTAGATTTGCACAACTCCTCGCAAGCATGTGTGTAATTGGAAATTACTTGAGATGCCACTACTGATCACATACTTATTGGGGAAAAATTATGCATATAAGCTTACATTCTTGAGTTATTGTGTATCTTCTTTTCATCGCATTTCGCATCATATTTGAGCACGAATTTCACATTCGATTAGACGAATACAAGGCCAAAACATTTGTGAATTTATTGATATGTTCCTCCCTATGGATACGAGATCCTGATCATTGTGGTTAGATTTAATGAATTTTTTATATGATATTTCCACCATATAAAATACATCAACGACACATCTTTTTATTGCAATCATCATAATTAAGCGTAAATCTCATTGTCACGTTGCAATAAGCAAATTTGCAATAAACTTTTAAAATTTATAATATCTAGATAGTAGAGTATCTAGGGTCGTCCAAGGAGGCCAAATTGTTAGTCAGAAAAATGGTTCTCTCTCTTTCTCCTCTCAAATCAACTCATGTATTTTTGTGATTTTTGATTTTATTGTTTTTATGATATTGGAAATAATCGGGTTCTTGAAAGTAGAGATAACTAAGCTAAACCTACGCCCAAGTGACAAATTGAAACCTTCTCTTCTAAGCTCACTCTAGGCAAGTGTGCCTAGGGTAATTAGAAGAAGAGAGTGTGGTGTGCACTACACTAGTAAGGGAAGAAAAACACACTAAATTAAAACATGAACTTAGAAGGCAAAGAAAACTTGTATTCTAGTAGAGTAAAATACAAGTAGAGGAATGCTTATTGCATGAAAACAAACAAAAACACTAGCTAATACAACAAATTAGAAAGATAAAGAAGAAGAGGGAATTCTCTAGTAGAAGATCCCGATGGCCCTCTCCTCAAATGTGGTTGCTCTACATTTGAAAAGAGTTCTCCTTCTCTTCCTTCTTCAATTTGCCTTCCTTCAAGCTCTCCTCCAAGGTGGGCGTCAACCACCTTGTTGTCTCCTTTGCCTGGCCATCCCCTCTAGGTGAAGATGACCTCCTCCTTAGCGTGGCTAAGGGAGAAGAAAGAGAGGAAGAAAGCACCAAGGGGGTAGTAAGTTGCCCCCTTGATCTTCTTCCCTCCTTCTTCCTTGGCATGGAGAATGGGTGGATTAATGGTGGACCCAACTAAGGGAGAAGATGGGAATTATGTGGTGATAGGGTAGGGTATTTATAGGATGGGAAGGGGGGTGGTTATGGTATTTTTTTGGAGGGAAATGAAGGGGTGCTTGGATATTTTTGGAGGTAAAAATGAGAGGGAAATGAAGAGGTACCTTGGTTTTCCCTTCAAAAATGCCTTCTATAAGGTATTAATTTTGGAGGGAAAAAATGAAGGATGGAGATGGGTTGAAGGGGTAGGTGTAGGGTTGGATTTCAAGGGTTTTCGAGGGAAAAATTTGGCGCCATTTCTATATGGTTTTGGAGAGAATTTAGTGGTGTCTTTTGGTGGTAGAGAGGGATGTGTAGGGTTGGCACCAAGATTGAGGTGGAGTGGTGGTAGCTTAGGTGGACTTAGGTAAGGTTAGTTGGTGGAGCTATTTAAGTGGGTTTTAGGGTTAGGTTTTGGCGGCCAAGGAGGTGACTAGCTTAGCTAGTAGGGAGTAGGGTAGAAAAGTAGAGGGAGCTAGGGTTTTGAAGGTGATGAGCTGGAGGTAGCTGGAAGGAGCTGTACTGGAGCTGATGTCTGCTGAAGGGAGCTGAAGTAGAGATCAGTAGCTACCTTAGCTAGCTAGTTCTTTACTAGTAGCTAAGCCAGGCTAATTTGAGTTGGATTCTTCTAATCTGAGCTGAGGTGAGCTGGGTCTGGTCTTCTTGGAGTACCTAGCTAGCTGGAGTAGCTAGCTTAAGTCAAGTAGCTCAACTCAACCAAGTTGAGTTGAGTTAGGTCTCTGGGAGCTGGACTAAAGTTGGCTTAAGCTGGTTGATGACTTCTTCAGTTGACTAGCTAGTTCATGGCAATAGCTAGTTCTAGTCAGGTTGAGCTTCCAGCGAACTGTTCTGAACTGGAGGAGCTGAGACCTAACTGGGATCAACTTTCTTCAGCTAGTTTGAGCTGCCATCCAGCTAAGGTCAGCTAAATGGAGCTGAGGTGAACTAGCTTGACCTACTATTCAACTAAGATGAGCTGATTGGAGCTAGGGATGAGTTGAGCCAGATGGAATCAGCTAGAATCTAGCTAGGATGAGTTGGATCTAGCTGGGATCCAGCGGATATGAGCTTCTCCTTCATTTTCAGCCTTCCTTTAGTGCCAAGGTTTGCGGGATCTGACTATCTGCCTATCCTTGACACTTAAGTAGATGCATTAAAAATATAAATAAAATGCTATGCATGTTTAACCTAGGTGAATGCCTAAATGTAGCCCGAAAACCTATTTACGGAGTTAAAACCCTAAAACCTAGATCTATTTTAGGGTATAAGAATGATGATAAACTGGTGTTTATCAGACGCATCCAAACAACCACCTAAGGGTCAATTGGTAATCTTCTGAACTCTGAGGGTTTGTTTGCAAATTCTACACACTATTTAACCTATGCAGGGACCCATGAGTAGTTCCTTAGAATTAAGGTCATTTCCATATTTTTTGCACACTTAAGGACAACCAAGGACACCATCTTAATTTTCTTTATCCTTGGAGGGGTCTCATGTAAAATGTATACCCCCACATTTTATACCATAGGACCTCTTGTAAAATAACCTAAAGACTAGGATGGTTTTCTATAAATTCTCCAGTCCCACTAAACTCCCTAAAACCCTAAACCTACCCCATAGAGACCCCTCCCTCCTCAATTTTCAGCCTCCTCCCTCGCTTCCCAATGCACATCAAACCACGCACCTCCCACCAGCAAAGAGAGGAGAGCTCTGGCACGCTTATGAATCACGTAGAGTAAGAGAGAGGGGGAGGACTGTAGCACTCCTTAGATCCACGTGCAGGAGAGGGGAGGGTCACGTGGTGTGTGAGCACGCCTCTTTCATGCACTGAGAGAGGGAAGCTGGGGCACTTGGATCGAGGCCAACCCTTTCGAGGTGCATACACGTGTGGGAGCACGGGAGTGGCCTTGCTTGATGCGAATCTCTAGGTGGGGAGGATCAATGGTCACACACGGCAAAGTGGGAATCCTGATCCGCGTGGCCCTAAGTGTGCTAATAGCCACGCACCACATGGTGATGCAGGGGTGCAGCCAGTCCAGCTAGACCAAACCAGTTTAGCACCGGTTCACTCGAGCCAACAACCTTCTTTAATTTGGCCGGTTCAGGGCCCAAACGAGCCCGGAACAACGCATATAAGGTACAGTTGGTAAGGTAATTAAATTCCCTATGTTTTGATACCCTTTTTAGCACTGTTAATGAATGTTTAGAGCTATATAAAATTTGATTAAGCCTAATGACCTTGTTTAAGCCCACTGATGCTCTAGAGTTGGTGCTTGGGGGAGGCGTGCGTCGCGAGGCAGCCCTCACAACAATAGCTGGAGGCACGAGTAGACTGCCCGCACTCCCTAATCCTTCTTGAAGTAGTGATCTGGCTGGGTCTTCAAATAAAGCTCCAATTTGGACCAACTACCCTCATGAATGGAATTAAGTGGATAAGTGGGGTTAGACATATGCATGTGCATGCATGTGATTATGTATGTATGCTGGTGTTTTTACATATGCATGTCCACATGTGCAAACATCCTCGATAAATGAACATCACCTAGTTATGGTCTGAATGGGATAGTGCATATGTATATTTCCTTTTGTATAGACTATTGCAAATAAGTGCTACTCAATTATGACTAGTTTCAATATTACCACAACCAGGGTTAGCCTCTTTGATGCTTGCAACGAGTTATATTGGCTTGTATTTATTAATAAGTGGATCTAATTGGTAGTTCTTAGATGTACTTGTTCATTGCTGTTCAACCACCTAATTTGCTAGTGAGAGGCACCCTAGTACATTCAACCTAACAATTCTTGCAACTACTTCACCAAATTTGGTGTTCAAATATTTGATAGCATTTTGATCCTAGCTAAGTTCGTGATGTTAGTATTTTCAACTTAAATATAACTTGTCAAAAGATTAGAATGTCAATTACCATGCATATTCCAAAACATTGAAAATTGGTTCCTTTTGTAATTATAGGTTAAGAGGGTTATTACTTGGAATTCCTCTATGAATGTGGGAAAGGTGTTTACTATGTTGGTTATTTTTAGGCATCTTATTTGTAGTTGCTCTAATTGTTTTAATTTAAATTTTGTCTCACTTCTATCCTAAAGTAATCACCCACCTAGATAAGATTTTCTTAGATTGCTTTTGACAATGGGATGAATTCAATTGAGATTTGGTGGGTGGGATTACACATGTGGGGCTGCGATTGGCCATGATGGTATTAGCGTGAGGATGAGCTAGCCCTCAAGTACACATGTAACGAGGAGAGCTGACTGCTCCGTTGTGCAGGGAGGGAGCTGACCTATCTGGGCAGGAACCTGGGATAGGAACAGCCTTCTCGCACCGACTCCTATTGGGCCTACGTGGGTCAACTGGGATAGTCAGGCAAGGGTACGCGAACTAGTTGAGGGGTACAACCCCTATACTGCCTTGTGCCTTTTTTTTAGTGCGTACCCATTAGCAGAAACGACTGACTGCGTGCCAGTGAGGGGTAACCCCTCGTGCATTTAACACGTGCGTCGTAGTCACCGTTATGCTGTGACCATGACCTCGAGGTGGTAGACTGGGTGTAGGACAAACACAAGGTGCCTCCTGACGTTCGTAGACGCGTTTGCGTAAAACCGTTCGTTATAGTGCGCTTATGACATCAATTTTAGATAAAGAATCGCAGGTGAATCCAAGTGTCGAACACAAGGAGGCAATAATTAGATCAAATACTCACTTTCGTGCCACGTAAATATGTCGTTTGTGCACTTGAAAATCGATTTGAGAAAACAAGAGAGAAAGAGAGATGGAAACAGAGAAAGAGAGAGAGAGAAAAGGGTTAGAGAACCATATCATAAGATCAATGTGCCAACAATTTCTTATCAAATGTGTAATTAAACATAATGTAGATGAATGTTTTAACAAAACCAAGACATGAACTACTCTATAAAATAAAATAACACTAAGACATGGAAGAACGCGTTGAGACAGCTACGGCGGTGGAGGGACTTCCGTCAGCGGCGGCGGCTTCAGCATCTTGCTCAAAACTCTAGAAGGTGGCAGTATCTCGTGCATACAAGATTTTTGCAAATGGGTGGGGTAGGACACTTTTTATAAGTGAGGAGAGGGCTCAAATTCAAATCTGGATCTTTAGTGACATCTGCAAGCGTCACTAAAGGCCCCTACAGCTGTCGCTGAAGATGCACTCGCTGTTCACGCCTCGCTAGCATGCACCTCGCGCTCCTTGTCGCACGCTGGTTCGCACGTATACGCCCACGCGCACTGCTCAGAACACGTGCATGCTACCACCCGCGCTGTTGCGCTGCCGCTTCACGCGCGCCGTGTGCCTTATGCTGCTGGGGGTGTCAGGGGCGGCCTGGATGGCACCATGTGGTGCCACCTGGGTCGTCCATCTTCTTTATGTTGTAAAGGGTGCCACGGTGCTCAGATTGAGATGACTCCCACACTGCTAGACTGCAATCGTCGCTCCAGATCCAACCGTACGGTCAGATTTTTTCATCCGAGGCCAGTAAGGATGTTGCATTGCCCCTGGTTGTTGATCTTTCTTGAGCTTATTGTGGGAGCTACGGAGGTCGGATCAAAGTCATTTCGAGTCCGTTGGACTCTGTTCGTCAATCCGGATCCATCCGTTTGGTTTGATCGCTCATCTGAGACTTGTTTCAAAATGGACTTGTGAACATGATCATTAAACATTGATTCTAAGCGATTACAATGTAAAGATCATGTAATATGCATGCAATGCTCCTAAGCCCATTATAATTTGACATTATCGCACAAGTACCCTTGAAATTGACTTTAATTGATGTTATTAACACTTGTAATTGTAGAGTCATCATACCCTCATGCCTACCCCTTACTAGTCCCTAGCAAGGTTTGATCTAAATGCTATTTACAACTAGAATTAGGAATTGATCTCTTTGGTAGAAGCTGCTTGTCAACAAGAGGAAATTTCTACTATGAACCTAATTTGCAAAGATTCAACAGTGCCCAGGTTGCCTTCCAAAATGCTCACCGCCCGAGTCCTTGCCTTAGTTTATATGCAAGCAAAGTATATATATATATTTTTCTTTTCTTTTGCATCTTTTCTTTTTTTTTTTTTTGGATTTTTGCAATTGAGGATTTCGGGATAACTTTTTACGGCTACCCAATCCACCCAAGACTTGAAAAGGATTCCTAGTACTAAGCATCTTATTGTGAAAGTGATAGACTCACTCAACGACAATTAAAACGGACTTCGGATTTCTACGCCCCTAGGTGACCCGAAAGAAAAAATTATTGCCTAAAGTTGTATATATCTAACCGGTAGCTTTCTCCCTACTTTTTATTTTTGTGGGGTCAACACAAGAGAAAATGCAGTGTATGTCTTCCCAGATTATGCTACTACCTCTCTTCCTTAAGTGTTTTGGAATTCTTGTGCATTTTATAAAGTGGGATCTGGACAACTGACCAATAGGCTGTTACCCACGATAACTTACTAGCCATACTCATGCGGTGAAGTGTGGCTTATTTCTTTTTTTCTTTTCTCTTTTTTTATTTTCCTTTTCTTTTTTAAGTAGGTGGCTTTCCTGATCTAAGATTTACCTAAAGGCAGTAGTGAAAGAGAATGGTCCTGTGGCTGAGCTCTAGACAACCTGCCAATGAGCTGTTACCCACGACAACTTGCCAATCATACCACTCTACATTAGCTACTCAATTTCCGTTAGAACCGTTGATGAGTGAGTCAGTGCAAAATGTGTGTAGATGCTTAGACTAAAAATCCCCCCCAAATCAGAGGGCGGGTTAATAAGTCATATACTTATCACCCTACTTTATTAACCAGATTAAAATAAATTAAGGTGGCGAGGACTCAAGACCAAGTCCATATTTTAGTGGACACTTGGACTGATTAAGTCCGAAGACTTGAAGAGTCTAAGCGATTAGGTCCCTAACGTATCATTTCCTAATGTCGACAAGCTTCTAATACCTAAGTTTTCTTTTCCTAATTTTATTTATTTTTTGATAAAAAGAAATAAAATAGTTGAAGCTGACAATTTTATACTCAGATCCTATGGATTACCACCCCCCATGCCTAAGTTGGACAATATCCTCATTGGAAAAATAAATGTACGCAAGGGAGTAAGGAAAGAAATCACCTGAGTTGTAATCGTGAATCCGGTCAGCTTGAATCCTCTGGGCTGCCTCCCAGGAAGCTCTGAGTTTAGTGCCTTCAGCTTGGCATAGTACAAAGACAACAAATGATCAATTACTAGAATGGTATGGGTCAAGAAGGTGAAAACAAAATCAGCCAAACCCAGAGTCTGAAGTCCACAGATGCGAACTAGATTATGGTGGAGTCCCATCCCTAAGGGACAAGAACTTAGAAAGTCATTGGTCATGCATGTCTTAGTCCATTCGTCTCTTTTCCTTTGGGCATGCAGACTAGAAGTTTGCTTGGACAGATGTAACCCTAATCTATAATGTCAGACATTTAGATTGTTAGAAGAAGCAGTTCTCGTCCTTAGAAAATTAGGTTCAAGGTGATGATGAAGTATAAGGATTTTATTTCTCCCTGAATCTAAGTCAAAAAGGTCATAGGGGTCCTGGTAAAAGGTCAATGGCTTGATCAACTCAGGATCCCGAAAGTCAATAGTTCCTTCTTTGATTTTGTTGTCCTCAGGGGGAATCATTTTTGTATCCATCCAAAAACTTGATTTCAACAAAATGTTCTCTTCTTCTTCTGGAAGTTTGGAATCCAAAGGTTTAGCCAACTCCACATTAGTTGCATTAACACCTTTAAGACTTGGGTTAACTACGAAAGAATGTGTTTGATCAATCATGATCGATTCAAGTGGGTTAAAGTGAAAATCCTCCCCATCCTCAATCATGATTTCTTTGTTTAATTCCTTATAACCATTGGAGCCTGAAATCCTGTTCATTTCTTCCAAATCATATTCAATCATCAGGGAAGGACTCGTGATGGAGCTAATTTCATCATTCATTTCATGCTTCAGTTCTTCTCGTTGCCTTTCCTTTAAATCCATGATGGGGTCTTTAGGTATTTTATAATCAAGGTGTTCAGAGTCAAATTCCCCATCCCCAAATCTTGGTGTCCCAACTACTAAATTATTATCATTCAATTCTGGAACATCGACTCCAATCTTATCATTCACCTTTTTAGATTTATCCTCATTTTCTACCTGTTTGTGTTCTAAAGGATCCTCAATGCTTTCCAATGTTGGGGGAGTGTTGATAGTGGACTGCACTAATTTTGGGCAACTAAGTGTGTGGTCCATTCAATTATCACAGGGCCATGTTCAATTGTCCCTAAGAAGGAAGTTTCTTTCAGCACTTTCTGTTGACCCTCTTTATCCAATTGTTGGAACATATCCATCATGGCTTGTTTCCCCTCAATCAATTCTTGATTCTGTTTATAGAACTCCAACCGAAGGCTATCAAGAATTGACTAAGTGTCATAAGGTTTCCCTTGGATTTCCTCCTTAGCATTCAAATCAAGGTTAGGAGGGTATGGTTGAGGATGTGCATTAGAGTCTGTACTAAGGTTTAAGTTCTTGGGTGGGTCCTTTATTTTATCATTTTTGAAGTCCAATTCTTCAAGAGGCACCATTTTCTATTTAGTCCTACTCCAGAATAATTGAGGTTCTAAGTCCTCCCAGTCGGATTCTTCATCAAGGGTCCAAAGCAAGATTTGATCATTCTTGATTTGCCTAGGTTTATGATCATCCTTTGATTTCCATTTTTCTAGAATCCCTTCCAATCCATAGGTCAAGTAGGAGAGATCCTTGAATTCAGATGACCTATCTTGGTTAGGGTCTTGGGAAGGGTGGGAACCTTGGTGTTCTCCTAGAGTGTAGGTCTCATTAGATTGGTTAGTGGGTGGGTGGGGCCTAAAGGAAAAGTCATCACAAGGAGAATCAAGATATGGATCCCCAAGGTTTGGATTGTACCCTTGGGTGGGTGGGTTGTATGCATCCCAATAGGAAGTTGGTGCGAGTTGAGTAAAATTGGGATAAGAGGGGTCTTCTAGATACTTGGGTCCTGGATTATATCCCCAACTAGGTGACTGGTTGTCCCAAGTAAACTGTGGATACAGTCTGCTTAGGTTGGAATAAAAATCATGTTGGGGATAGTTTGGGAAGGGAGGATAGGCATTGAAATCCATGGATGGATCAGGAAAGAACAGACAAGAGAATTACGTGCACAATCAAGCAAACAAATCTAGGCCTTACAGTGTAGACTTAGGTGACCTAGAAGTCTTGAAGAGAGTGATCAAATCTCCAAGCACTTAAACCTCTTTTCCTAAAGTTAATCCAGCCAGGTTGATTACAAGGGGATTGAAGGGAAGGTTCTTTCTTTGGCTCGCGCTATCGGTTCCTTTGTACCCTATAACTGCGATCGTTTGACACTTCCTCGCACCCTAGACACCGAATTCCATGATGGAAATTAAGGCTAAGCACTTACAAACCCAATCACACTTCCAGGACTTAGATTCGTCCTATCTGGGTCATGTATGTGCACAATTGGGTTCAAGGACCCAATGCCAAAACAAGTGTTCTTTAGTAAGCAACATTGAGATGTTTGATTTTTAGGCTTTGAATCTTGCTTTAATGGATTTTAAAAATTCCACTTGTTTACACATTCAAACAAGGCAATATTGTATAGTCACACGGTTGGTGAAGATTGATTTTCTTTAAAGCCTTTAGTGTGGCTATAAAACCAAAAACTCAGTGTGGAAAATCCTAGGGTGTGCAGCTTCTACTCAATGATTTTTTTTAAGATTTTGTTAAGAAGTGTCTCATAAAAAAAAATCAATGACCCTATCCTAACTAAAATCGAGTGAGATTTTCAAAAAAGCTAATTTCAGAATTTTTTGAGAACGATTGACCACCCAAATTCACATTTTTTCAAGAGGGAGTCAATCTGTCTAGAACTTCTAGATCAGTGTGCAAGTTTAATATTTTGATAAGAACAAGAACTAATCAATTTCAAATTCAAAAATGATCTCCAGAAGAAGTGTATAGAATTTTGAGATCTTTCCAAAAAAATAAATTTCTCACAAATCCGAGCTGCGTGGAGTTTGCGGCAGTAAGAACAATCTACAAATCTCCAGAACTTAGGAGAACCTTGCAAACTTCTAGTAGAGAATTTCTTACAACTAAACCATGAGAAGTTTGGCTATGAAATTTGAAGGGTAGTTCACCTACTGATAGGAGCACCTCTGAGAGTTTTTTCAAAATTTTTAGAGGTGTTTAAGATCCTCAAATTGTGTCCTCAACCCGAATCCAGAAAGTCATATTGTGAAATTAAAGGGTTGTGAACTTAATGGTGGTGCTTTTCTTTGACAAACAAATGAGAGGGTTTTTTTTTAACACACCGCCATTTTTCTTGGTCCAAAGATGAGAAGTTACCTTTGGATCATGGGAAGACAAGATCAAACCTTCGGGTCGATGGCAGCTTTCTTCTTGTGCTTCCTTTGATCCAACCCGGCTCATTCTCCTCCCATTGCCGATACACGAGGTTCCTACAACCACAAGAAGAGAGAGAAGAGCAAGTTAGATAACACAAATATGAATAATGACGAAGAAAATGAAAGCGAATAAGAGATCCGTTGCTCCTCGGCAACGGTGCCAAAAACTGACGTTCGCGGATGTGTTTGCGTAAAATCGTTCGTTGTAGCGTATTTTATGACGTCAATTTTAAATAAAGAATCGGAGGTGAGTTCGAGTGTCGAACACAAGGAGGCAATAATTAAATCAAATACTCACTTTCATGTCACGTAAATATGTCATTTGTGGGCTTGAAAATCGATTTGAGAAAACAAGAGAGAAAGGGAGATAGAGATAGAGAGAGAGTGTGTGTGAGAGAGAGAGAAGGGTTAGAGAACCATATCAACAGATCAATGTGGCAACAATTTCTTATTAAATGTGTAATCAAACATAATGTAGATGAATGCTTTAACAAAATCAAGACATGAAGTACACTACAAAATAAAATAACACTAAGACAAGGAAGAAGAACACGTTGAGACATCCACGGCGATGGAGGGGCTTCCGTCGGCGACTCGGTGGCTTTGGGACCTTGCTTGGAACTATAAAAGGTGGTGGTGTCTCATGGGTACAAGCTTTTTGTAAATGGGTAGGGTAGGACCCTTTTTATAAGTGAGGAGAGGGCTCAAATTCAAATCTGGGTCTTTAGTGACAGTTGTAAGCATCACTAAAGGCCCTTGCAGCTGTCGTTGAAGACGCACTTGCTGCTTACGCCCCACTGGCTCGCGCCTCGCTCTCCTTGTCACGCACGCGTGCGCTGGGGCACGCTGATCTGCATGCATACGCCCACGTGGACTGCTCTGCGAGCATGCGCACATTGCTGCACTGCCACTTCACGCACGCTGCTCGCCTTGTGCTGCTGGGGGTGTGAGGGGCGGCCTGGATGGCGCCATGTGCTGTTGGGTCATCCATCTTCTTTCTATTGTAGTGGGTGCCACGATGCTTAGATCAAGATGATTCCCATGCTACTGGACTGCGATCGTTGCTTCGGATCCATCAGTACTGTCAGATTTTTCATCCGAGGCTTGTAGGGATGTCGCATTGCCCCCTAGCCATTGCTTTCTTGAGCTTGTTATGGGAGCTACGGAGGTCGGATCGAAGTGATCTCGAGTCCATTGGATTTCATTTGTCGATCTGAATCCATCCATATAGTCCGATTGCTCATCTGAGGTTTGTTTCAAAATGAACTTGTGCACATGGTCATTAAACATTGATTCTAAGCGATTAAAATGTAAAGATCATGCAATGCTCCCAAGTCTATTATAATCTGACATTATTATACAAGTACCCTTGAAATTGACTTTAATTGATGTTATTAACACTTGTAATTGTAGAGTCATCACCTCCCTGACCAAGAGAGCACCACATGCATGCCCTGCATTACGGGAATACTGCAACAAGATCGTCCCAACAGGGGACATGTGTAATAAGAGGAATGGTGCATGCCTTAGGTCTACTAGTGGGAGGAACTAAATAAATTGATGAGGATAAATTAAATAAATGGAAATTGGATGCAACACATGTCTTGTTTACTTTTCCTACTTGTATTAAAATACATACATGAATCAATTATCTACTGCTGCTCAACTCAGCTTTTGCTAATGCCTACTATTTGTACCTTGGTCAAGAAAGTGAGCATCCAGTTCCACTGCCTGCAGACCGACCTGGGCCCAACCACGCTCAGCCATAGTTTACTTTTGCTTGCGATATTTTCCTGCAGTAGTGAGTATTCTTATATCTTCAAAGCTCGTTAGCTCTCTGCTCCACTCCTTTGTCTTATTCGTGATGGCTATTGTGTGAACTTTGTTGTATTATTTCGGTATTAATGTTAGTTCTTGGTTTATCCTACTACTTTTCTGTCATTTAAATTATTTTCTTGCTATGGTGCATGTGTGGAAGATGCTATTGTTTTACGTTTATTGGTCGTTGGACGACTGGGTCTTGGGATAAGAATATGGTCCAACCCAATTTCCAAGTAGATACGAGTCGGGTCATAACAGCCACCTAACCTAAACTTAAGATTTATGATCACCAAGTGATCAATCCATTAACCACGCCACTTAAACCGAGGGTAGTGTACCTCAATACAATTTCCACCTCCAATCCCGAAATAGAGGTTTCTCCCTTCACAAGAAAGAGGCAGGGATCCGACAGGCTAGACACCCAAGTACAAAAAGTATAAAAATAAAAGTGAAAGACACCCTATAGAGCTCCCCTAATGATATGTAATTTAGGCTAGCAACTAATGTTGGAAAGGAACTCCCTGAAGAAGATGGTAGCAACCCAATAATGAGGGAGTGTCAGTGTGTGCCCGAGGAATTGGAGTTGCACAGCAGTGGGGCAATGAAAGTGAGTAGGGCTTGAGTTTTGCTTGTGAATTATCTCTAATAGGTGTATGTAACATAAGAGGGGTTAAGGGATATTTATAGGCCTCAAAAAAACCTTTAAGAAGGCTTGGGAGGCTCCCTCTAGCCGTTGGGGACATTTCCCAATTGATTTGGTCGAAATCTAAATCAAATTAGGCTAACAATAACTCTGACAGTAGAATCAAATGTTTGATTTTTTGGACAGACGTCTAACATAAGTTTTGTCGTCTGATCTTAAGAGTCAGTGTTCTTGGATTCAATTAGATGGAAACAAGGTTCTTATTTCTAATGGTTAGACATTTGGTATTGTATTTTTAGACGTCTAATGGTATTTTTGGGCATCTAAAAAAGTACGTGTTTCTTCCTGGATTGAACCAGATCCAAATAGGGTTCTAATTCATTAAGGTCAGACGTCTACCTATACGTCTGAAGGTCATAATGACCTTGGGTTAAGGATTTCTTGAGAATCCAAACTATGATCCTGTCTGACAAAAATGGTCGTTAAGTAAATTTAGGTCTAACGTTCCATTATTGGACGTCTAGAACATGGGTAAAATCCCTAATAGTTGGATATTATTTTGACACAAGGAGATTTGGAGGTAGTTAGTCCTAACGATAGTGTCATTAAATGACTAATGGTGTTACCAGATGTCTGGAGTGATCTATGGATGTCTAGAATGGTATCTTGTCGTCTAGAGCCTAAGTGGTTAAACCTCTAAGGCATTGTATATGGTGATTGGTCGTCTGATGTATATATCAGACGACTTATCTTTCAATATCAGATGTCTAGGAACACTTGCAAATGTATGATTCTAGGGTATATGTTTGTTTGTGAGTTGGGTTTTGTTTTTAAGTTTTACCTCAGTGTTGTGAGCTTAAGTCTAGAGATTTTATATCTATATAGGGACTCTTTATAACTCTTTCTAGACTTAATAAAATTAAAAATATTCAACTCTTTGTAAATTTATACACTAACTCCTAAGACCTAGACTTCTCCACATCTTTGCCCTTCGGCCCTCTTGAAATGCTGAGATGTACAAGAGACTTGCAATGGGGTTATAATAATGATAGAAATAATGTTTTATTCTTTTTTTTTGTTTTAGATATTTTGTAAAATCATTAAAACATAATTTAGGAGAGGTTGAACTAACAAAATTTTGCCCCACGATGCTTGCCTCGGATTTATTTTTTGTGAGGCTTAAGCCTTGGCTTGTGTGGTGCCCTCACAGCAGTGAGGTGGTATTGAGGTGTTGCCTTAGGTACAGACTTGTAAATCACAAGTTCTCCTAGAGAGTCAAGTCCCTATGTTACATTTTTGTTACTAAATGCTACATGCTTGTCAAATTTGTGCTTAATTTTTGAACTATGCTTATTGGTGCTACTAAAATGTGTTAAAAATAAATTTCTAACTCGTGCTTTGAGACACTAATCTCTTCTTTATATAAGCTAATAAGTTGATCAATGAATCCATAATGGCTTGATGAAAATTGAGACTTCAAATAAGAATGACATTGAATATTAGGTATTGACAAATGACTGTAATAAAGTTGGTGATGGGTTACTTTTTTTTTAGAAAAAGTTGGTGATGGGTCTAAAAGGAATCAATCATCTATAAATTGAATGTTTATGCACATGATTACCCACTATAAGTACTATAAGAAAGAGTTAGATTCGACTTTTAAACAGGTCTACCAGATAATTCAAAGATTTATAAAGCAAGGGGTTTGTAGAATAAAAATGTTTGGTTGGCTCATAGCCATCCCGCTCAACAACCCCAATCTTTTTAGCATAAAACTAGTAAAAGAAAAAAAAAGATAGTCCCAAAGTTTGTTTAGTCCCATCTCACTTATCTAAATATATTGCATGTGAGGGGTTTGTATACATAGTACAAGTTCCTTTGAGAAGATTTAATAAAGAAATCCAACCAGGCTTCTCACACTACTATCACAAATCAAGTAATGTCTTGGTGTTTATCTAAAGTGTTATGACTCAAGTTCTGCCAAGTGACAAAACTCGAGTTGGCATATGTTAACACTAGCACAAATTGCATACAAGATCGTAGTCACCCAACACATAATTATAAAATATAAATATGGCCAACAAATTAATCATATTGCATCAATGAAATGAACAGAATTTTAATATTGACTAGAGGTTTACCACAAGATATAAGATAAAGAGATGTACAACGAAAATCATCTTGCGAACTGCCACAATATACTTGAGTATGGAACCCATAAACGTGTCAGTAAAAATCGAGTAGAGTAGAACCACTAGACAAGTAACAACAGTTACAAAAGTACAGGACAAGGGGCACCATTCCAAAAGTTCATATGTTTACAATCTATTTCATATCTAGTCCCGTTTATGTAATTTTCCCATATTATTACAGTTCTTAATCCGTCAATTGACTTCTCGAGCACGAGACGATCTCGTGTAATTTCCTGCAGCGTAAGACCGGTATAAGCCACCCTCCTGGCCAGGAGGACTGCTTATATCCATCGAATTGCCACACTTCACCCTGGGGTTATTGCAGAAAGGAATGACGGTTACATCATGTAGCATGAACATGTACAAGCGCTACGTACGCTGAACCACTGACAACCAATGACCCACCCTCTAGCTGAGAAAGAACCAAACCTCGAGCCCTACATCCTGCTATTTCAGTTAGCTGCTAAGCCTAACCAAAGAGTCGTAGAGAGGCCAGCAACTCCCTAAACCAGCCCTTGAAACCGGTCTGAAAGACCAAAGCTATAGCCAAAATCCGACGAGTAGCGAGACTAAAATCAATTATATAATTATTTTAATTCTCGACATATCCGTCGTATTGATTATATAACCAATTTCAAATAACTGTATCTCTTATTTTTGTAAATCTAGAAAATCCTTAGTAATTTTCATACTACTAATTCCAGGATTAACATATATCCTCATTATCGTCCAACCTATCCATTTACAGGTAGTTTTTCAGTTCATGACAGTGGTCCCATATTATTTAGAAATTACTAAAAACAATGGAACTTGTTTCATGAAAAATAGAATTTGTTTCATGCATGCGATAATAAGGGTACATGTGATCATTAAATCTTAATCATTCATATTATTTCTCACTAAAGTGCCTGTAACGAGCGTGTGCCCTAGACGTCTTTTAAGACGTCTGGGAGGTGGCCCAGACGTCTGTCAAGACGTCTGGGATCACATCCAGACGTCTGACCAGACGTCCGGGATAGTTTACAGACGTCTGGCGAGCAGTTATGCTCGCACGGGATATTCGTCTGCGTGCTTGTGCGCGCAGACCTGCGTTCTGCCCTCTTTCTCTGCGGCTGCAGGCGGCTGCGACCGCCTTCTCTCTCCTCTCCGCGCGGCGTTAAAAGGGGGGGGCGCACCTCCCCTCCCGTCTCCACCATCTTCCTCCTTCTTCTCCTGCCTGTGCGCGAGAGCGAGCGGACGCGAGGGCGCAGCGGCAGCGGCAGCCGCAGTGAGCGCGGAGCTGCGGCGAGCGAGGGCGGGGCTCTGCCGTGAGGGCGAGCTCGCCAGGAGCGGCTTGGCCGGCCGGCGGAGGGCGCAGGGGGCGTAGAGAGTCGCGGAGAGGGACCTGCTGCGGGCGGAGCAGCGTACGCGCGAGGTGCGACGCGGGCGGCGTCGCGAGCGGAGGCCGAGCAGGGCTCTGATTCTGGAAAAATTTCCAGAATCAGACGTCTGGATTGATATCCGGACGGCAAGGTCGACGTCTGTGAGATCACACAGACGTCTGAAAGGTGAGTTTCCGCTTTCTTCTTCCTTTTTGTCGACTGACCGTACTGAGGGAGGGGGTTGGCTGTGCGCAGGTTCTCTGATTCGTCATCTTTGCGAATCAGACGTCTGGAAGTTGTACCAGACGGCGGGAGTGACCTCCAGACGTCCAAAGTGACCATCGGACGTCTGGGATCTAGGAAAGACGTCCCTGCAGACTTCTGGACGTCCGGGGAACCAAGCCGAACAGGTAATTCTCTGATCCACCGTTTAAGACGTCTGGAAGGAGTTCCAGACGTCTGATTTTGCACAGTATTGTCTTTCTCGACCCGTTTAGGGCCCGTTTGGGCTCCGTTTTCCGCGATTCGAGTTGCGTCCGTTTCAGAAATTATTCCTCTACCCGCCTACAGTAGCTATACACTGTTTTGAGACACTCCTTGTGTTTGATCCTTGTGATAGGACCTCGTTCGGTTGCAGTCTTGAGAGTCGCGGAGGCGCGCGGGATTCCCGATCACGCCCCCATTACTCCCGTTGTACCTGGTAGAGTGGCTTTAAGTATTAATAAAATCTGTTAAAGTATGGAACCATAACTAGAACCTAGGGCATTGCATGAATCCTAGGAATGAGAAATATATGGAATGATAGCTCCTAGGTGTTGCATGAATCCTAGGGCCGGAAAACTAGATTGTATGATAGATCCTAGGATATGGCATGAATCCTAGGATGGAAAAACTAGTGGAATGTATATTACTGCAGTCTTGGAAAAATGGAAAGGAATATATATAAAGCTGCCTGTAAATTTAATTAACAGCTGCCTGTTATGCATAAAGAATCATGTTTGAGATCATGGAATGTGAGAACGTGAATCTGGAAAGTGAAACATATGATGTTCTGAGATAAAGAGCTGGAACCCTACGGGGAATTAGGAGTGGAACTCCTGGAAAGAAAAGGAATGGAACTGAGATGTAGTTTGTACTGTCTCTTGGGTACGCAGTACCAAGGGAAGTACCTGTACCTGTTTTAGTGCAGAGTGGGGCCAGCCGCCCCAGGGACCCGGGGTTAGGCTTGGCCGCTCTGTACCGACTTGTTGGCCCTCGTGTACGTAGTACCGAGGAGAGCTAGTAGTGTTAGGAGAGTACTAGCTACCCCACGGGCCCCGGGGTTCTGCTAGCCTCCTTCACCGACTTGTTAGGCCCACTAGGGCAAACCAGGGTAGTCAGGCGAGGGTGCGCGGACTGTGGAGGGGCAAGGCCCCGGTTTGGTTACCGTGGAGGGGTTGGACCCCTGTTACTGAGAGGGCTCTGCCCTGGTTCCGTGCTGTGCTTTGGGCGCACCCGTTAACGGAAACGACTGACCGCGTGCCAGTGCGGGCTAGCTACCTGTGCGTTTATCGCGCGTGCCGTAGTCACCGTTACGTCTGTCAGTGACCTTGGGGTGGTTGACTGAGGGTAGGATCACCACGGGGGACTCTCCCGGCCAGGAGAGCACCACGTGCTACTTCTACTTTTGGAAAAGACTGCAATCAAGATCGTCCCACGAGGACATCCGAGATCAAGTAAAGGATCTGAGAAGTAAATGAAATAGTGAGAAAAATTGAAAGATGTAAATAAAGGAAGTAATAGAACATAACAGCTACTGTACACTCTACTGTTGCCTTTAGTTAGTTTGCCACTCTACTCAGCGTTTTGCTCACGTGTTACACTTGTTACCTTTTTCAGGACCAGGTGTTGAGCAGCCAGGGTCGGCGGCTGCAGAGGACGCTGGGCCGAGTAGGGTCCAGTAGAGTTACCCCAGCTTTGTACCCCTTTTTGTTTCTGTTCTAGTGAGTAGTTTCTGTTTCCGCTGTACCTTCTTTACCTGCAGTTTTTGTTATATGATAAATGTTGTTTTACTGTTGTGGTGGTGCCTACTGTAGTAGTTTCTTTCCTTACTGCTGTACTTTCTTACTGTTAGTTATATTCATGCTGAATGTGGTTTATTTTACTGTCTTTGGTTACTTCCTCGTTGGACGACTGGGTCTTGGGATTAGTCGAGTCGGTCCGGTTCTCGTGTCTCGTAGGGACTCGGGAATGGGGTCGTTACAGTGCCCATGAATTAGGGAAAGCACCAAAGAGGTTCCAACTCAGCAAAAGGAGAATCACACACCAACCCAGGCGATACATGCGAAGAATCACACAAGACGGGTCCACCGATGCCTGAAAATCGGACGAAATTAAGAGAAGGGTAGACTACTCTGCCTAACATTACCGAAGGGTCACAGTAACTTTGAACCGTGTGCACAAAACCTGGGGGGCAGTCTCCATGCCCACCTTGAAACTCGTGCATGCACTAGGGCAAGACCTGATTCACACGGACCAAAAATAGGGTCGAAAATACCTAATTGTGTTTCTGATTATTTACTAGAGGAAAAGGACTAAAAAACAAAAATAAACGATATCAACATGTAGTACGCATCGATACGATTTCAAAGGCATCTTATTTGTCGAAAACTGAGGTTAAGAAGGCCTCGAACCGCTCAAAAACATGCTTGGGAGTCCTGAACTAGTCACGAACCGGCCGGTTCATGCGAACCGACCGTTAGTCCACGCGAACCTGCCCATGACATGCGTCGCTAGTTGATTCTGCCGCGTGCTTGCTCGTGGATCGCACCTCACCACACTGTAGTCATTAGATTGCACTATGCGTCGTGATCTCTCGCGCCGCAAACCGCCTTCCCGTACGCACTCGCGTTCGCGCTCACTTGTAGTGCGCACGCAATCAAGTGCTTTCGCTGGCCTACATGTGGCAGAAATCCAACGGCCGCCGCTAGATACAACAACGACTCTCGTCAACAGTTGCCTCCGCCTATGTGAATTTTGCAATGGGAAGCCTACCTTTCTCAAAATTGCACTTAGGTCCCTAGATTTTTTAATTTGGATTTCTAAGTAAAATCTAAATTCTTTTGCTTTCCCTTTCTCTTAGAGCTTGGAGGTCTAAATGATTAATGACGACTTAAGGACCCAAGGGAGTCTTTTTATAGACCCAAATTTGGTTGGAATTAGGATTAGTGGAGTGAAATACCCGAAATACCCCTAGGGTTGTGTTCACCTTACATATAGGTCCTTATTGACTTGTTTTAGCCCTAGCTTGAGCTATACACCTTCGCTTTGCATGAAATAAGCGCCGTTGGAAAACTTGCGGCAAGAGGAATCCAACGGTACCATACATGGTATCCTTTTGACAATGTTTGACTAGGGGTTGACTCGAAATATGTATTTTTTGGCAATTTAAGTAGGTGCTAACACCAGACTAAACTACAAATGGGTTTACGGGTTCAAATTGACCCAAACCACTTTGAAATAACTTGGAACCTGGATTTTTAGATGTTACATAAAGTATTTCACTAAGTGATTTTTTTTGAAAATTTCATGTTATTGGATTAAAATGATTAATCCACTACTTTTTTGAACTCCCATTGGGTTTTGCAGAGCTTCCTTCTTGTATGATGTATATTTGGTTTGCTTGAAAGGATATTTCAATGTTAATGAAATAGCTCCTTTATCCTATTAGAATAAATAAAGAATGCTTCAAGTGTTTTCCTATGAATAGTTAGTGTACATTTAATGTAATATGATTTACTAATAAATTTCTTGTAAAATACACTTAGGAGGATCGATTATTTGATTGATAGGAGTTGGATGTACACCATCACCAATAGATTCCATAGTCAAACATTTCAATTTAGGATAGAAAGCTTATCGAGTTTGTAACGAGGAATTTGAAAGATCATCCAGAGGGGATCATTCTTTGTCCTTGTAAAAAGTGTGGAAATAGATAAAATAAAAATATTGATGAGGTTTTTGAGTATGTGGTGCTAAAGGGGTTCACTCCTAATTATGTTGCTTTGATATAATATGAAGAGTTGAGATGTAAACGATATGCATGTGATCCTCCAGTAGAGAACACAAATGATAACATTCATGATTTACTAGAAGTTGCTTTTGGAATCCACGAGAATGAAAGCAACATCAATGATGTGGAAGAAAATGTGAAAGAACCTATTAATAAGGATGCAAAGATTTTTTTGAGTTACTCAAAAAAGTAGATGAACCCTTTATGTTGGATGTGAAAAATACAATAAACTTTCCTTTTTTGTTATTGCTATATTTGAAAGTTTTCTATAGTTGGAGTAATAAATCTTTCCCTGATCATTGTCTTTTCAAAGATGTGCTTCCTAATGGACCATAAAGCTTACCATCTTATTACGAAGTAAAATATGTAATTCAAGGGCTTGGCCTTCATTACAAGAAAATTGATGTGTGTTGCAATGATTGCATGCTATTTTGGAAAGAGTTTGAAGATAAAGTGATATGTGATCATTGTCAAGCTTCTAGATATGAGGATGGGGCTGCATTGAGGGGAAAAAGAAAAAAGATTCTTGTTAAAGTTTTCAGACATTTTCCATTGATTCCAAGATTACTAGGGTTGTTTATGAATGAGAAGCTTACTAATGATATGAGATAGCATAAAGATGACAGAGTAGATGATGGCAATGAGATAGCTTAAGATGACAGAGTAGATGATAACTTGTTGCAGCATTATGTTGATTCACAAGCATGGAAAGTAATAGATCACGAATTTTCAAGCTTTTCAGCTGATTTCAGAAATATTAGACCTAGCCTTGCAAGTAATGGATTTAATCCATCTAGAAATATGAATAATGCATATAATATTTGCCCTGTCAATATCATACCTTATAATCTTCCTCATTGGTTATGTCTGAAGCAACAAAGTTTCATAATGACATTACTTTGTCTTGGAAAAAGATTATCTGGAAATGATATAGATGTATATTTGCATCCTCTCATTGATGAATTGAAACAACTATGGGATCAATAAGTGATAACATATGATTCATATTCTAAAAGTGACTTTGTGATGTATGTTATGATTTTATGGAGAATAAATGTTTTCTTGGATATAGAGATTTATCTTGGTGGAGCACTAAAAGAAAATTGGAATGCCTTATTTGTCACAAGAATACATATTCTGGGCATCTACGACATGGGAAAAAGGAGTGTTATTATTTTCATCATTGCTTTCTCAATGAAGAAAGAATTGCACCAAATAAGCTAACTACATTAAAAGTGTTAGAACAGTTGAAGGGTTGTAAGAATTGTTTTGGTAAAAATGTTGGACACAAAAGAAAACATACTTGAGTTGATATGGAGGTTGTTGATGTTCATCACCATGTAAAATTTCCATACTAATGGGAGAAAATAACCCATCTTCTTTTAATTGCCATATTGGAAGGGTATTGAAATTAGACATAATTTGGATGTGATGCACATTGAAAAAAGGGAAGAGCAAAGATAACATTAAAGTATGTTTGAATTTGAAAGAAATGGATATTCGAAGAGGGCTTTGGCAAAAAAAAAAGAAAATTATTTATTATTATATTTATCTGCTTGATATTAGTTATCAACATCTAAAAAGAAATGTTTTTTTAAAGTGCTCAAATAGGTAAAAATTCCATATAACTATTTTTCAAACATTTCTAAAAAGACTAACTTGGATAACAAGAAAATGATCTAGCTAAAAAGTCATGACTATCACACCCTTATACAACAATTGCTTCCCATTGCAATCACAAGCTTATTACCAAATAACATTTTCTTACCCATCATAAATCTTTGCTCTTGTTTTAATGAGTCATGCTCCAAAGTTATCAATTAAGAAGAATTTTCGAAGATAGAACGTGATATTATAATACTTATGTGAATTGGAAAGGATTGAAGAGTGAGGCTGAGATGAGTTGAGGTGAACTACTATACTTCTTTTTGTTGCTTAGCAAGTAGATGATCAACTCTTATACTTGTTCGCTTTCTATTATGGGTTACTTTTTGTTCGATGTACATATTTATGTGGTCCTTTTATGTTGATGTAGCTAATTGTAGTTTATACATGGATAAATGTGGTGGTATGCTCATGACGATGATGATGATATGGATGTATTCCTTTTTTTCTCGTTTTCACTTACGCTTTGATTTTTCATGGATGTGTGTCGTGTGATTATATATTCGTACAAGTATAGATAATGTACAAGTAGTGGATGCTTTAAATTATCAAATCCGTGATGCTACACTTCTTATCTTGATTATTCCAAAATCTCATTCTCAAATAATTTTTCTTAGGCAATACTTATCCTTAGCTGTGTCAATTGGCAACTTCTTGAATTCTTAATTTTATTTTTCTCAAATAAGACTGAAGTCAACTCCTTGGAAAATTATACTTCTTGTTTTTAGGTGAGTTTATATTCGCTTTTGAAAGAATTTAGATATCTAAAGATACGAATAAATTTATTTTTTTCAAGATTTTGTATGTTTCAAGGAATCTTTTTAAGATTTTTTTTTTGCTTAAAGAATCTACAAACTGTCATATTTTCTTGACAAAATTTTTTGAATAATTTTATATTATTTTAAATGGTTAAGGCAATTTCATCCCTCATAGGTATTTCTTCTGTCTACTTTGGTAATCCATGTTTTTCCGTTTTCGACTTGTATTACATGCAGTGCCTCCTTTAAGCCGACTCTCTGTTGCAAGGTTTTCGAGCCTTGATGTTAAAGTTTCGTATTTGTTGGGTTACATACTTTGAACCTTTATACCTCCCCATCTCTGTGTCTCTCTCTCTTTTCATTTTTTAAGCAATTAAATTCACTTACCGCCGCTCAAAAAATAAGTGTGGTGAAAAGGGAAAAGAAAAAGAGATGCATCCACCTCTACCTTCACCTCCGGCGGTGGACAAACGGTAGAGTCATTGGCCTTCTTGCTGCTCCATTCCTTGTTGTCCGTAGGATCGCCGTGAGACGAACGGCCACGACGGCAACGATGATGATGGCAGTGCTGGTGGCAGCAGCGATGGAGAACCCCTTTTTGGGAGCGAACACCACCAGCCTTCTCCTCGTCGGCGCGAGCTGCTTCATCTTAGGCTACGTCCTCGCTGCCGCGGCCCCTCCCGTCCCCTCCAGGTGCGTGAGAAGCGCCTTCGCCTGGGTGGGGCCCTTCGTCAGCTCACGTATTCCTCGGGACGTTTACGACGACGGCGATAAGAAGGACAATACGAAGAAGAAGCGGCAGCCGGAGAGAAGCGCTCCCTTCGAGATCGAGAATCTCGCGGAGATCCTGGAGAACTTCAAGATGGTAAAATTACTCCGTTCAGTTCCTCTCACTCTCTCTCGGGATGGTGTATGAGGTGTTCTTCTTTCCGATCTCCTTCTCTGATTGATTGATGGATGGACGGATGGATGGGATTTGGCAGGTGATGGTTGTGAGGAACGATTTGAAGATGGGGAAAGGCAAGATCGCCGCCCAATGCAGGTTCATCCATCTAACCTTTCGATATGCTTCTTATTAATCGAGTTTGATTGTCGACGGGGTCGTCATTAATGGAAATTGGAATTAACTTCTTTCATGATAGTGAAATTCGATTCATCTTCTTTTCTTTTTGCGTACGATCTTGTCAAGATACGCGACTTTGCAAGTATCTCATGGTTGTGGCTTTAGCAAAGTAACTGAACCGGAAAAGAATGAATTATATCAGAATTTGACGTCGGGTTCCATAGAGCGAATCGGGGTCTGGATAAAATGGTATGCGTGGGGATTCTACTAGTAGGTTCAGTGCCATTCCCAAGTCGGATTAGGATGGTAGAAAACAAGTGATTGGGAACTAGATGGTAGAAAACTAGTGATTGGGAACTATCTGGCTTTGGGGTTGTAACATGACACCTCCATATTTAGTTTGCCGTTAGTATGTGATCCTTGTTAACGTTCTCATTAGGTTGTCATGGTTATCATGGTATATTTATGTTTGATTGTGTTCTTAGGGGGCACTGGCAGTGGAACATACTTCATGAACTCGGAATATACTCTATGAACTCAAAACAAAATTATGCTTCGTGTCATTGAGAAAAATAAATGCATTAGCCTGTGACTTTTTGATAAATTGGAGGCAATCATACTGACGATGAATGGATCCCCCAAAGTACAGAGCAGGCCATTAACAAGACTTTAGTCTCTATGGTATAGTTTGTGAATACTCCCTTCTCGCAAAGAGGAGGTGCAAGGTTTGAATCCTACTCGTGACAAGTGGGGGGAAGCCTTTAGCAATTGCAGGATGCATTGGAATTGAGGTTAATCACGCGGTCACCAAGGATAAGCATTGTAAAGTGAGGAGGTGGATTACAACTATGGAGAACAGGAGCATGATGTGGAGGTTGAAAAAAGTCGAGCTTATGTCCCCCATCTATGAATGGGTATGAATGCCCCTTGTCTACTTGCCGGTTTTCTGTCTCTTGTCTACGAGCTGGTGTTAGTATCTCCTGTCTGCGTGTCAGAATCTATATCCCCTGTGTGAGCATAATGCCCCGTACCTATGGATAATAAGTTCAGGTTTTAGTCTTGCTAATGTTATTGGCCTCTGACCCTAAAAAAAGGCCCCAGCCTTCATATAGCTAGAGTCAGACCCCCAACTAGATTCCTGTATATTCTTCAGATGACCCAGCTGTTCTAACTTTCGCATAAGTATTTACATTTTATTGGAGAAGCCTTTAATGCAACCCTCATCTTTTCCAATGATCCATTAAACAACTGGTCTACACGTTGATATCTAGCAATTAATACACCTAGAAAATTTAACTGATTAATCCTTGGTTGATTAACTGACATTTTATTACATTGGAAACTATGATAATGAATTGAACATCTGAATTACCAAATTTCCTTTCAAAAAAAAAAAAAAAAAACCAAATTTGTTGGGATGCTGCCATGCAGTTAACTCTCCTAAGATCTCCTTTCTTAGTGTATATTGCATGCAGTTTTGTGCCTTCACATGGCTTCTGTGTAGTGCATTCTACACCACCTTGCATGACCTATGTTATTGCACATTGCTGTAACACAGTTTTGCATGTGCTGAGCAGATCTGTAGTTGCTCAATTTACATGGTTGTACAACTGTGCAATGAGTTGTGCAATGCAGACAGAGAGAATGCTTTTAGGCTGTGAGGAAGCAATTAATAAAGAAGTCAAAGTTCCTTAGGTTGCACATAACCTTAGAACGGGTGGTGGTGTTTGATGGCCTTAGACTATGCTTGGAATGTGGCTTAGGTTTTATGATTGAAAAAGATTTATATGGATTGAGTTGTAGAAAGGCTTGGGTTTGATGGTGGGATATGTAATGGATTTGATGTTATAGATGAGTTGATGTGATTCAAATAGAAAGATAGTTGTAGTTTATTTGTTTTAGATTTGATGTTTGGTTATTTCTTGTTATCATTATTTTGTTGAAAAGTGAACTAGCAGTTGGATGTGAGTGTGGAGTTGGTGTGTTGTAAGTAGGAATGGGAAATGATATCCCTTGTAAACTGAACATCCACTTTCTACTTTTCACCTTAACCTGCCTACACCCTTTTTAACCCATGCACTAAATCCCATCAAAAGTCTCAGAGTGCAAAAACTCTAGGCACTATTTGGTTTGTGGGATTAGATCCACCAACTCCTATTTGGATGGTTGCTGTAGTGAGATAGACTTCTAGGATGGGGCCACCAATCCGAATTGGCCTATTTCACCCACTAGGTGGGATTGCTTCTTCCGATTTGGCCCAAACAAAACAAAAAGGTGACTTCGAACAATTGGGCTTCTTCCATTGCTATCCACTTCCATAATTTCACCCACCAAATGGTGCCCTAGAGATTATTCTACTTTGATACCATGGTAAGTCCAAATTCATATTCATTAAACCAAGTCTCCTCTATGTACGGAGAGAGACACAGGAAAAGAATAAAGAGATCCGTAGTTATCAATAATACTTAAAGCAATGACTTTAAGACAGGGCATTCCTCTGCTTCCAATTTTCATACTAGAAGTAGTGCATGTGATAAAAGTGTTTCTTGTATCTTTGCAAGATCTGTCCAGTAAACCATTCTAAGAATAAAGATGTAATCTACCTGGCATGTGATATGTGAATTGTCGCCTTTGTTAATCTTTCAGTAAATAATGCAAGGTTTCGTTTATTTTCTAGCTGTGGTTTGATTATTTCAGGATCACCTTAGGTGCTCTTTTTAGCTGCTAGGGTGATATATTTCATTGAGAATTAGGACTGCCTACTTACTGTCCTCAGTCTATTGTGATCAGCATTTTGATGTATCTAGCATATTCTTTAAGGGTGTCTCTGGATAGTATATTATGGAATATGCTTATGTGACAGTCATGCAACTCTGGGTCTCTACAAAAAGCTCTTCCACAAAGCACCAAAAGCCCTAGACAGGTTTGTATACTTTACTATCTGAATTTGAAGCAAATTTTCTTTGAAATTGTTTAGCCATATTTTTAATCTTGCAAAAGCTAAATGTTCTTTGAAATTGTTAGCTATAATTTTAATCTTGCAAAAGCTAAATGTCTGTTTGACTGTTCATTATTGTTTGCAGATGGGAAATGTGTGGCCAAGCGAAGGTGGTCTTGAAATGTGAAAGTGAGGAGGATTTACTTATCTTACAGGTTTGCCATCATTCTGAATTGCACTTTCCCCTCTCTGTAAACTCGTTAATGCAAGATATATATAATTCTATCATGTGGTCTAACTTTATTGTTTTATTGTGCAGTCTAAATTTACTGTTTTCTTCTTCCAGAAATATTATAACATGCTATTGTTGTACTAGAATTCCTCAATAAAATTGAAAAACTTGTGGATGGTATACTGTGATATTTGAAAATCCATGTAAGCATTGCTTATAGTGATTTTAGAGTTAAGGAATCTTGGACTAAATGAGGCTTAGCTACTCCAACCCACTTTATAACAAATTTCACCCTTTATGCCATATGTGAGATTACTTTGGTATTTAAGTGATGACATCAAATGGCAAGTGCTGCATCTGTGGAAGCTGATAAATTTGCTGTTACCGTTGAGACTCAAGATGACATGTACTTCACTTGAGATTCTGAATAATAAAGGAACTTGTTGAGAGGATTGTGTGTTGGTTTAGTACCACATGGGAAGATGTGGACTTTCCGTTGTGTGTGATAGCCTATAAATAAGCACGTACTCCTTCCATTTTACTTTGAGAAGAAACACAGAGAAATATACCCATTGGGTGCTTCTCCCGTGGTTTTCTCTCCACTCCTCGTGACTGGGGTTTCCACATAAACTCAAGCGTTCCTTTGATTGTTTTATACTTTTTGATATCTTACGATTTTGCTTCTGCTTATTATATTTTTCAACTTGGTATCGAAGCAATAGATTCTTGGGGATTGTTTATTTGTTTTAGAAATTATATCTTTGGAGTTCCTCTTTTCTGTTCACTTGCATGAAGGGCATCCTCCGGTTGTGAGTCAGAGAAGTCGAAGGCGAGGCTCTCTCGTGAGAGTGAAGAAGACTGAAGGAGGTGATGGCGAACGTGCTGGGCAGAATAGAGGAGCATCATCAGACGATCATGGAGAGGTGGCTGCTCGGGCTATTGGAGGAGGGTCGCAGGCGTCATGGAATAGATGAGCACTAGAGGTATTGCTGGCGGAGGACGCAGCATTGTGCTCTGCTCAGATGGAGGAAGGAACTTCTTCCTCAGATGTTGGTTTCCCTCTGAACCCTACGGAGAAGACCAGATGGAGACGGTCATGCGCATGGTGCTGCCGAGGAGGGAGACTTTACGGTTGAAGTTGACGGCGGTGACAGGTTCGGAGTGAGCGGGGAGGACCTGGAGGCACCTCTCGGACTTGAAGTCCCACACGCGGATGGTCTCGTCAAAGGAGCTTGAGGTGATCATGTTGGCCTGCAGGTTGAAGCAGGTGCAGAAGGTGTAGTTGGTGTGGCCTTGATGAGGGTGTGCGAGTGGAGGTCCCTCAGGCGGATGGTGCGGTCATTTGAGGCAGAGTAGATGAGGTCGAACCTTAAAGGTGATGGGAGATCGGTCGTTAGGTTGCGATTTCTGGAAAGAATCACAGCAAGGATCTCGCTTGAGATCACCCGCGTGACTTGAGGTGATGGTCGCACAAAGGAGGAACGATTGGTGTGACTTGGGATGGTCGTCGGGTCTGCGGTTTGCTTCCCTTTTAAGAGTTATGTCATTTGTTTTGAAGGGCTGGCTCACGTACAGTATATGAGAAAAAAATAAAACAAAAAAGGAAAAAGGAGATAGAGAGAAAAATCAAGAAAAAAAATAAAAAAAAGAAAAACGAGGAACATGGTTAAGAGAAGAGATGGAAAAGTTTTCTCTAGCCTTTATTGTTTTATTTTCTTCGTGTTATTATTATTTTTCCTTCCATACGTGTATGAGAGAATAGGGGAGTGTGGGAGCTTGTTGTAGTCACCCCCGTTTGAAAGTCCCTTTTGTTTATAGACTCCACATGAGAAATCCAACTCTGGGAGGTCCAAAGTTTCGAGGTCCTCAAAGGACTCATTTCAGGTTTCTATGTGGGAGATCTAGTTTTGTGGACTCCAGAGAGGGAGATCTACTTTCGAGGTCTTTAGAGGAAGACCCAATTTCAATGATACTGAACGGGGAATCACTAGCACCACATCTTCAGAGCCAGCTATAGTTTGTCCAGCAGCTTCAGCCTGTGTTTCTGCTTACAAGTAAGAACCAGTCTAGAGTGTTGTTCGTTTTGCTATGTAGAGTGGATTTGTGTTACAAGCTGAGCATTCCATGCTCTAGCTTGAGGGGGAGTGTTGAGAGGATTGTGTGTTGGTTTAGTGTCACATTGGAAGATGTGGACTTTCCATTGTGTGTGATGGCCTATAAATAGGTGTGTACTCCTTCCATTTTACTTTGAGAAGAAATATAGAGAAAATGTGCCTATTGGGCACTTCTCCTGTGGCTTTCTCTCTACTCCTTGTGAGTGGGGTGTCCATATAAACAAATCCAAGCGTTCCTTTGATTGTTTTATGTTTTTTGATATCTCGTGATTTTGCTTCCGTTGGAGGATTGAACTAGAGAAGAAAAAATAAAATATCACTGATTTTGTGTACATAGATCATGCCGGAGGAAAGGTAGAAAATGTCCTGGTTGTATGAACTTGAAATGGTAATCTCACATCCTCAAAAACATATTCTTTTTGGAAAACCCTTGCCACACCTTGATTCTTTATGCCCAATGCAACTGGGATTTGTTATGGATGAGGTGGGAGAAATAGCTCCAATTAACACATTGTCATACAACCACCACAAGCGAATAATGGAATAGAAGTACATAAAACAGTAAACCAAAATTTCGTAGAAGTGCAGAGATGAAAATTTAATACATAACCAGAATGCTTTTCAAGTGTTGTACCGCTACAACATGAAGTAAAACTAATAGCCTTCTACCACAATTAAGGTAAAGTACTAGGAGCTAATCTTCTCCTGCATTCTCCCCCTCTGTTGGCTCCTTCTGCAACTCATCTTGTAGCCTGGTACACTCCAGCCAGACATGCTCCAGCTCCCTTTCAAGTCAGATGTGCTTTTGCTCCAGCCTAGTGTGCTCCTGCTCCTTCTCCCTCTCGAGCTTTCTCAACTGCCAGTGGCATGTCCTTTCCATCTTGTGCCACTAAAAGTACTTAAGGTCTTGTGTCACATTCTCAAGATATGCAATATAAAGGACATTGCATTGAGTGTTACTTTCCTCCTTGGCGTTGCAAGATAAGATGCTTGGTTCAAGCTGAGGATTTTGAGCCTTGAAGGTTTTGTGGGAGAAAAGACTAGTCATTACTGGGTTCTGTGAGCCAAGTGCACATCCTAAAGTGGCCCGGTAGACTTTTGCACAATGTGTTTCGTCACAAAATATGGAGGCTCATTGCACGAGGCACGAGAGAGAGAGAGAGAGAGAGAGCCACGCGTGGGAGAAGAAGGAGAGAGGAGTTCACGTGAGAATTGGAGAAAGTTTTATTATGGAACTCAAGAAAATAACTTGGTGTATTGGTCTCTTTTATAAAGATCCAATCACCTTAACAAATTGGATAAATAAAGTAAATTGGGACTCAATCAATCCTAATCCTAATTGGACTCTTAACAACTTTCTGAAACTAAACTTTCCTAAACCACATAACTTAGACAACTTGACAAACATAACAAATAATCCTTAATAAAATTTACTACAATTGGCCAACCAACATCTCACGCAAGATCTCATGGAAGATCCATTCAATGTTCTTTCAAAAAAAAGAAAAGATCCATTCGATGTCATGCACACACATACACACGCACTACCACGTGGCCTATTCACATGACTTCAATACTTCCCTCCAAGCTGGACTCCCGGAGAGGGGGCCAAACTTGTAGGGCCCCACCATTATTCATCATCTTCGATGGAGAAGGAACTGTCGGGATCTTCAATTTTTGGGCCACTAGAGCCTGGAGTTGTGGAGAGTTCTTTGGGAACTTCTGTAGTGGTTGCCATGATGGTCGGGTAGATGATTCTTGTAGAGCATGTTGGTTGCAATTGACTGGTCGATGGAGTTCATCAACCAATTCATGACGAGAAAGTTTTCTTTCTTCCACTTCATCTTTGCTCCTTCATGCACGTCAGGAGCTTTATCGGTGAGAATATCTTGTTTCTCTTAACCATCGACGAAGATCCCGAAGGCATGTGCCTACAAGATATAGTTTGAGGCCCTTATCAACTTGATGGTGGTGTCTTGGACCAAGATCTTTGCTGAGGTGATTGAGGAATCAACATCCACCATTGCCACTTGCACACGAAAACTCAGTGTAGGAATTGAGGGGACTTCTTACCAAAAAACCCAGGCAAGCATGGAGATAGGCCCTCTCACGTGAGGGGTATCTCACGCACAAGAAGAGGAGTGGTCTTTTCTTCATGGTCAAGATTGAGGCGATGCACAACTCTTCTCTCACCTGTGGAGATTGGTTTCCACACACAAGAGATCTTCCATGCAGATCTCATGACTTTAGGCACGTAGGATTGCTTGCTCTGATATCATGTCACGAAATATGGAGGCTTGTTGCACGGGGCACACAGAAGAGGAGGCCCAAAAGAGAGAGAGTCACATGTGGGAGAAGGGGAGAGGAGTGCACGTGAGAATTGGAGAAAATTTTGTTATGGAACTCTATTAGCGTAGTACAATAGTTATTATTTATGCACTCCATGTTATGTTTCATACTATTTTGTTACTTTATATTTCTGCCTGGACTTATGTTGCAATTTACCCTTTTATCTCTCTATATAAAGAGGTGTAGGGTTTTGGAGTTGAATAAGATTCATTGTTTTCTTCGACTTGGTATTAGAGTGGCGATCTTAGATCGACGCTTCGGTATCCCACCCGCACAAGTCTCCATACACCTTCCACCTTACCCCTCATTCTCTCTCCCTCTCTCTCTCTCTCTCACTTACATCGGATTCCCCACCGACGTCGCCAGTAGGGAGTAGCAACAGCAACCACCAGTGGTGGCAAGGCCTGCTGTCCATGTTGTATCACCGTTGACGCTGCTTCCTCGACCCAGCAAACCGCCAGTGACCATTGCCGGTGGCTGCTGGTCATCGCCGGTGGAATGCTAGGCCAATCAGTAGCCACCGCTTGCAGGTGATGGTGATTGGTGGGGGTCCCCCTCATCGGCGAGAGAGAGAAGCACCCCTTAAGGATGTTGTTAGGGGTTTTCCCGTGCTCTAGCATACGTCTCGTCTGATCTTAAGGGGTTGTGTCTCTTAGGATGATTTCTAGGATCTCTAAATCTTAGATTTTATTATCAAGAGATCACAATCTTCATGATAGTTTCAGATCTGAAATCACTTTTCAAATCCTCTTTGGTGGTGTGTTTCCCTCTTCCTAAGGCACGATGTCATCCTCTAGCAGTTCTGAGGTGGCTTCAAATATCACTACGGGCATTGGGAGTTACAAGACCCTATTCTTCGTTCCCACAGATGACATACAAGAGAGAGTATGTAGTTCTTCAATTTCTTGATGGCCTTGGACTTAAGAATGAGGCTACTAGTTCTCAGATCCGGACACTTGCTAAGCTTTCGTCTCTTAAGGAAGCTTATAGTCGAATCAGTAGAGTGGTTGTAAAGTTGTCTACACTAGATGTTGGACAGACTTTTGCCTTGTTGGCTACTGGAGGATGTGGTGGACATGGTGTTCCATCTACCAGGGGGAGAGGGCATGGTTGGGATTCGACTGGCAGACCCCAGACTATATGCTCTCATTGTGGCAAGGCAGGTCATTTGGAGGTTACTTGTTGGTTTAAGCATGGTAGACCTCCCATGGCTCACCAAGCCATCTTTTTAGAGAGGTAAGCGACACTGTGCTACGTGCTGACTATGATGTAGTGGTGCAGCGCCTTGCCCAGTTGACAGAGGAACCTATGACTACCACATATACAATTGCTTGGCCTTCTCAAATATAGCTTCTACCTTGAGTTCTGGTAGTGGTATTTCTGATGGCACTATGTGGTTAGTAGATTCCGGGGCATTCCGTCATCTGCGTGGAGACCAGAGTTGTTTTAGGCACATTCAAACTGTTCCTCTTGGTAGGATTGTTCAAGTGGCAGATGGCAGGCATTCCAGAGTTGATGGTAGAGGGGATGATGCAGTGACTCCATCACTGAAGCTGCTAGATGTTCTTTTTGTTCTTAACTTTCTTATTAGTCTTTGTCTATTAGCAGAATTACAAAAGATTTACATTATCGTGCCATCTTTGATGAGTTGGGTTGTACCTTTCAGGATAAGCTTACGGGGAGGACGATTGGTGGCGGAATGAGGAGGGGGTGTGTATGGCTTGATTTAGACATCGTTTGCTACTGCATGTTAGGGAGAGGTTGCCTTTAGTATTTGTACAACTCTTCAGTTGCATCATCGACTTGGACATGTTTCACTGGACAGGCTACGATGCGCCATTCCTCATATTTCGCCTACTGCTAAGATTTACTGTGATGTTTGCCAACTGGGGAAGCATCATTGAGCCAATTTTCTTGCCAGTTCCTCCTAGAGCTCTTGTTCCTGTTTTGATTTGCTGCATATGGACGTCTGAGGTCAAAGTAGAGTGTTCGACAGATTTGGTCATCGTTTTTATTTACTCATTATGGATGATTATTTTAGAATGTCTTGGTTATTCTTGTTAAAGAATAAGTTTCATATTGGATCAGTCATTGAAACTTTTATTATGCAAGTAAAGATTCGATTTTCTGTTACTGTGAAGATTGTTCGATCTGATAATGCATTAGAGTTTTGTACTGCAAAGTTGACTACTTTCTACAGGTCTCTTGGTATTGTTCACTAGACATCCTACCCCCATACGTCACGGTAGAATGGGGTAGTTGAGAGAAAACACCGTTATGTGTTGGATGTGGTGAGGACATGATTTATTCACCACAATGTACCACAGATATATGGGGGAGATGCAGTGCTTACTGCATGTTACTTGATAGACAACTTGCGTAACTCGACAATATAGGAGCAGGTTCCATGGCAAGTTCTTCATCTTGACAATGACTTGTTTTATGTACCACCCAGGGTGTTTGGTCGTGTGGGTTTTGTTCATATTTTGGGACTAGGCAGGGATAAACTTGCTCCAAGAGCGGTGAAATATGTCTTTCTGGGTACAACAGTTCTCATAAAGATTATAGGTGTTATGACCCACGGGGCAAGAAGCACTATGTTAGTGCTGATGTTACATTTCATGAGTCAGTTCCATACTTCTCCACTGTTTATCAACAGTTGTCATTTGAGGGGAGTCCTGCTCTTATGCCAGTGCCACCAATTCCTTTGGAATGGATCCCTATTATTCATAGTCAGGATACTACCACTACTACAGCGGATAACACTATACAACAGTTAGAGCCTACTCATGTCTACAGATTGCTAGTTACTTATAGGTAGCATGAATGGCGCCAAATACACACCTTCACCACCTTAGCCGCCTCTCTCCTTCCCTAGTCAGATATGTGTTGATATCGACGTGAGTTATTATAGTGGTGTTCGTGCAGGTTCTTCTGATGATTCTAGTCATCCCTTTGGGGAACATGTTTCTCTTACTATTGTTTAGGAGACTGAGGAGGAGGATCTGGACCTTTCGATTGCTATTCAGAAGGTTCCTCGTAGTTGTGCTCACTGCCAGATTGCTGGGGCAATGTTTAGTGCCAATCTTGGGAGGTCCTTTGTTATGTTCATTGCTTCATTATCTACCACATGGATCCCTATTACATATCAACAAGTCATGCTTTATCCGAAATGGCATGAAGTTATGGAGGAGATGGTTGCCTTACATTTTTTAGGGACGTGGGAGCTTGCAGATCTATCCAGACATGCAAAGGTTGTAGGATGTCGTTTGGTGTTTGCACTGAAGTATAACCCAGATAGATCCGTCTCTCGTCATAAGGCAAGACTAGTAGTAAAGGGATTCACCTAGACCTATAGGATGGATTTCTTTGACACCTTCTTGCATGTGGCGTGGCTTCCTACATTTCGTATTCTTCTCTCAGTTGCTACACACTATGAATGGCCATTACATCAACTAGATGTGAACGCCTTCCTTTACGACGATCTCCAGGAGGAAGTTTACATGCAACAATCACCGGGTTTTGAGACTCAGGAGGAGAGTGTGTGCAAGCTGAATAAGGCCATCTATGACCTAAAGTAGAGCTCACGTGCTTAGTTTTAGAGGTTGTCAGAGGAGGTACAGACCATGGGGCTCTTGAGGTCTGATGTAGATCACTTGCTCTTTGTCAGGAAGAGCAAAGGAGGTGTTGTAGCACTTCTGCTTTATGTTGATGATCTTAGTCTTACTGGAGATGACACAACTAGGATAGCAGAGGTCAAGTAGAAGCTAGCTGATTCCTTTGTTTTGAAGGACCTAAGTGAGCTCAGATATTTTTTGGGTATTGAGGTGGCACAGAGAAAAGATGGCATAGTTTTGAGTCAGCGTAAGTATGCCCTTGATATGTTACAGGAGACAGGGATGTTGGGATTTAAATCTGCCAATATACCAATGGATCCTAAAGGGCATCTCTATGATATTGAGTCTCAGCCTATTGACAGCAGGTCTTATAGGCAATTGGTTGGTAAATTGCTATATCTTACTATTAGTCGTCCTGACCTTCCCCTTGTAGTTAGGAAACTTAGTTAGTTCATGGATAAATCCGCCAAGCAACATTGGGACGCTGCTATGCTGGTGCTTAGGTACTTAAAGAGAGCATCAGGCAGGGGCATTTTGTTTAGGAAAGGTGAATCAATGCATATTGTTGGCTATTCTGATGATGATTATACATGTTGCATGGTAGACAGGAAGTCAACTATTGGATTTTGTATCTATGTGGCAGGGAATCTTGTGACCTGGAGGAGTAAGAAACAACATGTTGTATTCAAGTCAAGTGCAGAGTTGGGAGTATCGTGCCATGGCACAAACTACTGCAGAGATGGCTTGGGTCAGATCGGTGTTGCAGGATTTGCATGTCCAACTGGAGGGGCCAATGGAAATAAGGTATGATGATTGCGCTGCTAGCCTGTTACTTATATAGCAAACAACCTAATATTTCATGAACGTACAAAGCTCGTTGAGGTTGATTGCCATTATAGCAGAGACGATACAATGTGGAATCATCTATACCGGCTTAGTTGCATTTGAAGATCAGACAACAGACATATTCACGAAGCCTCTTCCTCGCTCTGCATTTGATGTCTACTGTTCCAAGTTGAGCATAATTGACATCTATGCTCCATCTTGAGTGAGAGTGTTAGTGTAGTACAATAGTTATTATTTACGCACTTAATGTTATCTTTTGTACTATTTTGTTACTTCAAATTTCTCCCTGGACTTTTGTTGCAGTTTACCCTTTCACCTCTCTCTATATAAAGAGGTGTAAAGTTTTGGAGTTGAATAGGATTCATTGTTTTCTTCAACTCACTCAAGAAAACATGGTGTATTGGTCTCTTTTATAGAGATTCAATCACCTTAACAAAGTGGATAAATAAAGTAAATTGTGTCTCAATCAATCTTAATTCTAATTGGACTCTTAACAACTTTCCTAAACCAAACTTTCCTAAACCACGTAACTTGACAGCTTGACAAACGTAACAAATAATCCTTAACAAAATTTACCACAATTGACTAACCAACATTTCACGTGAAATCTTGTGGAAGATCCACTCGATCTCACGCACACATGTATGCATGCATTGCCACATGGCTTATTCACGTGACTTCAATATGTTTAATGATCGAACATTTCTTGAGTATGTTTTTTAATTAGGACATGAGTGAGTGCTCAATAAGGATTTATTATTTACTTCATTAAGACTAAGCCACAAGATCTCCTTTTTATGTACGTACTTTCGTCTTATTTTGACCTACTCTTTTCCCTTGAATTTCCCAATCTTGGGTTGTCCATTCCTTAGAAGATTCATATATATATTCCTAAATCTTTTACTCTCATGTTCCATCATGTAATAACTTCACGGTCCTAGTCTTTTTTTTTTTAAAAAAAAACCTTGGGGTCCTAGTGTTGAGGCTCTCTACTGCGAGTAGGGAATTCATCCTTCTAGCAAATTTTTTTTTTTATTACCATTATAAATAAACCACTATGTCCATGTAATGTGGCAAGAAATTGTCTCCTTTGTGTAGGTTTGCCAACTAATACAGAGGTACCTAAGGCTAGTCATGTATATAATATCCATGGTTTACTTGGACTAAATCCAACCAATTACATTGAAGGATGCTCACTTTAGATTATGACTGGGAGGATTCCTTGCTAGTTAGAGAATCGTATCTTGATCGATAATTCATCGTTGTTCTATCACATTATTTGCATTTCATCTTTCTTTATTTCCCCCCATATCTCTATCCTAATATGTGAGAGAATCAAGTATTTGTAGCACAAAAGTCGAGATCATTGTTATTCTTACATTTGATTCATATTTTATATCAATAACCTTCTTACATTGAGATATAGCAAGAAACTACTATTTTGAGAGTGCAAATAAAATACTTCAAGGCAATCTTTCATATATCCATACTTAGTAATAGAAACAAGTACAAGGTTGGGGTAAGGGAAACCTTACCCTCCCCTTGTAAGCCTCCCCATAAATCTTCCCCCACCATGTCTTGGATTGCACACAAGCCTAAACTCTCCTTGGAATTTAAGCATTAAGCCACGTGTGAACTTAGTAACAGAAACAAGTACAAGGATGGGGGAAGGGAAACCTTACCCTCCCCTTCTTATCCTCCCCATAAATCTTCTCCCACCATTTCTTGGTTTGCACACAAGCCTAAACTTTCATTGGAATCTAAGCATTAACCCATGTGTGAAACTTCCTTGACTAGGAACATGGCTAACTCATGGAATGTGAATGGTGGTAGTCGTGCATTTATGGCTCACATGTAAAAATTGTTTTCTTTTGTGATTTATGTCTTGTACTAGGTGCATTACTTTGCTAGCTCGTTAGTTTTAGAATAGAACAATCCATCTAAACGTGTAGTTTACGAACTATAACAATGTTTTTGCAGTAAAGGACTATATAGCTTAGTTACAGAGATATCACATTATTGAGTCTCCAGATCATGCAAACACAAGTTACCTGCATGTATATGCAAGAGGTACACATTCATATGTTTTTCTTTTTCTAGTCACTAACATGATTTAGTCAACAACATATTTTTGAAATACATACTCACAAAGTGTAGTGCTTATTATGTGTAACTAATGAAACAAATTTCACAAAATGCAAACATAAATACATGAAATATATGCGAATCCCTAAGTTCATCACAATTACATGAATCACCTATTTAATCATATCGTCTTAATAAAAAACTATGTAATCATACTTAGTATTGTGTATAAATATGTAAATACAACTTATTGTTGACTAAAACAGTGAAGGAAAATGACTTCTAACCCTCCTTTAAAAAAAAGACTTCTTACCCTTGAATTTGTAAATGCATGTGAGATCATGAGTTCCTTGGCATCAAGGTTAATGTGCTCTATGTTCTCCCCTATTAGGTTTGTCCTACATATCAGAAATGATTGTTGTGCATACCTGAGAGTTTAAGTCCTTAGACGCAATCTTCGGCAAAAGTAATGTGATAATGGGAGCCATAATGTTCTTGGCAATTTCCAATGTGGAGTTCGGGGATTTCAAGTTAGCGCTACAACGTGATGCCATGGTGGTAAGGAGGTTTAGGATTGTCGTCATTGCGTCTAAATGCCCTTTTCTCTTTGGCCTCGAGTCGACAGACTGTCATAGGCTCTGTTTCACGGAGGTCGTGGTTTGTGGTGTGCAAATTTGTTAGAGGCAACCTTCGTTGCATGATAGGGCCATTGGTGAGAGCCCTTCGTCAAGGAGGCTGTGAAGGTCTACCTATCGGGGATCCCTTTTTGTTTGTGCACTGTAGAGGTGCTGCGATCAGTGTCGGCTCCCTTTACGAGGTTGAGGTCTTGTAGTGGACTCAGTCTGCATGAGGGCGATCTCTCTGACGTTGAAGTTGAGGTTGAGCTGGTGGTAGGTGGCATTGTGCTTGAGAAGGTGAATCTCCGCCATGGGGATGCTTGTGGGTTGTTTCTCTAAGCTTGGAGAGGTGGTGTACCTAGGTGGGTAGGGCTTGAATGCTTGCGTAGGTTGTTGCTGGTGTTGGACTAGTGGTGGCGCCATTGTGGAGGTTGGTTATGTGCTAGATTTGGAAGCCCAAGACTCTCGCCGCATATCTCGATGGTTAAGCGGGTGCGACGTGTATTGTGAAATAGTTGGAACCTTGGTGTTTTACATCTTTGGCAGTGACGAATGTAGAGGGATTATGTGAGGGTGCACCCACTCATTGCCCTTTACAAGTAGAGACCGGGTTAGCGATCAGATTTGGGTCTGGTGAGTCTCGTGTGGACCCTGGGTAAGGGTGCACCCACTCATCGCCCTTTACAAGTGGAGACTGGATTAGTGATCGGATTCATGCTTGGTGAGTCTTGTGTGGACCCAATTGCGACCCAAGCTTTTCTTAGGCTTGAACTTTTGTTTTTGTCCCACGATGGGATCTCTTCTCTCCCTTACGTGATGTTTCTAGTTGAGCTGGGTTGTGAGCAAGATGCTCACTTTTGCCTTCGTCTTCTGCGGGTTTGATGGTGGGGGTGTGGGAGTTGGCTCCTCTCGCCTTGTTGCTGCCGAGTGTCAGCCACTTGGCTTGGCTCTTTGTGATGACGTGAGTGATGGTGGTGGAGGTCTTCCGGTGGCGTAGTAGGACGGTGATGGCACTATGGAGATCACGTCTTCTGTTCAGGGTGTTGGTGGAGTGATGTAGCAAGCAAATTGGAGAAGCGGTGCTGGCGATGACAGGTGAAGTGATGTTGACGATGCTTAGGGTCGGTCACTGAAGGCTCGTGTTTCTTTGCTTGCTCTTCAACGTTGGGTCTAGGGGGAAGCACTTTAGATCGTGCAAACCTAGGGATTTGGAAGCATTGTTGCTTGTTGGGTAGGGGTTCAAGTTTGGTTGGTCGGCTGATTTATAACTCTATTTACAAAAGGAAGACTTTTAAGAAGTCCGCGATAATGGTTCTTAATGAGGTTGATTTTGACATGAGAGTAGCGAGGGTGATTAATGTGAAGCAAACAAAAAAGCTAGTGTATCTTCAGGGGAAACACTATTGCTCATGGTTAAGGTTCTTTCTTGGAATGTTAAGGGTCTTCTTGATAGGTCATGAAGATTGAATTTGCGGAGGTATTTGACTGAATGGAGGGTTGATTTTGGGCTCTTGCAAGAGACTCATCTTGAATCTTTGGAGGCTTTGGTTCGAAAAGAATTGTGTGGTGAATTTTTTATTGATGTTTTGGTAGCTAACTTTGTGGGAAGGTCGGGGGGAATCCTTTTGATGTGGAATGACTTGCAATTTAAGTTGAACGTGTTGTTAGTTGGAAGTCGGGTGCTTACAGGAGCCTTCACCCGAAGGTTGGATGGCTCCTCTCTCATTCTCTCTTTTGTCTATAGACCTTGTGATGATGTTGGTAGGTCGGTGTTGTGGAAGGGTTTGCATCATGCGATCACTTTTGCATATGCTAGGCCATGGTTGGTGTGTGTGTTGGGGGGGGGGGGGGGGGGAGGATTTTAATGTCACCCTATCCTCTGAGGATAGATCGGATGGAAGGGTGGACATGGCTACGACGGATTATGCAGGCTTAGTGGATGAGTTGGATCTTTATGATGTTCCTATTTTTGGTGCAATATGCACGTGGAGGAATGGTAGTAGGTTTGCCTCCAGGATTGACAGATTTTTTGTCTTGGTGGAATTGGCAAAAAGGTTCCAGTTGGTGGATGTTTCTATCATCCAGAGGTCGTTCTCTGATCATACACCTTTGGTTTGGGATAGTAATTGGTAGTGTGCATTTCTTTTCCTATTTCAAACTTTAGAGGTTATGGCTATTGGAGCCTAGGTTTCGTGAGTTTGTGAAGGTGAAGTGGGAAGAGGTTTGTGTAGCCAAGATCTAGGCCATCAGACTTGCTCTTATTAAGTATAAGGAGTGTAAAGAAAGGAGGAAATGACATAGGGTCATGGCTTTGAAAGGAATTTTTTCACTTGACGGGATAGAGGATCTCAGGTGGTTCCTGAAGGAGGTGGAATGCGATGAACGACGTTGTCTGTAGGGTGTTGTGTAGTAGTAGGACCACAAGCGTAAGATGGACTGGAGTAGAAATCACAACTGTTGTGACTTAAGGAGGGGGATTCGAATACATGGTTCTTTCATTTATCGGTAAGTGTAAGAAGGAGATCCAACTTGATTTCTACTATTCGGGTTGGGGATGACGTGCTTTCTGACAGGGAGCAAATTATGCAGGCTTTGTGAGCCCATTGTCATGCTTTCACTAGGTGTAGACCACATGGTTCATGGTGGCATGGTTCCTTTGATGTTGTAGGATTGGACGATGAAATGAGAAATGGGCTGGTTAGAGAAGTGACTGAGGATGAAGTGTTGGCTATTTTTCGTGGTTTGAAGGTTGAGGATGCACTGAGACCAGATGGCTTGCAATTACTCTTCTACAAGGAGCTATGGGGGGTTGTCAGGGTGGATTCCATGGGAATGTTTTATGAGTTTTTGGTGGAGAATCGTGGCTTTGATAGATTGAACATATTTTATTTCTTTTGTTTGCCAAAGAGGCTAGGTGCGGAGTTGGTTGAGGAGTTTAGGCATATAGCACTATCCAATGCAGTGTATCTTATTGTGGCGAAGGTGTTGGTTAATAGATTGAGGATGTGCTAACTCACCTTATTAGCTCAGTTCAATCAACTTTTCTTAAAGGGTGCTCCCTCCAGGAGTTGTTCATTTTGGCTGAGGGGATGGTTGTTGCTTGGAGAAGATTAGAGCTACCAGCTTTTCTGTGGAAGGTGGATTTCTCATAGGCATACGATTCGGTAGCTTGGTTGTATTCATGGGTGATTTTGTGAAGGTGGGGTTTTCTTGAGACTTTGGTCTTGTGGATGAAGAGATGTGTCACAACCATGTTGTTTTCGATTCTTGTTAATGGTCGGCCATCAAGTTCTTGGGTGCAACCTCAATGTGGAGTGAGACAATGATGCCTATTGGTGTCATTGCTGTTCATTTTGGCTATCAACACGTTGGCTGTTATGGCTTTTAAGGTTATGCTGGTGGTTTATTTTTTAGCTTTAAGTTGAGATGTGATGACTCAATCCTTTTGCTAATCTTATAGGATGCTGATGATACGACCTTCTTCATTGAAGGTGGTTGTAGGGAAGCTGAATATGTTGCTTCCTTGGTCAGAATTTTTGGTAAGATCTTAGGTTTGTTGATTAATCATGCAATGTTGGCTCTTGTTCCTTTCTATATGGGTTCTGATAAGACACTGCTCATGGGAAAAACTTGGGAAATCGGGGAGCCCAGGAGGGAGGATGAGGGCATCTGGGAGAAGACGTGTGAGGGAGAGGGGGAGGGGACAAGAGGGTGCTCGTTCTTCTTGGCTTTGGAGCGTGGTTTGCTTCAAATGTCGTGGGAGAGGTCATTAAGCGAGGGATTGTCGTGATCCTCTGGTTTGCTTATTGTGTCGTGGGTGGGGACATCGGAGGAGGACGTGCCCGAAGAGGTTCCAAGAGAAGGTTTCAATGGGGAACATGTCGCTGCTGCCCCCTCCACCACCGGTTGAGCCCTCAACATTAGGGGTTGATGTTTTGTAGTCACACGAAGTGAAGACCATGAATTCCTTGCTTGATTTCTCTCTGATTGGGGTTTTTCAACGTGGTGTGGTTGATCAGGATAGATCTTTCCTATTGTGTTGTGATTTGTCGTCAAGTGAGTGGAAGGCTTCTGTTTTATCGGAGAAGGTCGTGGTGTTTGGATTGGTGATATTAATCGTCTTAAGTTTAAAGAGTTTTCCTTTGGTGATGTTTGCATCCGTTGGTCGACTCCGAGCATTTATAAAGGGGCTACGGATGAGCGGATTCCATTATGACCGATTGTTAGGTTTCACATTATCAGGATCTCGTTGAGGTTGAGAACTGTGGGTTTTGTTGTAACCATTTGTTCATCTTTTGCATGTGTTAGGAGGTGCTTTGGGATTGTTTTACAGGAAAGTGACGCTTCTTCTATGGTTGTGGAGGGGAGCTGCTGGTGGGAAAATCTATCTCGACGAAGGAGGTTTTGCACTTCAGTGGATGCACTTGCGTCATCTTGTTTGAGGAGATGGGTTTGGAGGGACGACAGAGGTTATCTTATGCAGAAATGGTGGCTTCCAGAGTTGTTGCGGTTGTTGGGAAGAGGGCTTGCGGCCAAGCAGCGGTGGCTAGAGGTTCGGCGATGTCTGGAGCGGCTCCTGGTGTTGATAGGCCAGTGGCGGGCGGTGCACCAACTAAACCAGCCGGTTGCGGGTCTGGAAGTTCTTAGTGGGAATGGAGATCAATCCAAAAAGCTTCCTTTTCTACGAAGGAGGTTCAAATTTCGAATAAATCGCAGCCAGCTATCGATTGTGATTGCTTCCTTGATTTTGGGGTGGATGGATTTCCAATCCAAAAATGGATGTTGAGGTGGGAGAGAATATTCCCTATCCTATACAGGTGGCTTCCAGATTCGATTACAGGTTCGGATGTGGTGAGTTGAACACTTTGATCAATAACCCTTTCTTCTTTTTGCATTGTGTGGTGGCTGTTGGGCCCTCTACCACGTTGAATGATAATGTGCAGGTTGACCTTTTGGCAGGCAGTGGATCTGTTGCAAAGGATGTGGCCTATGGACGTGCGGCTCTGGATATAGATCCCTTGGCCGTAACCCATGGATGTGCGGACTGGGATGTGGGCCCTTGCGCTGCAGCAACTGGTTGTGCATGTTTGGGCATGACCAGGAGGATCTTGAGTGCGCTCGTTGCTCTCCACATGTGGTGATCGGACCCAAACCTGGGTTCGGGCGTGGTGAGTCCACTTACTTTGTGTAGTCTTATGCCCGACCACCTCATGCTAGTCCTCTAGCTGTTCCTTTGTCTATTGCTACTTCCTTTATCTTGCAAGGGTTACAGTTACCAATGGTGTTTGGGTCTATTTTCCATGGACCCAATGTGGAAGATATTGGTGATGATTGCAACAAGTTCAGTGAAGAAGAGATGATGGGCAAGGTCCATAAAGTAATACACGTGCCCGAAGATGTAGCCTCTAATGTGCATGATAATTGCGTCATAGTCAAGAGGCCAAGTGATAAAGCAAGATTCGTTCACCATAGATCAATGTCTAGCAAGTCAACGGGGCATATCGATGTCATCCCGCAAAGACAATTTAATTTTGAGTGCCTGTTATAAGCGCAAGAAGGCTATGAAGAAAATGATAGGAAGAGGATAGGGAGAGGACGTTGATGACTAGGTGAAGGTTATTAGTGCCAAAAAGGTTCACAAAGGGGGTATGAAGAAGAATATTAATGGTTAATGTACTATCCTTGAACGTCCGGGGTCTCCGAGATGACTTGAGACAATCTATTTTGAAGAGATTTTTTTGAATGGAGAATTACATGGCTTATCTGCAAGAAACACATTTGGAGTGTTTAACTCCTCAGTTGAAGGCAAACCTATGTGGTGATGTCTATACAAACTTTATTAAATTGGAAGCTATCAGGGGGCATGCTTATGATATGACATGAAGATTTACTGGAGTTGTGTTCCTCAAGATTGGCTGGCAGGGTGATGATAGCGATTTTCTCTAGGAAATTGATGGTTTTTCATTTGCCATTTCTACGGCCCATGGTCCTTGCGATGATGCCTCCAGGGTCCCTTTCTGGGAGGAGTTCGGGCATGCGTTATCCTTTGTAGAGGGAATGCCTTGGTTGATTGGAGGTGATTTTAATGTGACTTTATTTTTTGAGGATAGGCCTGATGGGAGATGTGATGCTGCAACAACCCAGTTTTAGTAGGTTGTACAGGATCTTGAGCTCATTGATTTGCCTAGAGCGGGTACTCGCTTCACTTGGAGGAATGGTAGTGATGCGGCTTCTTGTATTGACAAATTTCTATGTAACATTGCTTTGGTAGAGTCTTTCCAGATGGCAGATGTGATTGCTTGTGATAGATCTTTTTCTGATCATACCCACCTCTTATGGCGCAACAATGAAGACACTAAGTATTCCACATATTTCATATTTTATAAATCTTGGCTTAAGGAGCCTGGTTTCAAAGATTTGATTTGGGAAAGATGGATTGGCACTACTCCTACTTTAGCTACACATACATTGGCCTCCATAATTAAAGTTGTTAGAGATGTTATGGTGGAGTTCAAGCGTGATCTCAAATCACTTAGGGAGGAGAGAAGAAATGAAGCCCTTTTGAAGATTTCTTCCTTTGATAGGAAGGAAGAGGTTGCGCCACTCTTTGTTGATGATTGTTAGGAACGACGTAGATGTCAGGTGATTGTGACAGAAGAGGATCACAACAAGGAAATGGACTAGATGCAAAAGTTGCACCAGTTATGGCTTAAAGAAGGTGATGCCAATACAAGATTCTTCCACTTGGCTGCTAGTGCTAGGAGGAGAAACCTGATTAATACACTGAAGGTGGGTGAGGATGTTTTCAAAAGGAGAGACCAGATTTGCAATGTTTTCAAAACCTATTTCCATGATTTCACTTGAAGACAACCTTGTGGTGATTGGTGCATGGCAAACTTGGAAATGGAATAGGTTGGGGAGGAGGTGAAAATATCTCTTACTTGGGATGTGAAGAGATCTTGTGTGCCTTGCGTGGCTTAAAATATGAAGGATCCCCTAGTCTTGGGTTGCAGATCATCTATTTCAAGGAAATGTGGGATGTCGTGGGGTCAGATGTGGTGGCTATGATCAAAGAGTTCTTCAGAGGGAATGGAGGTTTTGAGAGGTTGAATAAGTTCTACTTATTCTTGCTACTTAAGAAACCGGGTGCGGATAAGGTGGAGGATTTTAAACCCATTGTTTTATCCAACTCCATTTATTTGTTGGTCGCAAAGATTCTCGTGAACCGGTTGTGCAACATTTTACCAAACATCATTTCACCGGTTATTAGGGGGAGGTCTTTCTAGGATTCCTATGTGTTGGTTGATGAATTTTTGGCGGCTTCGAAGAGGAGGGGGAGTTCGGCTTTCCTTTGGAAAGTTGATTTTTCTAAGGTCTATGATTTCATTTCTTGGAATTATTTATGAGATATTATGAAGAGGAGATGACTTCTAGACCATTGGGTGCATTTGATGAAGAGATGTATTACTATATCTTCCTTTTCTGTCTTGATTAATGGATGATTTAGTGGATCCTAGATTCAGCCACAAAGGGGTGTGTGACAGGGGTATCCTTTGGCGCCAATGCTCTTTAATATAGTTGTGGATACTCTTGCTGGAATGACTTTTAAGGCTTGTAGTGGTGGTCTTTTCTCAGGCTTTACTACATATCGTGAAGGTAGGATGCTTACCCCTATCTTGCAATATGTTGATGATACGACGTTCTTCATTGAGGGGAGTAGAATGGCGGCCAACCATGTCTCCTCTTTGGTGAGGATTTTTGCGGAAATTTCCGACTTGAAGATTAATAGAAGCAAATCAAGTTTGGTTACTTTTTCCATTGGGGGAGCGGAGGAGAGTGAGGTTGTTGCGATCTTGGAGACCCCAGTGATGAATTTACCTATTATATATCTTGGTCTTCCTTTGAAAGGTAAAAGTTTAGTGTCCTCTGATTGGAAACCTTTGATTGAACAATTTTCAAGTAGGCTTTCCTAGTGGAGTGGTAGATTAGTCTTCGGAGGGGGAAGACTGAGTCTCCTCAAATTAGTCTTATCCTCCATTCCGATTTTCTTTCTATCTGTTTTCTCACCTACTAAGAAGATCTTGAAGCAAATTGATTTGATTAGGGAAAGATTTGCTCAACTAGTCTCTTGGGAGGAGGTGCGTAAGCCAAAGAAAGATGGTGGACTTGGTGTATGTCAATTACTACCTTTTAACAAAGCGTTGTTGTTAAAATGGGTGGTCAGACTGTTTTCAGATGATAGATCTTTGGTTACTTATATTTTGAAGGATTCTTATGGGGATTGCATGGATTTGATTCAGAGAGCAGGTGCAAGTGTGAGAGGCGTTTCGGCCTTTTGGTATTCAGTTTGGCCAGTTTTGAGAGAGTTTTCAGCCCAATTTTCTCTGAATTTCGGTGATGGGTCTTCTTTCAAATTTTGGCTTGATAATTGGTCTGATTTTGGCAAATTTTCAGATCTGTTCCAAAGGTTATTTCAGCAAATCACACATAAGGAGGTCGTGGTGCGAGAAATGTGGGACGAGGAGCTGAACGAGGAGCTGAAATCTTGGGATTTCAGACTGCCGGAGGGCCTTTCAGAGCCTACATTTGCTGAATTTCAGCAGCTGCTACAGCACTTAGATGATTTTTCTCCAACTGCAGCGAAGGCTGATTGCTTCCCTTGGAAGGAAGGTCAATTTATGGTCAAAAAAGCCTACAAGCTTCTGACAGCAGGTGGTGCACAACAAAACTTGGTGGACGGAGATTTAAAGCTCATATGGATGTGCAAGGCACCTCTCAAAGTTAAGCTTTTCTTATGGTTTTTTTGGAAGGAAATGTCTTGTTACTAAAATGTACAGATCTAAGTGGTGTACAGATGGTGACATGGCATGCCCCCTATGTCAGCATCCTGAGAAGGATGTGCAACATTTGTTCTTTGACTGTGGTTTCTCTAGGGACGTTTGGGCTCATTTCAACCTCTCGATGGTGGATATTATGGGTTTTGATCTATATTCTGGACGAGCTTTAGAGATCATATTTATCTTGATATGGTGGGATGGTGTTAGGCGATTGCTATTATTTGGAGCATCTGGATTTAGAGGAATGGCAAGGTCTTCGGGAATGAACGATGTTGGGTTGAAAATGTAATAAGAGAAGTAAAATGTTTATCTGATTTTTGGCTACAAAACCAGTAAGTCTATTCCTTTTCCCTTATTAATACAATTCTAGGATGATTACCACTCTCAGGTAATCTTCCTCCTTTCTAAAAAAAAAAGACACTACTCACGCTGTGCTTCCTTAACACTTCTCTAACTAAGCTACCGCTTACGTATTTGGGCCTACCTTTGAAGGGAAAGCACCTTACATTTGGTGATTAGTCACCCTTTATGGAGCGTGTAGGAAGATGATTAAATTGTTGAATTACGAAGGTTTTGTCTAGGGGTGGTAGGCTTGCTCTTCTTAAAGCCATGTTATGTGCTGTCCTGATTTTCTACATGTCTGTATTTAAACCCCCCAAAAAGATTTTCCAAAACTTGGAGCTTTTGCATAGGCAGCCCTTTTGGGAGGGATTGGATCATGTTGGGAGGTTCCTGCAGTTGGTTCTGTGGAGTGAGGTTTGCATGCCTAAGAGATCTGGAGGTCTTGGCATCCGTCTCCTTTCTGACTTCTATGATGCCCTTCTTGCCAAATGGGTTGTTTGGCTTTTTAGCAATGGCGACAAGATGTGGGATCAACTTTTGCAGGATTCTTATGGTATGACTTTGCCTTTAAGTGAAAGGGTGGTGGTGTGACATGGGGAGTCTACCTTCTGGAGGTTTGTTGTGTTGGTTATGCAGAGATGTGTTTATTTTTTTGCCCTAGTTTCGGAAAATGGTGTATGCTTCAGATTTTGGGAGGATGATGGGTTGGAGATGGGAAAGTTGGTGGAGTTGCTCCCTCATTTTTACAGGTTGGTGGTTGGTAAACACATTTGTGTTTGTAGGGTTTGGGATTCAAACTCTTTGTCTTGGATGACTATTTTTTAAGCTGGTTTGTCGGAGCAACCAGTTGAGTCTATGCGGGTTGGTGTAGGTTGAGGGTCGCTTTTTCGTGGCAAAGGCGTATAAAGTTCTAAAAGGAATGATACTTGATGATGGTGATTTAGTGATTGATTGTCATCTTTTGTGGAGGTTGAAGATCCCTTCAAAGATTAAGATTTTTTTTTTTTGTGGCTGTTGAGGGAGAAGGCGGTGACGAAAGTGCTCAGGAAAATTGGTCAAAAGATTGGAATGTTTTTTGCCCATTTTGTGGCCAGGAGGATGAGGATGTTATACATATCTTTTGTTTATGCAGCGTTTTGAGGTTTGCTCATTGGTGCAGGTTCAGCTTATTAACGAATTATGTCAAGCTTGAGTCAAGCCTATCGAGCCGAGCTCATTGAGCCCGAGCTTTTTTAATAGTCCTACATGCATGTGTCTTCCCTTTCCTCCCTACCTGATTTCCTTCTTTATCCCTTGTTTTCATCATGCCTCCCCATTCTCTCTCTCTCTCTCCTTCCCCTCTCCTTTCTCCCTTACCTCTTCCTTTCCCTTCCTCCTCTACGTCACAAAGCTCCCCTCCTTCTCTTGACCTCTCTCTTTGTGACTATGTCGTAAAGCCTAAAACTATTGTTGACGCAAGAGATTTAAGGTTGCATGGTGCTTTCAAGGAATGTACAAGGTTTATTTCCTGCCTTTGCATGACCTATAGTTCCAATTGAGGTGGCATGCCTTCTGTGCAAGCTATCTTCTTAGTGTCAATGGTGTTGAGTGCAACTGCCCCTTTCCATGGTTTCTTCTCTTTTTTGTGAAAAAGTTGCGCTATGGCTGTTTGTTTTTTCTTCTTTGCCTTATCACCTAGTTTTGATGCTACGTCTTCCTTTATGTTGCCAGCCCACCAAATAAGTTTAAACAACCCCCAACCACACTAAATGATCCTCATATTGTATTATAACCCAAAGTTAGATGTTTGTAGCATACTTTGTGTGTGAGCATTTACACCATATAATTATGAGGTGAGGAGTTGTTAGTCAACCTAATTGTCATTGAAATGAGAGACTTTGACTTCATCTCAGGTATGGATTGGCTATCATCATACCAAACTCAATTTGCTTTAGCAAAGAGGGTATTTTCTTATTTCCAGTGGAATCGATGTTCAAGTCAACTAGTTCATAGGACCATTGCAAGATGGGAGGCTATTAGCAAAATATTGCTATAGATAGTGGTCTATCATTAGTTAAAGCAATGCAGCGATTCAAAAAATGGAGCAACTTAAAGGTTTCATACCTCCAAGGGAGGGAGGACAGGTTTGCAAGCTAAACAACTTAATATATGGCTTTAAACACTCATTTGGGACTTAAAATACCATATTTGATGAAGCCATAAGGAGTTTTAGATTCATTCAAAATCCTGATGAAACCTATTTGTATAAGCAGGCTAATGGAAACATTCAAGTATCTGAGAAGGACCTAGGTTTATTGACTTATCTTTATTGATAACGACCTTACTATTTTGGGGTGTACTAATAACTTAGATTTACATTCTATGTCCAATTTCATCTTTAGATTGATTAGGTGCATTGCTTGCTGGAGGAGTAAGGAATGGGATGTCGTTGCATATTCAACCATAGAAGTTGAATACATAGTAGCTCGTGAAATGGCTAAAGGAGCACTTTAGATACTCAAGTTTGCAACAAAACTTGATGTTGTTTCCTCCATTGAGGTGTTGATTCCCTTGTCTTGTAACAATAATGCGGCCATTGCTTAGGTTAAGGAGCCACACTCTCATTAGAAGAACTTTTTCCAATTCTTGACAATGATTGAGGTTTCGCAAAATGTAAGGCTAGTATGTTAGAAGCTGATGAAGGTAGAAAATGGGGATATAATGAGTATCTTGTGAGATAGGGTGCGACTTGGTGGGTAGGAGGAAGAAGAGGACCACCTAAATGGTGTGGAAGGTGGGAAAGGTGAGTGGTCTCTCATGGTTGGTCAGTGTTGAAGGAGAGCGACGAGAGAGACTGGCGTAACGAGTAGGCGAAATGTGATATGTGTGAGGTGGGAGGTTGTCTACTTTCGGTGTTGAGGTCGTGGACATCATGCAAATGATTGTAGGGACCTAGTGGTTTGTTTTATGTGTTGAGGGATTAACCATCGACAATGGTCATGTCCCTTGGCTGTGAAGGCATCAAGGAAGGCTGTTGATAGCATTGTTGAGGGTAGGCAAGAAGATGACTCCAAGATGCTTGTGATTTCCACTCCTTGGTTGTCCTCGATGTAGGAGGTTTGGCACTACTTGGGTGAATCTCTGTTGGGCGATGTGTTGGGTGGGTCTCCAACAGTTGCTGCTATTAGGATGGTGTTGGATATGTTTTTTATGCTGTCTGAGGGGATGGCGGTTGCCAAGATTGATGAGAGGAAGTTGTTGGTGTACTGTTGCTCTCAAGAGGATCGTGAGTTGCTTCGTTTCTGTTCTTTGGTGATTGGGGATGCAGAGGTGTGTTGGTGTGATCCCCTCTGACTTCAATGGAGCCTTAGATGAGCGACCACTGCTTGCAATCTCGGTGGAGTTGCGGCTGATGGGTATCTCACTGCGGCTTCACACCTTGGAGCCTATGGTTTCTCGTCTCTAGCTTCTTGCGCTTGAAGCATGCCTCAAAGGTGGGACTCGACGCTTGCAATTTGTGGTGGGTGCCGATGTTGGTCGAGGTCCAAAGTCGGGCTGGCATTCCATCGAAGCTGCTTCTTATGTTGGGTGGCTCTTCGTGGGTCATGTGTGTGGAGGTCCTTGGTAAAGGGGGCTCCTACAAAGACACCTTAGGGTCTTCCTCCATGGTGGTGCTATTCATTGATCCGCTGTCGAAGGTGGTGCCAACCAATCCTCTGCCATTGAAGGTTGTACCACCACCTACATGGCGGGTAAGGTGTGTTTGGAAGGTGAAAGATCCTTCAATTCTCAAGGATCCCTTTAATGATTGTGGTGCCTCCCTTGGAAACCTTGAACCTTCCATGCATGTGAATCACGTTAGGGGTTCGTTTCCTCTCTTCGTCGCTTTAAATGCCGACATTGGTCTAGCTATCACCAATCGTAGGATTTTGATTGGGCTTCAGATTTGGATCTGGGTGTGGTACGTCAATTAGTCACCTCCTATTATCTAGTCTTGACTTTCCCCTTTAAGTGGGCATCGTTTGCCATGAGACTCAGGCAACCCTCCTTTCTCTTCCCCGCTATGTCGGGTCCCCTCTTTGCCCGATGGAGTTGAGGGACTTGCAGTCGCTTGTGGAGGTGGTGTAGCTGGTGGCTGTTGTGATGGACGTGTGATGAAGGGAGACTACGTGATTGCGATGAGGATGCTTGTGGAGATGCGACTATAGTGGTCGCGACTGATGAGGGCAATCATGCGGCAACATGTGTTGTTGTGGTGGAGATTGGTGTCAGTGTGGTCTTGATGGTGTCGTTTCCAGTTGAGGAGGGGGCAACTGCCCAAAGGCGTGGAGGGCGAGGTGGGCACTAGCAGAGGATAAGACGTGCATGCTTTGTGGGATAGAGGAGGAGGATATTGAGCACCTGTTCTTCAAGCGCGCTTTCATTGGTCAGATTTGGAGGCGTTTGGGGGTGGATTGGATCACCCATGGCAGCTTCAATGGCTTCTGGGATTCCTTTAGGAGAGGTAGGGGGAGGGGAGGCCTAATGTCTTCAGGTCGAAGGAGGAAAGGAGGAAGGTTTTTGTGGGGCATCTGGTTGGGGCGGAATGGGGTGGTCTTTAGAGGGCACACCCACTATGTTGAGAATTTTATTGCCACTATATCCTCCCAGGTTGTGTGGTGGGAGTCTTCAATGTAACTGTAACATTTTAGAATTGATTCTCCCAAGTGGTGGGAAGGATCTTGCGTTCTTGCTATGGCGTAAGTTGGGAGCTCCTCACCTCACCTCTGAAAGGAGCATCTCATTTCCTGAGGAGTTTGTCGCTGGTAGCGCCGAAGGTCCGATCTTTCTTCACCCCGATGCTAGGTTCAGGCGAGGATTTTAGATTTTGGACGGACGACTGGACGGGTATTGGAGCGCTGGTAGAGCGTTTCCCTAGGCTTGCAGCACTGGCGGCTGACAGAGGAGCCCCGGTGGTGGATGTGTGGAGTGGCGCGTGGTGCCTATCTTTCGTGGACAATCTGTCAGATCAGAGATATGGTGAGATGCAGGTGCTCTTGTAGGATCTCCAGGGTTGGCAGCCCGAAGATGGAATGGACAGATTTGGGTGGGAGGAGGGAGATTTCTCGGTGTGGGATGCGTATAGAAGGCTTGGCAGCCCGGCCACGATTAGGAACATCGACTTAGTCAGAGATTGCAGGCAACTTTGGGAGGCCTCCTACCCATTGAAGGTCAGAATCTTCACTTGGCTCCTCAGGAGAGGACGACTGGTGACCAGAACATGGAGAGCCTGTTGGATGTCGGACGCGGACAGGTCGTGCCCGCTTTTTAGCCAAGCGGAGGAGGATATTGACCATCTTTTCTTCGCCTGCCTGTTGGTGATGCAGACATAGGAGCAGATGGGGATCGGTGGTGGGCGCTTGGTTCCCATGTGGAGTTCTGGCAGTCGTTCAGATGTGGTGGGGTCAACGGGGAACGTCAGGTGTTCTGGTCGAGGAGAGAACGGGCCAGGCCGTTGGTGGTTCTTTGGGCGCTTTGCTAGGGAGGAATGTAGTAGCTTTTAGGGTGCAGCACTCGTATGTAAATTTTGTTAGGGCTGCGAAGGCTTTTGTGTTGAGTTGGAGTGCCATTCAATGATGTAAATTTTAGCATTTTCTCTTTATGAATTTCTGGGTGAGATCTAAAGGATCACCACCCTTTTTCCCTTAAAAAAAAAAAAAGGAATTGATGCTAATAAATATTGGGTGGTTATCTCATGGATAGCCACCCTTTCCTTTTTTTTTTTTAAATTGCCATGAATCAACGACCTACGCCAGGTGAACAAAGGGCCTCTAGTGGCTCCTCTAGACATGGTTTTGGAGTTTGGACGCCTCTCTTTTAGTGGTAGAAGCTTGTTTACAATTCTCTTTGTAAGAGAGAGGATCAAGAAGCCAAAGCAACATGTTTATACGAAGGTGGTGGCCAAGGTTGTGGATGCCAATAAGAAGTCAAAATGATAGGGAGCGGGGGGAAGATTTCTCCTCATGATTAGTGGCCTATCGTGGAATGTCAGGGGTCTCCGCGACGTCATCTGCAAAACCATCTTGCGTTGGTATTTGGGTGAATGGAGAATGGATATTGCGTTAATTTAGGAGACACACTTGGAGTCCTTTGATAGAATTTTGAGTCAATTTAGCAATGACATGTATACTGGGTTGGTTGGTGTTGATGCAGTTGGACAGTCTGGTGGTATATTAATGACTTGGAATAGGCTAAGTTTTGAGTTGGTTCATTAGTTGGGAGGAAGATGGATGATATAGGTGCCTTTAGTTGGACGTCAGATGGTTCTTGTTTGGTCTTGTCCTTTGTGTACGTCATATGGGCCGTGTGATGACGCTTTGAGCCCTGAGTTGTGGGAGGAACTCAGATAGGATGTAGCCTTTCTGGATGGAAGGTTGTGGCTTGTTGGTAGAGACTTTAATGCCATTTTGTTTGTATATGATAGGACGGATGGAAGGATTGATCATGCTATGCTGTCTTTTGCCACGTTAGTCGATGAGCTTGAGTTTTGTGGTTTTCTAATATCGGGTGCCACATTCACTTGGAGGAACAACTCAGGCTTGGGCTCTAGGATTGGCAGATTTCTCTGTATTGTTAGTTTAGTAGAATGCTATCAGATGGCAGAGGTTTTTGTGAGATCTTGACCTTTTTCATATCACACACCCCTGATTTGAATTCAAATGAAGGGTTCGCATTTGGCTCCTCCAAATTTTAGAAATCTTGGCTCATTAAGCTTGACTTAGAGAACTTGTGCAACAAAAAATGGGGGGAAATTCCTCCATCCTCCTTGGCCACATGTACTTTGGTAGCTGGAATACAACATTTTTGAACAACTTTGATGGCTTATAAAAGGAGGTTAGGGTGTGGCGGGATAGAATTCACAAAGAAGCTTGGGAAGGAGCCTCTCAGTTGGATAGGGTGGAGGCTACTAGACCCTTTACTGACATAGAATTGGAAGAGGTGTGGTAGTTGTAAAATGTTGTTCAGGATGAAGATCATAAGATTGAGATTGAGTGGCAATAGGAATCGTGACAGTTGTGGTTGAGGGAAGGGGATGCCAACACTCGATTCTTCCACTTTTTAGCTGGTGCTAGATGAATGACAAATATTGTTAACTTCTTATGACTTAGGGTCGTGATTTTCCTAGGTTATGTCCCCTTAGGAGGTGGAGGCTTTCTACATCAAACCTAGTCTCCCTTGATGATGCCATGTAGAATGACCTCATTAGGGTGTCTTCGAGGATGAGGTCTTTGCTGCTATACATGGGTTGAATGTAGAGGGGGGCCTGAAACTAGATGCTTGCAGGTTCTCTTTTATCGAGAGTTTTGGGAGGTGGTTAAAGATAACTTTAGGGCGATGGTTTGAGTTTTTCATGCAAAATCAGGGCTTTAAGAGGCTAAGTAAGTTCTATTTTTTTCCTTCTAAAGAAGCCTGGTCCATAAAGGATAGATGATTATAGGCCTATTACCTCGTCCAATGCAATCTATTTGATTGTGGCCAAGGTCGTGGTGAATAGGCTACGATTTTTCCTCTCGTAGTTGATCAATTCAATAAAGTCAACTTTTATTGGTGGCAGATCCCAATAGGAGTATTTCATCCTTGCAGAGGAGATGGTGGCATCTTGGCGGAGGTTTAGGAAATATGGCTTTCCTTTGAAGGTGGATTTTCCCAAGTCTTGGCTTTATATCTTGGGCGGACCTGTGGGAGATTCTTTGAAGATGTTGCTTTTTTGAGAAGTGGATTTAGTGAATGAGGTGCATTATGATGACCTTTTCAATGTTGTTTAATGGGAGAGCAAGTGGTTTCTGGATGCAACCACAGTGTGGGGCTAGGCATGGCTATCCTTGGGTGCCATTGCTTTTCAATGTTGCGGTTGACACCTTGGTAGCGATGGCCTTCAAGGCTTGTCATCGGGGTCTCTTTTATAGATTCATGTTGTAGTGGGATGGATCAATTTTTGACTTCTCTTTTGCAATATGCTGATGACACCCTATTTTTGGTTGAGGGAAGCTGGGAGGCTGAAAATGTGGTTGTACTTATTGGCATCTTTGGAGAGATGTTTAGTTTGGTGGTTAACCATAGCAAATATGCATTTGTACCTTTTCATATGTTGGAGGATGAAGTTTTATCTTCCTTACGGGCTTTTTGCATAGATATGAGCCGTCTGCCTCTACTTTATTTGGGCTTGCCTCTAAAAGGCAAACAACTTACTTTACAAGACTAGGAGCCTCTCTTGGAGAGGGTGAGGAAGACGTTGAACACTTGGAGTGGGAGGTTATTTTTAACAGGAAGTTGCCATGTCCTGCTCAAAGCGGTTCTGTCAGCTATTCCAATTTTCTATCTATCTATCTTCAGGCCTTTGAAGAAGGTGGTATGTTCTTTGGAGAAGTTAGGAAGCGATTCTTTTGAAAGGGTGTCGATTGTATGGGGCATTTCTATCAGCTAGTTTCCTTGGACTTGGTTTGTTCCCTAAAGGAGGGTAGCTTTGGTGTCCACAACCTTGCTACCTTTTGTGATGCATTGCTTGTGAAATGGATAGTCAAATTGTTTGGGGGTAGGGACTCCCTTTGGTAGCAAGATATGTGTGATGCCTATTGCATGGTCTTGGTCATGTTGGAGTGGGTGGTGATTTCTCGTGGTGCCTTTGCATTCTAGAGAGCTCTAGTCTTGGTAATACAGAATGCATTGTCTATCTTCCACGCTAATTTGGGGAATGGAAGAACTTTTAGGTTCTGGATGGATGACTGGATGATAGGGGTTGGTCGCTTTGCTGATATGGCATTTAGGCTTTTCGGTTTGGTGGATGATAAAATGTGTAAGGTAAAAGACATTTGGGATGGAGGTTCTACTTCTTGGTTACTTACTTTTGGTGGTGGGCTATTTGAGGCCCAGGGTTAAGATTTGTAGTTGTTGCTTTCCATCCTTCATGATTTTCGCCCGAGTCTCACTTCGATTAATCAGTTGGTTTGGACTAAGGGACTCTTTACTATTGTTAAGGCCTACAAACTTTTAAGGGGTAATGTTGTGCCTATAGATGGGTTGGTGGAGGATTGTCGGCTATTCTAGCACCTTGAAGTCCCCTTGAAGATCAAGATTTTCCTCTGGCATTTGAGGAGGAATGGTCTTGTTAGTCAAAAACAAAGGGGACAATGGATGGAGAATTATGATATTACTTGTAGCTTATGTGGTTGTGATGAGGAAGACATTTGCCACCTCTTATGAATTTGTGATTGTTTTATCTCGGTATAGGAGGATATGAATCATATTAGTGTTAAGGTGGCCTCTGAAGATGTTTTTTGGAGTACTTTAGAAATGAGATCTAGACCAACACTATTAGTTGGGCAACGACATTGGACATTCTTTGGTCTATTTGGCTTTAGTGAAATGTTACCATTTTTAAAGGGGAGTCTAGCTTGAGAATGTTGTTAATAGGGTTTGGGCTTTATCAAATTTGTGGATGTAGTTTTTGTGATGAGTCTTTAATACATTGATTGTGGACGACTATCGACCTCTGGTAGTTGCCCTTTTCATTTTTAAAAAAATATGTTAGGAGCTGATTTATGTGATATAATTCAAGATATAGATATCTTCTCATGGTGGGATGTATAAAGCTTCAATTGTTGAAGTAGAGTTTAAGCTCTATTATTATTGCTTTGAAGGTTCAATTTCATTGGTGATCATTGTGGTAGTGATCGAGTTTGAAGGACCTGATCAAGATTGTTTTCCTAAGAATGGGAGAAAGCAAAGAATACAATTATGCAGGAGTTGGTTACCTAGTTCCATCATTATGGGTGTACGTCTGAGGAGGGGATTTAACCCTCGAAGTTTGCATTATGTGAATATTGTTGGAGTTATATGCCATGAGCAAATAAACCTGAGTCAAATCACTGGATCAGTGGTTTAGATCTGAGTATTAGATCATGTGGGCACACTAATATGATTAGATGGGTCCCTTAGTACAGTCGAGATAATGTATTGTCATGTTGGATAGACTTATCGATGACGGGCATCGAAGATTCCAAACGATTTGGATATAAGATTTCGATAAGTTATCAAGAACCATCGTGATATCCAACTATAGTCTCCAGTTTGAGAAGAGTGACAATATTCTCTAGAGGCTTTTGCCTGATTGATACCCTTGATGCACATCCTCTGCATGTGAATAGAGATTTGGGGCTGCCATGCAAGTGGAGTCAAGGAGTTGACTCAATGAGATGGTGATGCAGAAGTCCTCTTATTACTGTCACAGAGAGCGTACCCTTTGACCTCAGATAGATGTGTCTTTGTATTTGCGTATGCACATTTAATGGACTGATAGGGATACATCTACCTTGGTGTCAAAATTGGAAAGCTAGTGTGCATACAAGAGCACGAGACACATGATGTCTCAATGGAATTGCACAAATTTGCTGCCATAGGTGTACGCAGTTGATTGGGAGACTTGAGCTTTCTCTATGTATATTAGGAAGTACACAATTCTATGCATGGTCGTATGGTCCTGATCAAACCCATACATGAAGAGAAGGTAGCCCTTTGAGAAAGATCTGGTCTTCCTTCTCGTCCCAATAGTACAAACAGAAAGTGAAATGTATGTAACCTGTGATGGAATGGACAATGAATTTGGGATTCAATCCCAAGGGCTATATATATCTTCTAGTGTGAATGATTTACGGGTATTTAGAATATCTAAGGGAGGTGTAGTGCCACAATTTCTATGATCTTAAGTGCTTGATTATTGGCGTGATGAAACTAATAACCATTTTGGTGTGCTCATATTTGCTTAGATTGATTGAATTGATTTAAGAGTTAAATTGCACTCAATTTAGCAATTAATTACACCTGTGGAGAATGAAGAAGCCACGTGAATTGCCATGTGGCATAGTTGTCACATGGACAGTCCATGTGACCTTACAGTTCACGAGAATAAAAGGCCAGTGGCCTTAGTTTTGGTGTTGGCTTGTTGCCCAAGTTAAGAGTTATTTGTTGCAAGTTTAAATTAGTCAAGATGTTTGAGATTTGATTGAGTTGATCCTATTTTAGGTTAATTAGTTTTTTCCTTTTTTAGTTGAAAGCCTCCCTATTTATGGAGTGGAAGTCTTGGTTATTCCCTTGAGTTGAGTAGTAATGTTTCCCATCTTTTTCCTTTCGAAAAGAGTGTTTCCTATCTTTCTACAACTCCCCTCCTCTCCAAATGTGCCCCCTCTCTCTATCGCCTTCTACGTTCCACACGTAGGATCTACTACGTGCCAAGGCCATCATGCTCAGGGGTGTACATGGGTTGAGTTCAACCTAAACCCAACTCGAATGGGTTAGGTTGGGTTGAGATTTTTTCTACTCGATAAAAAATGGGTTGGGTTGGGTTTGAGGTTTAACTAACCCAACCCAACCCAACTTGCAACCTGATATAACCCGATATATATATATATATATATATATATATATATATATATATATATATATATATATATATATATATATATATATAAGGGAGCAAAACTTAAATGAGTTAAATCTTCCTCAATTACAACCCAATTAGCCACTAAAGTCCATCCACGCCCAAACCCAATGTCCCAAATCCCCCTCCATGTTCCACCTTTCCCTCCCATGTCCCAAATTCGAAAATTGAAATTCCCATCGCTATCCCACGATTCCCACCTCTCCCAAATCCTCCTACCCCTATCTGGCTATCCCACAATCTTAAATTCCTTCCCCTACCTGACTCCCCTAAGTTCCTAACCCTAAGGTACCTTACGCTGACACTCACGGTTTCAAGACTCTCAACTCCTAAGGTCTGTTGTCGACTTACTACCCCCTTCTCAAGTACTGATCTCACCTTATGGTCCCTTAAGTCACGTAGTGTCTTGGCATCGCAGCCACGCTTCGATCACGTAGAGTCACAACCACGTTTCGGTCACGCAGCGATGCACAACTCTAGTTGGCAGTCACCTCACGCACGACGAATTCCTACACGATCTTATGCCTTATGCAGCCACGCTTCGATCGGTGTAGACATCGTCCCTGACCCCTCTTTTCTCCTGAGTCCCTGACTTCTCTCTTTCTCCTACATGACCATAAGCCCACACTGTGCAGGCAGCGCCTTCACCGACTCCACACGCCTTCACCAACTCTTTGTGTGGCGGTTCACTGCTCAAGTAGAGCTCACCGAGTAGGTTCACTCGTCTCCCACGGCCCACCTCCCTGAGCAGGGCTCCCATACAGCCACAACCGTTCTCCTTGAGTAGGGCTCGTTGCTCGCAGCTTGTAGGTTTGCTCCTCTACCACGGTCCAACCTCAACCGCCTGGGTTCTAGTGTTTCATGGTACTTAATTTGCTTTTTATAATGGCCTAATGACACATGCTACTCAATTTTCAGAAAAAAAACACTCAATTATCACCTTTATTTTTTCTTGTTGCTTTTATACAACTATCAATTTTTTTTTGTTTTTACCTATTTTATTCATTTTTTTAGAAGTTATAAGTTATTTATGAGTTTAAAATGTTTTGTTATTAAGTATGAAAGACATGTTTTAAAAAAAAAGTATGAAAGACAGTAAATATGCAGGAGATAAACATAAGTTTTGAGTTTTTTGACTAGTCAACAAGGCACTCAAGCCGACCCAACCCGACTCGATTTTTATGGGTTGGGTAATATGATAGGCTGGGTTGGGTTGGAAAAATCCCAACCCAAAAATCGTGGGTTAGGTTTGGGATGAGTCTCAACCCGACCCAACTCATTTGTGTACACCCTTAGTCACGCTTCCACGAATCTTCACATGGTATCAGAGCGAGCTTTCTTGGCCAACTAAGGCTCTACGTGTGGATTGGAGATCTCCATCGACTTCACCTTCTTTTGGTGACTTTATACACACCTGGAGAAATTGAGTGCCTAATGTTGGGTCACGAGGTGTAGGAGCAACAACACTGGCTCGGATTGAGGGGATGCGTGGAACCCTTTAGCACTCTAGGGAATGCCAAGATCAAGTGTTTGGCTCTTGGCTGTAGAGAAAGAGGTACAAAGACCGCTCTCAACCTTCTAGAATGAAGCGATGGCAAATTCAGTGATTCATGCTACTTGAGAAGGTGCTTGAGACGAAAGATGCAACTAAGAAGAAATGATAGAAGGTGAATTATCTGGCCTAAGTCTTCTCCTTCTCTGGCCTCATCTTGGGGGGGGAGTGCGAAGAATGAAGAAGCCACGTAGACTACCATGTGGCACAATTACCACGTGGACAGTCCACGTGACCCCATAGTTCACGAGAATAAAAGGCCGGTGGCCTTGGTTTCGGTGGACTTGTTGCCCAAGTCAAGGGTTATTTGTTGCAAGTTTAAATTAGTTAAGTTGTTTGAGATTTGATTGAGTTGTTCCTATTTTAGGTTAATTAGTTTTTTCTTTTCTTAATTGTAGCAGGAAAGCTTCCCGTCTTTCTACAACTGGTCTCCTATCCAAACGTGCTCTCTCTCTATCGCCCTCCATGTTCCACGCATGGTATCTACCACGTGCCAAGGCCATCACGCTTCAACTAATCTTCGCAGCACCTAATTTGATTAGGTACAAAATGCAAGGGTTGAATTACAATTCATTAAAGTTCATATGCTTGATATGTACAACCCATAAAATGTTCTGGTCTAATCATGCAAAATCAAGTGAGATTTAATCTCAACTCTTGGATGGAGACTTAAGGGTTCACACCAAATTAGGATTAGTTTGGAACCCTATAAATATCTCCCAAAACCTAATTGGGAATTCTCTAACTTGATTTCAATCAATTCCCATCAATTGTGTGCATTTTTCCATTGAGAAAGAGTTGTCAGCCTCTCCTTCCTATTCTTGTTCTTCTTGCCATGGAGAGGAGTAACGTCAGGAAGTAGTGGCAAGTCTTCTCGGAAGCAAGCAAGACAACTTGCTTGTACTAGAATTAAGGGTCGAGGCTTGGAGGATCGTGAGTTCTTCCTGATGTCTCTCCTCCATGTTGTAGCAAGTCTTCTTGGAATTGAGCGAGTTAACTTGCTACAACATGGGACTGGGATATTGATTCTAATGGCTCATGTTCGTCCTCTCCTTAAGTAGCAAGTTGACTAAGGCTCCAAATAAGTCAACTTGCTACTACATGTCTATGAAGATTTGAACCTACTGGCCCTTTTTTGGTGGATTTCGAGGCTAGAGTCGGCTACCTGTTCGTGGGATGCGAATTGTTCGCTTTACACATAACGGAATCAATTGTCCTTGGCGTGAAGGGTCTCTTCCGCTTGGCGAGACGAAGGAAGTCCCTTAGGCGAGATTTATTTGAGGAGGCATAACACGTGGGATGCTGTGCTACGTCACCCAAAGGTATATCTCTTACTTGTAAGGATCCTGGAACGGGAAGATACTAGATCTTCCCATGTGGTTTTAGTTACATAGGTTTATTGTTTCTCATTTCTGTTATTCGGATTTTTACGAGCATCAACTTGAGTATTCAATTTGGAGAAAAGTTTGAAACACCTGTGTTTCATACTTCCGCGATGCCAAGGGAAATCAGAGATCAAATCGTTCGATTTCCAACCCATTGATTGTCAAGTGGAGCTTCCCATGGGGACTCAAAATTTCCCAACAAATATTTGATATGAGCTCTCAAAGTATAGGGTGGTTTAATTGTGTATTTTCTCGTGTGTAAGGTTCCCTTTTATAGGGTATGAGCCACGAGCCCCCATGAGGGAGCCCTATCGGGTTGCCTCCTTGAGGGAGTGCATGCGTCGTACGTAAAGATTAGGGGGATCACTTGCCACTGGCCGTTGGCTCTTTTTCAAGCTTGCTCCACAACTTGAGGTACAACCTTGGTAGGTATGGAAGAGCAGGTCGTACAACATACTTGAGGGTTAAGCCACAAAAGATGACAAAGGCAAAAGGTGCATAATCAGGTAGAGTTCTGCGTCATTGCTGTGGTTCCTTAGCTGTTGCTTTGCTCCACCACTTCTCTACTCTTGCCACCTGGGCCCTTGATGGGCTAGGTGGGTGGGTCGGCTAAGTGAGCTCGACAACTTGAGTGGGGACGTCGTTGGGAAGTGTTGACTCCAGCTTGACAGATTCACGCAGGGTTGCTCAAGGATTCCTACGATGGCGATGGTTTGACAATCATGCTGGCTATTCATACTTGACTCGTATAATTGGGGCTCCTTTGCGAGGTTTTGGGCTCTAGGCTTGTCTTTGCTTGGGCTAAAGGCCTTGTGGACTTTTGCCTAATGGTTTAGGCTTTTTCTTCCTCATTAGTTACCCCCACTCTTGTGTGCTGTGCAAGTTGCAAGAGTAAAATATAGAGATTTTTTTGCACCTCCCTTTGCCCCTAGTAGCTATTGCTCGGCCTTGTCAGGGGTAGGTGCTTTCTTGCCCTGTCTCTTGCTTGTCTAATCGATCCGGGGGGGGGGGGGGGGGGGGGAGGTACTCTTTTGCCTCCTCCCATCTTTCCTCTCTAGAGAGCGTTTATGGTGGTTTGCTTGCTTGGGTGATGTGTCAATGATCCTTATTTTGCAATGAAGATTGCTGGCCAATTCGGGCGGGTTGGAATTCAGGTGTAAAGACTACCTCTAGCAGTCTCAGATTTAGGTGGACTCTTTAAGCAGGCCAGTTTGGTCAGACAACTTGGGCTACTTAGCACTTCGTGGGTTGGTATTCTTGGGATCCCCTTAGTTTTGGGCTTGCCATGGTGAGCTTGTTGTCCACACTCTCGTAGTCCAGCTGTGTCGAGTGGGGTTGTGAGCGAGTGACCCTTGGTGTGGTTATCATCTGTGGTGGGTTTTCTCCTGCATCAACATTGGGGTTGCCCCTACTGTTGGGGGAGGTGCTTCCTTGGCCCTTCACTCGCTCCTTGTACAGGGGCAAAGGTTCTCTTCTGCCCCCCCTCACTCCTTAGACGAGGGGAAGGGGAGGGGTGTTGTGGGTTGCCTCCTTTGCTTGGCATTGTTGGGGGGAGGTGCTTCCTTGTCTCTTCACTTGCTCCTTGTAGGGGGGAAGGCGTTGTTTTGCTCCTTCACTCACTCCTTAGACGAGGGATAAGGGGGGTTGTTCTTGGTTAAGCGGTTGGTCCTGCTAGGGCTTTTTTGGGTGGATGGTGACCAACCATCATCTCTTCCGTCTGCATGTGGTGGTTAGGTTTGGGATGTAGTTGCATCACTAAGTTCCTTGAGGCTTAGGGTGGACTTATGTCCATCCTAATAAGTCTGGAAGATCATAATGGTAGCACTGCATTTATTTGTGACGTGACATTTTGGGGGGTAGGCATCATAATTGCTGATTGGTCATTTTCGTAGGTTGTGTCCCTTTTTCCACTTGCTTTTGTTCCATCACATTTATTACGGACTTGATATTTTGGGACGGTCTTGGGGGAGTTGCACCTATTTTTTTTGCTCCTTTACTTCTATAAATAGAGGTAGGCGAGGGCACATCCTCGTCGCTCCTTTTGTGATGGTGATCTTCAACGAGTGTTCTCCTAGGGCCCGTTTATGTCATGGGATATTCCACGTTTTTGCAGGATATCCCGTGTTTACGAAGGGGAATAAGTGAACCCGTGTTTTGCCTTAAACCCGGGTTTCCTCAAACCCAGGTATGAGTAGGGGATGAGTTATCTCATTCTCAAATCCCTTGCAATCTCAACTTATGTCCACCTTATCCCCTATTCACGTAAACACCTTCATAGAATTATCTCAGGTTACATGTAAGCACAAAAATGGGATATCCCCTGTTTATAAGTTTTTATCCCAGGGAATACATCCCATGACGTAAACTAGCCCTTAGGGTGTTGAAGTTGCAAGTGTCGGTACACTGTTAGGTTACCATGATGTCCACTGATTGTGGTGAGAGGCCTTCCTTTAGGGCGAGGCTTGCTCTCAACACTGTTTCCTCCCTTGTTTGTTGCGAGGAACTCTTCTTTGGAGGAAGCCTTGCTCTCAACACATTTTCTTCCTTTGTTAGTTGCGATGACTTAGGGCAAATTCTAGTCAGACATAGGTTGGTTTGTTTTAGTTTCAAGGTCATGGTTGGTTGAGCTGGTTTTCACTGGGCGGGGCCAACACCTTCGATTTGAATAGTTTGGTAGCGTCATGATCATACCATTAACTCATGATGATGTCATTAGCTTTGCCTCCTTGTCAACCCCTCCTTTGTTTCATGTCTCTACCCTTTTGGTTGAGGTGGAAATGATCCCGTCGAGGCGGCTAACTGTTTTGGAGTCAGGGAGGATGACCGTGATTGCCCCTATATCCTTTCGAAGGTGATGCCCTATTGGAAGGGGTTGGGTATGAAGGGTTTCGCTTGTAGGAAACCTTGTTGCCAGGGGCAGCGGGGTTCGTTGATGGAGGTGTGGGCGGTAAGCTGCTAGACAAAATGAAGGTTCGGAAAGTGTCTTGGACCAGGTAGTGAACTTCCTATCTTTGCCTCTTATAGGGAAGTGCCCTGCCTACGGTTCGGTGAAATTTGCGTCGGTGGTGATGTAGTTGGCCTTGGTGGGTGGGGCAATCTCAAAGGGATGAGAAGCTTCGGCTTCGACGTAGGTGGGGCTGTCGGCTTGGCTTTATCTAACAAGACGTAACTTTAGCTTCTGCACCTTTTTTCTCCCTATTTTTTTACTTGGCGGCTTGTGCTGATTTATTATAAGGTTGGCCATCCACTTCTGAATGGTGTAATGAAAATCTTCTCTCTCCTTTCCACCTTGCTTATTTCTCCTTGTTGTGGTTGTTTAATTGGCTTAGTGTTCCGGGCATTTGCTTTACTTTAGATGTAGCAAGACCTTTGGTTTACCACAAGTGGGGAATTGGGCAACCATCGAGTGCTGCAAGCTCGTAGGATTCGATGGAATTCGAGGTGGTAATTGATAGGGCCCTTCCCAATTAGGAGCTTGCTTCTCACCAGGTTCAAGTGGATTTGAGTCTCCTGTCTGCTTGAGTACCAAGTTGCCTACGTTGAAACACCTTCGCTTTACCCTCTAGTTGTAGTACTTAGCCATAGTTTCTTTGTATGCCATTTGTCCTTCGCTTCATGTTTGGCTGCTTCTAATATATCGAGGGTGACTCGCATGTGCTCGTCATTCCTTGGGGGGTTGTAGAATTGGACCCGGTAGGATGGGAGGTTTACTTTGAGTGAGATTCAACCCTTTGCTCTGTAGACTATGCTAAAGGGGGTTTCACTAGTGGTGGTTTTTTGCCTCATCAGGTATCCCTACAACATGTAAGGCAACTCTTCTATCCACTTGCCTTTGGCATCATCTAGTGTTGTAAAAGTCGATAGTTGGTATTCAGTCAGTTAAGTTACTCAGTAAGGAGTATACGGTATGTGAAGTAGTCAGTCGAATATTTTATATATATTTATATATATATATATATCAAGTAAAATATGCCATTACATAAAAGTAAATCATTTTTAAGCTTAAGATTATGAAATAAGCTAAAATCCCAATATACTGAACAAAAATGAAGCAAGAGCTAAATAAAATGTATAAACTATTGAAGTTTACATTTTGTTACCAACTTACCATATTTCCTGATCTAATGGAGAAAAGCAAATGGGTGAACCATTTGAGCAAGAGAAGAGCAGTAGCAGCAATAACGGCCAACGTTGGTGAGCGGGGATCGGTTACCAGCAGTAGTAGCAATAGGCGATGGTAACAACAATATTGGTAGGCGATGGCAACGACAATGACAGCAGGTGATAGCAATAGCAATAGCAGTAGAAGGCTCGAGGAGAAGCAGCTCGGCGGTAGTAAAGGTTGTCGGAGGTCGGAGTAGCAGTGTGCCAATGCTGGTGTCGCTGGAGGCTTGGAGTAGCAAACAAGTAGGGTTTTAGGTGTGGGGAAGGGTTGGGTTGAAGGGGTGTGCATAGGGGAGGAGGCAGTGCAGGGGAAAAGGGGTTTATTTTGTGTCCTTAATCAAGTATAAGAACCCGACCTGTTTATCTTGCTATGGAGAAAACGGGCGAGTAGTCGAGCTAGTAGATCGACTACTCAGCTAGTTGTTGGTCCTACCAACCATGTGCCTAACTATGGGATATTTAGTCGGTTGGGGAGGAGGCCAGGCTACAAGTAGTTGGCTTATTGGATTGATTTTTGTCACTAGCATCATTTAGCTTCCTCTTGAGGGCGATGATGATGGTCCGGTTGGTTACCTTTGCCTGACCATTTGCTTGAGGGTAAGCGACGAATGTGAAATTGAGTTGGATGCCCTTGTTTGCTCAAAAGTCCTCGAAATGTCTTGACACAAACTGGGTGCCATTATCCACCACGATCTCGTTGGGGATGCCATAGCGGCATATGATATCTTTGCGGACAAAGCTCACCACTTATTCCATGTTGGGGCTAGCCATGACCTCTGCCTCAATCCATTTGGAAAAGTTTTGGTACTTGTCGCACCTCCACATATATTCCTTGGCATCTTGGGTGGTCTGGGGCTAGAAGTAGTCGTAGTGTATGATTCAGGTGGCCAAGGCCTTTGATCCCTAGTAGTTGCCGTAGATACTTGCACGGTCATCTTGGAATGCCTGCTGGGCCTCTACAGGACTCAGCCATTTGCACAGGTGGTTGAATGGCTCTTCTTGTAGAGAATGCATCAAAGAGGACATACCTTGCAACTTTCAAGCAGAAGGCCTTTTGGTGGGTTACTTTAGTTGGAATGATTCCACCTTGTAGGTACTTGAGGATGGGGTCCATCTATGTAGCCTTGTCTCGGTTGATTGCCATGATTGGGTTTAAGGGAATGGAGGGGCTTGTTAGCTCTTCAAGGTTGATGTTAGCATCTTCTTCTGGTTGGACAGCGGATGTGAGCTTTGCCAAGGTGTCTTCTAGGGGGTTCTCTATCCGGGGTACCCAGTAGATGTGCGTTGGGTGGAAGTTCGCCAGGGTTAGTCGAGCTTCTGCATAGGGGGACATGGCCTAGTCTTTAGTCTGGAACTTGCCTTGGAATTGCTAGAAAACCACCTAGGAGTCTGTGAACACCTCCATACTAGTTGCTCCCATTTTCTTGGCTAGGCGGAGTCTTGCCAAGAGGGCCTCGTACTTCGCTACGATGTTCGTTGCTTTGAACATTTTGCAGTTGGTGTATTTCTCGACAAATCCATTTAGAAAGGAAAGTGTGACTTGCGTCGATGCCACGTCTATTAGATGCCCCGTCAACGTATAGTTGCCTCATTCTACTCGCCACGAAGTTCCCCAAGACTTGTCCCTTCACGACCAGCTAGGACTGGTATTTGATGTTGTACTGCACCAGCTTGACCACCCACCTTGTTTGGCGAGGAGAGCCAGATAGTTGGCAAGGCATCCTTCGCATAGGTTGGTCTGTTAAGATCGTGATTGTGTGCAGTTGGAAGTAAGCCGTAGCTTTTTAGCAGCATTGATGAGAGCCAGACCTAACTTTTCTATCAGGGGGTACTTAGACTTCGTTGCTTGATAAGTCTTGCTCACGAAGTATATTTCCTTTTGCACTCCTTTCTTCACCTGGGTCGCGCTTACGGCTGAGTTGGAGGTGTCCAAGTAGAGGAAGAGGGGTTCCCCTTGGTTGGGAGTCGCTAGGACGGGTAGGGCTTGGAGTTACTCCTTGATCTTCTCAAGAGCCTCTTGGCATTAAGGCATCTAATGGCCAGCCGAGCATCCCTTTCCCATCTTTAAGCTCTCAAAAAATGGAAGGCATTTGTCGAAGGCTTTTGACAAGAAACAACCTAGGGTGACTATTTACCCTATCAACAATTGCATTGCACAGAGATTCCCAAGCAGTCGAAGGTCCATAATCATGATTTTAAGAAACTAGCCTTGAGGCGATCGAGGCTTATGCTTTGAGGCGAGGTGGAAGAAAATCGCCTAAAGGCTATGGCCTCGGGGTTACAGTGTGAGGTGTGCACCTCGATTTGTTGAGGCAAAGCTGAGGTGGTGAGGCGGAATTGAGGCTATAGCCTCGATCGAAAGTTCGCATTTGAAAGGTATGTGAGTTACATATGACCCAATAAAGCAAATAAAATCCTTTTCTAAAATCTTATACCTATTACCTGACCCTAAACAATGGCCCTAACCTCTGAAGCACTAAAATACCCATCGCCTTTAGCTGTTGCAAGTCATTCTCCATCTTTGGACTCTTCCATTATCATTGTCGATGGCTGTTGCTGCATTGCCAATTTTTAGACACCTCTACGTACCACCCCTTACTAGTTTGCCCCCTCTCCATTGCCAAATGTTGCCTTCTTCCCCTTTGAAATCTCAACCTCACTTGCTGATGTTGTTGGTAAGAGTCTTGACCTCTCTTGAGTTACACATTATATTTTTTCTTGTTACTTATGCCTTTATTTTACCATTTAGTTATATTAAAGTATGTTTGAATGTTTTATGTGGTTAGTTTACATGTTATGTGATCACTAAATTGATTTTTTTTAAGAAGCTATTTGGTGATTGTTTACTTAAATCTTGTTGTTACATATTTATTATTATTATTCTTTAAAAAAAAATGTTCTTTATTATTATTTTGATTTTTTTTAGTACTATTATGTGACTAGTATTTTTACTTTTTTTGAAGAGTTTACGGGTTGTGTGGTACTTATGTGTATTTATATCTTGATATATTAGTTTATAGGTGAATATTGTGTGTGTACTGTGCGGTAATAATATTTAGTAATTGACATTTAAATGTTGTGATAGAGCAAAAATAACATGGAAGCATGCTTTTACATTGTTTTTTCATTATTAGCACTTAAGTTGTCAAGGTTGGCTTATATGCCTCTGCTCGATACGAGGAAGGGATTTTGTCAAGGTTGGCTTATATGCCTCTGCTCGATATGAGGAAGCCCAAGAACTTGTCAAATGTGATGCGAAAAGTGCATTTCTTTAGGTTAAGCTTCAGGTAGAATTGCCATAAGGTCTAGAACACTTTCACCAAGTTCGCTAGATGCTGGGAGAAGTTGGGGCCCATGTTATCGATGTACTCTTCAAGGGATTGCCCCATTGACTTTGCAAAAATAAAGTTTACAAGATGTTGGTAGGTAGCCCTGGTGTTTTTCAGCCCAAAGGGCATTGCACAATATTGGAAAAGTCTCGTCTGCCTTAGTTAGACCTATCTGGTGGTAGCTACTATAGGCATCCAAGAAGGACATGCGTTTTCCTGACACATGAGTCCACCGGTGCATCAATTTTTGGGAGGGGGAACTCATCCTTGGGTAAGCGACATTGAGGTTGGTGAAGTCCACACACATCAATAGTTTTGAGGCTTTGGGATGGCTCGCTGGATCGTCTACTCCATCTTTAGGTAAAGTTCTTATCGGTGGATTGGTCTCCATGGATGATGCTTATGCTTGTCAGGGAGCAGAAGATGATCATTTAGAAGTAGAACACTATCACTGGAAGCACGTGCATGGATGGTCGCTTGATGATTTTGTTGAAGGTAGTGGATAAGTTTGCTTCCGTTAACGCTGCTGCTTGGTTCATGTAGCGGTTGTTGTTCCAGAGGGTGATCGAGAGGTTGATATCTCCCTTTAGCATAACTTTGTGGTTGCTGAACCCTACTACCAGGAAATGGGACAAATTTAGGTCTTGCTCCTTGAACCCGAGCTAGGTGATGGTCTTCATAAAAAGGATGTCGGCGAGTCTGCCTTCGTTGACGAGAAGGCTGGGTTGGTTTCGTCCGGCCATCATGAGGGTGACCAACAGGGGGTTATTGTGTCGATCTGGGTCTGGGAGGCACTGAAACATGGCCAGACTGGCCTTCTTGATCTCATGGCGGAGAGTCCTTGTATTCCACTTCAAAATAACCAAGATGGCTTAGATTGAGTCAGCTGGCCAATCAATTGGATGGGCCTAGGCATCTCCTATGAAGATCACATCTATTGATCCTTTCTACCTGGTTGTTGGGCGGAGTAGGGTTGGCGAGGTGGTTGGGGTGGGATAGGTCATCCTTCCTCGCTGGCAAGCAAAGAGCCCCATGGCTGGAACGTGATGTTCCTTAGGAGGGAGGTCTGGGGTGGGACCTTTCTCCTTCGGGACTAGGGGGTGTCCTTGTTCTCACAGGGGTCTTCTACTAGCACCATGTTTGCACCTCAGAATCGCTGAAAGTGCGCTTGGTGAAACTCCTCTGGGTCTTTTAGTGGTCTCTTCTCTTTATCCACCTCGTTCTTGTGGATGTACTAGGTGAGGTTATACTATTGGATCTGGGACTTGATCTGATCTTGGAGGTCCCAGCAGATCTCCATAGAATGGCCCCTCGCACTATGGTAGTGGCAGCATAGGCCGTTTGTGGGAGGACGACGTAGCGGTGATGGAGGCAGAAGGAGCTTCGCTTGGTCGGTGTTGAGGACTTTTGCTAAGATATCTTCCTGGTTGTAGGTCGAGGGGCGCATTCTTGCTACATATCTCTCCTCAGATGCTATGTATGGTGGTCGTGTTTGTCCTTGTGGTGGCATCTGCTGTCTTGATCCTCCTAATGACCTTGTTAATCATGGTTGAAGCGGTTCGGTCGGTGGTTGCCCCGCATGCTGGGTTTCGCGTTATTTCGATGCTCTGCGCTCCGTCTGGTTGCTTGGCCTGTCTGGGGTTCTTTGAGCATCCTGGCTGCTTTTAGGTAGGAGTGGAAAGAGTCATCACGATTTGCATGGTGATTCGTACGGTCCAATAGCTTCGCCATGTCTCATGGTGGAAGGTCCTCCATGCTATTCCAGAAGTCTCGATAAAGGAGGTTTTGCTTGAACTAAATAATAATTTGGTCATGGGACCTTTAGCAGCATTTCTGTTGATTCTTGTATTGAGTAAAGTAAGCTTAGAAAGTCCCCCTTTCTTTGGCGAACCTCCGTTAGCTTCTCGTGATTTTCCCGAATTCGCTACTACCTGGAGAAGTATTGGCAGAACTTCTCTAGCTCTTGGAAGTTGCTGATTTGTTCTACAGGTAGGTTGTTGAACCATCCGTAGGCACTGCTGGTTAGGAGGGAGGGAAACACCCAACACATAATGGTGTTGGGGTAACCATGGATAAGGATGTGTTGCTGGTAGTTTTCAACGTAGTTCGCCAGGTTGGTGGTCCTGTTGTATTGGGGTAGCGAGGGGTACTTGAAGCGCTATGGAAGGGAGGTTTTCATCACCTCCTTCGTTATTGGGAAGGTCGTGATCTACAGCTTCCTGTGGAACCTCCTCATCACCCAGGTGACTTGCTGAACAAGGTTCGACACTTGGCCCGCTGAGTGAGAGTTTAATGGTTTAAGTGAGGATTAGGAGTTTACCTCTGAGACCTTGAGTAGCTCCTTCGATTCTTTCTTTGCCTGGCGATGGATTAACTGGTGTAGCTCGTCCAATTGCTGTTGGAGGTAGGTGTTCTTTGCTGCAACTTAATGAACACGGTGCTCGTGTGGCTCCTCAAGCGAGGCTTCTTGGGTCATGTGGCTTTCCTTGGCCTTGGTCGCTGTGTCCTTTCGGGCCTAGGCATCCTCGATTGTCTTCATTAGTTTGTGCACCTCGTTCGTAAGAGATCGGAGGTGCGCTCAATGGTGCCTCTCCTCTTTTGCCTGGTAGAGAGGTTGAGGCTCCTCTGACTTTGGGTCTTGAGCTTAGGAGACTCTTCGACCTCCTCACCTCCCCCACCTTTGACAGTAGGGGAACTTCTTTCATCATAGAGGAGTCAACTTCCCTTTAGAAGTCCTTAGCCAAGTCCCTCAACGGGACGGCTAGCTTGTTGAACTTTTTGGACTTGAAGGCCATCTTTGCTCAAGTGCGGTTGTTAACCTTTAAACAGATAGAGCGGTTTTCCATAGATGACGTTAACTAATCAAGGTCGAAGGACTTGATCAAGATGGTTTTCTTGAAAATGGGGGAGAAAGCAAAACACACAATTATGCCGGAGTTGGTTACCCGGTTCCACTACTAGGGTTGTACGTTTGGGGAGGGGCTTTAATCCTTGAAGTTTGCACTATGTGAATCTTTGATATGAGCTTGCAGAGTATAAGGTGGCTTGATTATGCCTTTTACTGAATACGAGGTTCTCCTTTATAGAGTATGAGGCACGAGCCCCCTCGGGGAGCCTTATTGGGCTGTCTCCTCGAGGGAGTGCATGCGTCATGTGTAAAGATTGGGAGGACCACTTGCCACCTGTGTTCACTCTTTTTCAGTACAACTTGAGTCACAACCTCAGCAACGATTGCAAAGCAGGTTGTACAACATGCTTAAGGGACAGGCCACAAAAAAAAAAAAACCAAAGGAAAAGGTACGCGGTCTAGCGGAGTCCTACACTGTTGCTGTGGTTTCTCAGTCGCAACTTCACTTCACTCTTCCTTTGATCCTGCTGCTTAAGCCCTTGACAGGCTAGGCAGGTAGGCTGGTTGAGTGAGCTGGGCAACTTAGGTGGGGACGTCACTGGGAGGTTTTGACTCCAGCCTGGCAAATTTAGGTGAGGCTGCTCAAGGACTCCTGTCATGGTGATGGTCTGACAATCATGTTAGCTACTCGCACTTGACTTGTATAGCTGAGGCTCCTTTGCATGGTTTTGGGCCTTAGGCTTGTCTCTGCTTGGGCTAAAGGCCTTGTGGACTTTTGTTTAACGGGTTGAGCTTTTCCTCCGTCATCGGGTACGTAGATGGAAAAAACAATGAAAGAATCGAATGAACTTAGCAAAGTTATTCAATATGTCTTTCATCTAAAGCATGATGATACTTTATATAGATTAGTTTTGGAAGGGACAATAGTGGAATAAGATCCTAACGTTGAACTAATCATAGGTGCCTCATTGTGTACAAGACATGAGATATATGGTATATCTTGGGATGGTTAATGCTTTAATAATCCAATAGCCACCGCCCTTCACTAAGGCTTCGTAATGAACACTTTGTGATTTTGAGGTATGGGGCTTAACTAGTAAATTGGAGGTTATTTATGTGGAGATTTTTGTAACTAGGATCAATTAATCTCAATAAAAATAAATAAGTTTATCCCTTTACATCGAGAGGGATCGATTCTAATTCCAATCTTAATCCTAAACATGGAAACAAATCAAATCTTAAACAAACTAAAATATATCTCTTATAATTTTGAAAGAGATAAACATAGAAAAAGATAATTTTACTTTCATAAATACTATTTCTAAATTAATCTCACTTTCCCCTAAGTTGAAGCGTACAATGTCCAACTTGTAGTAGTGGTGAAGTAGGAGAGCTCCCACTATATGATGCAGTTTAGGGTTGGAGAAGGCATGCAAGCAAATATGCACAGAGGTAGTTAGGCATGTAGATAAATAGATCTCCAGGCATGCAAGTAGTCATCCCTTCATCAGTGAAAACATAACTCCCTTGGAGTTTAAAACAAAAAACTGACTCGGAGACTTTTAGTTAAGAGACGATCCCAAGCATTGATACGACGTAGACATGTCAACTGAAATTGATATGGGAGACGATCCTAAGCACATAACTGATATGGATACGAGAGATGATCTCAAGCACTGATAGTCACCTTACCCCAGCAAAAATTCTTTATGCTAGGAGAAGACAAAAAACTGATATGGCTTTTATAGATGGGGTAGAGTGCGTGGCTCAGTTACCTTACCACGCATTGGCATCTTCAGCGTTGATCATGATGTGGCTTGAGATTTCAGTAGAGTCCATAGTGCTAGTAGAACTCTCCCTTAATGCAGGTAGTTGGAGGAGCATGGAGTAGTGTTGACTATAACAGAAATAGTAGTTGTCGTAGTAGTTGCTGTAGCAGAGTAGCAGCAGGACACGAAGACCGTAGTACAAGTAGTGGCCAAACAATGATTGTAGCAGTACCGGTGACTAAACATGGGAAATGTTCCTAAGCAATAGTATTGGCCACAAGATTTGTGGCAACAATAGTAGTAAAGGAGGCCTTACTTCTCAAAAGGGATTGCTGGTGTGCCAGTTCCCATGGATTTTTTTTTTCATTTTTCAATATGAATCAGTAATTCTAAAACATATCATTGGACCACATGGATCCTAAGTCCAACATATTGAACCCACAACGACGTAGAGATGTAGCAATAGCATCATCAACACCAACTAACACCAATAATATCATCATTGACACCAACACAAATCTAGGCGATGAAGGTGGTTGTACGGAACTGTTGAACCAGGCTGAAGCTAGTAGTGGACTTCTTGTCGGCCATGTCACCTGCATAATCAACATCAAAGTATCCAACCACAGTCATGGGAATTCCTTTCTTAAACAGGATACCCCGTTCATGTGTTTTCTTCAAGTACCTAAGCACCTGCAAAGCTGCCTGCTAATGCAACTTGGTTGGTTTATCCATAAATTAGCTTAGCTTACTCCCAACCAAAGTAATATTCGACTTGGTGATGGTCAGATGCCATAATTTCCCTATCAAATGTCTGTATTTTCTATTATTTACAATTTCAACTTGCTCATCATATAGATGTGCCTTAGGATCCATAGGAATATTGGCTACTTTGGATCCCAACATGCCAGCCTCCTTGAGAACATCCAAAGTGTATTTGCACTGAGATAGCACAATACCTTCCTTGCCATTTGCCACTTCTATGCCAAGAAAATACCGGAGCTGCTCCATGTCTTTCATTACAAATTGCTATGCCAAGAACTGTTTGACTTCAGAGATGCCTCTCATATCATCTCCAGTAATGATCAAGTCATCCACATAGACCAACAAGGCCACTTCACCATTCTTTGTTTTCCTCGCAAACAAGGAATGGTCAGAAGAGGATCTCTACAATCCAATTGTGCTCAACGCCTCTGAAAGCTTGTGAAACCAAGCTCTGGGACTTTGCTTAAGGCTATAAATGGCCTTTCTTAATCTGTACACATACTACCCCTGAACCTCAAATCCAGGGGGTTGCTGCATATATACTTCCTCTTGTATATCTCCATACAAGAATGCATTCTTGACATCAAGTTAATAAAGTTTCCAACTAAAGTAACGATAGAAATCCAAATCCTGATAGTGGATAGCCATGCCACTGGAGAGAAAGTATCAAAGAAATCCACCCCATAGATTTGAGTGAATCCCTTCGTAACAAGTCTAGCCTTATACCTCAAATAGACCCATTAGGGTTGTATTTCAAAGCAAAGACTCATCTGGATCCTGCAAGTCTTGCTCCCAGAGACAAGGGAGTCAACTCTCATGTTCCCCTGTCTTGTAATGCAGACATCTTGTTCTCCGTAGCCTTTTGCCACTTCGGATCATGAAGTGCCTGCTGGTGGCAGATGTGCTATAGAAATAGCGCACCTAGCAACTTTGTAATGTGCATAAGAACGGGGTGCTTTCCGAATAGCTATTGGAACATCATCTTGTGTAGGATCCGCAGACTAATCAACATCAACAACAATATCAGTTGGTTGAACACACACCTGATCTGGGGAGGATGGTGGGACCAAAAGAGGAAGAGGGGTGTGTTGTCGATATATGACTGGAAGCTGATAAGTTTTTCCTTTGAATCTAGTTTGTGTCTCTGAATCTGTGGGCCTTGTAGAAGAGGAAGGTGACCTCTCATCTCGGGTAGCACCCATGGGAACAGGTAGTATAGGCGCAAGTGCACACTCTTCCTCAGTAACCAACTGTCGTGCGGTAAGAGAAAAATATGGCATGACCTCAAGAAATGTCACATCTGCAGTCACATAGTGTCTATCGCATTGGATCAAAACATCTATACCCTTTTTTAGTACGAGAGTATCCAAGGAAGACACATTTTATAGCTCTGGGTACTAGTTTGTCTCTCCTAGGTCCCAAAATATGAACAAAAGCCATACATCCAAATATTTTTTATGGCACCCGAAATAGTTCCTGATCGCGATACAACACATGCCAAGGTTCTGTTCATGTCAAACTGAAGAGGGTAATTTATTAATAAGATAACAAATAGTGAGCATTGCATCACCCCACTACAAGTGTGGCACACAATACTGAATAAGCATAGTCCTAGCAACATTTAGAATATGTCAATGTTTCCTCTTTGCCACACCATTTTGTTGAGAGGTGTGAGGACAGGAGGTTTGGTGCATAATCCCACATGCTCTGTAAAACTTAGTTGCTTGGTGCAAAATTCTAGAGTATTATCAAATCTCACAAATTTAACAGAAACATCAAATTGATTTGCTATTTCAAGCAAAAAAGTCTAAATAGCATGGCCATCGGATTAATTTTCATAAGAAATAACCATGACAATCTCGAAAAGTTATTAACAACAAGATAATATCTATGGCCTTGCCTATTAGGAATACGACTAGGGCCCCATACGTCAATGTGAAGTAACACAAAAACAGACGAAGTCCTCAATCTTGAAGTAGGAAATGATGATCTGTGGTGCTTTCCAAGCTGGCAAGCATCATAGTGGAGCTGTGTGGTCGGAGACAAGTGCGCGATGATGCGGCGAAGTTTATCTAGAGGAGGATGACCAAAACGTTTATGCCACTACACAACACTGCCAGAAGTAGAATCAATCTAACATGCAGCAGCAAGGGGACTTTGAGTAAGCCTATACACACTCCTCTTCATGTCCACTACCAATCATCTGTTCTGTCAGGCGATCCTGAAAAGTGCAACCAAGTTCATAAAAAATGACTACAATTTAGTTGCTTCGTAATCGTATTAACTGAGAGAAGGTTATAGAGAAATCAGGAATAAAAAGAACATTAGCTAGCTGCATAGAGGGGGTAACACCATCGCCCCCTAACCATCGATGGGGGCATGTCTCCCATCAGCAACCTGCATCGTACATCCCTGGGGTATGGAGCGAAATCTCCCAAAACATCTTTAGTCTTCAGATAAGTGATGTGAGGCGCTTGAATCCACCAGCCAAGACTGATCTGTGCCTGATGTAGAGCTGGCAAAGGCACCAGTCTCTAAGTCTGTGGTGGCTCCTGTATAAGTTGGGCTATATGCTTGGCTAATGCCTCATACTCAGAATAAGAAACAGTACCAGATGTCTCTTCAGAAGCAACAACCTGATTGGCCATTGGGGGTCGCCCATGCTTTGCCCAACAATGGGCCTCCACATGACCAATCTTCCCAGAAAAGGGATAAGTAGGGTGAGATCTCCTAGCACCTCCTCATGCTCTACGACGACCTTTAGGAGATGGCATATATCTTTTCCTCCTCGTGCTCCTACAGCAGCGAGGGCGGATGCTTGATTATGAGTATTGACAATCTGAGGTCTAGAAACTCCAATTCTACTCAAGCGACTGTCTACCTCCTTTAAAGGTGGAAGCTTTGCCAAGGTCAATATCTGGGAGCGTGCAGTAGCATATTCTGAACCCAGGCTAGTTAGAAACAAGTGAATTGCAAACTCCTTGTATTCCTTCTGTGTATTGCACATGCACACTGGGCGACAAGCACCATATTTCTCCAGAAGCCCCTTCAAGGCAGAATAATATTGAGACAAGGTATGACCTTCCTGCTTCAATTCAAACATGTCATGACGAATCTGGTAAACATGGGAGGAATTCTTCTCAAGAGAATAGGTATCTTTGAGGCTATCCTATATCTGTTTAGCGATCTTGTAATATATTATTTCATCTCTAATGCGAGGTATAACACTGTTCATCAACCAAGGCCGTATCATTCCATTACCCCTTTTTCAAGTAGCATCTTTCCCCATCTTCTTTTTTGGCTCTGGGTCAAGCAATAAATATTCCTTATCATGGCTCTCTACAGTCATAAGGAACGTTTAAGACCATCGTGTGTAATTGGCCTCGTCCAATCTCACAATAGGAGCAAAGAATGGATTTTTGTAGATTTTGCTCTGCGTTGTAGCCCTTAGAGTCACCTCTGACACAGACGAGGTCATCATACCAACCTAAACACGGAAAAAGTAGCAAACAACAACAATTGGGATGTGACAGAGATTCTCGCTTAATTACGAAGATATCAATAAAATGATGATACGTCGTAGTACAAAATGTGGTGGAAAATCTCTCAATCAAAGATTAAATAATTATTTCTAACCACGATGGATTAGATCGTATCCATAGGAAGGAACAAGCTAATAAACTCATATGTTTTTCATTCACGGTCTTAATTACGATGTAAGTATTGTCGCAAAAATATTCAATCCAATCTAGTGCGAACCAAAAAGAAATGAAGAGGTTAAAAGAAAGAGAGAATGTGAGGGTCACATGAGCAAATTCAACTTAATATAATAATCCATCAAATAAAGGCATAAGAACCCACAATGGCACATATTGTAATAACTAATAGGGCCTTTATTGTAGCGAAACAGGGGAGGTCTTCCCCCGGGCATAGCTGCGCGAAAGGAGGGCCACCGGCCGGCGTGGTCGCACATGGAGGTTGGCCAGATCTTGGTCGTCGCGTTGGTGGTGGCAGCACATCCCAAGGTGGCTAGAGGAGGACGATCGGCGTGAGGAGAGATCAGCAGGTGTGGGTCCTGCCGGTGGTTGTTGATGTCGGGGAGTGGTTGGCGGTGTTGCAAGGAGGTCGTCCATTGAGTTGGCGGTGGAGATGGCTGCTGATGCATGGCCGCTACGTTGAGGTGTGGTAGAGGTTTTGGGTTTCTTAGCAGAATGGGAGGTTGATGAAGAACAGAATGAAGGAGAAGAGGAAAAAGAAGAGGATGTGGCGGGTGGTTTGGGCATTGGTGAGTGGGATATGGTTTTGGTGGTGGCTCGCGGTGGGGGTGAGGGTTGTGGTTTGTTGTTTAGATTACGGTGTTGGTGGGTTCTTGGTGACGAGGAAGGAACAGAGGAGGGTAGAAGATGAAGGAGATGAAGAAGACAAAAAAGAAAGGGAAGAGGATGATAGCAGTGGGTGTATGCACTCTGTCACCGTGCACATGTGATTAACGAGGTTGGGTTGACGGTAGAGTACGTGAGGTCCATGGTGCAAGCGAGATCCATAGTGTCTGCCCTGTCCATTGTGTTGGTGGGGAAGATGGATGAAGTCCTCGAAGGGAAAAGGAAGAGCTCTCCCTGCTACACCCGGTTCTCTCTTTTATGGATGTTCCCTCGATCTGTTTCTTCCCTCCGATGTCTTCAAAAACTTGATGAGGATATTGAGCGGTTGGGAGGACAGCGGCCAACTTGGGTCTAAGGTAGAACGGCGAGGGTGCGGTGCATTGAGAATAGAGGGAGTTGTTGCGAGAAGCCCGATTAACGGTGGTGCGTGCGTTTGTATATTGGGGATTTTGCACACATGTACCTGCATAATATAAAGATATGTGATAAGTCACATTTCTCCCATAAGATAAATTAATACCTAATTCTAAATAATTAAAAGTCTAAGAAAATGTGTGTAAAATGTACTTAGGCAATTAAATGGTCCACTATAGTGGACTCATCTGGATGCAGTTTCAAATCATAACTCCCATCAACTGATCAAAAAACCCTAAGATGGAAAACACCTTCAACAATGATCTAAGTACTCATAGATTAGACTAAAAACCCCCTTGTGCACCTATTGGTAGGAAAACACACCCCTATCAGGGTACACAAGGGGTCTTACCCCTTTATCCTGTTGCTGTTGGGCAAAACAAGGGCCGCAACAATACCTAGGGGGTGTTGCTAGCAGCGCTGCACTAGTACCCGATGAGAGGAGCCGGTAGGGGACCTAGGCGATGCTGTTGGACCAAAGGGGAGTGGGGCGATGCTGGGAGCAAGGCCGAAGGGGGGGCCCCGCTGGGTCGAAGAGGCCCTATGAGGGAGCGTAGTAGCCCTAGGTGGTGGTGCAGTAGCTGGCAATGGAGCAGAAAACAGTCGACAATGAAGATAATTGAGGGAGAGGAAGGTGTAGTTAGGTAACGATGGTAAACTTGGCGCTGATGCCAACTTCCAAAGGAAAATGAGTTTTGTTAATTCTAAAGGAGCCCAACACCTCTAAATAAGGAGGGGTATTGGGTAAATATCAACATGAGTCCATGTAGAAACTAAACTTAACTAGAGATACAAAAAAGAGAAATAAAAATGGCAAGGGGAGTACATCAACAAGCCTCTCTCTCAGTTGTCTACACTGCCTCCCTCTCAGCCTTATGGTGTGTGCAACATTTGGGGTTTTAGGTGAAGGAGTTTTTCTTATGATTTCAAATTGCATCTCATCAACGAGTTTGGAGGAGTCACGACTTGTGTTAGGGACTTTAACTAGATGTAGGATTCTTCAACCACGCATTGCAATATTCTCATGATAATTAATCATGAAGGTAATATCCCTAAACTCATGCTATTGGAAAGGGTTTCTTGATGTTTTCAATTTGATTCAATTGTTTTGGATTGCTGTTTTCTTGTTTAAAAATTTCTAAATGATCCATTAGACTTCGTTAATGCGTTACTTTCTTCAAAACCAGCTTCTCAAAAACTATCTTCAAAACCATCCATAAAAACTTGCCAAGTCATACTAATGAAGTTGATTGATGTAGGAGTGTGCTTAATGACAAAATCTTCAAGTGCTAATGAATGACATTATGCTGTATGATGAACAACATTAACTTGAAATTGGCGTTGAATTCACTCAACTGACTAAACTTTTAGGCTTGGTCGGAACTTGCCTCAGGGTTTTGATAGTAAGAAATGTGTTTTGATGACCAAAGCCGAGGCTAACTTTTTCAGAGTAAGACATCTTACCTCCATTGTATGTTTCTGAAACATAATAGATAGGATGCTACATGCTTTGATCCTTGCTTACAAGAATGTGCGAACAACGGTTGGCAAGGTTGTTAGGTACAAGTACATGATTTCTTTGAAGTTAGAGGTAGGAAAGATAGGTGGCTTTTGTAGATAGTGTTCAAGCTTTGCAAATGCCTTTTCACATTCTTCCTTCCATGCTGTCGTCTTCCTTGGTTTCTCCATTTTTTAGGACGTCGTGGAAAGGTTTACATTTATCTGAGGTACTTGACATGAATCTGTTTAAGGGGGCTTTTTTTTTTTTTTGACAAGAAAAAGAAGGGTTAACAAGGGTTGTTAACCCCTTGAAAATTTCATTAATAGGAGAGTTAATTACATCAGAAATTACAAAGAGAGTTGTAATGATGCAAAACACCCCCTTTAGAAAACCTCTCCCCTAAAAAAATGACCCCATTACATTCTAGCCAGAAGGCCTAAATGAGAACAAAAGCTGTTAATAACATTCCCATTGACAAAAGCATCATGACTACTATGCCAAAAACCTTTGTTGAGTTGTAGGGATACTTGGTGCTTTTTTCTTATTCACAGTGGTACTTATGTATTTTACTCAATCTTCTTTTTCTATAAAAGACGGCTAAGGTTTTCTGTTGAAAGTAAGGCAATTCTTTTTCTCTAACATGGTATCAGAGCAGCGGTCCTAGGCCGGTGCTCTAATATCCCACCGCAAATCCACCAAAAATATGATCGAATCACCCTAGGAGGGGTGATTCCCATGAGGGATCTTGTGGATCTTGATCTCAGTGTTGATCGGATGGAGATCTTCACCCAATCGACGTTGCATGAACAGATCTTCACCAGATCGACGCCGCTACAAGCGAGATCACAACTCCACAGCCACGATGGCGATTGATTTGGTGGCTTCTTCGGATCGTATGATCAATTTGGTGGTTGTTGCGACTCGTGTGATTGGTTTAGCGACCAATCTGGTGGCCCTCGCGGTTCATGCGCTCAGTTTACGTCGCTGGAGGATGTCCTATCGGTCGGCGATGAGGTTGTTGCACTGCTGGAGGCCACCTTGCCGGTCGGCGATGAAGTTACTGCATTACTAGAGGCTGATTTGCCGATCGGCGATGCCTGTGATGAGGCTGCTGCATCGCCAGAGGCTATTCTGCTGGTCGGAGAAGCCTGTGCTGCACTGCCGGCTATTCTGCCGGTCGGAGAAGCCTATGCTGCGCCACTGGAGGTTGCCCTACTAGTTGGCGATGCCCCTATGGTTGCTACGAGGTGCGCTGCTAGTGGCGTAGCAGTTCCAGACCCCTCCATTGCACCTGTGGTGACGATGGTTGAGGGATCTTGCTCATCTTTAGTTTGGACAGATGCTCTGTTGCATGTGTTTAAGCCTATCTTGCACATAGCAAAGGTGGTGATAAACCTTCTCTTGCCACCAATAAGGAAGATACAGTGTTTGAGCATGATGAGACTTCTCTTATTCCCAAAAGATAAGTTTGAGGTGTCAGAAACATCAAACTCAGATGTGAAAGGACTAGCTTGTGCAGTTCAAAATGTTGAGAACAGAAGAAAGGGATGCAGAAGTGCTTGGGTAATAGATTCCGGAGCCTCGGTTCATCTCACTGGAGACAAAGATCGTATGAAGAACCCGATGATCCCACATGGACTACAGGAAGTGCGAGTGGTGAATGGAATGACCTCCCCTATGACTGCTGTAGGGAGTATAGATGCTATACCCAAGATGAAGATCAAGGAGGTATACTACGTGCCTAAGTTCCCTATGAATCTTTTATCTGTGAGCAGGATTTGCAAAGATCTGGGTTGCCGTGTCATCTTTGATGAGAGGCATTGTTATTTCCAAGATTAAAACACAGGAGATATTATTGGCAGTGGCATAAAGAGAGATTGCTTGTATTATTTAGACACGCCTATATTGTTTGCAGGGGCAGTGTCTCTCTCGTGATCTTTTACTATGTCACCGAAGACTTGGGCATCTTTCTGTGAAGAAGATGCACCAAATGTATCCAGAGCTACTAGGATCATTGGTTTTAGACTGTGAAGATTACCAACTGGGGAAGCATCACATGAGTAGCTATCCTGACAGAGGTACTGGTGTTAGTTTTACTCCTTTTTCCCTAGTACATTGTGATGTTTGGGGACCATCTAGGGTTCTATCTTCTAATGGACACATATTTTGCAACTATAGTTGACGACTACAGTAGACTCACTTAGGTTTTTCTAATGAAGGCTCGTAGTGAGATTCCTACTATTGTTCAGGATTTTTTATTAGAGGTGTAGACTTAGTATGGTATTAATGTTTGGATTTTTCGTAGTGATAATACACTAGAGTTTATGCATGGTGATTTACAGGAGGTTTTCCGTGCCAAGGGGATCATTAATCAGACATCTTGTGCTTATACATCCCAGCAGAATGGGATTGCAGAGTGCAAGTTGCACCATTTACTTGATATTGCCAGGACCTTGATGTCACATATTAGGGTGCCTAGGTAATTTTGGAGTGATGCCATACTTTCAGCAGCATATTTGGTTAATCGACAGCCATCTTCCGTATTCGGGGCCAGATTCCATATCAGATCATACATCCTGAATGTAGCAGAGCCTTTCTTGTGCCACTATGAGTGTTTGGGTATGTTTGTTTTGGTCATAACTATGGGATCCAGGATTAGTTTGCTCCCTGTGCCACGAAGTGTCTTTCTTGGTTACTCCAGGACCTAGAAAGGCTATAGATGTTATGACCCTATTCGTAGTAGATATATGGTTACTGCAGATGTGACCTTCTTTGAGAAGATTCCTTACTTCTCAGAAGAACGATCATCCATCGAAGTTGCCATAGAGGAAACACAGATATATCACAAGAGAGTACAACCACGGGACATGTAACCAGCCAGCCCAACTTGTGGTTATTTTAGACAGAGATGAGTCAAATAGGGAGGAAGAGATTGTGCGGAGGAGGACTGACACCATCCTTCATCCTATATCTCAGTGCACTACTGTAGCTCATCTTCAGGGGGAGGCTAGACAGTTTGCCTTAGCTATTACCACCGCAGTTCTCCCCAAAGATTTTGTTCAGGCTCTTCATGGTCCAAAGTGGAAGGCCGCGATGGATGAGGAAATGCAGGCTCGTTAGAGTAGAGGTACATGGGAGCTTGTGCCATGTCCTGAGGATGCTACAGTGGTCGGTTGTTGATGGGTGTAACCATCAAGTACCTGTCTGATGGGACAGTGGAGAGATATAAAGCCAGACTCGTCGCCAAGGGTTTCACTAGACTTATGGGGTGGATTACCTTGAGACTCTCTCCTGTGGCGCGTATTACATCCATTAGGATCATTCTGCCTCTAGCAGTTATCAGGGAGTGGCCATTGTATCAACTGGATATAACGAATGCCTTCCTATATGGTGATTTGGTAGAGGAGGTCTACATGAGACAACCACCAGGCTATGACAATCAGGGAGTGCTTGTTTGCCGCTTGCACAAAGCTATTTATGGCCTAAAATAGAGCCCATGTGCTTGGTTTGAGAGGCTCAATCTTGAGATCAGAAACTTGAGATTCCAGAGATCTACTACTGATCGTTCTATATTCATTAGACGAGCATAATATGGTAGGATATGGAGAGTGGTTATTTTGGCAGTCTACGTCGATGATATGATCGTGATAGGTAAGGATGCCGACGGCATTGCTGAAACGAAAGCCTTTCTTCAATCTACCTTTGTCACTAAGGACTTAGGTGATCTTTGCTACTTCCTCGGGATAGAGGTTGTTTGTCAGGAGGGAGGCCTACCCTATCACAACGGCAGTATACTTTACAGATTCTAGAGGAGGTTGGCCTTCTAGGGTCCAAATCGGTAGGGATACCAGTGGAGGCATCTACTACTCACAACTTAGATGAGATAGATCCCTGTTTGAGGATGTTACAAGGTACTGTAGTACGATTGGCTAGTTGTTGTATTTGACTCTTACGTGTCTAGACATTAGCTTTGCCGTCAGTCGTGCCAGTCAGTTTATGCAGAGTCTCAGGTATAGTCATTGGCATGATCTGAAGGGCACTCCAGGTCGCGGCCTGTATTATAGAGTGAGTGACACTCTAGATCTTGTGGCCGATTTTGATGCATATTATGCAGGGTCAGTAGAGGATCGGAGATCTACATCTGGCTTTGCTATTTATTTGGGAGGAAATCTGGTTTCATGGAAGAGCAAGAAATAGAGTGTAGTTGTTCACTCTAGTGTGTAGAGGCTGAGTATAGATCTATGGCCCAGGTTGCATGTGAGATCATGTGGATGATTGGCTTCCTATAGGATCTAGGAGTGAAGGTTGATACCCCGGTTTCACTTCATTGTGATAATAAGTCTGCCGCATATATTGCCTCTAATCTTGTCTTCCATGAGAGGATGAAGCATATCGAGGTGGATTGTCACTTTATCTGAGATGCTATCTTAGGAGGCAAGATAAGTACCCTATATATTTCGTCAGAATTACAGGTTGCTGACATTTTTACCAAGGCCTTTAAGAAGAAACGACATGACTTCTTGAGCAGCAAGTTGGGGCTAGTAGGGGTATTTGGTGCTTTTTTCTTATTCATTGGGGTACTTATGTATTTGATCCACTCTTCTTTTTGTATAAAAGAGGGCTATGGTTTTCTGTTGAAAGTAAGGCAATTCTTTTTCTCCAACAACCTTCTTGTGAAGAGAAGTTTACGGAGGTGATGCCCGAGTCTACCCAGATATCTTGTGAGAAAGGGTAAGAAAAGAAAAGGTAATTGGTATCCTTTGATCCCCGAACACAAATGCACATGAAGCATCATTTGTAGGAGCCCAATGACTCTTATAAGCACGGGTAAACACCCTCTGTCTCCTTAACAACCATAGAAAGAATTTAACCTTTTGGGGGATGCGACATTTTTGAATTTTCTTATAGTAATTGCTAAGCTGTTGTGAACATGGTGTAAATCATCGGAAAATTGCAAATAGGCCTTCTTAATAGAGAAGTGGCCATGCCTTTAGACCTAATCATCATGCCCTGAACCTAGCTTGATCTCATGTAACATCTGCAACAAAAGCATAAGATCATCCAACTTCACCTTAAATAGGGAGGTAGGTAATGTAGGCACCCAACAACCATTCTTGAAGCAATCCAACACACTCGCAAGGGGATATGTGGAGAGGGTTGCTCGTTGAGGATAAATGTCATCCATTAATAACACCTATAGAACAATCATGGGTCCAAAATCGTAACATGGCCCGTTGCCTAGCTAGCTTCTACAATGTGGTTTCACTATCCTTAGAATCTTCTGCAAACACTGCCAGAAATGGGAAGCACCTTAGAAAGGCACCCTTCTATCATCCCAATTAATAGAGTGGTCATAAGAATTACACAAGATTTGCTCAAAGGGGAAGTTGTGACCCATAATCTTGAGAACCCACTTTGAAAGGCAGGCAACATTCATCATTTGTAAAGTCAGCGCCTTTAATCCTCCTTCCTCCTTAGGTTGACACACCTCCTCTCAGGAGGGCAAAGGGATGAAAGTATCACTAGAACTTGAGGACCATAGAAATCTCCTAATAGAATCAATCTACGTAAGGACCATTCCTGGCATCTTCAAAAGGGACAAGTAATAATTGGGCACAACGGAGACAATTTAGGAAAGCAAAACCAAATGACCCCCTTTGGAAAGTCAGCTGGAAGCCCATCTCAAAGGTTCTTGTCCAGCCTCTCAACAACAGGGATCCAATCCTTTACAGTGATACAACCAAAGGAGAAAAGGAAACTAAGGTATCTAAATGGTGTTTGCAACCTTTGTACTCCCAAGATGTCACAACACTATGCTTCCCTTTCCTTAGGCATGTCAAAGGGAAGAAAACCTAATTTTTGTAGGTTGACTCACCAAAAACCTCTAATGGTAAGCTAATCCTTTCCGCCCCAGTTGTAGGCCACTCAATGAAGATGATCATGTATCAGCATATTAAAGCAAAGGAACAACTGTGCCTCCCCTTAGGTACCAAACTTGCGAATCTTGCTAGTATCACACAAGGTGTAACAAGTGTCTGCTAGGAAATCCACTGCTAAAATGAAGAGCATAGGTGCTAATGGGCAACATTGCCTGACTCCCCTTCTAGGTTGAATCGAACCCTCTTCAGGTTTCCACAATCAAGATAGAACAAGAGGCAGAAGTGATGCAAGTCTTCATCCATTTAATCCAATGAGGAGGAAAACCCCTCACCCTTAAGGAGGACTAGAGAGATTTCTAGTCAAGATTGTTATACGCCTTCAAGAAATCAACCTTTCAACAGAAGGCCTTAATGCCATCTCTCTTCCAAGTTTCTAGAATATTAGAGGCAACAATGTAACTTTGTATGATGGATCTCCCTTTAATAAAAGTAGATTGCATCGATCTAGAAAGGTAATCTAGGACCTTAAATGACAAGCCAAGGTCTTGCAACTAATAGATATAGTGAATTGGAAAGTGCAATGGCCCTATGATCCTTCACTAACTTAGTTGCCTTCCTCCTAAGTAGAAGGAACAAGTAGAAGCAGTTAATCTTGGAGAAGATAGAGAATCAAATACTCCTATAACCTCTCCTTTTACTATTGATTAGAATTCCTTAAGGAAGAAGACAGGGAAGCCATCAAGGCTAGGAGAACCCTCTTGCTTCAATGAGTCAAGTGCTTCCTAAACCTCCTTTGAGAACGGTTGTGTCAAAGTGATGACATCTTACCTTAAGCATATGCCTTGGATGATAACCACGTAGGTGGCAAGTGTTGTCCTACTTGTTGATGGTAGAAGAGTCTTATTCAAAAAACCCTAGCCTAACCTCTCTTGTATAAAGAGGAGGGAAGGAGAAATTACATGAAGAATCCATAATGAAATAAGAAAAAAGGACATAAAAATAAGAAAATGTTGTTAGAACTCTTAACACTCCCCCTCAAGTTGGAGTGTAGATCAAGCCCAACTTGCCACATAAGAAGGAATGCTACTTCCTTGGAAGTACCTTTGTAAATATATCTACCAGTTGAAGCTCAGATGATACATACAATATTGCTATTTTTCCTTCCATATTCGCATTTCTTATAAAGCGATAGTCCACCTCTATATGCTTTGTCCTCTTATAGAATACTGAAATAGAAGCTATATAGGTGGTAGATTTGTAATCATAGAACATAGGTGCAGGACTCTTCATTGAGGAGCCAAGATCTACCAAGAAAGAAGTGATCCACATCACTTCACAAGCAGTATGCGCCATGACTCTATATTTTGCCTCTGCATTAGATTAAGCAATAATGGTTTGCTTCTTCTAGGCTAGGACACCAAGTTGCCTCCAAGGAGAATAGTAAACCCAACAGTGGATTTTCTATCCTCAGTAGACCCAACATAATTAGCATTAGAGTAGGAGCACTATTCTAGGTGACCGTTCTTCTTGTAATATATTCCTTTACTGAGAGACCCCTTCAAATATTTCAAAATGAAACACACGTCATGCTAATGACTGTAGCATGGTCTCTCCATACACTGATTGTCCCTACTAACTACAAAACTAATGTCGGGTCGAGTGATAGTCAAGTACGGTTATTTTCCAATGATGCTTATGTATCTATGAACATCTTCGAAGAGAGTATCCCTAGTATAAGCATGTTTTCCTTTCTGCTTAATGGGAACATCAGAAGGCTTAGTGCCAAGAAGCCCTACATTCTAAATGATCTCTAGTGTGTATTTCCTCTGAAATAGCGCTATCCCATTCTTGTTTTTGACAACCTTAAGCCCTAGAAAATAATACAAGCCATTAAGGTCTTTTGTAGCAAAGGTCTTCTTTAGAAAGAACTTGGCTTCTTGAATCCTAGCTATATGATCTCCTGTTAGCATCATGTCATCCACATGTACTGTACCACTTTATCGGTGGTTATCCTTTTGATAAAGATAGAGTGATTGGAGGTAGACCTCTTAAACCCAATCTTCATGACTTTTGTGTTTAGCCTATCAAACCATGCCTGAGGACTCTATTTTAGGCTATAGATTGCCTTTTTCAACTTGCATACAAGCTACCCCTCAACCTCATACCAGAAGATTGCCTCATACAAACTTCCTCAATTAGATCACTGTAAAGAAAGGCATTTTTGATGTCTAACTAGAAATAAGGCCAACCCTGATTGATAGCAACAAAAAGAATTGTACGGATGGAGCTAACTCTGGTAATAGGTGAGAATGTCTCAAGCTAGTCCACCTCATACGTTTTTGTGAAACCTCTTGAAACCAATCGCGTCTTAAACTTGTCAGCCGATACTGCCATCTGCATTATATTTGATAGTGTAAGCCCACTTGCAATTAATAATCTTTGCCTTGGGAGGTATTGGCATAAGGTCCCATGTGTCACGGACTCACAAGTGCTGAGAGCCTCCATCTTTGAATCCATGGTGGCCACCCATTTGGGATCCTAAGAGGCCTTATGATAGTTTCGTGGCACAATGGTACTGCATAAGGCTTGTGAGAGTTGTTGCACCGAAGAATCTAGATGGGTAGTAAAAGTGTAACTAGAAAGGATGCAGAGTACAAGATCTCAGCGACTTTTGCAGGGCAATAGGTTTGTCATAATCCCCACTACAATTCTCAGCCTGTGGGGGGGTAGCATTTGGAGTAGATGTGGCATGATTCATCATGCTTGGTTGGTTGTCATCTATAGGAGATACAAGAATAGGAATAGGAGTAGGAATATTTGGTGGTGTCTTGTGTTACTTGTATACTTAAGATTGGAACTCAATGGCACAATCTTCATTTGAGACATAGGGGACTTTCTCAAAGAAGGCAACATTGGCACTAGTATGATTACATCGATCAACTTGGTTATGACATCTCTACCCTTTTTAGGTGCAAGAATACCTCAAAAGGCACATTTAGTAACTTGAGGAGATAATTTGTCAAGACTACTAAAATTGTGGACAAAATAGACACTCAAACGTGCATAGAGGCAAAGGAACAAGTCTTTGTCCGTATAAAGCAATTGAAATGGTGTGTTACCCCCTAGTATAGAGGATGGCACATGGTTTTTGAGATAAATGGCAGTTAAAACGTCATCCCATCCCCCCCCCCCCCGAAAGTTTTTGGAACACCCATAGGTATAAGGAGTGTTCGAGTAATGTCAAGAATGTAATGAATCTTCCTCTCTGCAATCCCATTCTTCTGTGAGGTGTAGGGATAAGAGGGTTGGTGGATTGTCTTATTGTCCCCAAGCAAGGATCGAAGAGAAAGATGAACAAAATTGAGGGCATTAAACATTTTATTTTTGTGGAATAAACATTTTGCATTTCAAGGAAAACTTTTTTATTATAGAAAATAGTTTAGACTTGTCTTTCATAAGAAAACCCAAGATGCACAACTAAAGTCATCAACAAAGACGACAAAATATCTATGACCAGACCTAATATGAACAATACAAGGACCCCAAAAATCATAATGGACAAGATCAAGAACACCTTGACTCTGACGCTCTAAATAAGACGAGAATGACTGCTAGTGTTGTTTCCCAAGTTGACATGCCTTACAGTTGAAGGTGGTGGAGGGGGGAAGATCAGGGAACATCTACCTTAGTTTGGATACAGATGGATGACCAAGTTGAAGTGCCATGTAAAAGGGTCAAAAGAGATGGATGTTGTGTTAACAAAGAAAGACAGAAGGTTAAGGTAGTACAACCTACCTCGCTTAAAGCCCCCACCAATCATCTGCTTCATTTGGATGTCTTGAAAACAACAATGCTCCTCATCTAAGATAATGTGGCACTTTAATTGTTTACAAATTCGACTAATAGATAAAAGAGGGGAAACTTCGGAGCACAATAAACATTAATAGCTGTAATCTAGGGGAAATCTTCACAATGTCAATGGATGTGATAGGAGACTCGCTTCCATTGGCTAACCGAATTGATGTAATAGTGGTAGATCCCTTGGAGGAGCTTAAGATAGAGGCAGTTGTAAGATGAACAGTGGCATCGAAGTCGATTATCTAGTTAGAAGTACCTGTAGAAACTGTGTAGCAGTACCTGTGGCAAGTGCCATAGTAGATGAGGAAGGCTCACTCCTTAGTAAAAGTTGCAGATGGTCTCACTCATTACCAGTGAAAGGAAAACTACACTACTCTATAACAACTTCTGCAGTAGTAGGAACCTCAATTATGGAGGTTTAGGTAGCCTAGGGTGGGCACCTAATCTTCTCTCAACACCTATATGAGGGGTAGTTTGTCTTCTAGTAGTGGGTGCATGGAGGTAAATGCGGTGGCCACGACCCCATCCTGCCCACATCCACGTTCACGTCCACAAGAGCGATCAGCTCTCCCTTCACTTGTTGCTAAAGTAGTGGTCTCAGAATAGCAGAAGATGAAGGTGGTGGAGCATCAACATTAAGTTTTTGGGTTCTTTAAAAAAAAAAACATCAAGTTGTTGGAGACGTCCATAGATGGTCTCTAGATCAGGAACATACTCCACAAACAAACTCTGATCATGGATAGACTGGTATCAAGTGGATAAACCATCAGGGAAGCGATAGGTTTGCCATTCAGCCCGCTTGGTAACCTGCTTGTCGCAGTAGGCAGGATGAAAAACAACAAGCTCCTTGAAGAGGCTCTCAAGAATAGTAAACTACTCAATCAAGGACATATCGCCTTGGTTAGTACTCCAAATTATTCAATAGAAGTTTGCATGGTGGGAATTGCTCATCTATATCTAGTATCTTTTCTCCAAGGTGTCCTATAGCTCCTTGCAGTCTTCTTATGAAGCGTATTCGCTGCAATATTCTGATTAATATTGTTCATAAGCTAATTCATGACTAGGTAATTATCCTTTTCCCACTTCTTGAATGCCACATCCTTGGGATCAGGAGCCACATTTGTTAGAGCGTGCAGGAGATCATGCCCCCTAACAAATATGCGAAACTCTCTCGACCATATGATAGTTTTAGGATCCTATCAATTTAATCGTGGTCTCTTGAATAAGAGCAGAGGTAGAGATCTTGGTCTTTGAGGTAAAGGTCGAGTCATTTTCGTCAGCCATGGGGAATAAGAGGCAAATCACGCATTAAGGGTATTGTGTTGGTGCAAATGTCATTTGGCAAGCCAATCACTTCTTGATTGTGGTTTTGATGATAGCAAACAACTCACACTAACCATGGTTATAGTTAGCACTCAGATATACATATTGTGGTTTTGTAAGGACTAACATGCAGGTTCAAGGCCTTAAAAAGCTTAAAAGAGGTTTTGTTGATAGAAGCCTCACTGAAGTGTTAGTTGAAGGCACTCTAGCATGGGTGTTCGTTGGACATGAAGACCAATCAAGTTCATGGGTGTTCGTTGTGTCTACGTCTTAAATGTAATCTAGGACCATTGTGTTGTAATTCTTATTTACGTTTATAAAGATTGAAAGGAGAACCCCCATGCTAATCAAACTAGGCATAACATAAGCTATTTATGCATAATCAACATACCTAAGTAAATAATTAGGCCCTAAGTACCAAATTTAGGTTAATCATGCCTAATCTACTCCTAATTAGCTCACCAATCCCTAATCATGTCTCAATTACACTTTAGTGACCTTAGGATAGAGTGGTGGCTAGCCCTTAAATTCTTAAAATGTCCAAAATAGGACACCTAACATTTAGTTGCTAACATTAGATGCCAAGTTGGAGCCCATAACTCAATTATAGGGAATTGCGAATGGAAGAACTAATGTTAGTTTTGCTATAAAAGCACTTTTCGAAAAGTGGTTTTGCTTGTTGGGTGGAGGCTTGTGGTGGCATTTTTGAACACTGGATTGCATGTCTTGGAGTTTGTTTAGTCCCTAATTGACCCCTCTATACAAAGAGAACACCTTCAACCTTCTCATGCTTGGTAGGCACATCAAATACACATTCATCAACATTTAAAAGCTAGAGAGAGCTTCTCCATCAACTTTACTTATTCTTTCAAGCTCTCTTGCTGCTAACTGATCCCTTTACCATTCTTTTACAAGTTTTGGGACTTCGATACACCACTCCCTTGGTGCATAGTCACTCATAAAGGGAGTAAATGGAGTATTAATTTAAGCTCTAGATAGCCTTTTCATTTCTATTGCATTTCTAGCATTGGGGGCTAAGGCTTTGATTTATATTTTTGGGTGCTAAATTCACTTCATCTAAATTTATTGTAATATGAGGGCCTGAGGTTGGGTCCTTAATCTCACAAGGGTAAGGGTTAACTCTTGATTAGGTGTCAAGAGTAGGTTGTAACAAGGGTTTGATACTTCATAAGTAGCAGTTTAGCATTTCCGAGTAGACTCGAGGAAAAATCCTAGGTTGAGAGACCTAGGTAGTGATTTTTCCCTTTGAGAGAAGTTTTCACTATATAAGTTTCATGTGCTCATTGTTCTATCAAGAATATTTGCATACATACTTAATTCTTAAATTGCTTTAATTTATCATCATTGGCACTATTCACCCTACCTCTAGTGCTTTGATACTATTCATCCATAAGTGCACCCAGATGGGCACAAAAACGCGTGCAACTTGCATGCTGGTAGGCACAATGTGCCTAAAACATGTTAGTGTAGCAATAGGTCATGCACATCAGTGTGTACATATAGAATAAGGACAACAGTAAGGGCTTGATCGAGGCGAGAGACTATCACGCCCAGACCAGTGTTAGATTTTGTATGTCCTAAGCGAACCATCCAAATTATGTAATAAGATTACATTTGCATCTGAATAAAGAATTTGTTTATTTTCCAATAAATGAGTTGAGTCCCGTAGTATAATTAGGGCTATGTATTTAGTTTGATCGAATAAACTCGATGTGTGTTGATTCAAAGATCTAAACGGTTTAGAGGATTTGATAGCATATCAAGAAACCATTTGATTCGATCAATTGTTTCCGATCTAAGTTAGGATGACAACCTTCTCTAGAGGCAGTCACTTGATTGATGTTCTTGACTGGAGGTTCGAGAACTGTCACACTTATTGGGTTTAGGAGTTAACCTGAAGAAATAAGAACTAGCGGAAGTATTTCAATGCTGTCATAGAGAAGGTGTATCCTTAGACTTGAGGCAGATATGTCTCTGTTCATCAATACATGCATTTGGGAGACCAATAGTTGATGCACCTACCTTGGTGCTGACACTAAATAGATGGTGTATGTGGGAAGGGACAAGAGGTGCATGATCTTTTGAAGGGATCACACCAATCTGTTAAATAGGTGTATGTAACAAATTGGAGGCATGGGCTTACTTCGTGTATGTTGGGAATGACAATTCCACACGTGATTGCTGAGTCCTGATTAGACTTAAGGCAAGAATAGAAAAATATAAACCTTTGGAAAAGGTTCTGATCTTTGTTTTTATCCCAATGATATAAGTAGATATGAAGAATAATATTATCCAAGGAGAAATAACAGTAGTCTAATGGGATTAGACCTCATGATAATATTTTTCTCCATGTGTGAAGGATTTACAAGTATTCAGAATACTTGAGAGGGCAAAGTGTTAAAATTCCACTTATCCTATAGCTTCATTATTGGAGTGATGAATCAAATAATGATTTTGATGGATTCCTAATTGAAGAATAAATCAATTGTAACTTAAAAAGTTAAATTACATTTGATTTGATAATTACTTGCACTTAATTTGATTAGGTATAAAAGCCAAGTGTTGGAAGGCAATTAATTTAAGTTTAGATATTACATCCAAATATCTCATGAATTGTTATGGGCCAATGATGCAAAAATCAAGTAGGATTTAATCCCCACCATTGGATGGAGATTCAATAGATCCCATCAAATTTGCAATTCAATCAATTCATTTGATTGGGAATCAATTCTACTAACAAACCACCAAAGAGCCCTTGTAGCCATAGTTGCTAGGAGGAAAAGAAGGGCGCTCCTCTACCCTTTCAGTAGCCAGCTAGCCAACAACAAAGTTGGCTGGCACCTCCCTTACAAGCTGGTTGACTGGTTGGCAAACCAGCCGACCGACTATAGAGGGTGAAGTTATATCTCTCCTCTTTGCGTACCCATCTTGCCTTTTAGTATCCAGTCAATTAGCTCTCCTCTTGATCGACTGGCTACTATAGGGTTGGCTATTCTTGGCCCTTTTGAAGGTGTTCCTGAGGTGTGACTCAGATTTCGAGGTGATCATTGCTTCAAATTCATGAATCGCTTGTGGGATTGGTCCTCCATGACACGAGGGTCTCATCTACCCATCGAGGAGCAGTTCGAGTTTTTACCAGGACTTATTTGAGGAGGCACAACTTAGGGTGTTGCACCACGCCACCCACGAATGGTGTAATTTCTATACTCGTGGGATCCCGAAACGGGAGGAAACTAGTTCCTCTCTTGTGGTTTTGGATTTAGGTGTTTTCATTTTTGTTTGCTTGATTGTATTTAGCATCGATTCGATCTCGTATTTGAAAATTATAAAACACCTATTTTTCATGTTTTCATACTTTCGCAATGCCACGGGATCGATATGATCTATCCCTTCAGTGGTATCAGAGCCTAAGTCAATCTAGATTTACGAAAAATCATGAATTTTAGGGTTTTTAATAACACCTTGGTTTCTATGCTCTAATTGATCGATCAGCTTCATGGCCAGTTGAGACCGACTAAATCTTAGACGATCAAACGTCCTGTTATTGAGGCATGCATCTGACATTGGGTAAAAATTAAGAAACATGTCAATGGGTTGATGAACCCGCCGATTGACATTGTAGTAGTTGGTCCACTGATTGCAAGATCAAAGATTGACTGCAAAGGAACATAAGTTAGAGGAATGGTTAATTAACCAGTTGACTGATGAGTTGGTTAAATGACCAACTACTATGGAATTGGATTTTTAAGTCGCATCTGTTGTAGTTGGTTGGTAGCCGATCAACGAAGCAGTGTGTTGACCTTGGCACTTAGTGTGACTTTGACTCGAAAGTGCATTGTATTTGATTTGACTGTTTGGGAGAAACCTAATACGATTGTTAGGGAACTTTTGTTTGTTTTTTCCGTATTTTTTATGTTTTGTTTGTGATTGAATGATATCTTAAATTGTGGATATGATCCATGTAGAATTAAGGTGCGTAGTGATTTCAAAAATCAAACAAGCCAATAGACTGTTGTAATTTTATTAATTTTTCAATTTAAAAGATTTTTAAATTAGTAGATGTCATTACGTTCCACGTAAATCTCAAATTAGGATTGCAATTAGCTCACTTGATTAATTAGTAATCAATTGGAGAAAAGACAATTGCTTCTCTCGACATGTGATGTTATGGGTGTGTTTTCTCTATATTCCAGTTTGTTATGAGATTTTGATGGTTTAGATTAGGGAATGTGATTGATGATGTGATCATCTTAGGCATTTAGTATGGAGCGATTGTGAGCAGGTTGCATTATTTTTCTTGTAATCCTTATAATTTGGGAGTCATTACATTTGATGTAATTTTGTGTATGGAATGTTGTATGATTGTGATTATGATGCATGGGATGCGATCTCAAACATGTAATCATAGGATAAGATTAGATTACGATTCTAATTTTAGACTCGATTAAGCGTTGTCGTGAGATCTTTGGAAAGGCTGAGCTAGTGCGATAGATTTTGCCTTCTGTTACTCCCTCGAGGATCATTAAGGAGGAAGCACATGAGGCGCCAGTGTAGAGGCAGTTGAGGTGTTGCATCACTTTAATGGTGTGGGTGAAGCCTTTGATCGAGGAGTTAGGGGCGAAGGTGGATACATCCCAAATGCTGAGTTGGACAACTCTTTAAAGAAAGGTGAGCGGGGGCCTTTGGGGGGGGGGGGGGGGATCCAGATCTGATTTCAATGTCACCTTGCTTGTGGATGACATGCTGGGTAATAGGGGAAGGAGGGATCACAATTCAAAGACATTTGCTGAGTTTATCTCGTTTCATGGTCTCATGGACCTTTTGCCTAGCTTATGCCCGTACACATGGAGGAACTTGATTGGTCAGATGTTAAGGATGGATAGGTTCTTGTGTAGTGTTGATATTGTAGAGATCTTAGTGGTGGAAGTCAAGCTAATGGCATGACCTTTCTTTAACCATACACCACTGTCGTGGTACTCAAATGAGGAGTGGCTGCTTGGAACGTATTTTAAGTTTGACAAGTCTTGGCTATTAGAGGGGGGATTCGGGAGCCAAGTTGAGGAGAAATGGCGATCATTGCAATTGGAGGGCTTGACAGTTGCCAGATTGGAGTTGAAGTTGCGGGAGCTTCAAGCTTTTTTGAAGGTGTATAGGAAAGAGGTTAGTGAAGAGAAAAATAGAAAGAAGAATGAGGCCTTGGCATAGATTGTGAGATTGGACAGAGTAGAAGACTTGGGGGGGTTGATAGAGATGGAAAGATCATTTAGAGCAATGTACACGCATACGATCCAGTTGGAGGATAGAAAATCTAAGGTGGTGTGGAAGGCTAGATCCAGAGAGAAATGGCTAAAAGAAGGGGACTTCAACACATTATTTTCACTTGATGGCGTTGGGGAGGTGCATTTGGAATTGAATAGACAAGCTATTAGGGAATCAAGAGGTTTTTGAGGGGAGAGAGAGTGTGGGAAGGGTGGCTGCAAACTATTACAGGGCTTTTATTGGGACCAGGAGGATGGGGTGTTGGAGGTGGTTGGGGTTGGAGGCCCCTTCCATTAGCTTGGAGCAAGCTATGGAGCTTACTTCAGACTTCTTAGAGGATGGGGTTTGAAAGGCGATCTGGGGTCTAAATGCAGATGGATGTCCTAGACCTGATGGGTTCTCGATTCACTTTTATAAGGAGTTTTTGGCCTCTCCTTAAGAATGATGTCATGCAAGTGGTGACTGAGCTTATTGCTGGGAATCAAGGGTTTAATAGACTCAACAAATTCTGTGTTTCTATTGCTTAAGAAGGATGGGGCTAAGGCAATAGAAGATTTCAGGCCTATTGCCTTGTCAAATGGAGTGTGCCTCATTGTGGTGAAGGTTCTTGCCAATAAACTTCAGAAGGTGCTGCAGGATATTATTTCACCGGTGTAGATAGCTTTCATTCTAGGCTGTAGTATTTTGGATGGTTTTATTATGGCGATAGAGATTTTGGCATTTTAGAGGTGGGTGAAGAGGAGGGATTTCCTATGGAAGGTAGACTTTAGCAAGGCTTATGATTCTATTCAGTGGTCCTTTATTTGGGTGTCTTCGTTGAAGAAGGGCTTCCCCATTATTTGGGTGTAGTGGATGAAACATTGTGTGATGACATCTTGTTCTATCTTGGTGAATGGGAACCCAACTGGGGGGTGGACACAACCTCGTAGGGGAGTTGGGCAGGGTTGTTCGTTGGCACCAATGCTATTAGTTCTGGCTGCAAATGCATTGGCAAGATCAACTTATAGGGCTTATGGGAGGAATTTATTCAGAGGATTCACAATGGGGAATGGGGTTGAGATCTCGGTGCTACAGTATGTTGATGACACTTTATTTTTCGTAGAGGGATTTGAGTGTGAGGCCTGGAGGATGCTACTTTTGTTGGAGGTATTTGGAGATGCGTCCGGATTGTTGATTAATTTCTCTAAGTCCACTTTTATGGCTATTCATATATCCTCGGAGGAAGCAAGTAATTACAATGTGGCCTTACATACAGGGGTCTTGCCCATTTCATACTATCGGATAGACGTATTTTGGTGCAAGAATGGCTTCCCTTGATTGAAAGATTAGAGCTGAAGCTGGCGAGATGGGCTTTAAAGAAACTATCCAAAGGAGGTAGACTAGTTCTTGTGAAGGTAGTGCTGGCTTCCATGTCGTCTTACTTTATCTTTGTTTTTAAGATGTCGTAGGTGGTACGAAAGATAATTGGATTGACGAGGGATTTCTTTTGGACGAATTATGGATCGGCAAGGAAAGGAGTAAGAATGGTGGCTTGGGAAGATGCTTGCAAACCTTTGAAGGAGGGGGGCCTTGGGGTCAAGGAATCGGGGAGGATGAATGATAGCTTCTTGGCAAAGTGGATAAATAGGCTCCTTGAGTGTAGGTAGGCCCTCCTGGGGAGGATGGTGGAGGGTTGCCATGGGGAACATTTCATTTCTACAGGGAAGTCTTTGTTGGTCCAGGTGACACGTTCCGCTTTTGGTTGGATGATTGGATGGGTCATGGGAAGTTGAAAGATTGATTTTCAAAGCTTTTTATGATGGTGGCTAATAGAGAGGTGACAATGGCTGACTCTTAGGACAGTTCTTGGTGTCCTACATTTGCAAGAAGTCCATCCGATTGAGCATCTAGGATCTGCAGGCTATGTTATAGGAACTGGATGGTTATCAGCCAGAGGATGGAGTAGATGCCTTTTATTGGGATAGAGGGGACTTTTTTGTCCATGGAGCTTACAATAGATTGAGCCTAGGGGAGCCTCTGACAAACATTGATCTCATCAGAGAATGCAGACAAATTTGGGTGGCTTCTTGCCCTTTGAAGATCAAAATTTTTGTGTAGTTGCTTAGAAGGGGAGGTTGATGATGAGGAAATGGAGGGTTAGATGGGTTTTAAGGGTGGATATGAGTTTCCCTCTTTATTGTGTGGTTGACAAGGATGTTAACCATTTGTTCGTTAGGTGCCCTTTCTCTATACAGATTTTGAGGCATTTTCGCTTGGAGCAGATGGCTCACTCCACTCAAGGGGTGGTTTAGAGATCATTTATGAGTGGAAGCCGGTACATGGGGTAGAATGCTTTCAAAACTGAGAAGGCCAGTGTCCTCATGGTGCTTTAAAGCATATGGGTTGGAAGAAATGTGGCAATCTTTAAAGGGTAGCATTCATACATTGAGAATTTTATTTGTAGCATCGGGTTATTGTTTGAATTCTAGGATGATACTATGTAAATTGGCCATTTGGTTGGCCCCTTTTTAATTAAAATTTCCGTGTGGTTATCAATCGTATAATCACCCTTTTCCTTTTTAGAAATTTTAGACTAGGTCAAGATTAGTTAATTTAGTAGGATTAAATTGAAGTCTCTCTCAAATAAGATGTCAAATTCCCAGTACCTTTATTTCAAATGCATCAATGAATTAGTCATGGTGATGATTCATGGTCCTTGCTAAGACAAGGGAACTATAACTATAGGGTCATACTAGGGAGTTTGCTCCCCAAAGGGAGGGCACAAGTATGACATACACATGGAGTGGGTCCACTCGTTTCCTAGGGATGGGTCATACATTTGTCTCTTGAATGTAGTTTTTAGCCCAAAGGTTAGGTGCATCTATGGGGCTCTTGTGCGAAATAGCTCAGCGACGGTTGACGGGCATGGTGTAGATTACACCAAAGGATTGAACCGTATGGATACACAAGTTGGACTTACGACGTGGAAAACTTCCTGCTTTTCCCATTGAGATTATGTAGACTGTCAAAGTAGATGCAACATCTCATTATAGAAGAGAGTCCAGTCCCATTTAAGGTGTTAGGGTTGGTGTGCCTTTTGGTTTGAGTGTTAGAGAGGGAATGACATTCAAAGTAGACTTACTAGCTAGCAACCTTTTTTTTAAAAAACCTGAAACAAAGCATTGAATCATTTGCTGGATTTTAATTAAAAATAGTTTAATTCTTTTTAGATGACGAACCTAAATTCGCTTAATCGCTTACTTGAAAAGAACCAGCTTATGGGCCTTAACTACACAGATTGGATTTGTAACCTCGAGTTGGTTCTTGCCACTGATCGTAGAGTATGTGATCAAGTAGAACAGGTACGAGCCTCCTAGGAATGCTCAGGAGAGGGAATTCAATGCGAACTGGGCAAGGACAACACACTTGCATGGTGCTATGTCCTTGGTTCGCTCTCCAATGTGCTTCAGAAGCAACATGTGGAGATGAAAATTACCTTTAAGATCCTGATCAGCTTGAAGATGTTCGGAGATGTAAACTGAACCTAGCACTACAATGTGGTCAAGGAGTTGCTTTCATGCAAGATAAAGGTAGGGACTCTGATGAGGGAGCATGTTATGAAAATGTATGAACATATTTCCGATTTCCAGTGGTTGAGGAGAAAATGAACCAAGCAATTGCTATTATCTAATCCTATCTCATAATATATAGACGTGGGAAAAGTTCAGTATAATCCCAAGAAAATAATAAAATAACAAAAAGTACATAAACTGGAAATAAGATCGAAGGGGCATGATACTCCCCCTCAAGTTGGAGCATGTCAATCATGCTCACTTGGAACAATAAACATCAAAAGATGAACGTGATAGTGGCTTAGTAAAGATGTTTGCTGTTTGGTCCTCTGAAGTGATAGAAACCGTGCAAATGTGCCTACGTTGGATCCAATCACACGTATAATGTCAGTTGATCTTGACGTGCTTTCTCCTCTCGTGGAACATGGGGTTGTTAGAAATGTACATGGTAACCTTATTATCACACCTCATCTCCATAGGTGTGTCACAAGAAATATGTAGGTCTGTCAGAAGCGATCTCACCCACAATCTTTATAGCCATGTGGGCCATAACTCTATACTCAGACTCTGCACTGGATCTGGTGACAGCCACCTCTTCCATGTCACTAGATTCTCAGCAATGTAAGTGTAAAATCCTGTTATAGACTTTCTATCTGTCGAGCATCCTATATAATCTGCATCTAAGCATCCTATCACACTCATGGAAGTCCCTCTATTGAAAAAAATGCCCTGTTCGGGTGCCTTCTTCAAGTACCTTAACACCATCATGGTTGCATCTCGGTGTTGTCTAGTTGGCTTGTCCATAAGCTAACTCAATTTCCCAATAGCTAAGGAAATGTTGGTTCCGGTGATGGTTAAATAAAAAAGCTTGCCAAGTAGTTGCTTGTACTGTCTACTATCAACTACTCTACCGTCTCATCGTACAATCTTGCTTTGGGATCCATAGGAATATTTGTTGGTTTGGCCCCCAGCATGCTTATCTCTTGTAGAACATCTTAAGCATACTTCCTTTGAGATAGAACAATTCCTTTCTTGCTGCAAGTAACTTCTATCTCAAGGATGTACCTTAATGACCCAAGGTCCTTCATAACAAATTTGCCTACATGACATAGCTCGAGCTCAGCAATGCCACTTGTATCATCCTTGTAATAATGAAGTCGTCCATGTTGGAAGAAGAGAAAGTAACTGATTTATTTAAGAATGAAATGCTAGGCCTCTATATATAAAGACAGGCTTGGGGTAAATTACACCATAAGTCTATGCCATACTAAAATATAACACACACTGATGATAGAGCACTCTAGTTATCTCATTGTTTAGTGATTTAGACTATTTTATCATTTATGTTGTCCTCTTGAACTTATGCTGTAATTTACTCAACACCCCTATATATGAAGAGGTGTAGGGTTTCCTTTGAAAAATAAGACTTATCATTTTTTCCGACTTGATATCAAAGCAGCGATCCTAGATCGACGCTTAGATATCCCACCCGCACAAGCCTACGTACCCCTCCACTAAAACCCTAATTTCCTTGTTAGGACCTGTAAGGGGCCACTGCTGGTCGTTGCCCTCCATTAGGGCAGCAGCCAATGCACCACCGGCTACTGTTGGCCTCGACCCGTGCATAGGGCCGTTGCTAATGACTTATTGACTGTTGTTGCAGGCCCCTTGTAGGTCGTTGCCCCGGCTTGAGTGCCACTGCAAGCCATTGCTGCCTGCAACACCTCCTGCTGTTGGCCGCCGCTGTCCACAGAGCCTCTGTTGCTGCTGCCTGCTTCTTGGTTGTAGGTAGTGGCGGTTGGTGGTAGGGTGTTCTCGCCAACAAGGTGCAGTAGCACATCTTAGAGGCATTGTTAGGGCCTTCCCCATACCCTAACATGCGCTAAGCCTAGATCTGAGGAGTGCTGGTGACTCTTGGAATGTTGTCTACGATCCTTAGATCTTAAATTTCATTATCAAGATGGCACGTTTTCTCTGCTTTCCAGTTTTCCATGATCTGAATAGTGATTTCAGATCCTGTTTGGAGCGTCTTGTGGCAGTTCGGAAGTGTCATTAGTTACTACTATGGACATCGGGAGTTACAAAACTCCCTTCTTCGTTCTTATTGCCAAGTTGAACTAGACCAATTATGCCAGATGGTTTTAAACGTTCCTCATGATTGTTAAGGGACATGATAAGGAACACATTCTATTAAAGTTGGAGTCACAAGACAAGACCAGGAAGAATGTGGCATGGAAGAAAGATAATGCAATGGTCCGGACTTGGATCATGAATTTTGTGGAGCCTCAGATCGGTGATGGGGTTATATATTATAGGATATCTAAGGAGATGTGGGATTCCCTGCATGACACGTACTCCCATGAGAAAAATTCCAACAAGGTGTTTGAGATTCATCATGCCATTGGTGATCTCAAACAAGAGGGCCAGTCACTTTCTCAGTAGTATGCTACTCTGAAGGGTCTCCTAGAGAAGTACAACACCTGTCGTCTTGTTTGTACCTGTGCCACTCAGAGAGCGCATGGGAAGGAGTATGTTGTCCTTCAGTTTCTTAATGGACTTGGATTAGATTATGAGGTTGTGAGGTCCCAGATCCTTACTCTGGTTGAGTTTCCATTGCTCGAGGAAGCTTATAGTCGTGTGAGTAAGGTGGTTGTTAAGCCATCCATGTCAGAGGTTGGAGAGACTCCTGTTCTTGTTGCTATTACACTTGGAGGATGTGGTGCTCCATCTACTAGGGGGAGAGGACGTGGTGGTCGAGGTACGAGTGGCAGACCCTGCACCATTTGCTTGCATTGTGGGAAGATCGACCATTTAGAGGCCTCCTGTTGGACGAAGCATGGTAGACCTCCTATGGCCAACCAAACTATTTCTTCTGAGGTGGCAAGCATCCGTGCTGATCATGATGCTGTTGTCCAGTGTCTCTCCTAGTTGACCCAAGAGACTACCACTGCTGTTGATATTGCCGCTTTGACCTCCTCAGGTATAACTCCTACTTATGGTAGTTCTAACAGTGCTTTGTGGTTGGTGGATTGAGGTGCATCTCAGCATCTCAATGGTGATGAGACATGTTTTAGACAGGTTCAGGATGTTCCCTCAGGTAGATCTGTACAGGTGGTAGATGGCAGGCAGTACCGAGTTCATGGCAGAGGAGATGTGACATTGACTCCTGCACTGACTCTGCTTAATGTTTTATATGATCCAGATTTTCCAATTAGTCTTTTGTCCGTCAATAGGATAACAAAAGACTTGCACTATTGTGCAATATTTGATGAGTTGGGTTGTACGTTTTAGGACAAACTCACAGGGAGGACGATTGGTGGTGGACATGAGGAGGGGGTGTGTATCGCCTGATTTAGACTTCATTTGCTACTATGTGTTAGGGCGAGGTTGCTTTTAGTGTTGTCACACTTCTTTAGTGGCATCGTCGTCTTGGGCATCCTTTACTGGATAAGTTTCGATGCGTCATCCCTCACATATCGCCTGCTACCGAGATTGTGTGATGCATGCCATCTGGGAAAGCATCACAGAGCCAGTTTTTCTTCCAGTTCTTCTCAAAGTTCTGTTGTTATTTTTGATTTACTGCATATGGATGTATGGGGTCCTAGTAGAGTATCAGATAGACTTGGTCATAGATTCTGTCTATTTGTTGTGGATGATTTTTCCAAGATGCCATGGTTATTTCTTTTAAAGAATAAATCAAATGTTGGGTTTGACATTGAAACATTTATTTTACAAATAAAGACTCAGGTTTCTACGATTATGAAAATTGTAAGATTTGATAATGCTCTGGAGTTCTGTACAACCAAGTTAGGAGCTTTTTACAGATCTCTTGGAATTGTTCACTAGACATCTTACCCCTATACATCGTAGTAGAATGGTGTAGTGGAAAGAAAACACCCTTGATCATATTCCCTATTTCTTTACAGATGGTCATTAAGTGACGTTTGAAGGAGGCCTGGCTCCTATGTCTGTTCCACCAGTTCCCTTGAAACAGATCCCTGTCACAGATAGTGAGATACCACTACCGTACATACTTCCATGAGGCAGAAGGCTGAGATTACTCAAGTCTGCAGGTTACCTGTCACATACAGACAACATGCACGGCAATATGAACACACCCCGCACCACCTCAGCCACCTGTCTCCTCGCCTGATCAGGTATGGGTTGATACTGACATGAGTTGTCCTAGTGATGCTTGTGTAGGACGAGCCTTCTCCTCTTGTTGATACTGAGTTTATGGAGTTGGATCTTGACCTTTCGATTCTTATTCGGAAGGCTCCTCGCTGCTGTGCTTATCACCATACTGTCGGGACAGTGTCTACTGGAAATCTTGGGAGCTCATTTGCTACTTTCATAGCTGCTCTCTCTGTGACACAGGTTCCTACGTCCCATCAGCAAAGCCATGTGGAATCCAAAATGGCATCAGGCCCTGGAGGATGAGATGGTTGCTCTACACTCTAGAGGGACGTGGGACTTAACCACTCTGCCTCCTCATGCCAGAACAGTGGAGTGCCGTTGGGTCTTTGCTCTTAAGGCAATGTTACGATCTCTTGCTATAAGACGAGATTGGTGGCAAAGGGATTTACCCAAATATATAGAGTAGATTCTTTGATACCTTATCTCCTGTAGCTCGGCTGCCTACTGTCTAGATTCTATTGTCTGTTACTGCTCACTACGACTGGCCTCTCCATCAGTTGGATATGAAGAATGCATTCTTGTATGGTGATCTTCAAGAGGAAGTCTATATGCAACCCCCGAGGTTTGAGACTCAGGGGGAGTATGTATGTAGAATGAAGAAAGCCATTTATGGCTTGAAGCAGATTCCGAGAGCTTGGTTCTAAAGATTGTCAAAGGAGGTATTGAGTATGAGGCTTGTGAGGTCTTCTGTTGATCATTCACTGTTTGTTAAGAAGAGCAAAGGAGTGGTTGTACTCCTAGTTTATGTGGATGACTTAATCCTTATAGAAGATGACCTTGCTAGGATAGTAGAGGTGAAAAGGAAGCTGGTTGAAGCCTTTGTGATGAAGGATCTGGGTGAACACAGATACTTTCTTGGCATTGAAGTGGCGCGCAGCAGAGAGGGCATTGTTCTTAGTCAGCGCAAAATGCTCTTGATGTCTTGCAGGAGACAAGAATGATGGGGTCCAAACCTGCTAATATACCCATGGATCCTAAAGGACACCTCTATGATACATAGTCTTCGCGTATAGATAGCAAATTTTATAGGCAATTGGTTGGTAAGCGATTATATCTTATTATTGCATGTCCTGATCTCTCCCTTGCAGTTGGGAAATTTAGCCAGTTTATGGACAAACCAACCAAGAAGTATTGGGATGCTGTTATGCAAGTGCTTAGATACGTGAAGAAAGCACTTGGTAGAGATTTCTTATTTTAGAAGGGCACACCTATGAGTATTGTTGGCTATTTTGATGTCGACTATGCAGGGTGTATGGAAGATAGGAAGTCATCAAATGGGTTTTGCATTTATGTGATAGGGAATCTAGTGACCTAGAAGAGTAAGAAGTAGCAAGTGGTATCTAGGTCCAGTGTAGAGTCCGAGTACCAGGCTATGGCTCAGACAGCTATAGAGATGGTCTAGGTCAAATCAGTACTACAGGATCTCCATGTCCAGGTAGAGGAATCAATGGAGATGAGGTGGGATAATCGCACTGCTACATACATTGCAAGCAACCCAATGTTCCATGAACGTACGAAACATGTTGAGGTTGATTGCCACTATACCAGAGATCTGATACGTGAGATTATCTACACTACATTAGTGCCTTCTGAAGATCAAATTGCAGATATATTCACAAAGCATCTTCCAAGATCTGCATTTGACAGATGTTTCAAGCTGAGCATCATTGGTATATATGTTCCAGCTTAAGGGAGAGTGTTGATAGAGCACTCTAGTTATCTCGTCGTTTAATGATTTGGATTGTTTTGTCATTTATTTTATCCTCTTGGACTTATGCTGTAATTTACCCAACATCTCTCTCTATATAAAGAGGTGTAGTGTTTCATTTGATAAATAAGACTTATCATTTTCTTCGACTCACACACACATATTTGAAACACCAGTAACTCTAACACTTCCCCTTAAGTTGGAGCATATATATCTATCGTGCCCAGCTTGGAACACAGAAATTCATGACTCTTTTGAGGTGGAGCTTTGGTAAAAATGTCTGCCAGCTGTTGTTTGGATGTAGTAGTAGGTGTGCAGATTTGTCTTAAGGTGACCATGTCATGTACAAAATGATAGTCCACCTCTATATGCTTAATGCACTTATGAAAGACTGGCTTTGAAGCAATAAAAGTAGCTAAGCAATTGTCATAAAATATTGGCACTGGAGTAGTAGTAAAACAAGATCCTTTAGGAAATTTACCAACCACATAATCTCACAGCTAGTATGGGCCATTGTCCTGTATTCAACTTTTGCACTAGAGTTGGATACTGCAGTTTGTTTTTTGCTTTTCCATGTTACAAGGTTGTCACCCAAGAAAGTAGCGTACCTTGTTGTAGACTTTCGATCCTCCAGATTATCTGCATAATCAGGATCAGAATATGCATGGACATTAAGATTATTATTTTTCACAAATATCCCTCGTCTTGGGCTTCCCTTCAATTACCGAAGAATAAGACACCCTACATCCTGGTGACTATATTGAGGATTCTCCATATGTTGACTTACCCTATTAATTGCAAAGGTGATATCTGGTCTAATGACTATGACATAAAGAAGTTTACTAACAACACTCCTGTATCTCCCTTTATCCTCAAAAGGAGGGTCTTCCTCTTCATTTAATTGCTGAGGGGGTATAGATGGCTTAGTAGCTAACATCCCAGTTTATGCAAGTAATTCAAGGACACATTCCTCTGGAATTTTTAGCACATTCTATGCCCAAGAGACTCCTCAACCTGTCAAGATCCTTAGTAACAAAAGTTTCCTGAAGAAATGTCTTAGTCTCATGGATGCCCCCAGTATCATCTCCTATAAACACCATATCATCAACATATGCCGCAAGGATTACCACACCAGAGTCAATTCGTCGAATAAAAATAGAGTTGTCAGAAGTGGATCTACGAAATCCAATCTGCTGAACAACACTCTGTCGCTCAAATCAGGCTCGTGGACTCTGCTTGAGTCCATTTATAGCCTTATTTAGTTTGCATACCTTCCCTCAACCATAAAGCCTAGTGGTTGAGCCATATACATCTCTTCCTGCAAGTCTCCATAAAGGAAAGTATTTTTGACATCCAACTGATACAATGACCATTTAAGATTAACAATAATAGATAAAATTACTCGAACTGAGTTCAATCTAGCAACTAGAGAGAGTGTCAAAATAGTCTACTCCATAAGTTTGAGTGTACCCTTTGACTACAGATCTTGCCTTAAGTCTCTCAATGGACCCATAAGGTTGATATTTAACAGTGAACACCCATGTATAGTCCACAACCTTCTTCCTTGTTGGAAGATCAACCAAGTCTCATGTACCATAGGAAAGAAGAGCATCCATTGCTACCTACATAGCCTGTCTCTAACCTGAGTCATGCATAGCCTCAGCATAATGCTTGGGTACCACCAATGTAGAAAGAGCTGTAGAAAAACTCTGTAATGCCGAACTGAGATGATCAGTAGACATAATTAGCCATAGGGTGTAAAGTACAAGATCTCATTGCTTTCCTATGAGCAAATGGCCTGTCATCTATCTGGCTTTGAGGATCACTCGGTACAGATGAAGGTGAGGATTGAGGGATGTCTTTTTGCTCCTCAACCTACATAGTTGGTAAAGGGACAGACACAGAGGACTTATTTCGACGATAATGTCTGAGAAAATCACTCAAGAGAAGCACCCTCATCAGAGAAATAGGGAGTCTTTTCAATGAAAGACACATTTGCAGACACATAGTATCATCTCCCTACCGGATCAAAACACATGTACCCTTCTTGGGTTCTAGAATAACCTAGGGAAACACATTTTACAGACTGAGACAACTTATCAAGAACACTAAACAAATGGACAAAGCATTCTTAAAAAAAAAGCAAATGGACAAAGCATGTGCATCCAAAGGTACGCAGTGGTAATGCAAAGGTATCGGCATCAGGCTGTAGTAAGGAAAGTGGAGTAACTCCATCAAGTACAAGGGACTGTAATTTGCTTATAACATATGTGGCAATAAGGATAGCGTCCCCCTGAAATTTTTTAGGAACATTTGTTGCTAACATCATGGTTTTGGTAACACCAAGAAGATGGTGTAATTTCCTTCCAGCAACGCCATTTTGTTGAGAGGTATGGGCACAAGATGTTTGGTGTAATGCACCATTGATGGATAGGAAATCACTAACTTCTTTTGGCATAAGTTCCAAAGCATTGTCTCTGAAAAAGAAAAAAAGACTCGTATTGAATAGAAATATCTTTCATGTAAGAGATATGTCCAAGATAAGCGATTAAAATCATCCACAAACACTACAAAATACCGGTACATACCTCAATGGATAACTCTATAAGGTCCCCAAACATCACAAAATGAATGACTTGAAAAAGAGAATCACATCTTTTATTGTTTCTAGATGGAAAAGAAACACGGTGATGCTTTCCAAGATGCAAGCTTCACAATCAAAATTATTTGGAATAGAGGATTCTGGAAACATTTTCTTTAATTTGGAGGCAGATGGATAACCTAAGCGACGATGCCATAGGATAGGATCCGTAGACACAAAAGCAACACCAGCAAACAGGTGAGGAGTGTCGATGTAGTATAGTCCACCACGCTCAATCCCCCCACCAATCATTGTCCCTATTTGCATGTCCTGAAAATACACAAAATGCTCATCAAATATCACCTGACACTAAAGCTCTTAAGCAATATACTGAAAGTAAACTCATGGGAAATTCTGGAGCACAACAAACATTAGTAAGCTTAAGTCTATCAGAAAATCAGACTTCACCAACACTAGTAACCGGAGAGTAGGACCCATTTTCCAGTCGAACGGATGTAGCATCTTGGGTCTTGTGCATTGACAAAATAGCATTTTCCTTACTAGTTAGATGACTAAAAGCACTAGAGTCAACCAATCAGGTAGAAGAAGATGATGTGCTCGCCATATTGGTGGAACTGTTAGTAGCTGTAAGAGAGGCAGTAGTATTTGTTGGCGATTTGTTGTCGAAGGTTGACGCAGTAGCATTATCAGTCTAGAATAATCATTAGCAGTGAGTGAAGGAAATGTTGAAGTAGCAAGTATTGGGACCTACACTAGCTTAGTCATGGAACTCCAAATGGAGTCTCCACCTGAACAATTGCAGCAGTAACAAGGTGGTTTCGAGGATAGCTAAACTTTGACCAGTATCTGTCAAACGAATGATTTGTGCATTGACAATGCACACAAGGATCATACACACGGCCTTGTCCTTTACCATGGCCTCTCCAACTTGGAGCACCACGGTCCCCAGATACAGCAAAGGCAGACGCCTCAGTAGGTGGCGTTGGAGACTGAAGAGATGTGACAATCAAATGATGAGCATAAGAGGAAATCTTCTGTAGGTGAGCATACACGGACTCCATGTTAGGAATGTCATTAAGAGCAAGTATATCTTCTCTGGCAGACAAGAACCTGGAGTTAAGACCATCAAGGAACCGATAGACCTGCTAGGTCTATCTCTAGCCTATTTGTGTCTCACAGCATGAAGGTTGGAAAACATTGAGCTCCTCAAAGAGCCCTTCCATCCTAGAGTAATAATTCACCAACGTGCGCTCTCCCTGGGAAGGCATAAACTAGGTAGAGGACCAGATGCGACGATAAATATTAGATAGCCTAGCATGGTTAGACTTTGTTTTTCTGTATAGTAAATTCGCCACAATCTGTGGCTCAACACTTTTCATTACCTAGTTCATCACTAAGTAATTATCTTGTTCCTACTTTTCATAACCATCTTCCTCTTTAGCTCGAGTGTCCTTGGTTAAAATTATTAGTCTTTTATGTCCACCAACAAAGATACAGAAAGCTTGAGGCCACAAGAGGTAATTTTGAGAGCCATTTAACTTGATAGTGGTCCCTTGAATCATAAGAGAAGCTGAGGTAGTCACCAACTTTGTCTCAGAACTGGAAGAAGCCATAGCCTAACCCAGAAAAAGTAGATTTAGTGTCCAACAGTTCTGCACTTAGATTTTCAACACCTAAAAGAACACATTTGAGAGGTAGAACTCGCTCTAAGGACTATGGGATAGACCCTACCATAGCCAAGATACACCAAATCACAGAGAATTGCTACAGGGACATTCTAGGTCATGATTGCCCTATGAAAAATGAAGAGAAGACCTCCCGCAACAGTAGCATTTCTTTGCAAACGACACTCTAGCCACCAGTACCCCTAAAGAGGGGCTATGTAGGCTCTGGCGGCACTCAGGCGACGCCAGTGACGAGGAAGACCCCTGCAGGTGGCGCTTAGGCCACTGCGCAAGGCCTAGGTGGCACTTAGGCAGTGTTGGTGGACACCTAGGCGGTGCTAGCAACGATATAAATTCCTAAATGGGTGATCGAAGTGCGAGCCGTGCTCCTAGAGATTGGCAACGTCGCTTGGAGGCATTGGCAGCATTGATTGGTGGAGTGGCAGTGCTGATCAGACCAACGACACACGATCAAGAGAGAGAGAGAGAGTCTGGCAATGTGTAAAGATGAGAGAGAGATTTCTCTCTCCTAGGGTTAGGTTTTGGTGAAGAAAGGTATCGAAGTGCGAAAAGTCTAGAACCCACCTCGCTTTGATACCATATTGGAAGAAGAGAAAGTAACTGTCTTATTTGATAATGAAACCCTAGGTTTCTTATATATAGAGAGAGGATTTGGGTAAATTATACCATAAGTTTATGCCTTCCCAAAAAATAACACACACCATTACATATTTGAAATGCCAATAACTCTTAAAGGTCCACATACACAAAAAGTACCACCACTCCTTTTCCCGTGTTCCTGACGAAGAGGGGATGATTTGATGCGGGCATCCGAAAGCCAATGGCCTCAACCATCTCAGAGAGCTTTTGAAATCAGGCTCTGAGACTCTGCTTTAACCCATATATAGCTTTTCACGGTTTACACACACACTCCCCCTTAGTCGCATAACCTGATGGTTGCTGCATAGATATATCCTTCTGAAGATTACCGTAGAGGAATACATTCTTGACATTAAGTTGGTAAAGCTACTAATCATGTTGAACTGCAACAGAGACAAGAATGCGAACAGTTGGAAGCTGAGCAACTGGAGTAAATGTGTCGAAGAAGTCTACCCCGTATGTTTGAGTAAACCCCTTATCTACAAAATAGGTCTTGTGTCGAGCAATAGACCCATCCGGGTTTTATTTAATGGCAAACACCCATCTACAACCAATTGCTCTATTTGGAAGTGTAGTAAGCTCCCAGGTACCCCATGACCATAAGGCAATCTTCTCATCCTCCATGGCCTGACGTCAGTTTAGAGTGAGCACAGCCTGTTAATAGGTGGTAGGCAGCTGGGTGGTGGAACATCAACAAATAATCTCCCAAAAGAAGTGCTTAGGCCCCAAGAGATAGGGTCCCTGCCACATCATATCAAGCATAACTCTGAATTGCCCTTTTAAATAGCAATTAGAAGATCCATATCATCAGGTATAATCTCCTATACTAGCTCAGAAGTAGTGTCATCCATCTCTGCCCCTGTTTCATCACAACTTGGTAAAACGCTATCAATCTGCAAAATATCTATACTCACCTATACTGGGGAGGATGGTGTCGACGAAGGAGTGCGTTGCCTATAAGTGATAGGTAGCTTGAAGGTAATAGGTGGGTCTTGATACTGCTTAGGCTGAGTAGTGGACACAAGGTCAGGAACCGATATACCCTCTAAAGGTATGAGAGATAAAGGCATAGGTGCCTTAATAATCTCTGGTGAAAGATTACTCCTTGCAGTGGAGAAATAAGAGATGGACTCATGAAAGGTAACATCAGTTCCGATGTGATGGTGATAAAAAATAGGATTAAAGCACCAATAACCCTTCTGAGTCTGAGAATATCTCAAGAAAACATACTTATTGCCCTCGGTGCTAACTTATCTTGACCAAAAGTAAGAATATGCACAAAAATAACACACCCAAAAACTCTTGGAGGCACATGAAAAATCTCACGATTGGGATACAACAGTTGCTAAGGAATTTGCTCATGGATAGCAAAGTTAGGCATCTTGTTGATAAAAAAACAAATAGTCAAGATAGCATCATTCTGGTAAAGGGAAGGAACATTGTGATGTGTTAACAAGGTGCGAGACACATCAAGGAGATGCCTATGCTTCATTTCAGCAACTCAATTCTGCTGAGAAGTATGAGCACATGTAGTTGCATGCATAATGTCATGGGATTTATAAAATACAGACAACTGACAAGTACAAAACTCAAGAGCATTATCCGATTACACAATCTTAACAATAGTAGAAAATTTGGTATTTATTTTTAATATAAAATATTCAATAATAGTATCCACATCATACTTATTTTCATTAGAAAAATCCATGACACTTTGAAAAAATTGGCTTAGGACCCACACATCCATATGAATCAACTCAAATAAAGCAGGAGACCTAGCACTCTGACTAGAAGGAAAACTAGAACAGTAGTGCTTGCCTAGCTAAAAGCATCACATGTGATGACAACAAAAGGAGAAATATGGGGTATGCTACGTCCAAGTCGATCCAGAGGAAGGTTCCTAAGGTGAAGTTGCCACTGGAAGAGACTCCCAGCTACAAAGGAGGCCTTTACAGTTTAAGCATCAGCAAAAGGATTTTGGCTTAGGCGATAAACCCCATTTCTTCATGTCCACCAATTGTCCTCCCAATGAGTTTGTCTCGAAAAACACAAGACTAAGAGTAAAAAATGGCACGACAGTTCAACTCCTTTGTAATTTGACTAACAGAAAGTGGATTGATCAGAAAATCTAGTGTAAACAACATGTCAGGTAATCTCAATGTGGGATTGATAGAAACCTCCCCCTGCCTAGCAATATAGGAGTGCCTCCCATCGGTTATTTGTACCGTCCTGCTTGGAGGCACACACCTAAGTTGAGGAAACCATCTCTGATCTCCGCATAGATGATGTGAAGCCCTAGAGTCAACTAACTAGTCACCACTCCATCGATTTGCACATTGGGAAGAACAAACTAGGTCTGTACCTGACGAGGAAGCAAGGGCACCTGTCTCAGGAGAAGCAATAAAAGCTTGGGTCAGCTGAGCGAAGTGCTGTACTAAATCATCGAACTCTGCTCGGGACACTGTGTCAGGAGTAGCCTCAGTAGACTCAACTACCTGGTTAGCAACATGAGGACGACCATGCTTTGTCCAGCAAGTAGCCTTAATGTGCCCAGGTCAACCACAATATGTGCATGGAGTACGGCCTTGCCCCCCTTATGTATGACCATGACCTCTGCCTTGTGATGCGGTAGATCCTCTGCCTCATCCAGAAGTTGCAGCAAAAGTAGAAGTTTGACCAGTGACCTTTGCAGTAGGTAGGTGAATAGCAATCTTGCTTAACCTACTATAGGTCTTCTCAAGAAAAGGAAGCTCTGATGAGGTGAGCATCTAAGAATGTGTAATAATAAACTTTGGTCCAAGGTTAGGCAAGAAGAGTAAGACAACTATCTCCTTCCTATACTCCCTTTGAGAAGTACAGGTACGCACGATTCTGCTAGTATTGTGCTTCTCCGGCAAGCCCTTCATGGTCGAATAGTATTAGGCCAGTGAATGACCCTCTTGGCGTAACTGCATGAGCTTGTGGAAGGTTGGAAAGACTTGGGCTGAATTCTTTTCATGGGAATATGTTTCTTGCATATTATCCCACATCTCCTTTGTTGTTTGATAATACATGATCTCATCATTGATTCGTGGAATAACGGTTCATGATCCATGCACATACCATAGCATTTTCCTTATTTCACGTAGCACTTTTGCCTACCTTCTCGTATGGTTCCGATTGAAGGAGAATATGCTCCTTATCATGACCTCTCACCGTCATAAGAAAAGTTTGTTACCATCGTGGATAGTTAATCTCATCCAACTTGTCCATGAGGCCAAAAAAGGGACTCTTGTTTGTCCCTATCTTTGAAATGGGATCTGATGTCACCTCCGAAGAGCTTGGAGATGCCATCTTCCTTCTATCGAATCACTCCAATAGCCACAAATCAAGATTAATGCATCCAATCCATCAACAAACCATCAAAAACAGTTAATTAGATTTGAATACTTTGTTTATGGTGTTGTAGGCGTATCAATCACTTCTGGGGCAAGGGCGAACCCCGATGGTGACTGTTTCTCCCTTCTAAAGCCTGCTGTTGCCTAGAATAGAAGTGAGGAGGGCGATACAATCACCCCTTGCTAATAAAAAGCTTTTATGCGATGACACAAGGGAAGAGAAACCTCTACGCAAAAGTGTAGAGAAGAAAGAAGACCCCTTGCAGGCAATGTAGGGGCAGCAAGAGGCTCCTTGCGGCATAGTAGGAGCCCCTCATGGGCAGTGCAACAGTCGCAGTAAGCGTTGCAACGGCGGCGCTGGGGGCACAACAGCTGCAACAGGTGCTGTAGTGGCGATGCAGGGTCTTGGTGGGCCCTGTGGTGGCACTAGGGCTTAAGAGATGTCGCTGGGTGCGTTGCTAGGCCTTGGCAGCATTGCTGCAAGGTCGAAGAGGAGAGAGAAGGGCCAACAACGCCCTTGGAGGAGGAATTTTGGTGGAGAGTGAAGGGGGCTAGGTTTTTGGTGGGATATCATGCCTCAATTTAGGATTGTTGCTTTGATACCAAGTATGAGAAATTGAACCAAGCAATTATTATCCTTTAACCCTACCTTATAATATATAGTTGAGGGAAAAGTTCAGTACAACCCTAAGAAAATAATAAAATAACAAAAAGTACATAAAATGACTATATAAGCAAATAAGTAAAGATTGAAGGTGCACAACAGGTTAGGGATGACAATTGATGATGAGACCCTTACGGATATCATCTTGCAATCACTTCTAGGCTCCTTCACCAACTTCATCATCTCATTCCACATGGGAGAGATGAAGATAACCACTGAGCTCATCTCCATGCTTAAGTCCGCTGAGGACATCGTTCAGAAGAACCCATCTGAGGCAATGGTTGTTGAGAACAGTGGGGAGTACAAAAGGAAGAAACAAGGCAAAGGGGAAGGTTCCCAAAAGAAGAGCAAGTCTTCAACTCCTTCCACACATCTCACTTCTTCCAAGAAGGACAAGGTAGTGACGCGTGCTACTATTGTAAGAAGCCTGGCCATTGGAAACAGAATTGTCCAAAGTACATGAATTCCTTGGAAAAGGGCAAGGGTAAGATCAATGCAGGTAAAAAATCTCTTTTCATCATAGAAACCAATCATAGAAACCAACTTGCTTACTAGATGAATTGAAATTGGATTGTGGATTCTAGAGTATTCGTTCATATGTGCAATTTGTTGCATATGTTTTAGGTGATCAAAAAGCTTAAGGAGAGAGAAGTGCATATCATGATGGGGTTTGAGGCAATGGTTGCACTGGAAGCCATAGGAATTCATAGACTTAAGATACCTAACAGGCATATCCTGCATTTAGGAGATTGTCTCTTTGAACCTTCCATTAGGAGGAATCTGTTATCTGTTTCTAAATTAGTTAGATTTGGAAATGCTTTTCCTTTAAAGCAAACTCTTACCATAAGTCATTATAGAAAAGATATTACTTTTGGTTCCATTACTCCTGGTAGTTTGTATAAGCTGGATGAATGTGAGTCTATTTTAAATACTTTTGATGTTGTGATTAAGAATCAAACACCTTCTAAGTGTGCTAGGAAAGATGCATACAGATCTATGGTGATTTGGCATCAAAGATTAGTATATGTGTCTATTGATAGGATTAATAGACTTGTCAAGGCTAGACCCCTTGGATTTTCTGACAGTCTAACTTTTGCCTACCTGCAAACATTGAATTTGTGGGAAGATGTTCGAACCATCCTTTCCCGTAAAGCGGGTCAGATGTAAGGACTTATTAGACCTTATACATGCAAATGTGTATGGATCATTCAATACTACGGCTAGGAATGGTCAATGGTATTTTTTGACATTTATTAATGACTTCGCGGTATGAATTCATTTACCTAATTTGTCACAAGTTCTATACCTTTGAAAAGTTCAAGGAAATATCAGGCATTTGTTGAGATCCAAGCGAGTAAATGAATCAAAGAAATTTTGTCAAACTGAAGGTGAATACTTTTATGAGGAATTCAAAGAATACCTTAAGGAGAAAGGAATCATCTCTAATGCTCTCTGGAACTCTACAATTAAATGGCGTATTTGAAAGATGCAACTACACCTTTTTGGACATGGTACGGTTCATGATGAGCAAAGTGGAGCTTCCACTTTACTTCTAGGGGCATACGCTAGAAACAACATACATTCTAAATAGGAATCGAACCAAATTCGTTCCTAAAACTCTACATAGATGTGGGTAGGATGGAAGTGCGGTGTAGGACACCTACGCATTTGGGGTTGTATAACTAATGTTAAGAAGAACTCTAACAAATTGAAATCCCACACTATCAGGTGCTACTTCATTTGGTATCCAAAGGATAACAAAGGCTATTACTTTTATGATCTTGAGATCGAAAAGGTATTTATATCTAGAAATGCTAGATTCTTGGAGGAAGAATTCCTTGAAGGTCAAGATAAAAATGAAAGGAACTTGTTGAGTCTGACAAGACCAATGAAATCCCCAACCCAGAAGAAAGAGATCAACCGAAATCAAGTGATGCTCCCATTCGCTTAGGAGTTTGAGTGGTGCATTTACCTAAAAGATATGAATTCCACATCTCAAATAAATCTTAAATTGATCCTGTCACATATGATGAGGTATCCTCATGGATTCTCCTAATGGGGTAAAAGCCGTAGGGTCTAAATGGATCTACAAGAGAAAGATGGATCCAGATGGGAAGGTAGAGACCTTCAAAGCGCGATTTGTAGCCAAAGGGTACACCCGAAAGGTTTGGGTTGACTATGAGGAAACCTTCACTCTTGTTGCCATGCTTAAATCTATTCAGACACTATTACCCATAACGACACATAATGATTATGACATTTAGCATATGGATGTCAAGATGGCTTTCTTCAATGGTTTCCTTAAGGAAAACATCTACATGGAACAACCTGAGAGTTTCCAAGTAGATGGTGGGGAAAGAAAGGTGTGCAAGCTAAAGAAGTCTATTTATGAACTTAAATAGGCTTCTCGTAGCTGGAACATCTGGTTCGCTGAGACCATAAAGAGATGGATTTCATCAAAATTCAGATGAACTTTGTGTCTACAAGAAGGCTAATGAGAGTGCTATCACCTTTCTGGTGTTGTAAGTGAAAATCATCATACGTTCCATTAGGAGGAACTCTGATTCTAAATTAGTTAGATTTGAATATGAGTTTTATTTTGAGCAAACTCTTGCTATAAGTCGTTATAGAAAAGATATTGCTTTTGGTTTCATTACTCCTAATGGTTTGTATGAGCTAGATGAATGTGAGTCTATTTTAAATACTTCTGATGTTGTGATTAAGAATTAAACACCTTCTAAGCATGCACGGAAAGATGTAGACAGATCCATGATGATTTGGCATCAAAGATTTGTATATGTTTATTGATGGGATCAATAGACTTGTCAAGGTTGGACCCTTGGGTTTTCTGAAGGTCTAACTTTTGTTTATCGGTGAACATTGCATTCATGGGAAGATGTTCAGACCACCCTTTCCTGAAAAGGGGGCCAGACGTGAGGACTTATTGGACGTCATGCATACAAATGTGTAGATTATTCAATACTACAACGAGGAATTTTGACATTTATTGATGATCATTCGTGGTACGAATTCACTTTCCTAATGCGTTACAAGTTCTAGATCTTTGAAAAGTTCAAGGAATAAGTCAGAGAAAACAATCATTCTTATTCAACTCCAAAACCTTACACTTCTTTATATAGAGAGGTGAAAGGAAATATTGTAATATAAGTCTAGGCACAAATATAAAATAGTGAAACAATACATAAAGAGATGTGGAGAGTGTAAAATAAAGACTCTTGGAGCAGCAGACACCAAATGCAGAGCAGGGAAGAGGCTTTGTGAATATGTTTATTGTTTGATCTTTGGAAGCAACTGACTTGGTATAGATGACTCCACGTTGTACCAGGTCTCTAGTGTAATGGCAATCAACCTCAACATGTTTTGTGCATTTATGAAACATTGGGTTGTTTACTATATAAGAAGTAGCGTGGTTATCACACCTCATCTCCATTAACCCTTCACCTGGACATGCAAATCCTACAGAATTGATCTAACCCAGATCATCTCTGCTGCAATCTGTGCCATGGCACGATACTCTGATTCTACAGTTGACCTAGATACAACCTGCTGCTTCTTACTCCTCCAGGTCACAAAATTTCTTGCTACATAGGTACAAAAACCAGTAGTTAACTTCCTATTTGCCATGCAACCAGCATAATCAACATCAGAATAGCTAACCACCTTCATTGACTCGCCTTTCCAAAACAAGATGCCCTTGCTTGGTGCTCTCTTCAGGTACCTGAGCACCTGCATAGTAGTATCCTAATGCTGCTTAGTCGCTTTATCCATGAACTGACTGAGTTTTCTAACTGCAAGGGAAAGGTCAGGATGAGTAATAGTAAGATATAACAATTTACCAACCAATTGCTTGTAAGATCTACTGTCAATAGGCTGAGACTCGGTATCATAAAGACGTCATTTAGGGTCCATTGGTATATTGGCAGGCTTAGACGCTATCATCCTTATCTCTTGTAATATATCAAGGGCATACTTGTACTGGTTCAGAACTATGCCATCTTTGCTTCGTACCACCTCAATGCCTAGAAAATATTTGAGCTCACTGAAGTCCTTCGTAACAAAGGGGAATCAGGTGGCTTCTGCTTGACCTTTGTTATCCTGGTAGTGTCGTCTCCAGTAAGAATAAGATTAACAACATAAACCAGGAGTGCCACAATTCCTTTACTCTTCTTGACAAAGAGCGAGTGATCCGCAGAAGTCCTTAAGAGCCATATGACCTACACCTCCTCTGTCAACCTCTGCAATCAGGCATACGACACTACTTCAGGCCATAGATGGCCTTCTTCAGCCTACACACTCCCCCTAAATTTCAAAACCCAGAGGCTGTTGCATATAGACATCCTCCTGAAGATGTCGTAGAGAAAAGCATTTTTCACATCAAGTTGATGCAATGGCTAGTCATAATGTGCCGCAACTAAAAGAAGAATTCGAATGGTAGGAAGCTATGCTATAGGCGAGGTGTCAAAGAAATCAATCCACTCTATAGGTTTGGGTGAATCCCTTCGCTACTAATCTTGCCTTGTGACGAAAGATGGATTTGTCTGGATTATACTTCAGTGCAAATACCCAATGGCATCCTACAACCTTGGTGTGTCTGGGCAGGTCTGCAAGTTCCTACGTTCCACGAGAATGCAAGGCAGCCATCTCTTCCTCCATGGCCTAACGCCATTTTAGGTCGAGGATGGCTTGCTGATGTGTAGTAAGGATCTGTGTAGCAGATAACACAACAATGAACATAACAAAGGACCTCCTAGTAGACACTGCCCCAGTGGTCTGGTAGTGAGCACAACTACAAGGATTCTTCCGAATAGCAATTGGAAGATCCAGATCCTCCTTAGTATCCTAAGTAGTATCAGGAGAAACATGATCCCTAGAGGAATGGCCAAAATCAACAAAACTTGCACTATCACCACTAAAACAACGCACGTCAGTATCAACATATACTTGACTGGGGGAGGAGGTGGCTGAGGTGGTGGAGGGATGTGTATTTGGCGCCACTCATGTTGCCTGTAAGTAACTGGCAACCTGTAGACATGAGTAGGCTATAACTATCGTATACTGCTATCCTTTGTAGTAGTGGTAGTGTCTTGACTACGAGTAATAAGGATCTATTCCAGTGGAACTAGTGGCACTAGCATAGGAGCAAGATCTCAAATTATAATTGATGACCAGCAATAGAGAAATATGAAGCATGCTCATGAAATGTGACATCTGCACTGACAGTGCTTCTTTCCTCATGGGTCGTAGCATCTATATCCTTTTTTAGTACTGTTATATCGCAAAAAGACACTTCACAGCTCTTGGTGCAAGTGTATCCCTGCTTGATCCCAAAACATGAACATAAGCTATATATCCAAACACCTTGGGTGATACATAAAACAATTCCTTATCTGGGTGGACTTGCCATGTGACCTGCTCATATGTTACTGAATTAGACAATCTGTTGATCATCACCATGCAGTGAGCACTGCATCTACCCAATATATCTATAGTACATTATGGTGAACAAGCAATGTTTTGGCTACATCCAACACATAATGATGTTCTCTTAACTACCCCATTTTGCTGCGATGTATGGAGGCAAGATATTTGGTGAACAATACCAAAAGACCTGTAAAAAGTGGTCAACTTTGTAGTACAAAACTCTAATGCATTAACATAACGAACAATCTTCATATTAGTAGAAAACTGAATCTTTATTTGCATAATACAAGTTTCAATGACTAATCCTACATAAGATTTATTCCTTAACCAAAATAACCATGACATTCTAGAATAGTCGTCCATAATAAATAAATAAAATCTGAGCCAATCTGTCAAATACTCTACTTGGACCCTAGACATCCATATGTAGCAAATCAAACATGAACTAGAATTCTGGGAAGAACTACCAGGAAAACTGGCTCGATGATGCTTCCCTAGCTGGCAAGCATCCCAATAAATCTCAGCAGTAAATGAAATGTGAGGAATGATGCGTTGTATTCTTTCCAGTGAAGGATGTCCAAGTTGATGATGCCATTGAAAAGTTGTACCAGCACTAAAGGCAACTTCTCCCTCACATGCAACTGCAAACGATGTCTGAATCAGGCAATACACACCTCCCTTCTCATGTCTGCCACCGATCATCCTCCCTGTAAGCTCGTCGTGAAAGGTACAACCTAACTCATCAAAGATGGCACGACAATGTAAGTCCTTTGTAATTCTACTAACAGACAAAAGACTAATAGAAAAGTCAAGAACAAATAAGACATATGACAACTTCAGTGATTGAGTCACTGCAACATCTCTGCCATCAACTCTGGAATGCTTGCCATCTGCGACCTAAACATCCTACCAGGAGGAATGATCGCGAACAATCTGTGTTGCATAAAAACATGATTTTTAATTGTCATTGTTGTAGTATAGTGTTACAATGCAAATAGATGTGCCATTTTATTTATTTACATAATTTTTACTGATTTATTTCAGGTCATTCACTGGGAGGTAGTTATTGATATACATCACTTTCTATGTTACAAAAATATTCTTTTATTTCAAAAATGTCAATTATATATACAAAATGAATTAATGAATTAAAGAATGAATGAATGAGTTAATTATGTACAAAATGAATCAATTAATGTTAATTGAAATGCCTCAAACATATAACTAAACAGACATCAAAAGCTAAGTAAAACTACTTTATGTTAGTTATATACAACTATTCTAATTAATGCTTAAGTATAGGTGCAAAAATAACTATTAATATGGACTATTCTAAGTTATACTAATCTATACTAACATATTATATAGTCTACCATGATAGATATAAATGTCACTAAAGCCTTAAAAATATATACACATAAAAGGCTCAAAGAGTATATGTACTTACTATATATATATATATACATATACATATATATGTTATACTCATACTTATACACACACACACACACAACACTTAGTTTTTAGGCTTAGACTCACTCAGCCTTTGGACCAAAATTAAGTTTTTAATGGGTGAACCAGGCTTTTTGTGAGATACATGGCACCCTCATGGGTGGGACCAGACCACTACTAAGCCAAGTCCTAGTTTGATTATGTATATTTTTATCCATTTTCACTTGAGCTCAAATTGGGCCCATAGCAGGGCCAATACTACGCATATCGGGGTCTTAACCCACCACAAATCTCAATAATATGCTCATTTCATGCTCAAAGAGAGGGAAGGAGTATATGGCTTTATGTGCGCCTTGCGTTATGATGACTGGTGAGGCTGAGGAGGCAATTCCTTTTATAGCACTGTGCGAGGTTGCCACATGATGTGGCACTTTCTTTTGGCTGATTTAGGCGTGCGCTTGCGTGATTTGGGGCCATCTTTGGCCCTCGATTTTAGTGCCCTATTGTGATCCAAATTTTAATTAAATTATATCATTAGGAAGCCCTTACATAGGACTAATTAATTGTACAATTAATTTATAAAAATAACTTATTTAATTATATTTAAAAATTACTTAAACTTAGTGATTTATATATGTGAATTTAGGGTTTAATTACTTAATTAATGTGCAGATTAATAAATTAATGATACAATTGAATTTGTAAATAGTTAATTTATATAATAAGTTATTTATAAACATTTTTAATTTATTTTAGAACATTTATTTTAATTTATATACATTTATTTACACACTTTTACTAGATATACATATAGTTTAGTTATAAATATTATTATATAGTATAAATATATTATAAATAGGATGAAAATATTTAAAATTGAAATATATATATAAGTGTACAACATGGATTACTTCAGTATTAAGTTAATTTACTAATTTATTTTGTTTTAACTTAATAATTTACTTAATTAACTTAATTACCTACAATAAATAGATAAATAAATCAATGTACAAGTATAATTAGGTATATAATAAATACTTAAATACATATGTACCGTAAGAAATATGATTGTACATGTTTATATAATTAAGTTATATATGCAATAACTCAACCTAAATACTTATTTTAATTTATATAATACATTTATAAGTTATTCCTGTACATTTAAGTTATATATTTACTATTTTTATTTAGCTTAAGATTAAATAGATATTTACAAGTATAAATACTATATACAAGATATTTTTGAGTATTTTTAGGTATTTTTAATTTTTTATGGTAGTTTTCTATAATATAGAGATTGGAGAAGAGAGAGAAAGGGTGAGATAATGGAAGAACTCTTTTTTTATGTTTTTAAGTTGGAATTCTTTTATTGGGTTTCAAAATAGACTAAACCGTCGGTTGGTATGTTCTATCAACTCGAAGGTTTAAAATACTTTGAAACTTCACACACACCTAAAAAAATATCTGATCTTACTCAAGACAAGTTTCTTTTATTTGTTTACAATTTCTTTAGATTTTTTTCTATAAATTTAATCTCACACGAAAGAGACCTAAATGGAGTTTGAAATTAAGAACCTAAGGCCTCTATGAGTACTTCAAGGTCTTAGCAGCAAGTTTAAGCACTTAAGGACATTCAGCACAGCATATGGAAGATAATAGAACATTTAAACATGATTTTCATCTTTGATTTTCATTAAATGTCTGATCGGACAGGTAAATACATTTCATCCTGCGGACAATGAAGATTAAAAATCAATTACAAGCAATTTTAATCAGAAATCATTTATGCATGAATGCTTGTCCCAAGATGTTCTAACTATGCACACATATCAGCTTCTTTAAAATCCTCGGAACGACTTCATAATCCAACTTAATCCCTTCATCCAGTCCATCTGCTGTCAATTACAACAGCAACTGCTGTTTATGAAAATCAGCAGCTACTACTGCTAATGTTGCTGTCCAATTGAGCAGCCAATTACTGCTACCTTGTTGCCAACAGATTTAGCAGCTGATGTTGCTGCTACACTATGAAAACCCAACAGCTGCTTGCTGCTATTGCAGTTCAATTTCAGCAGCTTATGCTGCTACAACGTTCAATATTGAAATCCAAGAATATCACGTTGAGAACATCGCAAACTACTATCAGAAGGTCTGAAATCCATCTCAAAGCTAGGTCACAGATCAAAAACCCTAGAAAACCTAACTGACTCTTTTACAAGGCCATAGACAACTTAGAAGAAGAAAATCAATAGGAGCATTTTAAACTCACTCAAAATTGCTTCCAGACATTCATTAAAACCTATCAGACCTCAATCAACACCCAGAAACGCGGATTAAACTCTTTGAGATGAGATCTCGATGTCGTCCACCTAGGTCCTTTGATCTTGTTCACCAAGATGTTTTGAACATCTAGAGTTCCTGCACACTTTAGATTGGTGTACAGGAGCTCTGGGTAATCATTTAAAACCCATTGGATCATTGCTCAAGCCTCGAATCAGTGCATCTAATTCTCATGGGCTTGAGCTACCAAATAGTGTCAGAAATAAGGGATTGATGTTAAAATTGGGCAAAAGCACATTTAGCAATAAAAATCGAGCTAATATAGCTTAAGCCCATTGCAATCAAATCAATCAAACAAATACAAACTCAATTTGATCTATTAAAAATGTTAGAATTCAAATTTCTCGTTAAATTCATAAATCAACCCATGAAATCAAATTAGATTCAAACGGTCAAATCAAGTTCAATTCAACTCAAGAGAGGGTGATTGTAATCAGATGACATGCATGGACTTACCCTCAAGTGGATTTGGCGCACCAATAGGTTTAAAAGCTTATGAGCTTCAAATCTATCAGTTACCTGATGAATGGGTGAACTGATGATAAAAACATCGAGGAAAAAGACAGAAGGCGATCGTGAAGTGTGGAGAAAGATCAATGAACATGCGGATGAAACTGAATTCGTCTCCTCTAATCTAAATTGATCAGCGGAGGTGAGGGAGAATTACCCTAATCTACTCCTATTTAACTACCAAATCCATGAATTGTATAGCTAATTCTACTCTATTTAATCTACACTACACTAACAATTACCCTAAAAAGTAGTAAATCCTATTCTAATTGGAAGAACAGGACCTCTGGATCTCCAATCGATGATGGAAAGGAAGAACGAAGGATCTCTAGCGAGTGAAGAGCCTGCTAGTGAAGCTCCTGGGACGTCTCTTGGTGTTACATGATCCAGCTTGACATGGACGATCAAGAGGGAAGTAGCTCCACCTCTGTCACAGGTGGAACCGAGTGAAGAAGAAAAGAGAAGCTGGAGAGGAAGAATGGAGAGCCTAAGGAAGTAGGAGGGGGGTTCATTACGGGCGCACGAGCTCAAGTGTTTTTCCTATATAGGTCGAGGGTCGATCAGGTCACCGGCAAGGTGAGATTAGGTGCACCTAGGTTGAACGGTGGATGAGAGAGTGAAGTGTGCGCGGGAAGATTTAAACTAAATGTGCTCTATTGGATTAGATTTAAGGCGAGGGGTGATGCTATGCGTGGGAGCACGTGAAGTTTGGATCAAGATCCACTGTTGGATGGGTGGAAAAAGCAATCGATGGTGGTTGTAAGCCTAGTTCCTCGCTAGTGAGCAGTGCGAAGAGAGGAAGCTCGTAGCAGGTGTATTGGTGTTTTTATACCAATACGCTCAAAGTGAAATGGTAGAAAAATTGTACAATAAACCCAAGAGTGGAAAGAATCCATACAGATCAGTCCTTGCGACCTTGCAAAATAGCCCCTGGCGAGTTTTATGCTTAAAAGAATGTAATGCATGAAGGACCTCTATGTAATATGATGATTTCAAGATCCTATTGATGCCTAAATGCTGAGGTTTTTATTGGAGCTTAATTGAACGTTTAAGAAGTTAATTCAACCATGATTTATACTTTTGAACTCAAACATGCGTTCAATTTGCAATTGGATCATTAATTTACATTTGTGAATAGAATATCTCATTAATTAACGTAATTATGCATTTTTAATCCAAATTTGATATTTTAGGTCATTTTCATTAATTCTCACACCTAACCTATTTATTGTGTTAATTAGATAGTGTTTAATTTAGTTTCGAACTTGGGCATTTTAGCTATGATAACCACACCTTATCGAGGAACACGTTGAATGTGCCAAAAACAATTTTGGTCTCCACTCAAAAGACAAGATGCCCCTGAGTCTACTAATAACATAGTGTCATTAGAAATACCACTACTAAAACTTGTGGTAAAAGCTATACTTAACAAGGCCAATCATAGGCTTCGTGTCATTTGTGCAAGGTGTTGTACAACTGCATCATAGTCAACATGTGACACGGTGTCTCTCACCTCCTTTAAAGAGATAGCTTGGTTAGCCATGAGAGGTCTTCCATGCTTGGACCAACAAATAGCCTTTACATGACCAACGTTGCACAATAAGAGCATATGATCTGGGGTCTACTAGCCGAACCCCAACCATGCCCTCTGCCCCTGGTAGATGGACCACCACATCCGCTACGTCCTTTAGTAGCCAACAAGGCAGAAGTTCTGCCCAACATCTGGTGTAGATGGCTTGAAAGCTACTCTACTCATCTAGCTATATACTTCCTTAAGAGATGGAAGCTTAGTAAGTGTTAAGATCTAAGATCTGGCTGCCTCATACTAAGGTCCAAGGCCATCAAGAAACTGGAGAACTGTATACTCTTTCCTATATGTCCTTTGTATAGTACAAGTGCAAATAGGTCTAGATGCATTATATTTCTCTAGGAGTCCCTTCAGAGTAGTATAATACTAGGGCAGTGACTGGCCTTCCTACTTCAGACTCCCGATCTCATGATGTATCTTGAAAACTTTGCTGGAGTTCTCATATGAATAGGTATCATGTAGAGAGTCCCACATCTCCTTCACTGTCCTGTAATACATGATACTATCACCAATCCGAGACTCTACTAAATTCATGATCCATGCTCGAACCATGCCATTATCCTTCTTCCATGTGGCGTATTTCCCAATCTTATTTTGTGGCTCTATCTTCATCACAATATGCTCATTGTCATGTCCCTCAATTGTCATGAGGAATGTCTAAGACCATCTAACATAGTTGGTCTCATCCAACTTCACGATAGAAACAAAGAATGAGGTTTTGTAACCCCCCACATCCGTAGCAGTATCTGATGTCATTTCAGAACTACTAGAGGATGCCATCGTGCCTTAGGAAGAGAGAAATGTGCCACCAACAACAACCTGAAAGACTATATCAGAACTGGAAACTGTAGATCAGGAAGCTTGTGATCTCTTGACCATGAGATCTAAGATCTAGAGATCCTAGAAGTCATCCTAAGAACCACGACAACCCCTTAGGATCAAACGAGATGCATGCTAAGGCATAGGGAAACCCCTAGCAGTGTTCCCAAGGGTTGCTTCTCTCCCTTGCCAGCAAGGGAAACCCCCACCGATCACCATCACTCCCAGGCGATGACCGCTGGCAGCCTAGCAAGCCACCAACAATGAGCGGTATTTGCTGAGGAGGCCTGGCAGTGACCCACTGACGTGAGGAAGCACTAGTGGCAATGACCCATCACCCCTATTGCCGCCGGTGGACTGCTGTTGCATCCAGTTGGTGGCAGCGGTGGTGAGAGAGACCCAACGAGAGAGAGAGAGAGAGAGAGAGAGAGAGAGAGAGAGAGAGAGAGAGAGAGAGAGAGGGGAACATGGGCTATCTGCGAGTGGGATATCGGAGTGCCAACCTAAGATCGCCGCTCTAATTCCAAGTTGGAGAAAACAATCATTCTTATTCAACTCCAAAACCCTACATCTCTTTTTATAGAAAGAGGTGAAAGGGAAAATTGCAACATAAGTCCAGGCAGAAATATAAATTAGAGAAACAATACATAAAGAGATATGGAGAGGGTAAAATAAAGACTAATATGTCAACAGAATATCACGCATTGGTTGAGATCTAAACGAGAAAATAAATCAAAGTAATTGGTCAAAATGAGGTAAATACCATTATGAGGAAATTAAAGAATACCTCAAGGAGCAAGAAATCATCTTTGAACTTGGTCTTCCTAATACTCTGCAATTAAATGGCTTATCTGATAGACACAACCACACCTTGTTGGACATGGTACGGTTCATGATGAGGAAAGAGGAGCTACCGCTTTACCTTTGGGGGTATACGCTGGAAACGACATACGTTCTTAATAGGATTCCAACAAAATCTGTTCCTAAAACTCCACATAAGATATGGGTAGGATGGAAGCTTGACGTACGACACTTACGCATTTGGGGTTGTATAACTAATGTTAAGAACATGAACCCCAACAAATTGAAATCCTGCACTACCAAATGCTACTTCATTGGGTATCCGAAGGATAGCAAAGGCTATTACTTCTATGATCCTAAGACCTAAAAGATATTCTTATCTAAGAATGCTAGATTCTTGGAGGAAGAATTCCTTAAAGGTCAAGATAAAAAATGAAGGGAACTCGTTGAGTTTGACGAGACCAATGAAATCCCCAACCCAGAAGAAAGAGATCAATCGAAATCAAGTGACGCCCCCATTCCACTTTGAAGGAGTTTTAGAGCGGTGCATTTACCTAAAAGATATGGATTCCATGTCTCAAATAAATCTTAAATTGATCTTGTCACATATGATCAGGCAATGAGGGATCATGATGTGGACAGCTGGAGGGTAGCAATGTAGTCTGAGATAGATTACATGCACAAAAACGATGTATGGACTCTCGTGGATCCTCCTGACGAGGTAAAAGCCATTGGGTCCAAATGGATCTACAAGAGAAAAAGGGGTCCGAATGGGAAGGTAGAGACCTTCAAAGCGCGACTTGTGGCCAAAGGGTACATCCAAAAGGAATGGGTTGACTATGAGGAAACCTTCGCTCCTGTTGCCATGCTTAAATCTATTCAAATACTATTAGCAATAATATTACACAATGACTATGACAGCTGACAGATGGATGTCAAGACAGCTTTCCTCAATGGTTTCCTTGAGGAAAACATCTATATGGAATAACATGAGGGTTTCCAAGTAGATGGTCGAGAAAGAAAGGTGTGCAAGCTAAATAAGTCCATTTATGGATTTAAACAAGCTTTTTGTAGCTGGAACATCTGGTTCAATGAGATCATAAAGAGTTATAAATTTCATCAAAATTCGGATGAGCCTTGTGTCTACAAGAAGGCTAGTAGGATTGCTATCACCTTTTTGGTGCTATATGTGCATGTCATCTTACCTGTTCGAAATAACATAGGAATGTTATCCAGTGTTAATCTTTGGTTATCTCAGATCTTTGAGATGAAAGATCTTGAAGATGCCTTTTATATATTAGGTCTGAAAGTGTTTAGAAATACATAAGAGGATATTGCGATTGTCACAGCAAGGATACATAACCAAGATCTTGGAGAGATTTCACATAGATAACTCTAAGAAGGGCTTTCTCCCTATTAGACATGGAGTTTACCTGTCAAAGGGAATGCCTCCTCAAACAGTTGAGGAGAAGGCCATGGGTGGATGTCCGTATGCCATCGCAATAGGTAGCTTGATGTATGCTTTGCTTTGTATTTGATCAAACATCTATCATGCAGTGGGAGTGGTAAACCATTGCCAGTCCAATGTGGGATAGGAGCACTGGACTGCTATTAAGAACATACTCAAGTACCTGAGAATGACTAAAGACTATTGTTTTGTCTTTGGAGATGGGGGTCTCCAACTGTTAAGGTATATTGATTCCGATTTCCATTTGGATATCGATGATAGAAAGTCTACGTCAGGGTTCATTTTTTTGTTGAATGGTGGTTTTGTGAGTTGGAGAAGAAAGAAGCAGGACACCACGACTTATTCAACAACTAAAGCTGAATACATCTACATTTGATGCTGCAGAGGAGGAGGTGTGGATACGCAAGTTTATTGAGGAACTTGGTGCAGTTGTCTCGATACAGTCACCAATTCCATTGTTTTGCAACAACACAGGTGCCATTGCGCAAATGAAAGAGTCGCTCCCACTAGAAAAGCAAGCATATTAAGAGGAAGTACATTATCTGGGAGATCGCTAAGCATGGAGATGTGATCATCACAAAGGTGGCCTTTGCAGATAACATTGCTAATCCACTAATTCAAGGCCTTGACTAGAGAGTCATTTGATCAACACATTTGTAGTATGGGATTGAAAGAGGTTCCAGAATGACTCTGAGGGTAAGTGTGAGTTCATTGGATTTTGTATGCCCTGAGTGAGCCATCCAAATGATGTAATAAGATTACATTTGCGTCTGAATAAAGAATTTGATTATTTTCCAAAAAAAGAGGCGGTTCCTTTGGTACGATTAGGGTTATATACTTAACAAGACCAAATAAACTTGATGTGTGTTGATTTGGAGATCTAAATAATTTAGAGGATTTGATAGCACATTAACAAATCATCTGATTTGATCAATTATTTTTAGTCTTAGTTGGGATGGCAACCTTCTCTAAAGGTCATCGTCGAATTGATGTTCTTTAGTGTAGATTTGGGAACTATTACGCAGGTTGGGTTAATGAGTCAATCTGAAATAGGAGATAGTGGAAGTCCTCCAATATTGTTATGGAGAAGGCGCATCCTTAGACTTGAGACAAATATGTATCTTTGTTCACGAACACATGCATTTAGTAGATCAATAGTTGATGCACCTGCCTTGGTGCTGACACTAGAAATCTAGTGTATGTCGGAAGGGACATGAGGTACATGATTTCTCAAAGGGAATACACAAATTTGTTACATAGGTGTATGTAATAGATTTGAGACATGAGCTCACTCCATGTATGTTGGAAATGACAATTCCACGAGTGTCGCAGAGTCCTAATCAGACTCAGGGCAAGAAGAGAACAAAATAGACCTTTGGGAAACATTCTAATCTTTGTTCTCATCCTAATAATACAAGGAGATATCAAAAATAATATTATCCAAGGAGGAATGACAACTGTCTAATAGGATTAGGGCTTAGGATAATATTTCCTATATGTGTGAAGGATTCACAAAGATTCAGAATACTTAACGGGGCAAAGTGCCAAAATTTTACCTATCCTATAGCTTCATTATTAGAGTAATTAAACCAATAATGATTTTGACGAGTTCTTAATTGAAGAACAAATCAATTGTAACTTAAAGAATTAAATTACATTTGATTTGTTAATTAATTGTACCTAATTTGATTAAATAGAAAATTCAAGTATTGGAATGCAATTAATTTAACATTGGATACTAAATCCATAAATTGTTATGGGCCAATGATGCAAAAATTAATTAGGATTTGATCGCCATCATTGGATGTAGATCGAATGGATCCCATCGATTGAGATTTGGAATCATTATACATATCTCTCAATGGAGAGACCCTAATTTGCAATTCAATCAATTCATTTGATTGGAAATCAATTCCACCAACAAACCACCAAAAAGACCCCTTGTAGCCATTGCCGCCAAGAGAAAGAGAAGATGGGTGCCCCTCTACCCCTTCAGTAGCTAATAGCAAAGTTGGTCGACGCCTACCTTACAAGCCGGTCGACTGGTTAGTGAATTGGTCAACTGACTGTAGAGAGCTGAAGTTGTAGCCCTCTCCCCATGTGCCCTTCCTACCTGTCAGTAGCCAGTTAGCTGACTCATTTTGCCTAATTGGCTACTATAGGGTCAGTTGATCTTGGCCCTATTAAAGGTGTTCTTGAGGTGTGACTTGGATTTCAAGTTGATTGTCGCTTCAGATTTGCAAAAGAGTTCGCAAATCATTAGTGGGATTGGTCCTCCATGACACGAGGGTTTCATCCACCCATCGGGGGGGTGCAATTGGAGTTTCTACTCTAACTTATTTGAGGAGGTACTGCAACTTGGGGTGTTGCACCACATCACTTGCGAAAGGTATAATTTCTATACTCGTAGGATCTCGAAATGAGATTAAACTAGTTTCTCATGTGGTTTCGAATTTAGGTGCTCATTTTCATTTGATTGATTGTGTTTGGCATTAATTCGATCTCATATTTGAAAATTTTAAAGCACTTGTTTTTTGTGTTTTCACACTTCCGCGATGTCATAGGGTCGATGTGATCGATCCCTTCAACTGTGACCTCAATTACATCTAGAGATGCGGCTGCAGCAATTGCCCAAGCAATGTAAGGAGTTATTGGGTCAGATCCAATGGTGTTGGGTGACACTGGGGATGACTTAGTATCTAATCAGGTGGCGTTGGGCTGACCTACCAATGGTAGGCAATGGTGGGAGTCCCTAGGCATCGCTAGGTTGCACCAATGAAGCCAGTGATGTAGCATAGATGCCTAGGTGAGGCGCATTTCCATCAAAGGGTTGATCGAAGGTGAAGAGAATCCTCTAGATTGAGGATTGAACACATTCCTTTTCAATGGTATTTGATAGGATATCGGAGCACTGGCTTAAGATCACTACTATGATACCATGTTGATGGGGAAAAAAAGAGTCTTATTCAAAAAACCCTAACCCTATCCTCTCTTATATAAAAAGTAGGGGAGAAATTACATGAAGACTTCAGGAGGAAATAAGAAAACATTTAAGTTATAAAAATAAGAAAATGTGGCTAGAATAGGATGATAAAAGCCAACAAAGGCTTCACCCACAACCTCTCTCCCTGAATGCAACTGTTGGCCTAAGGAATAGAATCAATCTAGTTTCTCCTCCTGCCACTAGAAGGTGAGTGGAAGAACATGGTTTTAGAATCTCCTCTCAACCAAAGTTGTCTAGAACACTACCTCTAGGCAATCTCCTTTTTATCCTCCAAGTGGATCTTCTACATAACATTTTCTTGCTCTTTGTGCTTATCAGTAGAGAGCTCCTTGGAATCTTGAAGCTTGTCAAGCCTTGAAATGCCAGAAGGCACCTCCTTGTAGAGTTTGGTGCGACTCTCCTTTGTTTGTTTCTTATATTCCCGCAACTACTGTCGCAAATAGAGGGACTTTTTGTGATAAACCATTGCTGAATGCCCTTGGGAGTCACATTCTGTCCACTCCTTCTCAACCTTGGAGTGAAAATCCTCCTTTAGAGGCTAAACCTCTTGAACTTGAAGTACATGCCAAAGTGGGTATTTTCACTAAAATCCTACTCTAATGGGGTGTGATCTGAGAAAGGTCTTGAAAGAGTCTTCACTAGATGAAGAGGGAGCCTCTCACAGAAGCTAAAGAACCTGTCAAACCTAGAATGGGAACTTCTCCACGAAAATATGCAATTTAGCATTTCCATTTCCACTGCCCTAGCTAAACTCTGTCACTAACCCTTAGAGCTTCTAGTCGATCCTCGAAGCTCAAAGTGGCATTGAAATCACCACCATAAAGCTAGGCACCAAGGCATCCAAGGTAATAGACTCGTGAAGGCAGTCCCCATCAATCCTTGACCAATGCCTTTGCTCACAAACCTCTAGCTTTGTTTCCTATAAGAGAGCAATATCAATTCTCTAGTCATGTAGATACCTCCCAAGGATGCCTCTCCTATCTTCATCCCTCAACCCTTACGTTCCAAGTAAGAATCTTCATTGGTGCTAATCGACAACCTTTTTAGTCATCTTCGATCCACATAACCTGTCTCAAGCAATTCTTCTATTCGAGTCACAAAGGCCAACAATTCCCACAACATTCTTTTTAAGACCCCTTTACCTTTGGAAGAAGAGGTGGAGTGACAGAGGTACAATGTGCTTGTGTTACCTACACCAACCCCCCTATCGCAAAAGGATATCTTGATGGGCCTTCGATGGTTAGATTAAGTCAGGACTTGTAAACCAACGTGCCCATGTAAATATTGCACTTAAATGGTTTTTGGTGCTTTTAAGTTTGTAATGGCCTTTAGGCATTCAGGTTTATCTCTATCTTAATCCCTTTATGAAAAATTAAGCACTTGAGGGATTTTTGAACTTCGACACCAAAAATGTATTTTGTTGGATTAAGCTTGACTTTGTTTTGTCAATTAATGGAAATGACTTCATCCAAATTTTGTAGGTGTTCTTGGAAGGGTTGAGGTTGAGCCCTTTCTCAACATATCATCCGTATACATCTTAAAGCTTTTTCCTATTAACTTAACAACGATGACAAGTTGTTGATGGGTAGCCTTGATGTTTTTAGTCCAAAGGGCATCATTCGTTGGTACATCCCCAAATAGGTTGCAAAAGAAGTTGAATGTTTGTTGAGGGTACAATGATATCTAGTTAAAATTAGAGCATGCATCCAAAAAAGATATATAAGATAGACCAACTTTGCTATCGACTAGTTGGCCTATCCTTAGTAGAGAATATGCATCTTTGGGACAGGTTTTGTTCATGTCTTTGGAGTTGATACATATTCTATTAATATAGCATTGTAGTTATCTTTCCTTTCCTATTTGGATTGTTTTATTATTTGCTTTTCTCTGCTGGACTCATGATGTAATTTACCCAACACTTCTCTATATATAAAGAGGTGTAGGGTTTTCTTAAAGAATAAGTTTAATCATGTTCTCCAACTTCATATCAAAGCGGTGATCCTAGATCAACGCTCTGTGTATCCCACACACACAAGCCTCCGTACCCCTCCACCCAAAACCCTATCTCCTCCCTGCTGGCCTCCCTTAGGCTGGCCTCCCTATCTCCACAAGCCTCCGTACCGCCTCCCATCAACGGTAGCATTGCCTTCTTCCAACAGGACCGTCGTATCTCAGTCGGGCGGCAACCGACCTTTAACAACAGTGCCACCTCTCCAGCGGGCCGTGTCGCCCTTCTAGTTGGCCGCGGTGCCCTTTTAGCGGGCAGCGTTGCCCCACGCAGGGTTGCTACTACCATCCGCTACCGTTATGGGTGGTGGTGGCTAGCGGCTAATCAATCTCGTCGGCAAGAGAGAGTAACACCTCTTAGGAGTGGTGTTAAGGTCTTCCCCGTACCCTAACATGTGCTAAATTCTATCCTAAGGGGTGCTTGTGACTCTTGGGATGATTTCTAAGATCTCTCGATCTTAGATTTCATGATCAAGAGATCACGTTCTCTCATTGATCTCAGATTTTTTCAGATCTGAATATTTCATTCAGATCATGTTTGTGGCATATTGTGGCAATCCCAAGGCACAATGGCCTCTTCAAGCTCTTCGGAGGTGTCATCGGTTACCGTTACGAACATCGGGAGTTACAAAACTTCCTTCTTTGTTCCTATCGCCAAGCTGAATGAGACCAATTATCCTGGATAGTCGTGGACGTTTCTCATGACTGTAGAGGGACATGATAAGGAGCACATCTTAATGGAGTTGGAGCCACAAGAGAAGACAAGGAAAATGCCATGTGAAAAGACAATGCAATGGTCTGTGCTTGGATTATGGATTTTGTGAAGCCTCATATTAGAGATGGGATAATGTGCTACAAGATGGCCAAGGAGATGTGGGATTCTCTGCGTGACACGTATTCTTACAAGAAGAATTCCAGTAAGGTGTTTGAGATTCACCATGCCATTGGTGGTCTGAAGCAAAAAGGCCAGTCACTGTCCCAGTATTATGCTGCTTTGAAGTGGCTCCTAGAGAAGTGTAATGCCTGTCATCCTGTCTGCATTGGTGCCACTCAGAGGACGCACAGAAGGAGTATGCAATCCTTCAGTTCTTGGATGGACTTAGACCAGATTATGAGGCTGCAAGATCCCAGATCCTAATCTTGCTGAGCTTCACTTGAGGAAGCATATAGTTGGGTGAGTAAGGTGGTTATTAAACCACCCCTGTTAGAGGTTGGACAGATTCTTGTCTTAGTGGCTACTACACGTAGTGGACGTGGTGTTTCATCTACCAGGGGGAGATGTGGTGGTCGAGGCATGACTGGCAAACCCTGCACCATATGCTCGCATTGTGGCTAGGTTGGTCACTCATAGGCTTCCTGCTGGTCGAAGCATGGTAGACCTCCTATGGCCAACCAAGCTGTCACTTTTAAGGAGGCGAGCGACACGGTGTCATATGCTGAGTATGATGCTGTTGTCTAGCATCTCGCTCAGTTGACCTAGGAGACTGCTACTGCTACTAATACTACTACATTGGCCTCCTTAGATATAGCTCCTGCTTATATCTCTAGTAGTGGTATTTCTGACAGCGACTCAGGAGCCTTCCAACATTTCAATGGTGATCAAACAGGCTTTAGACATGTTTAGGCAGTTCCTTCTGGTAGATCTGTTCAAGTAGTAGATGGTAGATAGTGCAGAGTACATGGCAAAGGAGATGTGGCAATGACTCCTTCACTAAGTCTACTTAATGCTTTTTATGTTCCTGATTTTTCGATTAGTCTTTTGTCAGTTAACAAAATCACAAAAGACTTGCACTATCACGCTATATTTGATGAGTTGGGTTGTATTTTTCAAGACAAACTCATGAGAACAATTGGTGACAGACATAAGGAGGGGGGTGTGTATCACTTAATCCAGACTGCTTTTACTGCTGTGTCAGGGCGAGGTCGATTTTAGTACTGGTACAACTCTTCAGTGGCATTGTCGTCTTGGGCACCCTTCACTGGACAAGCTGCTACGTGTCATCCATCACATTTCACCTACCACTGAGATTTTGTGCGATGTGTGTTAGTTGTGGAAGCATCACAGAGTCAATTTTCCTTCTAATTCTTCTCAGAGTTTTACTGCTTTTGATTTATTGCATATGGATATATGGGGTCCTAGTAGAGTATCAGATAGATTGGGTCATCGATTCTACTTGCTTATTGTGGATGATTTTTCCAGTATGTCATGGTTGTTTTTGCTAAATAATAATTCAGATATTGGATAGACATTTATTTTACAAATAAAGACTCAGTTCTCTACTATTGTGAAGATTGTACGTTTTGACAATGCCTTAGAGTTTTGTACGGCTAAGTTATAATGTTTTTACAGATCTCTTGGGATTGCTCACCAGACATCATGCCCCCATACTTCGCAACAGAATGGGTTAGTTGAGAGAAAACATCGTTATGTGTTAGATGTGGCTAGAACATTACTTATTCAGCATAATGTGCCACAGGTTTACTGGGGAGATGCAGTGCTAATTGTATATTATTTAATTAATAGATTGCCCAACTCAGCTATTCAGGAACAAGTTCCATGGCATGTCCTTCACATAAAGAAGGAATTATTTACTGTGTCACCTCGTGTTTTTGGCTGTGTAGCCTTTGTCCATGTGTTAGGACTTGATAGAGATAAGCTGGCTTCAAGGGCAGTGAAGTGTGTCTTTCTGGGATACAGTAGCACCCAGAAAGGATACAGATGTTATGACCCACGAGGCAAGAAGCATTGTGACTGCAGATGTCACTTTTCATGAGCTTATTCCATACTTCTCTACAGATGGTCATTAGTTGATGTTTGAGAGAGGCTCAGTTCATATGGCTGTACCACCATTTACTTTAGAGCATATTCTCATTACTTATAGTAAGGATGCCACTACTACAGAGGCTCCTACTAGGCAGGAGGCAGAGATTACTCATGTATACAAGTTACTTGTTTCATACTGACAACACACAGGACATCAAAAACACACCCCCCACCACTTCAGCCACCTGTCTCCTCCCCTGGTTAGGTATGTGTTGATACTAACGTGTGTTGTCCTAGTGGTGATTGTGCAGGTACTTCTGATGACTCTACTTCCCATATTAAGCAACAGGCCACCCCTCATATTGTTACTGAGCCTGTAGAAGAGGATCTTGATCTTCCGATTGTTGTTTGGAAGGCCCCTCGCAATTGTACCCATTACCATATTGCAAGAGTAGTTTCGACTACCAACCTTGGACACTCTTTTGCTATGTTCACAACTGCCCTCTTTGCAACGCAACTTCCCACTTCTTATCAGCAAGTCATGCTGGATCCAAAGTGACGTCAGGCTATGGAGGATGAGATGGCTACTTTACACTCTAAAGGAATATGGGAACTGACTACTCTGCCCAGTCACTCAAGGACAGTGGGGTGTCGCTAGGTCTTCGCTTTCAAGTACAACTCAGATGGCACTATATCTCGCTATAAGGTGAGATTGGTAGCAAAGGGATTTACCCAGACATATGGGGTAGATTTCTTTGATACCTTCTCACCTGTAACACGGCTTTCTACTATTCACATTCTACTATCTGTTGCTGCTCACTATGACTGGCCTCTTCATCGGCTGGATGTGAAGAATGCTTTCTTGTATGGAGATCTTTAGGAGGAGGTCTACATGCAATAGCCATCAAGGTTTGAGACTTAGGGGGAGTGCATATGTAGACTGAAGAGGGCTATTTATGGCTTAAAGCAAAGCTCGAGGGCTTGGTTCCAAAGACTGTCAGAGGAGGATCAGACTATGGGGCTTGTGAGGTCTTCTACTGATCATTCGCTCTTTGTCAAGAAGAGCTTCGAGGGAGTTGTGGCACTCGTCTATTTTGATGATCTCATCCTTACTGAGGATGACACTGCTGGGATAGCTAAGGCGAAGAAGTTGGCTGAAGCCTTTGTGATGAAGGATCTGGGTGAACTCAGATATTTCCTAGGCATTGAGGTGGCTTGCAGCAAAGAAGGTATTGTCCTCAGTCAGCGCAAGTATGCCCTTGATGTTTTGTAGGAGATAGGGATGCTGGGATCTAAGCTTGCAAATATATCTATGGATCCCAAGGGACATCTTTATGATCCAAACTCTCCGCTTATTGACAACAAATCTTATAGGCAATTGGTTGGTAAGCTATCATATCTCACTTTTACGCGTCGTAATCTCTCCCTTGTATTTGGAAAACTTAGTTCATGGACAAACCAATCAAGCAACATTAGGATGCTGCTATGCAGGTGCTTAGATACGTGAAGAAAGCACCTGGTAGAGGAATTCTATTTCAGAAGAGCGCATCTATAAGTGTTGTTAGCTATTCTGATGCCGACTATGCAAGTTGCATGACAAATAGAAAGTCGACAACTGGCTTTTGTACTTATGTAGCAGGAAATCTTGTAACCTGGAAGAGCAAAAAGCAGCAGGCGATATCTAGGTCAAGTGCAGAATCAGAGTACTGTGCTGTGTCATAGACAACCACAGAGATGGTCCAGGTCAAATTAGTGTTGTAGGATCTCCATGTCCAAGTGGAGGGACCAATGGAGATGAGGTGTGATAATCGCGTTGCTACTTATATTGCAAACAACGTAATGTTTCATGAATGTAGGAGGCATGTTGAGGTTGATTGCCATTACATTAGAGACCTAATACATCGTGGGATTATCTACGCTACTTTAGTTGCTTTTGAAAATCAGATTGCAGATATATTCACGAAGCCTCTTCCTAGATCCACATTTGACATATACTGTTCCAAGCTGAGCATCATTGATATTTATGCTTCAGCTTGAGGGGGAGTGTTGTCATAGCATTCTAGTTATCTTTTCCTTTGTGTTTGGACTATTTTATTATTTGGTTGTCTCTACTGAACTTATGATGTAATTTACCCAACACCTCTCTCTGTATAAAGAGGTGTAGGATTTTCTTGAGGAATAACCTTAGTCATTTTCTCTGACTTATTCATTACTTACCTTCCTTTTCAGACGTTTCCTTAATGACACTTTCATTCAACAACTTTTGGCCTTCTTCTATAGTCGCTTACCATTGTTTAGTTGCTTGCTTTTGAAGTGGTTAACAAATCGATGGAAGTTATGGGTTTGTATGACATCAGTGTTGCATCATCGTTGAATCCACCCTAAGTTGGGACTGAGCTAACTCATCCAAGTTGGTTTTTAGCAATGTCTGCAGTCCTACTAGTTCATTGATCACCTCTCGAAGGTATGCTAGATGTTTCTTCTCATCATGTGCCATGGAAAAGCCTCCTCCCCCCAACTTTAGTCCTTCCTCAAATCCCAAGTCGAGAAGTTCGTTTGTCTCCTCTTAAAGCACGTTGCCTTTCCTGTTTGGCTCCTTGTCCATATGCATTTTTGTCCATTCATTTTACTCTCTAAGGGATGTTTTCATTGTAGTTGTTTGGTAAGGTGCAAGAAGTAGAAACTTTGGGCCGCTTTGTGGTTTTTTTAGACTGTCTTGATTCCTTCGGATGTTATGAACTTTCATGGCTTGGAAGCAAGAAACGGAGGCGAAAAGAAGTCCATGCATTATCAGCCTTCCAACAATGGTATTGAGATTGGAGGCCGAATCCACTACTAGAAAGGTGGAAACCTATTCAGGCATTTCTTGTCAATTGGGGATATTCGAAAGTCTACTTGGTTGAGAGGGTAGGTTCTATTATTCTCAGTGTCTATGATGGCTTGCCAATAAGGCTTCAATATATCCATTATCCATGGCTTGGTATGCATGGAGGTAGATGATGTTCCAAGGAACTTTATCCACAAAAATGCGACGGATATTCCTCCTAGCAATGGAGAGAGCCACCATGAGTGAGTATATGTGGGGCTTTGGACTCCTTCGAAGTCTTTCAAAGGACACTGCTAGTTTACCTTAGAGGTCCTCCTTTCTGACCTTTTACGGGTTGGATATATGTGCATTTAACATTAATCTTTAGAGGTAGTAATACTTTCCCTCCAATAATGACATGCATCCTTTTTTCCTTCAGAAGTCATAGGTCCCTTAGGTAAGAAGGGTGTTGCTGATGGAAAGCTTTTGGATCCATCTTCCGAGTTTATGGGTAAGAGTATCCTTAACACTGACGGTGCCAAGATGACATATAGTCTTGGTAGCTAAAATCAAGGAAATCATCACCATTAGCATGATCAAACTTGTTATACTCTTTAATAGGTGGCCTTGTTATTAGGGAATCCCTTTAAGAGGTTATGGTATGACTTTAAATCATCCTAGTTTAGTGCACGAATGTCTTTTGTTAGTTTGGAAGTTTCTTCTTACATGTACCTGGATAGATTGAGCTCCTTGAATTTGATTAGTTTGTCTATCCAGTACCTTAGATGGCAGGACTGGTTGGCAAGGTGCCTCTATTTGCTTAGAAACTCAATACATGCCATTTTTTATGGTCTTCCCTTTGTTTTGGGATACGACTAGCTGGGAGTTCTTCCTCTCCTTGACAGTAGAATTGGCAATTGATCGAAGTAGTTCTTCTTGTGATATGGACCATTTTTCTTTGAATTTTGTGCATTGGGTGAGGGAGTAGGAGCAATACCACCAATCACAAGTCAACTCGTTAGTGTAGGCAAGGAAGGAGGCAAACCTAGGTTATGTGAGGTGACAATAGTGATGACCATCCATATGCAACTACTAAGGTGGGCGGCTCTCTTGTCGCTCATCATAGATTGGTGACAGAACTACCTCCGGAATCCACAAATAAGCATACAACTCACTTGCAGCATACATTCTGTCTAAGCTTAGTGATTTCCAACTTTGACATGGGATGCGGGCTCATTGACTGCTTTCTTGCTGATAGTAGCAACCACTTGGAAAGTAAAGCAAGCAAACAAATATTCATTCAATTTATCTCCTTTCCTGGTTCCCAGTCTTGAGAAACAAGTGGTTGTTCTTCTTTGGAAGAGCTAACCATCCATGTGTTCATAGTTGACTCAAGAAGACTCCTAGCCACCATGCTGCCCTTACTAAAAGCAGCAACTACTAACTCCACATTTCCTATCTTTCCTATTGGACTTCTCGTGTGACTATATTTGTCTTATCTATCTTGGATGCAGCAACTATAAGCACAGAATGAAGCCACCCTTGGGTCTGGACTCATGAAAGTGAGGACTTTGCCTCTTTCTTCTTTCTTCTTGTCTCTAGCTGTTGAGGGAAGGAAAATGATATATGTACATGTTGCATCTGTTTAACAAAGAAGATAGTAAGGCTTCCATTGCTATGTAAGGCTTATTATGATGTAATTTCTTAAAGAAGTTGCCATACTACAAGCCTAACATGAGATTCCACATGGTCTCTTTTGTCCTCGTCGAACTAAAGGAATTGGTCCTTAAAGTAGAGGGGATAGTACTGTAGATTTTCATCCTTGAATTATCATGGAGAGCGCAGTAGGGTCTTCCTCTGGCCCTTGACATATCTTGGATTAGTCTAGGAATAGGAGCTCAAGTTTCTCATATGAATCCCTCGAGTTAGACAGTAGACGAGTGAGCTATGCGTTTGTCTTCCCCTTAAGGGTTATTTGGAAAGCATGACATTGTGCATCATTCTATATTTATACTAGGCACATTATCCCTCGGAAGTACTTTAAATGGTCCATTGGATTTGTGCTCCCTTCTAAATTTCATAATGGAACCTTTGTGATGAAAGCAAAGCTCAGAGGAGCTTGTTGCTCATCAGGTTAAGGAGCATCCTGTGGAGAGCGGGAAATTTAATAGAATTATTTTCCCTCGAAAATTTCCTCCTTTTATGGGAATGGGAACCACTCCCTCTAAAGTTTTGGCTTGGTTCTTAGGACACCCTTTTGTTAAAATCCTTCTCTAAGGTTGCAGGGCATTTTTGGAGTTCCTCAGTTTCTCAAAAAGCTTCCTATGTCGGCGTCAGTTGGAGGAGTTATCATTAGAGATGTGGCCTTCCTCCACACTAAAGGGGTGAAGCGTAGGTTGGTTGCAACCCTTGTGGCCCTTTTTAGTAGTGAGCCTCTCATGAATTAGAAAGTCTGCAGTTTTGAAAGGTTTGTGTCACCTGCATTGAATGGTGAGGGTGGTATTTTTTTTAACAAAGCTGCTTTGTCTCCTAGCCATCTGAGAGTGGAGTTAGTTTTCTGTGACTTACCATAGATAACACCCAAAGAAGGGTCCTATCAGATCTGGGTTGACCCAATTGGATCTTGTAGTCCATAAAATGGTGGCATGTAGAGTGAAGTTCAATCACACAACCCCGTTCTGTTGTTGCTAATAGTTTTGGGATATCTAGAAGCCACTACTTCACCTTTGATCTCAGAAGCAGATTCAGCAACCTTCTCTGCCTCACATTTATAGCTTCATATGATTGTGCCCTCTCTGATAAAGAAACTCAACATCCTCTTTCTCATCCTTTATGCAAGCTACTTTGTTCCCTTCCTTTTGTACTTCATTGCCTTTAGTCGATTCAATTGTACCCTCAACTGAAAGAGGGAAGCTACCCACAGAATAATGCCCGGCAGATAATGGAGTTAAGCCAATTTCACCCCTTAATCATGCCACATCATGGAGAGGGATGTTCCACATTTGTGAGCACTACATATGGATGGTTACACGGAGGTGGGAGCATACTTCTCCCTACAAGTGATAGTATGGTAGGGATTGAACTTATCTTCAAGTAAATGTCTACTGGGGCTTTATGTAGACATCCCCAAGCATCACAATCGGCAATGAGAGACATGCTTTTTCTGTCAGAAGTTATCTGCTAAAGAGGCAATGTTTATCCCCTAAACTTTTCTTGTGTGGAATCGTGTATCTAATAAGATGGTTTTCTTGGGCATGAGACCTAAGTTTGCCATTCCTTGGATGTGGGGGAAGGGAGGCTTCTTCGGTAGGATAAAATCTCCTTGCTTCTTGAGTAGGCTTAGCTTCTTTCATGATTAGGTGAATGGCCTTTTGCCTTCTCTAGAACATCGTGGCCACTGATGCAATCTTTGTGGGAGCCATGTGAAATTCGTCTTTGTTATACATAGGTTTGGGCCGAGCTGCTTACTCCATTGAAGAGGAGTTGGGTGGTTCCTTGTATGACTTGCCCCCCCATCAGCTCGGATGAGCTTTCCTTCCTTCCTATTAAGAGTTGCTCTATTTTTATGCTCAGCTACCATAGTCAACTTTGAGTTTGTCCAACCAAGGTTATCCTTGAGCTTGGTAAATTTCTTTATTGGGCTTGTGTTAAACTTTGCTGAGATTTTCCTTTATTGGGTCTTTTCCTTGATCCAAGAAAATTGGGCAAGAACTTGCTTCATTCAAGAAGATGCAGTTACAACTAACGACAGGACTACAAATTTTGCTCCACTCTGACACCATAAATGTCACACAATGGACAACACTGTGAACAGAAGCTCTTGTCCCTTTGGACAGGACTCCATTTGTTGTATAACGCAAATTGAAATGCTGCAAGTTTCAGGACCTTGCATTGTGGTCTTGGAAAAGAATAAATGCTTTCCTGAATCATGGTGTTCACAGTGTAACATAGCAGAAGTTTGCACAACACTTTTCAAAAGATGTAAGAAAGTGAAAAATGCCTTTATTGATACAACTTTACTACGGGACTACCGGCAGTGAAACATATTGTTCAGAAAGCAGTTCTATGTCCAAGGATGTGAAGAAAGGTACTAATGATAATTGATCAGGGCTCTGCTCTTGAAAGTTGGTTGCTAGTAGAAAGCTCTTACCTGGTTTTAGAGCCACATGTCTCATAGGCAAGCATTAACACCCACATCTCTATTGATTTTCCTACAAGGTGAAACAACAAAGCTGTCATAAGATCTTGCTTTTATCAATAATCCCTCTAAGCATGGTTAATAACTTCCTTGGAAAAAAGTGGTTAATAGCAATGTCTGGGCCTCTCCATTTAAGTCAAGTAGTTTTCTAACAGTATGCTCTCACAAATATAACTCTACTGCTCTTTTGAAAAATTAAACTGCTGGTTCTTTCCTTATAGTTGCAAAAATTATTCTCTCGTACCCATTTTTCCCCAAATCCTCTAGGCTTCCCACCAATTTTTGGTGAAAGGGGCAAGTCAAACTGGGGGGAAACATCCCTCCTACACTTGCGATACTGAGGTAAATTTGGGACTTGAGCTATGAATCTCTTCCCAAATGGTTAGAAATACCCATCAGTTGAGCCATGCTCATGTGGACAATCTCATGCTTTTGGCAGATTAGGTGCAACCCAAGTAATACAGGGTTGGTTTTTCAATTCATTTCGCTTTTTTCAATGATGCTGTGATGAACTACATGTATATGGAACATCCTGCCAGACCTGCATTTCGTAGTTGGTGTCCTCAAAATTCTTTGTAATGACCTAGATGCCATTCTTAGGTTATTGCTTGTACTTTTGCAGGAAAGAGCGAAGTCTCTGAAATTACCAACCCATATCACAATTGATGCTGGAAGAACACAGATTGCTCCAAGTGAGTTTTGAATAAAGATGTTCATTTGGTTTGTATTGCTTGTATATAATTTTCTCCATCCCCCAGCATTATATCTTTGCCTGTCTATTCACTCGAGTGTCATCTATCAATTTAAGTACCTATGGTAACTTCAGCTGAATTTGTTATTGTCCTTTCCTGCAGATTCAAGAACGGTGATGGCAATTCTAGGTATGCATTCAACTTTTGATTTTTTCTGACATTCTTGCCAATGGCAACTATGAAAGCACAAAAGAAAACAAGAAAAGTCTCTCCAATTCTTTGTTATTGATTTTCCTTTTTATCCTAAAAATTTTGACCTTTTGTTGATATGGGAGCACTATGCCGCGTGAACTCGATGTGCCCGCTAGAGCATGGCCGAGTGGTGTTGGGCCCATACCACCGACTTCGGCAATAGGGGCGTCCATTCAAATCCTACCCTGCACTTACCTAGAGGTTGTGAGATGCGGGGGGCACGAAATTCTTAGTTTACTCGAGGGGCAACTTGAGGGGTTTTGAGTAATAAAAAAAAATGATAAGAAAAAAAACTTGTTTTTTTGTGCATGAAGTACTACCTACTATACTTTGTGTGGTAGTTTCCATGAAATTAAAAACAATCTATGATATTAAAAACAACCAACAAAGAAAGGGAAGACAAACATAGGATTTAATAACTCAAGGCTAGTTTATGGTGCGAGTTAGCTAACCCATGTTAGCAAAGTTGCAACAGAGGTTAACCTCTAGTTCTGTTTGTTTGCAAACAGGGGTTAACCCCTGTTTGCAAATAAACAGAAATAGAGCCCCCGTTTGTGTTTACTGATTGGGGGTTATCCTGTGATGTGAAAGGGGGGTGTTTACTTAGGAATGGGGGTTAGAATGGAGGATAAAGTGGCAAAAGATATGTTTGCCCTTGGAATGATAGGTAAGTTAGTTGAAGTAGTTTTTTATATGGCATAAAATGCAAGGCTAACGGAAAAGGGGCCATTCTTGCTAAAAATCTCCTCAATCCATCCTACAATTCTCATTACACCTAAATAGTATATTCGAACATGGCATCTATAGGATGAGTTTTGTCAGGGAGATCAAAGAATCAGCTGCAATAAAAGACTTCTCTTGGTTGGCAGGGTCGTAGTGGGGGATAACCCAACCTATAACAGGAGCATGACTTACTCCACAAATGACACTAAGAAAGAGCCAAAGATCCAACCAAATCCACAAATAAAAAAGAAAAAAAAATGATGTTTACCGCAAAACCCATGAAAAAATTCAGAGGGCAATTGAAGAAGAAAATACTCCCCATTACCCTCCAAACCCAAGAAAAATTTTTCTATCTCACAATGGGAAAAGCCCATACATAAGTAGCAATTATAATCGTATATAAGCAACTTAAAATCCAAATGAGATGAAAACTTCAATATAAACATGCCATGGATACATTACAGTCAAATAATAACAAACGATCGCCTTGAAAATAATCTACAAACACAATACTTGATCTGCAAATAGGCAGCAAAACAAGCCATCACAGGAGCGAGAAGGGTAGAAAAGGGTAGCTCAGGAAATTGGTCGCAAGGGAGGCAGCACTTCAAGGACAAAGAGAATGAGGGTTGAAATGGGGATTAAGCCAACCCCCTTTGAATCCAAGTTAGGATAACCCTTGTTAAGAACTTAAATAGGGGTTGAGTTATCGCCCTTAGTAAACAAGGGTTAACCCTCAAACAGAGGTTAACCCCCACTGTAAACTAGGCCTCAGAGATGGCGGTGTATAGTCCTATGCATGTGCCTGGATTTACCTCTCTTGATGACTTAAAAGAAAGGCCTTGGGTGTTATACCAAACTGATTTTTCGAGGCACAAGTAATGGGCAAGATACAAGCGTAGCCACACATTCTTTGCATTATGCAAAAATAACATAATAACCTGTGAAGAATACATTTTATCTATTTCCATTGTTTGCCCTGGGGTTGAGTCCCTTTGAATTTAGAGCTGCAGTTGAAAAGCCAGTTTCCTGGAAGGTTTTAAGTTGTGCTTTTAAAGTTTTCAATGAAGTTGACTAGAGCGTTATTAAGAGACAGAAAATGGAAATAAGGTAAAAAAGGACAATAGAGTAATATATAGGCAGCCAACTATTTGAAATTAAAAGGACAATAATAAGTTAAGAAAAAATGAAACGAATCAGTGGAGTTTGTTGCTATTTTATTTGGAAATAGTAAGATAACATATAGGGAGCAGGTCACCTTGTCGATGACTTAAATCTTAAAGACAACAATTGGGAAGGAAAGATTTGATCACCGTCAAATTAACAATCAATATCAGGTGGAGGTCACACCTTAGAACCCAACATTCCTTTGGTGGAAGTATGGGGATCTGCATAAATGTATTCTTCATACCTTCTCACAGGTGTCGTTGCAGTGATATGTGGTTCAGAGTTCCTCATTTATGCTCGTTTTCAGTGAAATGACATGAGTTGCTGACCTCTGTAAATCACACTAGGAAAGCCCATTTGCTGAATTGAATGTATCATTTCCTTCAATTCAAATAGATCAACCAAATGAGTTGTGTTAATTTGAGCAACATTTAGAGGAAAGCTACATATGATACTTCATCAATCTTGTTGACAATGATGTGGTCTCTATGCAAGCATCCATCCTAAAAGAGTGGAAATTATCGGTTCTTCTGGAGGATCTTGACTATATGTGGGCATTATAGGGCTTGTTCTATCTTGCGTTTAATACCTTAGATAACAGGCATTCAACTTTTATTTCAATCACGCACCTGCATTCTTGTCCAAAATCTTAGTGCAACACGACAATCACTGATCAGACATTAATTGCATGGCTGCTAGCCTGCTTCCAACATCAGTATGCAGGGTGCTTAAATAGGCTTAACCTATGTTATTAACTTCAACAATTCTTACATTTATGATAAAGTTGACATCTCAAAAACAGGAGATACTTGATAAGTGCTTACGGAGTCTTTTACCAAAATTGTACAGACATGAATAAGGAAGTGGAGTTTGAAAAGCAAGAGGAAAAAAGTTTGAATTGAATGCCTGTATTTCCTAATGCACAGACCAGAGTTGAGAGGAAGCGTGAATCATTCTTTGCGTATTCTCTGCTTTGGTTCATTGTTTGAAACCTATAAAATTTAGTTTACATCCTAAACATGTTTTGATATCTGCATAGTACTGAATTGAGGTTTTGAAATATGGGTGCAATAACACCTAATCATCCACAAAATTCCGATGTTGTTAGTAGCTGTAGAGAATGCTGACCTTGTATCCTCTGGGTAAGCCATTATTGCATTTCCTTTTATGGGTGGCAGCCAACAAACAAATTAGTCAGATGTCTCATTAAAACACTGAATTTCCAAGACCTTTTCTGTGTTATATGCTAAAACGATCATCCGCTGTCTCTCTACTTCCATTTCTTATGGTAGATTTCATTGTTTTCAGGGCCAATGGACGTGGTTGATGATGTGACAGGTGGATTGAAACTTTTGTAGCGTAACTCATGTCTTGTTAATCTCAGCTAGCATCAGCCATTGTGACGGGGAAGTCATCCTGGTCGGGATGGAGGATTATCATGACCCTTATAAGTTATTGCCATCAGAACTGCCTGTGATTACTCTTATTTATTGGCAAATTAACCAATTCAATGCCCCAAATGAACATATTCTAGCAAGGGGGAAATCTGCTATGTTATGTTCTGACAGTGATAGGGTATACCCTTTTCAAGGAAGAGTGGATGCCTGTACACCAATCTCATGATGTATTATTATTTTTGGTCATCTTTACTCAAATATTTAGTATAGAATTATTTGATGGTTCTTTTCTGTTTTTTAATGGTGTTTCTCTTATTTTGGCCTTGTTTTCTTATCGACCGTTGGACAATTTCCTCAATTCCTCTTCATTTGCAGTTAGTTTGCACTCTTTGTTTCAAATCTCTATGGAAATTTCTAGACAAATACTAGTAAAAACGTGAAAAGATTTCTTATCATAATAAATTGCACGTACAATACCACACCGCATTCTATAGCCCATTGCATGGGAAAAATGTGTAATTTGATGGATCATGAAGTAAATAAGGTAATTCACATCAATTTCCCCCATTTTTTAAAGGATATCTTCATCGTTTCACATATTAATTTTTCCCTTAAAACACAATGCAGTTTGAGGATTTGTCGTACACATTTCTTTCCTCAGAACTAGTGCAACAATTATCCGAAATAGAATGAAAATTTTTGTTTTGCCTTATTCAATAGATGGTAATGTCTATAGTTGTACTCATGGGTGATAAAATAAAATTTTAGTGTCACTGAAATTTTTTGAGATTACTTAAATATTATTTAATATATTATATTTATAGATAAGTTATTAAAAAAATAGTTATTTTTTTAATTTGGCACTATGTCAATCATAACAATTAAATTTAATGATTTTAAATTAAAATATAATAAAAAAATATTTTTTACTCAAAGTTTATCTTTTTATTAAATTTTTGTCATCAAATTTTAATTTTTTTAATTTTCATCCCCTCCCTCTCATCATCATTTCACCTCCCTTCCTCACCTCCAACCACCTCCTCCACCTCCATTCTCTCACCTCTCCCACTCCCTCTCTAATCATTACCTCCTCTCTTCTCAAACAGAACTAAGAAGGTAGAAGCTTACACCTAACTGAAATTCCCTATTAAGAGGAGGTGACGTAATAATTGCGGAAATAAATATAAACAATCTCATAAAATAGACAATCACACAAGTATACAAGTATTTTTAGGTGGAAATTTAAATCGGGTGAAAACCACCACCTAACCCTCTCGAGTTAGGAATTTTCGATCAACCAAGTTGATCAAAATTCATTAAACGAATCACTTTAAACGAGGGTGATTCAACCTCAATTACAACCACGTTAAAAGTGTGAGGGTAGCGTTCCTCAACCCCTTTTCTTCACGAGAAGGATTTTGTCCCTCGAAGGAGACGGGAATTCGCAAAGTGAATACCCAACCAAATAACAAAGATAAAATAAACAAGTGATCCTATAGAGCCAACAAAGTAATTTTTAACCTAAACTTCTATAGGAATTAGGATGCTTCCCTTTGAAAGGAGTGCGTCGACGACGCGGATGCGTGGGTCACGCGACGGCGTAACTTTGCTCTCGTGAACTACGGCGGGAGAGTGGGTGCGCGAAGGCTTGATGCTCTCAAGATGTAGAGCTTGAGCTTGGAGAGCAAGAGCTTGTTTTCTTGGACACAAAAGAGTGAAACTATGTTGCTTAGGTGTGTCTAGGTTTCTCTTGGTGTGTAAAGGCTCCCCTCTATTTATAGAGGCCTTAAGAAGGATTTGGAAGGCTTAGGAAAGGTTCCATAGCCGTTAGGTGCAAAGCCCAAGTGAATCAACCCGAAATCAGGAACAATCATTGCACTGACAGGGTTATCAGACGTCTAATTCTAGCATCAGACGTCTGGAAGATCACTTTAAGACATCTGATTTCAAGGTCAGATGTCTGATTTTGGGCGGGTTCCTTCCTGACTTGAATCAGATCTAAACAAGGTTCCTATGCAAGTCCATCAGATGACATATATGACGTCTGGCACTATGTATGTGTTGGTGCTAGAGCACCACGATCATTTGTTTTGATGATAACAAAACATGTGTCATTTAATATTTGCGCTTTGAGTCATAGATTTCAAGTCAATCGCAAATGGATACGTGATTAGACGGAGTTCGAGCTCGCATCCATGATGGATTGGACGAGCTTGATGGAAAACAGAAGAGATTCGCGAGGAGCGATATATTAAAGATGGAAGGAAATGAAGAATAGAATAGATTTCCTTCTTTTGTACTTGTTGTATTTTTCGTTTCTTTTGTTACTCTTTATTTCCTTAAATATTTCATGTTAAAGAGCCTCAAGTACCCTAACAGTAGTCCTAGGAACACCTGCACAACCCTAGGATACTTAGGTTTTCTGTAGAACACTTAGAAAACCAATATAGGATTCAAACAGAGTTTACAGACGTCTAACTCCAAAATTAGACGTCTGATAAAGTATTTTAAGACGTCTGACTGTTGTTTCAGACGTCTGATATCTGTTAGGCTGGACATAGCTAATTCTGTCTGATGAAATCAGACGTTCAGACCTTAGACCAGACATCTTAGGAGACGTCTGATGGTTTTGCCAGACGTCCAATTAGTGGACAGTTGGCTGGCTTAGCATACACTCAAGAATATGACCGTTAGAGCCTTATCAGACGTCCATAGGACTGTCAGACGTCTGATAAATGACCGTTTTGCCTCGGCTGACCCAAAATCTCTTCTCAGAGATTTTCTAGTCGTTGCAACGTTTGGAAAATCCATTCCCACAGTAAAAGTAGGTTTCCAGACGTCCAGACATAGTGCCAAACGTCCTGTATGTCGTCTGATGGACTTGCACAAAAACCCTGTTTAGATCTGATTCAAGTCAGGAAGAGACCCGCCCAAAATCAGACGTCTGACCTTGAAATCAGACGTCTTAAAGTGAACCTCCAGACGTCTGATGCTAGAATTAGACGTCTGATAAGCCTGTCAGAACAATGATTGTTCCTGATTTCGGGCTGATTCTCTTGGGCTTTGCACCCAACGGCTATGGAAGCTTTTCTAAGCCTTCCAAAGCCTTCCTAAGGCCTCTATAAATAGAAGGGAGCCTTTGCAACATAAATACACACTAAGACACACCTAGAGAAACACAAGACACTCTTAAGCAACATAGTTCCACTCTCTTGTGTCCTAGATAGCTCTTGCTCTCTAAGCTCAAGTTCTACATCTTGAGAGCATCAAGCTTAGCGCACCCGCTCTCCCGCTGTAGTTCACGAGAGCGAAGTTGCGTCGTCGTGTGGCTCACGCACCGCGTCATCAACTCGACGCACTCCTTGCAAAGGGGAGTTTCCTAATTCCTATAGAAGCTAGGTTTATAATTACTTTGTTGGCTCTATAGGACTTGTCGTTTCTTTTATTTTTGTTATTGAGTTGGGTATTCGCTTTGCGAATTCCCGTCTCCTTCGTGGGACAAAATCCTTCTCGTGGAGAGAAGGGGTTGAGGAACGCTACCCTAGTTTAAGTAGCGTGGTTGTATTGAGGTTGAATCACCCTCGTTTTAAAGTGATTCGGTTTAGTGGATTTTGATCAACTTGGTTGATCGGAAAATCCTAACTCGAGAGGGTTAGGTGGTGGTTTTCACCCGGTTTGGGTTTCCACCTAAAATTACTTGTGTACTTGTGGGATTGCTTATTTGTGAGATTATTTATATTTCATTTCCACAATTATTACGTCACCCCCTCCGAGTAGGGAACCTTCAGTATGGACGTCTGGAAACCTACTTTTTCTGTGGGAATGGATTTCCAAACGTTGCAACGGCTAGAAAATCTCTGAGAAGAGATTTTGGGTCAGCCGAGGCAAAACGGTCAATTATCAGACGTCTGGAAAGTCGTATGGACGTCTGATAAGGTTCTAACGGTCACATTCTTGAGTGTTCGCTAAGCCAGCCAACGGTCCACTAATTGGACGTCTGGCAAAGTCATCAGACGTCTCCTAAGACGTCTGGTTTAAGGTCTGGACGTCTGATTTCATCAGACAGAACTGACTATGTCCAGCCTAAATGTTATCAGACGTCTGAATCAACAGTCAGACGTCTTAAAACACTTTATCAGACGTCTGATTTTGGAATTAGACGTCTGAAATTGCTGTTTGAACCCTATATTGGTTTTCTAAGTTCTGTACAGAAAACTTAAGTATCCTAGGGTAGTGACGGTGTTCTTAGGACTACTGTTAGGATACTTTGAGGCTCTTTAACGTAATTTTCTAAGGAAATAAAGAACAAGAAAATAATGACAAATGTACATGAAAGTAATAAAATGAAATTCTATCCTATTCTTCTTGTCCTTCCATCTTCAATCTATCGCTCCTCGCGAATCTTCTCTGTTCTACGTCGAGCTCCTCCAATCCGTCCTGGATGCGAGCTCGAATTCCGTCTAATCACTTCTACATTTGCAATTGACCTGAAATCTAAGACTCCAAGTGCAAATGTAAAATAACACGTGTTTTGTTATTATCAAAACAAATTATCGTGGTGCTCTAGCACCAACACTAACTTCCTTACGAGAAGAGAGGAGATACACGTGGGTTCCTACGTGGGTTGAATAATATGTAAAAATTATAGGAAGGTCTTTCAGAATTTAGAGAATTCTTTGAAATTATAAGATACTATAAGATGTGTAAAAATTGCGAAATAACTTCGGATATTTAGAGGTTTATCATGTGATCCCTGTGTGAGAGAGAGGGTGAAGGAGAGGGCGAAGGAGGTGGTCAAAGGTTTGAGAGTTAGGGTGGAGGAGGTGGTCGGTGGTGAGGAGGAAGGGAGGTGGATTAATGAAGGGAGGGGTGAAAATTAAAAAAAAAAATTGATGAAAAAAAAATTGAGTAAAAAATAAATTGAGGATAAAGTATTTTTTTATTACAAAATCATGATGGTGTGGTAAATACAAAATGATATTATTTTTTTAATTATATATCTATAAATATAGTGAATTGAATAATATTTAAGTAATTTTAAAATATTTTACATAAAAAATCCTATATCTTTAATAATCGAGAGAAAAATTTAAGAGAAAATGATAATCATAGATCGATAGAGATATCTCAAAAATTGTTTGGTTCTACGACAATTTTGCAAGTAAAGTAATGACTCTAAAGTTACAACACCCGTTCTTTTATAAAAGAAAAAGATGAAAAGAGAACTCAAACTTGCATTTTGCTTTAATATTCATAACTCCATACGGTTTGACGAATTTTCACTAGAAATGCAATTAAAAACAAGCCACCTATATAAAACCTAAGCCTGCGGAAAGCTACCATCCATAGTCCCTCCCCGAGCTTTACGTATATGGTGGCGTGAAACCTTGTACTCTGCACGGTAAACATGCATGCTATTATTGTGTATTTATTTTTTATATATACATGAATCCATTGATCGATGAAGTCTTGGCTACAAACTAATAGAATATAATTTGGTACAAAACAATCTCTTAATTTTGAAGTCTTTAAATCTACATAAATTAAAGCAATTAACAAGCAATAATCTATACTGATCGACTAAACCAAAGTCTTAGCATACCATTGTAAGTCCCTTCACTCTCCACCCCCGGCGCCCCCTCCCGCTCCGGCGCTCCCCACGCCCTCTCTCTCTCTCTATAATTAAATAAGCCCCCGACCCTCCTCTGGTTTCATGTTTGGATGGGTGGACCCCTCTCCACCCATTTCGGTGACACACCATTTGCAACTTTGAGCCATTTTAATTCTAGAAGTTTCAGGTGAGAAAAACAAAAATATTTCGTTTTCTTGAAAAATAATAATAACCTAATATAAGAAGATAGGGCAAAGGTTTCTTTTTTTCTTATATGAAAAATCCATTAATGAGGGTCCAATACCAATATATATATATATATATATATATATATATATATATATATATATATATATATATATATAGTTCAAAATATAATTACATATTTTTATAGGCTTTCTTGGTTTCGTTAATAAATTAGATATTACTTATATACAAAATAGATACTAATTAAAAAAGATTTATAATTAATATTAACATGCAATTGTTATTCAAAGATGATTTTGATTACCCCATGTAGGTCTCTCATTTCCTCCCCGCAGCCTCTCCCGCTTCCCACCTCTCCAGGTCCCCTCTTCATTCCTCCCTCTCACACACACACCCATGAGACAACATTAATGCTCCTCCCACTCCCCACTTCTCTCCGCTGTTCTTCTTCCCCCACCCCCCGCTTCTCCGCTTCTCATGACGTTATTTGTTACTTATGTTTCTTTTTTTTCTTCAGCTAAGTAATTTTTAACTAGCAGTATTTTTTAAAATTTTTTTCCCATACATATTATATAGATTCTACTATTCTAATTATTGGATGATTTAATAAATTATATAATATATATTTTTTATATTTTTCATCAACAATAATATTATTCTCACTGTGAAATGCATGACTTTATCTAGATAATTTCTAACTAGAAGTATTTTTTAAAATTATCCTCATACATATTATACAAATCACATATTATGAACCTATTATTTAGGATAAATTACTATTTCAATTATTAAAATAAATATGAATACATGTTGGATGATTTAATAAATTATATTATATTTTTTAGTAATAATAATATTATTCTCACTGTAAAACGTAAATCCCAATTTTCTAGTATTGCTAGAAAGAAGGGTTAAAAAAAGTTGAATAATATGATAAGGTAATGAAAGATGTGTAATTTAAAGTTGTTAATATTGAGTCGATTTTTACTTTGCACTTCCATCTTTCTGTAGATTATGATCTGATTTGTGAATAACTCTTCTATGCTGAGAATTATATTTCTTGGTTGAGATATGTTGACTTTGCATATTATTTTATTGTTATTATAAGTTAATTGTCGCATTTTTCTTGTAATTGGTTCTTAGATTCGCAATTATCTTCACTTACAAGGAAAAGATGGTCATTTTCCAGCGAGGTGTCGAAGGATTTAGTTGTAGCATTAAGGCCTATGATCGCCTTTTCCCAAGGATACTTGTTCAACTGGATGAGGTGCTTTCACTCTCTTATTTTCCCGCGGAATAAGAAAGGATTAAGGAGAAGAGTGATTTCTTGCTTTTATTTTTGTGCACGTGTGCATTTGCATGGATATATATACCTACATGTGTCTTTACCATGAGTCTTACTATATTTATGAAAACAAGTACGAAAAAGACTATGAACATTTTGTAAAATGAGAAAAAAGAAAAACATGTTTCATATTCAAAATTCCATATTACGTAAATGAATAGTAAATGAAATAGATGTATTTCCGAGGACATGACTAAAATCTTACCAATTAGAAATAATTTTCCACAACTCTAAAATTCAAGCCAATCGAGATTTGGACTTGCGTTTAATGTATCTGTGAATCGTGCATAACCATTTTGCCATTTTCCAAGTTTGTAACATAATATGATCAGTTTATATGGTCGTGGAGCTCACCGAATCCACAGGATTGTCATAGGTTTGTTAGAATGGGATTCAAAAGTACCGTGGAGAGAACGGGGATGGGAGATTTCTTTATCTTCGGATGATTCTTATGATAGACTCCGAGGAAAACGACAACCGACTGCAAGATATGACAAAATTTTGCAATGGCCTGAGGCAAAAATTTTTCTCCTTCTTCGTTCACGGTGTGTGGCTATACTTGCGCGTGCGCATATATATAATATATATATATATATATAGTGAGCATTGTGTTTAAAAAGATCCGTTTAAGCGCTATATTGTGATCTTCGGATGAAAAATAAGTCACTCGCATACTTAGTGGTCTTTATATAACAAATGAAATCACATTATCAAATATGAAAATTATTTATTTACTTTTAATATAATATATAAGAATATTACAGGTATGATAGGATTTCGTAATAATATCGTTAGAGTTTTGATCCTAATTATTTTGAAGATTATCACTCACAACTCACAGTTCCATTCCTCCGTAGATGCATGAGTTTTAATTTTAAAGGTAGCCATCCTCAAATCAACATTCTGAACACTACATGCGATCGATAGAACACTTGATAATTCGAAGCCAAATAGTTCAAGTACATTCTAGTGCAACAATCTTGTCAATTAAGTTACAAGTAAATTACATGATTATACCTAATTTGTATTACAGTATTGGATTGTGGTAACTTTCATGTAAGCATTGTATGAAGTGTATTACAGAACTTAAAGAAGATAACATTTTGTAATTCAAATATACTTACCGTACAACAAACATGTTTATTGCAATGGTTGTAATTTATTCTATCACAAAAAGTATTTATTTATATTACATGTTTAACAAATGAATTGTTTTGTAATATAGATATACTTAACGTACAACAAAAATATCCACAAATTAGTTATTTATTTAAAAGTCATTATGAGAGTTATACAAGTTTAATGTATTACAATATTATAGTTAAAGACTTTTACACTAAAATATACTTAATAAAATTGATTAACGATTGTATTATAATTTTTTATTATATGTTATTTTTCATATTATTGGTTGCTATCATGTATTGTATGCTGTTTTCCACATTATAAAAAATATTCACGCAATCCATTATTTTTGTATTTATCATATGTATTATTATATTATGTATTACAACAAACGTATAAATTTTACATTTTTACTTTATTCTTTTTTCATTACAACGACTACGCTTTATTATTACAAAATATATTCTAATTTTTACAACACAAGTATATATTTGTTACAAAACATGATTTTCTCGTTACAAAAGATCTTTTATTTTGTTACAATCATTTTCAACATTTTGTATGATGCCATGAGTTATTTTTGCATCTATGTTTAGAATGTTGAATTGATTAGATAACAACGTTTAAGGTAGCTGCAAATTTATTATTTATTTTAATTAGTACTATTTTAGTAAATTCCATTGATGACGATGCTATCCAAAACCACCATTGAAATAACCCTTTCTAAGGGTTGTTTTGTTTTCTTTCTGAACTTTAAGAGCCTTATCGTAATTTCTACTCACCAAAAGATTTCGTGCGGAATATGTTAGTCCTTGAGGGGGTTTAATGCAAAAAAACCCCACCATTCCCCTACATCCCCCATGCCCCTACATCCCTCCATGCCCATGCACCTCCTCCCATACCCCTACACCTCACCCCATGCCCTCCATGCACCATACCTCTCCCCATCCCTCACCATCCATAAAAACCCCCCTCCTCCTCCATTTGTTCTCCACCAGAGCAGCTGAGTGAGGGAGAAGGAGAGGGAGAGCGGGGAGTAGGAGGAGATCGGAGGAGAGGACGAGGTTGTGCGTGCAGAGGGCTTGCGAGGAGACTGAGGGTGCTGCAGGAGCTGCTGTAGCTCTTGAAGCGAGAAGGAAAGCTCTCGAGGAGGTTCTGCAAAGTCATTTTTCCGCAGATTCAGACATCTGCAACACTTGTCAGATGTCTGGAGGGACGTCTAGGACGGACTCAGGACATCTGGAAAGCACGTAGAGTGCTAAAGTGCTAGAGATGTTGGGAAGGCGTGTTGGCACAACGCTCGAGGCATTTTAGGACGTCTAGGAGTATGGTTAGACGTCCAACTGCTCTCCCAAACGACTAGAACCAGTGCCAGACGTCTGGAAACACCCTCAGATGGTGGTAAAGGGTTTCAGACGTCTAAAAAAATGTAGAAAGCAAGTTGAGATCCTGCGCTCGTTTAAGACGTCTGGGACTCTTCCCAGACATCTGATTTTGGTCAGGATGCGTGTTTTTGGGTCATTTCAGGGCCCAAATGGAGTCGATTTTTCGCAAACCAAGTATCGTTGGTTTTCCTTCAAAATTCTCTATGTGTAAGTATAGTGTTTATACTATTTTAAGCTCATTTGACATAATGGTCAACAATATAAGTCTCCAGTTTATGGTGCACACGAGACCCGCGAAGACGTTGGGATCCACCATTCGAGCCCCCATACCACCCATATATCCTGGTAGAGTGGTTTTCTCTACTTTTGTGGTTTGAATTAGTATGGTGCATTGTTAATTTAGAAATATCTGTTTGAAACGTAGGTTATGAGATGAACCATAAGACTGAGAATGTGATTGTTTATGTTCAATGTATGAACCTCGTTTGCTATAAACTGATGAATGCATGTTGTTAAATTCCTTACTATGAGAAATGAAATGTTAAAAATGATGATTGCTTATCCTGTTTATTCACGAGTTGCCTGTTATAAGAAACCATAATGCGAGACAGATACATGCCCTGTAATGAAATAAGCCGAGTACTATGCATGAACCCTACGGGGAACTAGGAAAGGAATCATAGTACAATAATGCGGATATTCAATGTATGATGGGACTCGTTGCCTACGGGCATGTTGGTTGGCTGTTCAAACTTGGATATGGGAAGTGAGATGGTTCTCGTGTACATGGTACCAAGAAGAGCTACTGTCCCTTTAGTGTAGGGAGGAGCTAGTTGCCCCTTGGGGTGGGACATAGGGTTAGGATTGGCCACCCTACACCGACTCCTGCAGCTATTCGATGTATGATGGGACTTGTTGCCTACGGGCATGTTGGTCAGTTGTTCGGACTTGGATATAGGAAGTGAGCTGGCCCTCATGTACGTGATATCAAGGAGAGCTATTGTCCTTTTAATGTAGGGGGGAGCTAGTCGCCCCTTGGGTTGAGACCCGGGGTTAGGAATGGCCACCCTACATCGACTCTTGTTAGGTCCACTCGATAAACCATGATAGTCGGATGAGGGTATGCAGGTTGTTGAGGGGTAAGGCCCCTGTTCTGTTCTGTGCTGTACGTTTGGGTGTGTCCGCTAGCAGAATGGACTAACCGCATACCAATGCGGGGTAGCTACCCGTGCGTTTATCGTGCATGCCATAGTCACCGCTACGTTGCGATCGTGACCCTGGGGTGGTAGACCGGGTGTAGGATTACCACAAGGTACTCCCTCGGCCAGGAGAGTGCTACGTGTACATCCTACATCGCGGGAAAACTACAATCAAGATCGTTCCCTTAGGAAATAAGTGGATTAAGAAATGTTGTGGACCCTTACTAGAAATCGAATAAAAAACACATAGATGTTTTAAACGAAAATAGATAATAATACATAACTAGAAATTGTATGATCTGTTAGCTGCTTATTCTTTTATGTTTAATTGCATGTAAATGACATATACACCTCTATTCAACGTTCGCTGACCATAGATATATGTAACTTTTTCAGGTCAGGGAGTTAAGCAGCCAACACCACCAGTTGCAGATGGTGCTGGGCCCAGTCGAGCCCAGCAATTGTTGTACTTGCTCCTGTTCCATTTCCAAGATTTTCTGTTGTCAGTGAATATTTTGGCTTATGTTATGCCTTTGTTGGTTATGATGGCTAGCTAGTGAACTGTACCTTTATTTCTCTCCTATGGCATGTCACTTCTGTTAAACTCTATTCCTATTTTCCATTGCAGACTTTTAATCATTTTGCTTAGTTACATTGCATATGTGATTGTGGAAATGTTCATCCTTGCATTTAGTTTGTTTCTCGTTAGACGACTGGATCTCAGGGTTAGTTGAGGTGAGTCGTTCCCGGGTCCCACGAGGGGTCAGATTCGAGTCGTAACAACCATTGTCAAAATAGGTGATTTTTGTATTGATCGAGAGATCTCCATTGGATGGCTGTCATGTGGGGCTCATTACCCTTTTTTTAACACAGTGCGTAGGTGATAAGTTATATATATATATATATATATATATATAGAGAGAGAGAGAGAGAGAGAGAGAGAAGCCATGGTGATACTACACTTAATATTGGATTTTTAAGATGCTTAATGAGCTAATTAAAGTATTAATTGGTTACTTAATATTGGATTAAGGGGCATTGGGAGTTAAGTAACCCTTGTAATTATCAACAAAAGGTTAAGTTATAAAATTTCAGAGGCTATTTGCATGGAAAGGTATTTAGTGGCCTTTCTTAAAACTCAAGTTAAGAGTGGAGGGGCCTTGGGTGCAAATTCTCTATCCCTTATATAAGTTAAGAGGACTTAAAAATAAAAAAGAAAAAAAGACCTCATTTTTGCTTCTTCTTCTCCAAGCCTCTCCTCTCCTACTAGTGTACGCCTCCTCCCCTCTTCACCATCAATCTACCACACTCCTTGTCTATTGTCACTGCCAACACCATAGAAGCTACAACAGTTGCAATTGCTACTGAAGCTACTACTGATGCTGTTGTTGTGTGTGGAAAAGGAGTCCATCTCTTAATGTAAGGATTTTACTCTTGATTTCCATTCTCTTGTTTCCTAGGGTTTCAATGGGGAAAACCCATGTTGCCACATGGGTTTTGTGGTGAGCTGTTGACAACGAAAAACTACGCATTCGCAATTGGATTCAAAAACCCATCGTCATAGTTTGAGTTGCGAGGAAATCCGTTCAACAGATAAAATTTATACCGAAAATCCATAAAGAAGTTCCGATTCGAACACAGGGAGGTGAACGTTTGATTAAAAATACTCGTTTGTTTTGTTTGTCACAAAACAAAATAGCTCATCAAAAACCAGCTATCTATTTAACAAATAATAAATAAAAGAGAGAGAGAGAATATTACAAATAAAAGCAAAAGGGATGTAGAATAAACATGAATTTCATTATCAGAAGTTGTTCATTACACTACTCATTACGACTAGAAAGTGGGAAATCTATACTAGAAAGCGGTAAATCTACTCTAGAAAGCAGTCAAAAGAATGGAGAGAGAAGTATCCTCCTTGACGATTGCTTGGAGGACGAATCGGACGGAACGATTCCTAGAAGGTAGAGAACGGAGTTGGAAGAAGGAGGACAAAGCAGGAGGAATGGGAACGAAGCAGCACGTCATCGTCGTCGCGGGATCTGCTTCCCGAATGCAGAGAGAGGACAACTGTGGGAGGCTCCACGAAGGGTGATGAAGGTGGAAAAATTATGATTTCTACTCTAGAGGAGCATTCCGGGTATGGGACAAGCTCGTAGAGCTTTGGAAGGGGTGAGAGAAGAGAAGAAGGGATGAGAAATTCGTAAGGTAGGGATCTCCTTTTATAGTTGCAAGGATTGGGGGCATTTTGGATATTTTAACTTCAAAAACATTAAAGAGGGGCCTTTAATGACAGACACAAACATCGCTAAAGGCCGGTCGTGGACAACGTGTGCATGCACTGCGCGCGCCCGCTCCTCTTCCACACCTAAAACGCCTGCGCACGTTTGGGCGATATCAACTGTCCAATCTCAAGATCAGATGGCTTAAAGTCATCCTCGCCCGTGCCGCTTGATCGCGCGTTAGATCGGGCGTGAGGTGGAGCGTCTGATCCCGCGTACGCCCGATTGGGTGATCTGGACTGTCCACAGCCGATCGCACTGTTCGGATTTAACGCGCGTGCGCAGCGAATCACGAGTCAAACCCACGCCCCGCACTCACACAATGCCTCGCGACCACTACGTTGCATCTTCATTTGTGTTACGTGGAGGTTTTAAGAGGCGTGCAGTCACGGCCGTTGGATCAAGATCCAACGGCCCATATCACACCTTACCACGCCTCCAAAAGATGGGGAGAGGTGCTGAGCGGTGACATGGCTGATTCTCATCCGTTGGATGGCTATCCAACGGCGGAGATTCATCGAGCGGGTGAAGAACAAAAGCAGAGGCGGGTCCCTGGGGTCGGTCGGGCGGCTTAGATGGTGCCACGTGGTGTCATCTTGGCCATCCATGTTACAAACGGATGCCCCAGACGTCTTAGGTGGCCCAGACGTCTGATCAGACGTCTGGGATCGTTTCCAGACGTATGGAAAACAATTATTTTTCGCACGAGATTCAGGCGCGCAGACCCGCGATTCCTCTCTCTCTCTCTCTTTTTCCCTCTCTCTCTGCGGCTGCAAACCTGCCGCGCACTCTCTCCCTCCTCCTCGCGCGGCCTTAAAAGGCCACTCCTCCCCTCCCGTCGTCTCCACCATCCCCTTCCTCTTCTCCTTCCTGTGCGCGAGAAAGAGCGAGCGCGAGGGCGGCAGCGGCGGCCGCAGTGAGCGCGGAGGAGGTGCGGCGTGCGAGGGCGGAGCTCTGCCGTGAGGGCGAGCTCGCCGGAGCGGCTTGGCTGGCCGGTGGAGGGCGCAGGGGGCGCGGAACGACGCGGAGAGGGACCTGCTGCGGTCTGAGCAGCAGACGTGCGAGGTGCGACGGGGGCGGCGTCGCGAGCGGAGGCCGAGTGGCGCCCTGATTCTGGAAAAATTTCCAGAATCAGACGTCTGGGTTGATAGCCAGACAGCGAGGGAGACGTCTGTAAGCTCATACAGACATCTGAAAGGTGAGTATTCCGCTTTCTTCTTCCTTCCTGTCGACTGACTGTACTGAGGGAGGGAGTTGGCTGTGCGCAGGCTCGCTGATTCACCATCCTTTGCGAACCAGACGTCTGGAAGTTGTACCAGACGGCGGGAGTGACATCCAGACGTCCGGGGTGACCATCAGACGTCTGCGAGCTAGGCCAGACGTCCCCGCAGACTTCTGGACGTCTGGGAAACCACGCTGAACAGGTAATTCTCTGATCCACTTTTTAAGACGTCTGGAAGAAGTTCCAGACATCTGATTTTGCACAGTATCGTCTTTTTCGACCTGTTTAGGGCCCGTTCGGGCTCCGTTTTCCGCGATTCGAGTTGCGTTCTTTTCAGAACTAATTCCTCTACCCGTCTACAGTAGCTATACACTATTTTGAGACACTCCTTGTATTTGATCCTTGTGATAGGACCTCGTTCAGTTGCAATCTTGGGAGTCGCGGAGGCACGCGGGATTCCCGATCACGCCCCCATTACCCCCGTTGTACCTGGTAGAGTGGCTTAAGTTTATTATTAAAATCTGTTAAAGTATGGAACCATAACTAGAATCTAGGACATTGCATGATCCTAGGAATGAGAAATGTATGGAATGATAGCTCCTAGGTGTTTCATGAATCCTAGGGCTGGAAAACTAGTTGTATGCTAGATCCTAGGATATGGCATGAATCCTAGGATGGAAAAACTAGTGGAATGTATAATACTGCAGTCTTGGAAAAAATGGAAAGGAATATAAAGCTGCCTGTAAATTGAATTAACAGCTGCCTGTTACGAATAAAGAAACATGAATGAGATCATGGGTCGTAAGAACGTGAACTGGAAAGTGACACCTGGATGTTTGAGTTAAAAGGATGGAACCCTACGGGGAATTAGGAGTGGAACTCCTGGAAAGGGGAAGGAATGGAACTGAGATGTAATTTGTACTGTCTCTTGGGTACGCAGTACCAAGGGAAGTACCTGTACCTGTTTAGTGCAGAGTGGGGCCAGCCACCCCAGGGACCCGGGGTTAGGATTGGCCGCTCTGTACCGACTTGCTGGCCCTCGTGTACGTAGTACCGACGAGAGATACTAGTGTTAGGAGAGTACTAGCTACCCCACGGGCCCCGGGGTTCTGCGAGCCTCCTTCACCGACTTGTTAGGCCCATTAGGGCAAACCAGGGTAGTCAGGCGAGGGTGCGCGAATTGTGGAGAGGCAAGGCCCCGGTTTGGTTACTGTGGAGGGGTTGGACCCCTGTTACTGAGAGGGCTCTGCCCTGTACTGGTTCCGTGCTGTGCTTTGGGCGCACCCGTTAATGGAAACGACTGACCGCGTGCCAGTACGGGTTAGCTACCTGTGCGTTTATCGCGCGTGTCGTAGTCACCGTTACGTCTGTCAGTGTCCTTGGGGTGGTTGACTGAGGGTAGGATCACCACGGGGGCTCTCCCGGCCAGGAGAGCACCACGTGCTACTTCTACTTTTTGGAAAAGACCGCAATCAAGATCGTTCCCACGAGGAACATTCGAGATCAAGTAAAAGATCTGAGAAATAAATGAAATAGTGAGACAATTGAAAGATGTAAATAAAGAAAGTAATAGAACATAACATCTACTGTACACTCTACTGTTGTCTTTAGTTTTAGTTGCCAATCTACTCAGCGTTTTGCTGACGTGTTACACTCGTTACCTTTTTTAGGACCTGGTGTTGAGCAGCCAGGGTCAGCGGTTGCAGAGGACGTTGGGCCGAGTAGGGTCCAGTAGAGTTTACCACAGTCTTTTGTACCTCTTTTGTTTCTGTTATAGTGAGTAGTTCTTGTTTCCGCTGTACTTTCTTTACCTGCAGTTTATGTTATATGATAAATGTTGTTCTACTGTTGTGGTGGTATCTACTGTAGTAGTTTCTTCCCTTACTGCTGTACTTTCTTACTGTTAGTTATATTCATGCTGAATGTGATTTATTTTACTGCTCTTTTGGTTACTTCCTCGTTGGATGACTAGGTCTTGGGATTAGTCGAGTCGGTCCGGTTCTCGTGTCTCGTAGGGACTCGGGAGTCGGGTCGTTACAATCCATCTTCTGTGTGTTGTAGACAGTGCCATGGGTGTCGGATTTGATCGACTTTCATGCTATTAAGCTGCGATCCTTGATCCAAACCCATCCGTGTAGTCAGATTTGTCGTCTGAAGTGTGGTTTGACACCATCTTGGCCCTTGATCTTTAGGCTTCCTCGGTCTATATCTGATGCTACAGATGTCCGATCAGGAAAATCTTGGAGTCGTTGAACTCCAATCATCGCTTTGATCAGATCCATACAATTGGATCTTCGATCTGAGGCCCTGATTAAAAATCACCCTGTCCCTAATCATAAAAAGAGACAATTATTATACAATTTATACAACTTGACATAAATGCATGATTATGCATGTTATGCACTATTTACAATGTATAATGCTAATGTGACACTAAAAACATGCATTAATAGACATTTTTGGCTATTTTGATGCATGCACATCATACCCCCATGTCTATCTTTTGTTAATCTCTAGCAAAAACTACATGCTATTTATAAAAAAATTAGGTTGAATTACTCGGGTACAAATCATTTTCAACATTAAGAAATTTTTACTTCGGACCTGAACTTTCAAAGACACAACAGCGCCCGGGTATCTACCAAAATGTAGACCGCCTCAAGCCCTCGCCTTATTCAAAGAAAGATCTCTTTTTCTCCTTTTTCTTCCTTTCTAATTTTTTTTGGATTTTTGAGTTTAGGGTTCAGAGCAGTTTTCTACGACCACTCAACCCACCCAAGATTTGATGAGAACCCTAAGTTCTAAGCATCTTTTTTGTGAATGTGATAGACTCATTGATCGGCAATCAGAACGGACTTCGAGTTTATACGCCCTTAGGTGACCTTAAAAAGAGTTCTGCCTAAAGGTGTATTTATACAACCGGTAGGTTTCTCCCTACTTTTATTTTTTATGGGGTCAACACAAGGGTGAATCCAATGTATATCTCCCTGACTTATTCTACTTCTCCGCTTCTTCCTAAGTGTTTTAGGAATTTTTATGTGCATTTCTTGAGCTGGGATCTGGACAACTGGTCGATGAGCTGTTACCACCAACAACTTGCCAACCATACTCATGCGGCGAAGTGTGGATTATTTCTTTTTGTTTCCTTTTCTTTCTTTTCTCCTTTTCTTTTTTTCTTTTTCTTTTCTTTTTGGACTTTCTTTTTCTTTTTTTAAGTAGGTGGCCTCCCCAGTCTAAGATTTACCTAAAAGTAGCGAGAAGAGAGTGGTCCTGTGACTAGGCTCTGGACAACCTACCTATGAGCTGTTACCCACGATAATTTACCAGCCATATCACCTTAGAAGGTTCATTAGCTACCCAATTTCCGTTAAGACCGCAGAACAGCGAGTCGGTGAGAATAGTGTGTAGATGCTTAGACTTAAAGTACCCTCAAATTAGGGGGCGGGTTGATAAGTCATGTACTTATCACCCAAACTTATTCAATCAAATTAAAATAGAATTCACGATGGCGAGGACTCGATAAACAAATTCACATTTTAGTGGATACTCGGGATGATTAAGCCCAAAGATCAGAAGGGTCTTAGTGTTCAGATCATATAGTTTTATTTCCTAAGATTGAAATTTTCCTTAAGATCAAGTTCTCTTTCCTAATTCCATAATTTTTTTTTTTATAAAAACAAAACAAATCTATGGAGCTGACAAAATAATTCAAAGATGAATACCCACCCCATGCCTATCTAATGCAATGTTCTCATTGTATTAAAAAAACATGAAATAGAGTGGAGTAGAGTAGAAAGCACCTGAATTGCATGAATAATGGATCCACTCCAAGATAAACAGAAATTGTATACGTGTTGAATTTAGTACCTTCAGCTAGGCACACTAAACAAAGAAGAAGAAATAACGAATTCACAAGTGCAGGTCAGAATCAAAATAAAAAGATTTACCTTAGGACCTGCTAGCAGATGTCCACAGATGTGGATCAGATTGTGATGCAGACCCATACCCCATGGTCGAGTATTTCTAAGGTTCTGGATAAAAATTACCCATAATGTGAAATCAGTATGCAAGTGGGGTCGGGCCTGCGATTTATGAGGATGCAACCCAAGACCAAAAAGTCGGGTTACAGAGAATTCAAGATCAAAAGGATAATCAATGAGTGTACGCTTGGGTTGGACATCCTCAGAACAAATGTCGTAAAGGTCCTTGTTTGATGGTTTTAGATTAATTGGAACCCTTAGACTCGGTCTTCTAGTTCCTCCAGAGTTTGCTTCCCAAATCAAAATTTCCCAGCTTCTATCCTCCTCATTCATAATGTCAAATTCCGGGACCTCCTGCATATTAATCACCCCGTCTAAAATTTCCCGGTCTAAAAGATGTGACTAAATCAGAATTGACTTGGCTCTAGTTATCTCAAAAACAGAATCGTCAGTAAGCTCAATGAGGTGAAACTGAGAATCAGGGTGTTGAATTGAATCCTTAATACAGGGATTTGAATCTGCCATAGAAGCCCTAATAAGATCAGTTTCCTCAGTTATTGGACCATCATATGAGCTATCGGATTCCTCAGGCCCAGTTGTCTCACAGAAATCATGTTCTGTAAACCCGTGTAAGACTTCGCAAATTGATTCTTCACCTTCAGAATCAAAGAAATCTAAATTCGTATTAATGTGTCTTAAAATCATTAATTACTTTCTGATCCATAGAGACATACGTTTCCTCGTACCCCGGCTCAGGGATTTCAGGTGAAGAAATCAGATCATCCTTAATTAGTTGCTCTAGATCAATCTGGTCAGCCTCGTAACATGTGTCCCCCCCAACAGGTGCATGAGTGGGTTCTGACATTGGCTCTCCTGAAGGGGGTTCATCCTGGGAATCATCCCAAGATTGAACTAAAGCAACCACAAATCTCATTCTTAGTTTCGATAATTTCACAAGTAAAAACTCACCCGGGTCCTTATCCTTAACATCCTGGAGCCAATCCAATAAATACCTGTTCAAATCACCAATCATTTCAATCAGGGGCTCCAATTCTTCAGTGCAAGGTATTGGTTGAGCTTCTAAAGATTGTATAGCATTCCTCAAGTTAGCCAAAACCTTATCTTGGACCTGGTTAACCTGAACTAAATGGGTTGGTTCAGGGTTAGGCGAGTTTGGGATCGGTGTAGAGGAGTTAACGAGTTGAGATTCGTGATACCTTCCCTGATAATAGGTCATTTTGGGTTGTTCATAAGGTGATAATGACCTAAAGGCAGCGTATTTAGGGGATGGGTAAGGATCAGTGTATCCTTCTTGATTATAGATCATATTAGGTTGTCCATGAAAGGGTGGCGATCTATAATCAATGTGGCTTGGAGAAGGATATAAATCATAATCATGGTGTTCAGGGTTAGACCCCAAACATGGAGGTTCGGAACTATATCCCCAATCCGAGTTATCCCAACTAACAGATGGTTGATTACAGTACGAGTTGGGATAATAATCATCATGTTGAGGATAAGACGTAACAGGAGGGTAAGAACGGGAATGTGTGTAGACTGTGGGAGGATTCATTCTAAACGAGAGGAAGAAAGGTGCCCTACAAAACAAACAATCAAACATGTCCTCAAGTGGGCTAGCCTAAAGACCTACAGACTCCTAGAACCCGTCTTGAGATAAAGAAACGATTTGATCTACTTCTTTCCGTTCAATACAACCAGTTAGAGGGAGAGACTGGGGAGAAGTTTCTTCCTTCGGCTTGCGCCTTCAGTTCCTAGTGTACCCCCCAACCACGATCGTTTGATTCTGCTCCCCTAGCTAGACATCAGATTGAATGATAGAAACAGACTAATCGAAAATAATCTCGTTCTGGGCTCCGAAGAGCAAGTTGAATCCTTAAGGCCAACATCTACTCTGTTTTAATTAAGGTTAGGTTTGAATGTGCTTTAGAATGTGATGGGCCATTTATCTAGGTTGTGCCCTTAATGATTGATTAATGTGTGTGTGCGTGCACAACCAGTGGTTTTCAAGCAAGATTATTTTTGATGCGGTGAATTTTTAGGGTTCAAATATTGCTTAGTAGCTTTTAGGATTCAACTTTAAGTATTTTCAATAAAGTTTTGTTGGCACACCAGGTTTTGAAAGCACAGGTGAAGATGTTTTCCTTTGAAGCTTAAAAGAATGTGGAGTGCTTGGTAAATCCCTAAGAGTTGAACCTATATGGAAGCTACTTAATGAGTTGATTTTAATTGAAGTGGTGCGGCTCAATCAACTCAAACAACCGGCCTGTTGTACCTCTTAATTAGGCACACAAGTGATTACCTAATCTGATTTCTACTCGATTATGTGTTTGGGTGTGTGTACCGGTTCCAAAGATCGGTTTATCAGTTTTGTTTGAAAATCAGATCAGGTTGTATACCTCTGTGAGATTTTTTTTAATTTTTCTTTTTAAATGCAGAGGGTAAGGCAGGTGTAGGTGTCAAACATACAAACAAAACAAACCTTAGAGTTTATAAGAATATCTAGGTTGATTTATGTTTGTGTTATTACGTGGTGGAATGAAAACTAATGGGTGGGAGGTGGGGGTAAACCTACAGAACCTTCAACAGCACTTTACTCCAATCTACCGCTTTTGCTCGTCTCAAAAGAGTACCTGCAATCACAATACGAAAGGAGAGAAGTGAGGTAAATGATTCGTAAGTCGGAAAACATGAAGAATCAAAGAGCATCACCTCCCCGACAACGGTGTCAAAATGTTGAAAGTGGAAAACTACGCGTTCGCAGTTGGATTCGAAAACCTGTCGTCGTAGTTCTAGTTGCGAAGAAATCCATTCAATAGATAAAATTTATACTGAAAATCTGTAAAGAAGTTCCGAGTCGAACACAGGGAGGCGAACGTTTGATTAAAAATACTCGTTTGTTTTGTTTGTCACGAAACAAAATAGCTGGTCAAAAACTAGTTATCTATTTAACAAATAATAAATAGAAGAGAGTGAAAGAATATTACAAATAAAAGCAAAAGGGATGTAGAATAAACATGGATTTCATTATCAGAAGTTGTTCATTACACTACTCATTACGACTAGAAAGTGGAAAATCTATACTAGAAAGTGGTAAATCTACTCTTGCAGTAAAAATAATGAAGAGAGAAGTATCCTCCTCGACGATCGCTTGGAAGATGAGCTGGACGGGATGACGCCGGGAAGACGGGGAACGGAGTGGGAAGGAGGACAAAGCAGGAGGAACAGGAACGAAGCAGCACATCGTCGTCGTCGTCGCAGGATCCACTTCCCAAATGCAGAGAGAGGACAATAGCAGGATGCTCTACGAAGGGGGACAAAGGTGAAAAAATTATGATTTCTACTCTAGAGGAGCATCCCGGGTTTAGGACAAGCTCTTAGAGCTTTGGAAGGGGTGAGAGAAGAGAAGGGATGAGAAATTCGTAGGGTAGGGGTCTCCTTTTATAGTTGCAAGGATTGGGGGCATTTTGGACATTTTCACTTCAAAAACATTAAAGAGGGGCCTTTAACGACAGACATAAACATCGCTAAAGGTCGGCCGTGGACAACGTGTGCGCACGTTGTGCGCTCCCGCTCCTCTTCCGCGCCTAAAATGCCCGTGCACGTTTGGGCGATATCAACCGTCCGACCTTAAGATCGGATGGCTTAAAGTTGTCCTCGCCCATGCCTCTTGATCGCGTGTCAAATCGGGTGTGAGGCAGAGCGTCTGATCCCGCGTACGCCCGATTGGGCGATTTAGACCATTCGCAGTCGATCGCGCGGTTCGAATTTAACGCGCACGCGCAGCGGATCGTGAGTCAAACCCGCACCCCGCGCTCACGCAAAGTCTCACGACCACTGCGCTGTGCCTTCATTTGTGTCACATGGAGCTTTTAAGCGACGCACGCTCACGGCCGTTGGATCAAGATCCAACGGCCTAGATCATGCCTTACCGCGCCTTCAAAAGATGGGGAGCGATGCTAAGCGGCAACGTGGCTGATTCTTAGCGTTGGATGGGCATCCAACGGTGGAGATTCATTGAGCAAGTGAAGAAGAAAAGCAGAGGCGGGTCCCTGGGGCCGGTTGGGCGGCTGAGATGGTGCCACGTGGTGCCATCTTGGCCATCCATCTTCTGTGTGTTGTAGACAGTGCCACGAGTGTCGGATTGGATTGATTTTCGCGCTGTTAGGCTACGATCCTCGTTTCGAACCCATCCGTGCGGTCAAATTTATCGTTTTAAGTGTAGTTTGACACCATCTTGGCCCTTGATCTTTAGGCTTCCTCAATTTATATCTAATGCTACGAATGCCCAATCAGGGCGATCTTGGAGTCGTTGAACTCCAATCGTCACCCTGATCAGATCTGTACAGTTAGATATTTGATCTAAGGTCTTGATTAAAAATCACCCTGTCCCTGACCATAAAAGGAGATAATTACTATGCAATTTATACAACTTGACCTAAATGCATGATTATGCATGTTATGCACTATTTACAATGTATAATGCTAATGTGACACTAAAAACATGCATTAATAGACATTTTTGGCTATTTAGATGTATGCACATCATGAGCCCTTTTCATGTTTGATCTCAAAGGTTGAAGGGTTTCCTTGGGTTTTAAGGTTGTTGATAAATGGAAGGGTGTTTTCCTTCTTTACCTAAAATTGCTTGGATTTGTATTTTGAACATGTTAGTGTGGTGTAGTGATTGTGGATAATTGAGTGGAGGATTTAAAGTTCAAAACTGAGTGTTGGAGACACCAAGCACCTAGTACTGGTACTAGTTGGCTAAGCACAGGCTAAAATGGGCTTTAAGTCTGATACTGAAGGCACCCAGTACCAATACTGGATGAATTCAGTAGCCATGACAGTCGGTGCCTAGTACCGATACTGGTGCTCAATATCAATACTGACTAAGTTACTTGGAAAGGTATGGTAGGTGCCGAGTACAGGTACTGGCGTTTAATACCAGTATTAGCTAATGTTGTGAAATGGTATTAAGGTTGCCCAATATCGATACTGACGTTCAATACTAGTATTAGCTGGAGATGTGGAATTGTATTGGGGTTGCCCAGTACCGGTATTGGCTGGCCTGGTTGAAGTTGTGCTATAGGTGCCCAGTACCAGTACTAGAGCTCATATCGATACTAGCATGCTATGGCCTGGTGGGGGAAATGGGTGCCCAACATTGATATGTAGGGCTAAGACCAATACTGATGTACTTGTTCCACCTTGCTTGAACTCTAAGAAGAGGATTAAAAGTTGATTGAATCTGGCTAAGTAAAGGATTGAATCCAAAATGTTAAACCTATAATGACTCGATCAGAGTCTAATAAATGGAATGCTTGGATCCTCAGGTCTTGGATAAGAACCCAAGTGATCCAGTAGGTCAATAGGGGTGCCTAATCTAGTACCAACCAGGGAAAAAGGATGGAGAAATGTTTAGGTCGAATAGGTTGGCTTGTAAGGCTGCATCCTCGGACTTGATAAACCATGGGTCCATTGCTCAGGTTGGGGGACCCAAGGTGTTGCGGTAGTTGGAGACTACCAAGGAATCTGCCTCGAAACTTGAATGGTTCTCGAGTTTGGTAACAGGCCCTGGGTTGTCATCGATGTATTGTATTTGAATGTACCCAAATCTGACTTGATGCGAAGGTACTCGTGGCTCTAGGCTTTGTAGGCACCCACGTGTACAACGGGGGAGATGCTGGGATATTTAGGACTCGTAGCAAGAGGCACACTTGGATCCCGTGTGTACAGAAGTCGCTTGGGTATTGTGATGGGTTGGTTGAGATCCCGTGTAACGATGGACTAGGAGGGCACACCCAAAGACTACGCTCCTATAGAGAGCTACTCTTAGTGGGAGCATTGGTGTGACCCGACAACTTTGGCCAATCCTGCAATGATAATCTAGTTTAATTTGTGATTGGTCCTTGTTGGACACGAACCAGGCTTGCGCTTCGTGCTCGCAAGGCATAGGCTTAGGTGGCTCCCAAGAAACCCGACTCTTCTGGCTGAGGTCAGTAACGTTCCTGATACGTCAAGAATGGGCACACCTTTTTCAAGGATCAACAGACTTACTAGCCCCTCTCCTAGCTAGGGCAGGACTATCAGGCTAGAATCTAAGGAAAGAATATACCTCAATATCCTCAAGTAGAGATGGATGATTCCCAGAATCTAATCACTGAAGTGAGTGAGAGAATAAATTATTATATCAAATCATGAGATAATAGGGCAAGATGATTAATGGGTATTGAAACCTGGGGTTTTAGGTTTGGGCTAGGAATCCATCCAGCTAGTTGTACTTTTGTTGTGATACAATAGTTACGTGTTCCCTACTTAGCCGATTGGCTCATCCCTATTTTGTGACCCAATTTTAGGTGTTGCTGTCGTGTGTCCTCAACGCGTTGGATTTCGTTATAGTGCAGGATTTGCTAAGTGTCATTTCATAGGTAACTTTTATGCTTTAGTTTATGGTGGATTTCTATTCAAATGCCATCTTAGTGCATGTTTAATTTGTATTGTCCATTATCATGTATGTGCCATTCTTCCCGTACTTTCTTCCATTTTATGTAAAAATGGAACTCTTTGGTAGCTTGACGTTGTTTGGTGCAACCTAAATTAAATAGACCGGCACATTTTTTGTTGTCATTCCCCAAAACTCCAACCCTTGTTGGGCGCTTGGATGTTTAGAGTGTGACATCGTTGCTCGCCCTCTCCCTACCCGCTAGCCACCCTCTCACCAGAGCACCTCACTATCATTGTCTCCTTTCCCTCATGTGTGCAAGAGACAACCACCATCTCCTCCCCTCAACTCTCCCTTCGTGGCCAAACTCTTCTCCTTGATCACGTTGGAGCATTGTCGCTCCGGCACGCCATCACTGTGTGCGTCATCGAAGCCTCCCCAAGTCGCTGGATTGTCCAGAGAATAAAGAGGTGATGCATGATAGCCAACCCCCTCCACTGATGTGATTATCCTCTTTGTTTCCCATCTCATTTCCTTCTAAAACCCATTGTGCTAATGGAGCTACTCGAGGCAAGGGACCCTTGTTGGTGTAAAGGCACCATGATCCTTGATTTTGATGATAACAAAACACTTGGTAATTAACATTTGCATTTAAGTTTAAGTTTTCAAGAATAATGCAAATGGAATCAAATATGAATGAGCTCAAGCTCACGTCCATGGAGGATTGGAGGTGCTTGATGAAGGAGAAGAGAAGATGGAGCCTCGCGTGGAGCGAGAGCTTGAAGAAGCAAGAAGAAAAATAGGATAGATTTTTCTTCTATCTTTGTATTTGTCTTTATGTACTTTGCTCTTTTATTTTCTTAGATAAATGTTAAAGAGACAAAAATAACATACTTGTAGTAGTAGGAACACTTACACTACCCTAAGATACTTAGACAATATTAAACAATCTTGGAAATCACTTAGAAAACCAAAATAGTAATCAGACAGCCTAATCAGACATCCAATCTAGACTTAAGACATCTAATCTTGGACTTTAAGATGTCTGATAGTTTGTACAAATGTCCAAACACTTAGGCTGGACTTAGTACTCTCTATTTATTACCTTTAGACGACCAACCCATAGTCCAGACGTCTGATGACCTTGACAAACGTCCAACAATAGGACTATTGGACTATCAAAACATAATATTCGAGGATTTCCTTTTAATCATATTTTTCAAACATCCATAAAGCCTCCTAGACATCTAATAAATAGACGTTAGGCTAAGATCTGACCCAAATTACCTTTTGTCAGACCTAATAGTCGTTTGAGCCTTGGGAAATCAATTCCCGCAAGGATTTCTCTTTCCAGACGTCCAGAGACTTTGCAAGATGACCGACTTATCATCTAACCTAATTTACCTAGAACCCTGTTTCGATCTTATCAAAACAAGAACTAATTCATCTTAGAATTAGACGTCTGATTATATTCCTAGACGACTTAAAACAACTTCTTAGACATCCATCTTGATCCAACACTATCCAGATGACCAACTCTTCTAGATCAAACAACCGACCATTAGATCAAAAGAAGACCCAGACGTCTGACCCTAAATCCAAACGTTTGATAACCCTATCAGAATCATAAATGACCCTTATTTTGGCCTGATTTGCCTTGAATTTATTCCCAACGGCTATGAAAGCCTTCCAAGGCCTTGTAAACCTTTCTTAGGGCCTCTATAAATAGAGAAGCACCCTTCCTTTGTAAAAGACACCCAAGTAATACTACTTCCACACTCTTTGTGTCATAGAGAAGGAATCATCAAGAAAGAAAGTGATCTTGCTCTTCAAGCCCTATTCAATAATTTCGAGAGTACCAAAACTCTGCCGCGATCACTCCTACATACTTCCAAGTAAAGGGAGAATTCTTCCCTATAATAGCATAGTTTAAATTACTCTTTGTGGCTCTATAGGTTTACTTGTTTTACTTTGCTTTTGGTTGAGTATTCACTTTGCGAATTCCTGTCTCCATCGCGAGACAAAATACTCCTCGTGAAGAGAAGGGGTTTTGAGGTTATGCTGCCCTCGAGTATAAAGTAGCGTGGTTGTAAGAGGTTGTACTTCCCTCGTTGAAGTAGTACGATAGTGGATTTGATCGACTCGGTGATGGGAACACCATCATGAGCCATAACTAGCTCATTTTAATCCGATTAAGTCAGCAAATGCTCCTACATAACTGCCAGAGGGCATAATTCACTGCAAATCCATTCTGAGGGAAAAATAAGAAAATAGGGTTAAAACTGTAACTTTACCATCATATCTTGAATACAGTATAACCACGGGTTTTCTTAGGGGTTAATTAAGGGTAAAAATAGTCCTAAAATGCTAACAAGCGGGTTAAAACAGACAGAAAAGGGTTTTCGCGTGTTTTGAGAATAAAATGACTTTTGAAACCCTAGAAACAAACCTGTTTAATTAACTGAGATTCTGGTCAGGATAAAATTCACCTAAACCCTCTAAAATTCATAGAAAAATATTCTCTAGGGTTTAGCACTTTCAATTTGACCATCAGAACCCGTCTTAACCCAAAACAGAGTCTCAGACTAACATTTACCCTAATTTGATTTTTTACATAAATTACCCAGCCAAACATGGTCAAAACCAAAATCCAACTTCACCATTGGATTCCTTAGGTTCAAATAAGGTTTGTACCAAAATTTAGACCCAATTTGAGATCAAAGCATTCCATGGAGGGTTTTCTCCGAGCCGCCCCTTCAGAGAATAACCTGACCCCATAGAATACAGTAGGCGATGAGAGTCGTCCTCGGCCTGAGAGGGGCTTGTCCTCAAGCCTCGTTTGTCGTTAGTGCATTCGTCTTTGTACGTGGGTTAGTTATTTGAATTCATTCGAATATGAGTGAAACGAAAAAGTAGTAAAGTCGAATTCGAATAACTAACGAGCCCGTAATTAACTCGTGAAATGTAATGAAGCGAGTTTCCCCTTAGTTAGGGGAAATGACCTAGTTTGCAGTTTGGTTCAATCTGGGTCTTTTCTCTCACACACATGCCCTTAACTTTTGAATTCCTTACAAAAAGGCCCCTATCATTGTCATCACTCTTTGCAAATAGGTCTCTTTGCCATTATCACAGAGCAATCCTTCTCCGGCGACCTTTGATTGAAGAGAACTCCTCTGCTCAATCAATCCCTTCCAAAATTGGAAGGGAGCTTCCTTGAGGAGTCCTCTTCCCATTGAATCCATCCATGTGCCCTAAAACTTTCCCAATCTCTCATGTGAACACATGAGAGATTTGGGTATCTCAAAACTTCCATCTCCAACAACATTTCCTAAGCTTGGAAGCTTGGATTCCAAGCTCAAACTGACCTCTTGAACCCTATAAAAGGAGCCCCATGGCATGGCTGTATTCTTCAGCAAGCTTTTGGGAGCCAAATCACCTTAATCCCACTCCTCTGACCACCAAAAAACCCTGCTCTGGCGACCTCTCTGGATCTCCCTCCTCCGATCGTCCAACCATCAAATTGGATGGCCTAAGCGCTCCCTCTCTTCGTTGTGACCCTCCCCAACCAAAGGGAGGGTGTTCCTCCGTCTACATCGTCGTCGCCATCTCGCCACTTCTTCCTCCTTCTCCGACTCCGGTCGATCAACACCGAAGCCCTCTGCCTCCCTACCACCTCGCTAAGCCCCTTTTTTACTCTCTGTCTTTCTATTTTGCTTTCCTACTCTCTACACATATGCACGACCACTGCTTCTCCCTCAACGCACTTCATCTTCTTCGCCTTTGGCGTTGCCTACTCACTGCCACACTGCTCAAAACACGTCGCTACCACCCTCATTAGCTCCGCCGTGCTCCACTCAACAAAACCCCCATCCTATTTCGCCCTATTACACCCTCAGCCACTTCGCCAAACACCACACCCTCCGCACCAACAGTTCGAGGTCGTTAGACCTTTTCACTCCACCAATCACCTTCGCACCATCACAGTTACGTTCGTCTTTGTTCGATGACACTTCCTGAGTGCTTTAACACGGCCGAAAGACCTTATTCTTGGTTTTCAGGTAGCAGGTCATCGACGCCATTAGCGAAGCTTGAAGCCTTGTTCCAGGCATCGCAAGCCCTAGGTGAAGTTCCAGGCACTGCGGCTTTGCTCAAGTAACGTGCCCAGGACTCCAATTAGGGGGAATACCCTAGCAGCAGGTGTAATCAAATGGAGACACTCTGCTGCAGTGCTGTGCAAAGGAAGGGTGGGACTTTAGTCCCACCTTGAAAGCTGACAAGCACGCTCACCTGCATAAAGTGAAAACATCGCATAAGTTGTTCGCCTCAGTATGCATAGGAGGTAAGGTCCCCGCATGCGCCCTCACGCGCCTCACCTACAACACCTTACATGCTAGTCTGGCCGCGACCTGATAATCCGCCTAACCTAAGCCCTCCTCGACTGCGACCCACGGCCACAGCCTTGGACCCAAGTGCGCTCTAGGTCCAAAAACCCGATAACCCAGTATTGTTGGAGGCTCTGGGAGAGCGTGTCCTAAGGAGAGAAAGGAGAATCTGCGTGAGGTATGGGAGGGTTTTTCTCTGAGAAGGATTGGCTGACACTTAGCCAAAATTGAGGATCCTTCCCCCTTTGCGTGAAGAAGAGCAGAAGAATAGAGCAGAGAAGCAGAAGAAGAACAGAAGAGCAGAGAAAGAAAGAAGAAGAAGAACAGAAGAGCAGAGAAAGAAAGAAGAAGAAAAGAAGAGGGGCCGCCCAAGAAGAGCAGAGAAAGAAAGAAGAATCTGCAATCAAACAAAGAAAAGCCATTAGATGTTTATGACGACTAATTTGAGTTTATTTCATATATAACTATTGAGTTCCATTCGCTATTATTGTAGGGAGTAATTGGTGATTCAAATCATCATTTTACTCTATTCTTTTTGTAGTTTGATACTTGATCTTATTACTACATTATTCTGAATCAAATTTTATTATAATTTCTTATCTCTATTATTGAAATTGTAATTTTGAGAATTGAATTTCTACTTGATCCTAGCGAATGACCTCAGACTTTTTCGAGTATAAATTTTACCTGTTTTTCACGCTGATTCGACCTATACTGCAATGCGATGATTTTAAAATCCATTTTAGAGCAACCAACACTCGGTCAATTGGGAAATCCTAAGTCGAGAGGCTTAGGTTGTGGTTTTTACCCGAGTTTGGGTTTCCACCTAAAAGTCCCTTGTGTCCTTGTGTGATTGATTGACATATTTCTGCATTATCTTTTGTATCGCGCAAATCTCACCCTCTCCATAAGTAATTACAATTGGTATTAGAGCAGGTTCTCGCTTTACGATGCCACAACTGGAGAGCTACCTGGAGGGAACATCTTTGCTGCATGACCATCCGAGGGGTAGTCTACTACCCACCTGTCGCTTCGACGGGAGCAACTACCCATATTGGAAGCTCCGAATGAAGACATGGCTTCAAGCAAATGACTACACGATATGGCAGCAGTGCGAAGGCAATGAATGCAATGACTTCCAGAGGTAGGGTACACTCAACAACAAACTCGAGAGCTATCTCTCAACGAGAAGGCAATGAATGCATTATATTGCACGTTAAGCTCGGAGAAATTCAACCACATCTCGCAATGCGTCATCGCATACGAGACTTGACATACACTTGAGGTAACTCAAGAGGTACCTTTAAGGTAAAATCTTCCAAGATTAATGTTCTTTCATAAGAATTTGAATCTTTCTTTATGAAATCTAATGAATCCTTAAGTGAGATGTGCACTAGATTCACTCTTATAGTGAACAATCTTAAAGCTTTAGGGAAGACCTTTATTAAGGGGGAGCTTCAAGGAAAGCTTCTTCGGTCCCTTTGACTGGAATGGGAACAAAAGGTTGTAATTTCCCTACTTGGAGGGGTGAGATCAGCGTGACAAAAAAATGCAGAATTGAAAATATAAACAATCTCACAAAAATAAGCAATCACAAAATGTACACAGGAATTTTTAGGTGGAAACCCAAACCGGGTGAAAACCACCACCGAACCCTCTCGAGTTAGGATTTTCCGATCAACCTAGTTGATCAAATCCACTAACCGAATCACTTTAAAACGAGGGAGATTCAACCTCAGTACAACCACACTACAAGTACGAGTGTAGCGTTCCTCAACCCCTTCTCTCCACGAGAAGGATTTTGTCCCACGAAGGAGACGGGAATTCGCAAAGCGAATACCCAACCAAAAGACAAAGATAAAATAAAACAACAGGTCCTATAGAGCCAACAAAGTAATTATAAACCTAGCTTCTATAGGAAATAGGATGCTTCCCTTTGAAAGGAGTGCGTCAACGATGACGCGGGTGCGTGAGCCACGCAACGGCGCAATGTCGCTCTCGTGAACAACGGCGGGAGAGCGGATGCGCGAAGGCTTGATGCTCTCAAGGTGATGGAACTTGAGCTTAGAGAGCAAAATCTTTTCTGGACACAAAAGAGTGGAAAGTATGTAGCTAAGTGTATCCAAGTGTGTGTCTTGTGTTTCTCTTGGTGTGTGTAGGTGTTGCAAAGGTTCCCCTCTATTTATAGAGGCCTTAGGAAGGCTTTGGAAGGCTTGGAAAAGCTTCCATAGCCGTTGGGAACAAAGTCCAAGAGAATCAGGCCGAAATCAGGACAATGATTACATTTGACAGGGTTATCAGACGTCTAACTCTGGCATCAGACGTCTGGAAGGCCACTTTAAGACGTCTGATTCCAAGGTCAGACGTCTGATTCTATGCGGGTTTCTCCCTGACTTGAATCAGATCTAAACAGGATTTTTACGCAAGTCCATCAGACGACATACAGAACGTCTGGCACTAAGTCTGGACGTCTGGAAACCTACTTTTACTGTGGGAATTGATTTCCAAACGTTGCAACGGCTAGAAAATCTCTGAGAAGAGATTTTGGGTCAGCCGAGGCAAAACGGTCAATTATCAGACGTCTGGACAGTCCTAAGGACATCTGATAAGGCTCTAACGGTCATATTCTTGAGTGTCTGCTAAGCCAGCCAACGGTCCACTAATTGGACGTCTGGCAAATCCATCAGACGTCTTCTGAGACGTCTGGTCTAAGGTATGCACGTCTGATTTCATCAGACAGAACTAACTATGTCCAGCCTAACAGTTATCAGACGTCTGAAACAACAGTCAGACGTCTTAAAATACATTATCAGACGTCTGATTTGGGAATTAGACGTCTGTAAAGTCTGTTTGAACCCTATATTGGTTTTCTAAGTATTCTACAGAAAACCTAAGTATCCTAGGGTTGTGCCGATGTTCCTAGGACTACTGTTAGGGTTCTTTGAGGCTCTTTAACATGAAATATCTAAGGAAATAAAGAGCAACAAAAGAAACAAAAAATACAACAAGTACAAAAGAAGGAAATATATCCTATTCTTCATTTCCTTCCAACTTCAATCTGTCGCTCCACGCGAACCTCCTCTGTTTTCCGTCAAGCTCCTCCAATCCGTCCCGGATGCGAGCTCGAACTCCGTCTAAACACGTCCACATTTGCAATTGACCTGAAATCTAGGACTCAAATTGCAAATGTTAAATAACACGTGTTTTGTTATCATCAAAACAAATGATCGTGGTGTTCTAGCACCAACAAAGGTTATCGCCATCGAAGAGGCGAATGAAGCAGAGGACCTCATCATGGAAGACCTCTTAAGCAATCTCATGGCATATGAGACGAAGATTAAGCAAAAGAAGAAGGATACACTAGAGCCAAAGCCAAGGGAGTCCCTTGCCTTTAAAGCCAAATCGAATAGTGAGGTAAGTTCCGATGATGAGGAACTTGAACTTTTAACTGGCAAATTTGTCAAGTTTCTTAAGATTAGGGAATCAAAGAAGAAAGAGACGAAAGAGAAGGAAAGCTCAACTCGTTGCTATCATTGCAATAAGAAGGGGCATGTTAGACCCAAATGCCCTCTTCTAAAGAAGGAGAAGGAAAAGAAATACAAGAAGAAAGCATTCCAAGCCACTTGGGATGATTCGACCTCGAAGGAAGAGGAAGAAGAAGAATCTGATAAGGAAACTGCTTTCCTTGGTCTCATGGCAATCGCGGAGAGAGAAAGTGAGGATGAGAACTCCGATAATGAGGAGGTAAAACCTTTTTCTATTAATGAGTTGCAAGAAACTTAAGAGGAACTTTATGTTTAAAGTAAAGCATTGAAATTAGAGAATAAAAAGTTGAAAAAGGAATCTAGGACCTTAAGGATTGAAATAGATAATCTTGTTGCAAAAGATTTAAATTCAAATGCTTCTTTTGATTCTATCAAAACTGAAAAGAATACTCTTGTCTTAGAAAATAATGAGCTAATCTTAGAAAACACAAACATGATTGAAGAAAATAGCTTACTTAAATTTGAAATTTCAGGTTTAAAAATTAAAATAAGCATTATAGAAAAGGAACTAACTTGTCCAAAAGAAAATTCAGATAGCCTTTTATGTAAATTAAAAGCTAGTCTTAAGGTTGAGAAAGGCTCTCCTTCAAGGAGATCCGCTAATAAATCCGAATCCAAATTGACTTGGATACTGAAGAGAGAACTTGAAATTTGTTTTGTAGGTTTCAAGGGAGATTTCAAAATGAAAGATTGGACCTACAAGATGAAGGATGGTCTACTCAAGTTAGGTGGACCAACCTCAAAACCAAGAAAGAAGATGAGAAGACTGATGAGACGATGAACGGATGATCGAACCACCGTGAGTCAACCGTTCGGTTGGAGACCGACACCAATGCTCATACCTCCAAGTTTCAGATGGGAGCCCCATCAATTTTGGCATCCACCTCAAGGGCCATTCTATTGTCCATGGTAGGTGAAGTAATCTCTTTACCCTATTTTCGATAGCATCTAAATAGGGGGAGATAAAAATTTATATTCTATATGTCCATCATTAAAGGTGAGATAAGTAAACTTTTCCCATATACTTGGACTCTTTAGAAAAGGGAGAGATTTCAAAAATGATTATAGCTATGTTTCCATTAGAAAGGGGGAGTTAATGGATAATATGAATATCTAACTTGTTATGTCAAAACGAGGAATTAACCTGTAATGACCCATTACACTTTTAGCCATTTAAGACGTCTAGAGTTTCAATCAGACGACTAGACCCATTCCCGGACGTCTGAAAGTGGAATTTACGTACTGTGCCGGCACGCAAAGACCGTTTCTCTCTCTCGTCTTCATCTCCCCCCCCCCCCCCCCCGAACCCTAAACCCCACATCCTCCTATATAAACCCCTCCCTTCCCCTCTCCTCTCCTCCTCACACCCCAGCTAGCACCACCTTCGGATCTTTAGTGAGGCGAGTGGAGGGCGAGCGAGGGAGAGCGAGAGGGAGAAAGGAGGAGAGAGTGGGAGGAGGAGGCCCAAGGTCGATGGACCTTCGATGGAGCTTTGGTGGAAGCTCAGCGGAGCTCCGGTGGAGGCTCAGCGGGACTCGATGGGGCTCGGGGAGGCTGCTTCTGACCCTCTGCAGCGGCGGGAGGGACTGTGGAAGCTCCTGCAGGCGAGCTCTCGAAGGAGACAGCTTGCGGGAGAGGTTCTTACACTAGGATTTTTCCAGTATCAGATGTCTGGAGAGTCGACTAGACGACCGTGGTGGCAGCTGGACATCCGGGTTCGGGGCCAGACGTCTGGAAGTACGCGCAATGCTGAGGTACGTGCTTTTGCACGGTTACGGCCATGCAGGCCTCACCGTAGAAGATTTGTCTGGACTGATTTGGACCTGCGATTTTCACACGCAGGTAAAGGTCCTTAGGAAGGCGCATGGAACGCTTTCCCACGTGCTTTTGGACGTCTGATCACATCGCCAGACGTCCGGAGGTGCATACAGACGACCGGAGACATTGTCCGACGTCTGGAACTACCTTCAGATGATTGCAGAGAAGGTCTGGACGTCTGAGGATACTGAAGGAGACACAAGGTAAGATCTGACGCCTTTTAAGACATCTAGGATTATTCCCAGATGTCTGATTTTGAATAGTAGCCACGTTTTTGACCTGTTTAAGGTCGATCGGGGTCCGTTTTACGCAAACGAAATACCTGCACTTTCCTCTCAAGTTCCTCTACGTACTAGAGTATGTTATACACTATTCTGAACTCTCCTTTTGTGATGTATTCCTTGGTATAGGGTTTCCGCCTGCTATGCATTTAGGGCTCACAGAGACGGCTGGGTCGGCGGTTCAAGCCCCCATTACTCCCATGTTTCTTGGTAGAGTGGTTTAATTCTGTTATTAATATTTAAATAAGAATATGCTTGTGGAAATAGCCGAATGGAACCATAGGGTAGAGAAATGAATGAGTCTGTTTGTACTGTATGGTTTACTTGCATGTTTGATTAAGATAAATTGCTAGCAAATACCTATATTATAATTACGAGTTTCCTGTTAAAATATGAGCTACCTATATTTAATGAACAATTACCTATGAAATCACCAGCTGCATGTTATTGAGAATTGAGTTATGAAAACATGAGTTGCCTGAATATAGATGAGAAATGAATTATGAAAGATGAGATCTGGATATGGATAAATGAGGTGAACATGAGCACGAACCCTATGGGGAATTAGGAGTATAACTCCTGTGGATAGACGAAAATCTGGAACGTAGACGGGAAGTGTGCTGGCCCTTGACTACGTGATGCCAAGGAGAGCAACTGTCCCCTTTTTGTGTAGAGCGGAACTAGCCTCCCTTGGGTTGAGACCCGAGGTTAGGATTTGCCACTCTACACCGACTCCTGTTGGCCCTCGCGTACGTGGTATCGAGGCGAGCTACTAGTGTAAGGAGGGGGCTAGCCACCCCACGGGGCTCGGGGTTCAGCTAGCCACCCTACACCGACTTGTTAGGCCCTCTAGGCAAACCGGGTAGTTAAACAAGAGTGCGCGAGCTATTTTGTGTTGTACTTTGAGTTTACCCGCTAGTGGGAACGACTGACCGCGTGTCAGTGTGAGGTAGCTACCCGTGCGCTTATTACGCAGGCTGTAATCACCGCTATGTCTTGACAGTGACCTCAGGGTGGTTAACTAGGTGTAGGACTACCACGGGGGACTCTCCCGACTAGGAGAGCATCATGTGTACCTTCTATTCTATGGAAAAGACTGTAATCAAGATCGTTCCCACAAGGAACATGCAAGATCAAGAAATATCTGGATACTTTGAGAAATGGGTGAAACAGAAACATATAAAACAGATAAATAGAAATAAGAATTAAACCTGTTGTTTTTACTGTTTTGTACTTAGATAATATAGACACCACTCTACTCAGTGTTCGCTGACTCTGTCTTTTCATAACACTGTTCAGGACTAAGAGTTGAGCATCCCGAATTTCCGGCTGCGAAGGGTGCTGGGCCCAGTCGAGTCCAGCCGTAGTCTTTCTTCAACACTTTCTTTTTTCTCTACCATTGTAGTAAGTGATGGACACTTAGTTACTGTTTTGCTACTTCTATTTCCTTTTCACGTTCCGTGTTGTTGTTGTTGTTGTTGTGGTATGTACTGAGATGGCTGTTCTAATTTCTTTACTGCTTTGTACGTTTCTTCTACTTAGTTATATTACATGTGTGAATGTGGTTTATTTTCCTTCCTTTAATTATTTCTTGTTGGACGACTTGGTCTTGGGATTAGTCAAGGCGAGCCGATCTCGGATCCTGTAGAGATCCGGGAATTGGATTGTAACATAACCCATATTAGAAAAGCATATATTAAGAGGGAGTATAGGATAAATAATTAAAAATAATTAAACCTTTTGATAATGTCAACAAGGGGGAGAAATTTTTGATTATCATGTATGGCTTTGTCATCATCAAAAAGGGGGAGATTGTTAGTGTAATGGCACTACAATTGTTAATTTTGATGATAACAAAATACTTGGTATTTAACATTTACATTTGAGTTTAAGTTTTAAGGAATAATGCAAATGGAATCAAGTGTGAAGGAGCTCAAGCTCACGTTCATGGTGGATTGGAGGAGCTTGATGGAGGAGAAGAGAAGATGGAGCCTCACGTGAACTGAGAGCTCGAAGAAGCAAGAAGAAGAATATGATAGATTTTTCTTCTGTCTATGTATTTGTCTTTGTATACTTTACTTTTTTATTTTCTTAGATAAATGTTAAAGAGACCAAAGTAACATACCTGTAGTCGTAGGAACACTTACACTACCATAGGATACTTAGACAATCTTAAACAATCTTGGAAATCATTTAGAAAACCAAAATAGTAATCAGATAGCCTAATCAGATGTCCAATTTGAACTTTAGACGTTTGATCTTGGACTTTAAGACGTTTGATAGTTTGTACAGACATCCAAACACTTAGGCTGGGCTTAGTACTCTCTGTTTATTACCTTCAGACGACCAACCCATAGTCCAGACGTCGTAGAAGACTTCTGATGACCTTGACAAATGTCCAACAATAGAACCGTTGGACTATCAGAACATAATATTCGAGGATTTCCTTTTAATCATATTTTTCAGACGTCCATCAAGTCTCCCAGACGTTTGATAAATAGATGTTAGATTAAGATCTGACCCAAATCACCTTTTGTCAGATCTAATAGCCGTTTGAGCCTCGGGAAATCAATTTCCGTAGAGATTTCTCTTTCCAGATGTCTAGAGACTTTGCAAGATGACCAACCTATCGTTTGACCTAATTTACCTAGAACCCTATTTCGATCTTGTCAAAACATGAACTAATTCATCTTAGAATTAGATGTCTGATTACATTCTCAAATGACTTAAAACACCTTCTTAGACATCCATCTTGATCCAACACTATCCAAATGACTAACCCTTCTAGATCAGACGACCGACCATTAGATCAGAAGAAGACCCAAACGTCTGACCCTAAATCTAAACATTTGATAACCTTGTTGGAATCATAAATAACCCTGATTTCGACCTGATTTACCTTGGATTTATTCCCAACGGCTATGGAAGCCTTTCAAGGCCTTCTAAACCCTTCTTAGGGCCTTTATGAATAGAGAAGCACCCTTCCTTTGTAAAAGACACCCAAGTAATACTACTTCTATACTCTTTGTGTCATAGAGAAGAACTCATCAAGGAAGAAAATGATCTTGCTCTCCAAGCCCTATTCAGTAATTTCGAGAGCACTGAAACTCTGTTGCAATCATGCCTACATACTTCCGATTAAGGGGAGAATTTTTGCCTATAGTAGGATAGTTTAAATTACTCTTTGTGGCTCTATATGTTTACTTGTTTTACTTTGTTTTTAGTTGAATATTTGCTTTACGAATTCCCATCTCCATCGCGAAACAAAATACTCCTTGTGAAGAAGAGGGGTTTTGAGGTTACGCCACCCTCAGGTATAAAGTAGCGTGATTGTAAGAAGTTGTACTACCCTCGTTGAAGTAATACGATAGTAGATTTGATCGACTCGATCGATCGGAAAATCCTAATTTGAGAGGCTTAGGTGGTGATTTCTACTCAGATTTAGGTTTCCACCTAAAAAGCTCGTGTTCTTGTGTGATTGCTTTTTGTGTAATTGATTGATATATTTCCACATTATCTTTTGTATCATGCAAATCTCACCCCCTCCATAAGGAATTACAACCCTTGTGGAAGGGTGCAGATCGAGGAACTTGCTAAATCGTGGTATGGTTGTCCCCTCTCCTCTTTTATTTGGTTTTCTCCTTGCCTCATGAAAATGTTGAACCAAGGATAGATCTATACTTCTATACTAAAAGAGAGTCTTCCCCCTCCACATGTCACTCCTACCCCCTCTCCCACATCCCCTCGCTCTTTCCTTGTCTGTCTCTTTCTATCTCATTCTATTTAATGTTGTGCCCTACCCCCCCTCCCCCCCCCCCCCTGGATTTCTGCCTCTCACTCAAATTCCCCCCAACCCATCCAAAAGTGGCATATTCATTTTTCAACAACATAAAAGATTGATATACGTTTTTGAGATTGACATAAAATTAATATTAAGAGGCATATGTTGTACATCTTATAAAAAAGATGAATGTCACTTCAAGAAGAGTTCTAACATGCTTAATTTATGAAAAACCCTTATGCTATGTTTAAATGAGGTTTCATATATATGTAGATTAAAAAGATTTGGATCAATTAAGTTGAATAATGAAGAGTGGATAATAACCTTTGCGAGGAGACTTGAACTATGACATCAAAAATCTCAGCTATTTTTAATTATGAATGAAAAGTGACATTCATGGTGGTATTTATTATAGGGTGCAAAAGCCCACTTCCTCATGTTATTATGTGCTGGTATATTATTTTATTTAATTATTTTGTAAATAAATATATGGCTTCTTGGATCTAAGTTTATTTATTTTGGTACTACTTTATAATAACACCCCTCTCATTTTCTCTCTTTGGTGGAAAAAATCCTAACCACCATTATATATTAGGCTCCCCCTTGCTTAATAAAATCAAAAATGAAAAAAACAAAAATATCTCTTCCTTTCATCTTAATTTGGGTGGACAAAGATGTTATTCTCATTAAATCCAACCCACCCAACTACTCGACGAAATCCTCTCCTTGCTTAAAAAAATTTAAAAACAAAAAATATAAAAATAACTCTTCCTTACATCTTAAAATCTGAAGTACACGTCTTCCTTGCACATGTGGTGATCTCAACAATTCTCACTCACCCCTGGATGCATTCCATCAATAATAATATTCTCCCTGCCACAAAGCGTACGCCTACCCACTAGCATAAACTAAAAGAAGGTATGTATCACCTCCATACCCCACGTGTCCCCCATCTCCCACGTGCCATAACATCCAACCATTATCATTAGCATAAAAAAAAAAAAAAAGGAAACCCACCCACTTCCACTCTAATTGAAGTCCGAATAACCTTGCCCCCACCCTCACCCCTCTCTCTCCCTCTCTCTCGCTCAAGCGCACACACAAGATCTCTTTCTTCCCCATAATTTGATATGTGTATTTGGAGAAAATAAATAATATATACATTATTAATATATATTTAGGTATTAATTAAATTTTCAATAAATACAATATATTTAGAAGAAGTATTTGTATATTTAAAATAATATATAATTATTAGTACATTTTTTTGATATCTATCTATGATAACTTTCCATCACTGTCTCAATTGATATATATATTTAAAGAAGATAAATAATATATATATTATTAATATATTTTTAAGTATTAATTTTTGGTAATAATTAAGTTTTCAATAAATAAATTATATTTAGAAGAGATGTTTATATATTTAAAATAATATATACCTTATTAGTACATCTTTGAATATTTATCTATATATAATAACTATCCATCTCTCTCTCTCTCAAATCAAGTTGGACATTTGATATGTATATTTGAAAAAGATAAATAATATATATTATTAATATATCTTTAGGTATTAGTCTTACTAATAATTAAGTTTTCACTAAAAAAATTATATACTACCCATCTCTCTCTCTCTCTCAAATCAAGAAAGACATTTGATATGTATATTTAGAGAAGATAAATATTAATATACATAATATCAATATATCTTAAGATATTAGTTTTACTAATAATTAAATTTTTAATAAATAAGTTATATTTAGAAGAAAGGCTTATATAATGGAAATAATATATATATTATTACATCTTTGGATATCTATCTATAATAACTACTCGTTTCTCTCACATTAAGTGAGACATTTGATATATATATTTAAAAAAGATTAATATTATATAAATTATTAATATATCTTTAGATATTAATTTGCTAATAATTAATCGTTGCAAAGTGTGAATATATGCACTAGTATCACACTATAATCCGGTGGAGTAGTGGAATAATATTGGGACCAGAGAACGGGGTTTGGCACGAGTTCGAAATTAGGAGCGAGTCTGAAATCGACTAAAAGATGGACATGCCGTTGCTGCCCACTCAATGCACATGTGGATCATGTGCATAGCAACGAACACAAAAATGAATTACACACAACCCGAAATACACGTTGTTTACTGAAATCAAGTGTTCTCGCGGGAAAAAAAAAAATGATTTAGGAGGAAAATTTTACCTTTCTACCAAGAGAAAAATAAAAACTTGAGACGTTTCATGTGTTTGACACATTGGATCATGAGTATTTGAAGATAAAAAAAATCAAGATAGCTAAACTCCTTGCATTACAAATACATTTTTGAATATATATATATATATATATATATATATATATATATATATATATATATATTATCACGCATGCTAGTAGGTGACTCGGATGTACTTGCATGTGTAGTAATATATTTTATTATAAGTAATGATTTGACTTAAAAATTTGAAAATTGAGAGTAACTTATATAAATATGTTATATATTAAATTTAAAGTTAATCTAACATTTTTAACACTTTAATCAAAGGGGATTCATTTTTTACGGTTTAAGTATTACAAAATTTAACCCTGCTAGATGCAGATACTAAAAGTGTCAAATTAACTTCAAATTTGATATATAATATATTTATATAGAGTGATTTACATTCCAAAAGTTTCAATCCAAAACATTACTTGTAGTAAAAGATATTACCATAAATACACGTAATTTACATGCAAGTCACCTGCAAGCTCCTTTTCCCCCATCTATATATATGAAAAGTATTTTTTTAGCACTACGCTTAAAAGATTAAAAATGAACACGCACCATCATGCGTTGGATCATCCACATCATATTGTAATACAACTAAATGAATTCAAAGATGGTATTAGAAACCACTATTCTATTTATGTGGTTTCCTTGATTGTCGCAACAGATCAATTATCAATTGTTTAACATAAGTGCCATATCTACACTTGACAAATATGGTAGCCTCATGGTCAATTTAGCATATCCCACTTTTTCCTTTTTTTTGTTACACGTCTCAGGCACCAAACGGAAGTATTTTCCACAAGCTGATTAATTTTCAAATCTCTTGTTGTAGCAACAGCATATGAACAACTTTCAATACATGTTTGATTGTGGCATTTGGTTATCTTATGAAGGCAAACATTTGACTTGTGAAGGTAAAATAAAGCTTTTGTTTACATCAATTTTATGTTTTCTATAGGGTTGTATGAATCCATCATGTTTAAATGAGAATATGGATGGATCATTTATTATTGAAGACATTTCTAAAGGTATTTAATGATGAAACTATCTTTTAGAAGTACATGATTTTTATCATGATTATTTGAGTTGTATGTACATGTCTTATGATGCTTATAGTCTCTATATTTTTGTACCAAAGAATGAAGATATGATATTTCATGTACTAGGTTACCCCCAATAGAATATCATTGCATGTTTTACCATTAAAACTATAATAACACAACTTCGTGATTTTGCTATATGTATTACAATTCCATCAATTTGCAATAAGATATGAACCCAAGAATAATCAAATTTAAAATGTTTATATTACGCTTCATGAAATAATGCAACATCACCAAAATTATTATACAATTTATTCGTAATACTATAACCAATGTTATCCAATTTATTACAATTTCAATATCACTTATCTCACATAGATACTAATATTTGAAAAAGGAATTCGTATTACAAATGTTTGTATCATGCTTCCCGAATAATGCAACATCACCAAAATTGTAATACAACTTTTTTTGCAATAATACATAATAAAGATATCAAATTTATTAGAACTTCAACTTATTTATCTGACAAGGACACCAATCTTTGGACAAGAAACTTGTATTACAACTACCTATTACACAATATAATACAAATGCAAATTTAATCTAATTTGATATGTTTTGCACTATGTTAATCACATGTGTATAACATTTACCAAAGTTGTATTACATTTCACTCGCAATACATCAAGCAAAGTCATTGAATTAAATAAAATGTCATCGCCCGACCATAACATGATGAATCACACAATAATTGCATTACAACTGTAACGACCCGATTCCCGAGTCCCTACGAGACACGAGAACCGGACCGACTCGACTAATCCCAAGACCCAGTCGTCCAACGAGGAAGTAACCAAAAGACAGTAAAATAAACCACATTCAGCATGAATATAACTAACAGTAAGAAAGTACAGCAGTAAGGAAAGAAACTACTACAGTAGGCACCACCACAACAGTAAAACAACATTTATCATATAACAAAAACTGCAGGTAAAGAAGGTACAGCGGAAACAAAAACTACTCACTAGAACAGAAACAAAAAGGGGTACAAAGCTGGGGTAACTCTACTGGACCCTACTCGGCCCAGCGTCCTCTGCAGCCGCCGACCCTGGCTGCTCAACACCTGGTCCTGAAAAAGGTAACGAGTGTAACACGTCAGCTAAACGCTGAGTAGAGTGGCAAACTAACTAAAGGCAACAGTAGAGTGTACAGTAGCTGTTATGTTCTATTACTTCCTTTATTTACATCTTTCAATTTTTCTCACTATTTCATTTACTTCTCAGATCTTTTACTTGATCTCGAATGTCCTCGTGGGACGATCTTGATTGCAGTCTTTTCCAAAAGTAGAAGTAGCACGTGGTGCTCTCCTGGCCGGGAGAGTCCCCCGTGGTGATCCTACCCTCAGTCAACCACCCCAAGGTCACTGACAGACGTAACGGTGACTACGGCACGCGCGATAAACGCACAGGTAGCTAGCCCGCACTGGCACGCGGTCAGTCGTTTCCGTTAACGGGTGCGCCCAAAGCACAGTACGGAACCAGGGCAGAGCCCTCTCAGTAACAGGGGTCCAACCCCTCCACAGTAACCAAACCGGGGCCTTGCCCCTCCACAGTCCGCGCACCCTCGCCTGACTACCCTGGTTTGCCCTAGTGGGCCTAACAAGTCGGTGAAGGAGGCTAGCAGAACCCCGGGGCCCGTGGGGTAGCTAGTACTCTCCTAACACTACTAGCTCTCCCCGGTACTACGTACACGAGGGCCAACAAGTCGATACAGAGCGGCCAAGCCTAACCCCGGGTCCCTGGGGCGGCTGGCCCCACTCTGCACTAAAACAGGTACAGGTACTTCCCTTGGTACTGCGTACCCAAGAGACAGTACAAACTACATCTCAGTTCCATTCCTTTTCTTTCCAGGAGTCCCACTCCTAATTCCCCGTAGGGTTCCAACTCTTTATCTCAGAACATCATATGTTTCACTTTCCAGATTCACGTTCTCAAATTCCATGATCTCAAACATGATTCTTTATGCATAACAGGCAGCTGTTAATTAACTTTACAGGCAGCTTTATATATATTCCTTTCCATTTTTCCAAGACTGCAGTAGTATACATTCCACTAGTTTTTCCATCCTAGGATTCATGCCATATCCTAGGATCTATCATACAATCTAGTTTCCGGCCCTAGGATTCATGCAACACCTAGGAGCTATCATTCCATATATTTCTCATTCCTAGGATTCATTCAATGCCCTAGGTTCTAGTTATGGTTCCATACTTTAACAGATTTTATTAATACTTAAAGCCACTCTACCAGGTACAACGGGAGTAATGGGGGCGTGATCGGGAATCCCGCGCGCCTCCGCGACTCTCAAGACTGCAACCGAACGAGGTCCTATCACAAGAATCAAACACAAGGAGTGTCTCAAAACAGTGTATAGCTACCGTAGGCGGGTAGAGGAATAATTTCTGAAACGAACGCAACTCGAATCGCGGAAAACGGAGCCCAAACGGGCCCTAAACGGGTCGAGAAAGACAATACTGTGCAAAATCAGACGTCTGGAACTCCTTCCAGACGTCTTAAACGGTGGATCAGAGAATTACCTGTTCGGCTTGGTTCCCCGGACGTCCAGAAGTCTGCAGGGACGTCTTTCCTAGATCCCAGACGTCCAATGGTCACTTTGGACGTCTGGAGGTCACTCCCGCCGTCTGGTACAACTTCCAGACGTCTGATTCGCAAAGATGACGAATCAGAGAACCTGCGCACAGCCAACCCCCCTCCCTCAGTACGGTCAGTCGACAAAAAGGAAGAAGAAAACGGAAACTCACCTTTCAGACGTCTGTGTGATCTCACAGACGTCGACCTTGCCGTCTGGATATCAATCCAGACGTCTGATTCTGGAAATTTTTTCCAGAATCAGAGCCCTGCTCGGCCTCCGCTCGCGACGCCGCCCGCGTCGCACCTCGCGCGTACGCTGCTCCGCCCGCAGCAGGTCCCTCTCCGTGACGCTCTGCGCCCCCTGCGCCCTCCGCCGGCCGGCCAAGCCGCTCCCGGCGAGCTCGCCCTCACGGCAGAGCCCCGCCCTCGCACGCCGCAGCTCCTCCGCGCTTACTGCGGCTGCCGCTGCCGCTGCGCCCTCGCGTCCGCTCGCTCTCGCGCACAGGCAGGAGAAGAAGGAGGAAGATGGTGGAGACGGGAGGGGAGGCGCGCCCCCCCCTTTTAACGCCACGCGGAGAGGAGAGAGAAGGCGGTCGCAGTCGCCTGCAGCCGCAGAGAAAGAGGCAGGATCGCAGGTCTGCGCGCACAGGCGTGCAGACGAATATCCCATGCGAGCATAACTGTTCGCCAGACGTCTGTAAACTATCCCGGACGTCTGGTCAGACGTCTGGATGTGATCCCAGACGTCTTGACAGACGTCTGGGCCACCTCCCAGACGTCTTAAAGGCGTCTGGGCACGCGCTCGTTACAACAACAACCTACAACAAGGCATTATTAGAATACAACAACTACACTATATGTTGTATTACATTTCTTCAGGAATCAATCATATTTATAGTTCTTTCAATTTATTATTTCAAGGTCATGCTTTTAACGTAAGTTCATTATTCATGTATTTTCATAAATAGGTATTGGATATTCAGCACCGAAGCCTTCTAAGATGGATGATATTTTTGTAACATCAGGTCTGTTTCTATATTGTTTTGTTAAATTTATTTTAATATCAATGGATGTTCAATTCAAATTGTAAATATTGATTCTATAACTTATGATCATATTTTGTTCTTATTAGTTGGCAAGTACCCACTCAGTACCATTGATGAAATCCCTGATAATCAGCAAGTCACGCAAAATGATTTCGAAGATATCATTGCAAAGGTTGGTATGATGTTTGACTCTTTTTAAGAAGCTAAAAGTTTCTATGAAAATTACACAATCGCTAGAGGTTTTAGCATTCTCAAGAGCAACATTAGAAAGAAAAGCACCTATCATATAAGAAGTTTGTTTGTTCTTCAAAAGATTTAAATGAGACTATTGATGTGTTAACTAATAAGTCATTATCATTTTCTGACCCTCTCCCTAAACCAATATCACAATTTAAGAGGAACTTGAAAAATAGATATGGTACGATCAAGACAAGGTGCATGGCTTAGATGACTATTAAGTTGATTGCACATAACAATAAATGAGAAGTACAGAAATTTGTTGATGAACACAATCATCCAATGTCGTCTCCAAGCAAAAGGAGGTACTTAAAACCTATGAAAAAGGTCAATGTCACACAAAAGCAATTCTTGAAATGTTGTCAGACATTGATATACTTAAAAATAAGCAGGTAGCTTTCTTGCAGAAACATGGTGGACTTGATCAGAGGCTTGCAAACATTTTCAAGGACATATACAATTTGAAGAGGGATTAGAGAAAAAAGATATCATGTTACAATGTACAGATGTTGATAGATCATTTCCAATTGTGCAAATCAAAATACCTGAGTTTTTTTTCATTCGTGGTTGATGATGACCAATGCTTGACACATTGCATGTGGATGGATCTTATATGGTTGGAGGACTATAAGTTTTTCTATGATGTGTTATCATTTGATACAACCTATGATACAAATACGTATAAAGTTACTTTCACAACATTTTGTAGGGTAAATCACCATAAGAAAATCGTGATATTTGCAAATGGATTGCTAATAAATTAGTCAAAGGAATCCTTTAAGTGACTATTTAATAAATTCCTTGAGTTCGTTGACATGCATCTACCTTCTATCGTAATTGATCCAGATCCATCTATATCTGCTACAACAGCTTCCTATTTTCCAAATCTATTCACAGATTTTGCTATTGGCATATCGTAAACAAGTTCAGTGGTAACATAAGGTGTGCATCTACTGGTGGCATTGCTATTTCAAGGCTTAGCGATCTTATATGGCATTCTCAAAGCGTTAGAGAGTTTGACGAATGTTGGGGTCATATTTTAGAAAGGACCAACCTCACTAAACACAAGTGCTTGAAATCTATGATTGAAATGAGGGAGGGATGGGTCCCTGCATACATGTGCAATCGCTTTTTTGCAGGATTGAAAGTGGCTCAAAGAAGTGAAAGCCAACACACATTTTTAAATAGTGTTGTACAAAGCAAAGGACACTATATGAATTCATATGTAGATTTCAGATTGCTCTGAATAGGCTGAGGGAGAATGAAAATTGCTTGGATAATGATACATTGATGTGACGTCCTATTCTACAACATATTGAAATGTTGAACGCCAACTTTCAGAAGTTTACACAAAGTCTGTACTTTATGAGGTTCAGAAGCAGATAACACATTGCTTGATGTTAAATGTTGTTGATTTATCAGCTGATGAGCTTCGTTCGAAGTATAAAGCATTTAGTATTGGTTTTCTTGATGATGAGAACGATATCATTTTATACAAAAGAAACATTATCTTTCGCTACAAATTGCAAGTTCATGGATTTTGCTGGTTTGCTATGCAAGCATATTTCTGTTGTTCTAAAACATATGAATGTCAGTGTACTTAATGACTCATATATTTTGAAAAGATGGAAAAGTAACCTAAAAAAGTCTAGTTATTATCCCTTATACAAATTTACCAACCATGGCAATAAGGCGAAAGAAGTATCTAAGTTGTGCTCATCTCTTATCAATGATGCACTGAAATATGACAAGGCATTAGAAGTTGCAAAATCTCACAGAGCAACTGCTATCTCGGAAATCAAGAAGATTATCGATATTGTTAAGATTTCTCTCGATTGGAAACCCATCAGTAAATCAAGAAATATTTCGCCTAATGTTGGTATTTTCATTAAAGAACCAAAGATTATGAAGACCAAAGGAAGTAGTAAAAGTGACAAGCCCAAGTTAGGAAGCAATCACTTGAAATCTACATACGAGAGCAAACAATCGAAAGGTCGTCAATGTAAATTATGTCTGAAGTTTAATGCTGGACATGATTCAAGAAATTGTCGTAAGAAGGTCACCTCTATTGATGTCTATTTTGAGGTATATTTAATCAACATGTTTGCCATGCAGTTTTTTTTGTCTTTTTGTATTTAATTTTGTTCTTGCATGGTATATTTATTTGTTCTTATCTAGATGTCTTAATGTATTGCAGGTCAACTGCTATTGAGGATGTGAGTTCTAGAAGTACATGAGCATTGAAGGAATCTCTTTTTTATTTCACTTCATTTATTGCAGTTATTTAAACCATTTAGCTCTTTATAGTTGTTATATGCATCGGTATACATACAATAGAACAGTTGATATATGATGCTATTCTTATTTTCTTAATTTATGTTAACTTAACGGTTGTTTCACCTAATATCCTTTTCAAAAAGTTCATTTGCCAGTTGTTCATAAAAATGTTACGTGCATTTGTGTTTAATGAATTCTACATTGCTCCTTATATTACATGTATTATTCTCTTATTTGTTGTTTATTGTAAATGCATGTTGTATTAAGTTCGCATCCACATGTGGCAATGCATATGGTAAATTTTGAATATTTATATTGTGCAAATGTTCATAACACAACTTTCTTATTTACCCATATTGTTGTATTAGTCCTTATCTTTCCTTATTTAAACACACAATGTATATTATTGTAACACCTCATGCTTTTGTTAACCACAAATCTCATCTTTGTAAACCCTCCCCCTTGATGCCTCCTATCTATATCCAAACTAAAAAAAGTGAATTGTTCGTAATATGACATAGTAATGCAATCAAGAACACTACTTTCACACGTCATGCATATACATATATCCATATTACTATCTTTAATTGATGCACTACTATGAGTTTTCGTTCTATAAAGAAGTAAGGTTAACATTTCATGTCACTAACAAATGTATTGCAATCACTTTAAAATCATTATAACAGAACACGCAATTTTTCAAGTTCGAGCACGACCTAATCATTGTGAACTATTGGAAGCATAAGAAAACTCACTCGTCAAATAACCATAACCACCTTTGATAGAGTGTGCTATTGCCATAGTGAATGTTATATTACAACAAGAATTATTCCATGTTGTAAAGAGATATTATAATATCGTACAATATGTCAATCAACGCATACCCAACATGTTCATGTGTTTTCATCCAAAAGTGTCAAAATAATGTTATTGCATACTCAAGAGGAAGGTGGCAAGATGTTTATACATATATATATATATATATATATATATATATATATATGGAAAAGTCTACGGTCATCAAGACATGAGGTACTGTCAAGTCATATGTTATTGCCATGAAATTGTATGCTAGTAACTAAAGTAAGAGAGTGTACTAAGACATGAGGTTAATAAACAAATCCTAAAATGCAACAAACTAAGCCTTAACACAACTTAACAAGACACAACTCCAAGGTTCTAAATTGTTACTATATATGCACCTCAATTTCTTTGCAATCTTATGAATGGGTTATTTTCTTTATGCTTGTCATCATCTCCATAAGTACAATAGCTATCTATGCTCTGAACTTAGAGATATCATCTTCAATGAAATCGAGATTTATCCCCTCACAATTGTAGTCCTTGTATTTTATAACATATATTCCACAATCCACATTTGTTTCTGACTGCATCAGTATCTTCTCCATGTAATGCAATTTCTATGTCTTCATCCTTTCTCCTGGAAGGTGCTTTGAAAAATACTAACTCAAGAGTTCTTTTTGCATAAGACACATATTTCTCTGTATGGTTAAAGGTATTACAACATTTCATAATTTGCATAATTGTATTCTTGTGTTGGGAAATGTTTTACACATTATTGCAACCACAATAAAACTACAGTGCTGATTGCAACCACAATGCTTATTTCCTATATTTTTTATATCAACATAATTTTGCAAATAATTTTGGAACCATGTGCGTAAAGATGCTTCAATAATGATTTGCATTACAAATGCAACACGTAGACCTTATAATACATACAAAATCGCAACACGTAAATTGTGAATTAGCACTTTAAACCTGATGACACATTAACATGTCATTTGATGCATAGATGTATTACGACCAACACAGTTCTAAATAGTTTCATTTTTTTTTGGGTAAAACACAATATACTTTAGGTTGTATTACGTTTTTATCCTGCAAACATTGTAATACATATTCCCAACAATCTAAATTTTTTAGGTGGGATGTTTTAGATTATTACCCATCTCATTGCCACTGACTTGCTCCTTCAATCATGACCAATGGAGTTGTAGGAGTAAAGCATCTTTGTTTCGAAGTAGGCCTCAAGCAATATACAATGTCTTAGCAAGTGTATTGGGAATAAGGCTTTCCTCATATTTGCAAAGGTACTTGTCCTTGGATCAAAAATCTAATCAAGGTTGTCGTTGTCATCCTTTGTCATGGTGGCCACCTCGCTTCTAATCAAGCTCTAAGATGCAAAATTACACTAGCATTTATTTTTCATACGAAGAAAGACTTATACATTGAAAGTATTATTTTTAACAAATATACTAACTCGACATACCATTAATGTTAACAATGCAAAGTATGGTGCCTTCCCTGCATAGAATTTTAGAAGAATAACACTGATACGTGTAATTCGCTACGGGAGGGGGTGAGATATGCGTGACGTAATATAAAGATCGGAATTATGTAAACAATCTCACAAATAGCACAATTACACAATAGGAACAAGAATTGCTAGGTGGAAACCCAAACCAGGTAAAAACCATCACCTAACCCTATCGAGTTAAGATTTCCCGATCGACAAAGTTGATCAAAACCATTAACATACTACTTTAACGAGGGTAATGCAACCTCAATTTACAACCATGCTACGAGTACGAAGGTAGCGTTCCTTAACCCCTCCTTTTCACAAGGAGGATTTTATCTCACGACAGAAACGGGAATTTGCAATGCGAATATCCAACACAATTACAAAGATAAATTACAACTCAACCTATAGAGATACAAAGAGAATGATTAAATCTAGCTACTATAGGTAAGGGCACTTTCCTTTGGTGGGAGTGTGTCGATGTGACGACGCGGATGCGTGAACCACGCAGTGGTGCTTTGTTGCTCTCGTAATCACAGAAGGAGAGCAGGTGCACAATTGGATTGAAGCTCTCTATGCGTGAAACAAATGCTTGGAGAGTTAGAGCATCTTCTAGATGATCTTCTATTTCTTTTTGATACAAGAGATGTGGAAATATGTTGCTTGAGTGTGTCTTGGTGTGTATTTGCAAGGCAAGGGTCCTCCTCTATTTATAGAGGGCCTAAAAAGGCTTTGGAATCCCTTAGAAAGCTTCCATAGCCATTGGGATTGAACTCAAGGCAAAACAAACCATAATCAGAATCAATTATGATTCTGACAGGGTCATCAGACGTCTGGTCCAAGTATCAGAGTCTTGAAAACTTGTTTAAGACGTCTGGGAACTAAGTCAGACGTCTACGCGAGTTTCCTTCCTGACTTGGCTCAGACCTAAACAGGGTTCTAGTGTGTAACGACCCGACTCCCGAGTCCCTAAGAGACACGAGAACCGGACCGGCTAGACTAATCCCAAGACCTAGTCGTCCAACGAGGAAGTAACCAAAAGAGCAGTAAAATAACCCACATTTAGCATGAATATAACTAACACTAAGAAAGTACAGCAGTAAGGAAAGAAACTACTACAGTAGATACCACCACAACAGTAAAACAACATTTATCATATAACATGAACTGCAGGTAAAGAAAGTACAGCAGAAACAAGAACTACTCACTATAACAGAAACAAAAGAGATACAAAAGACTGTGGTAAACTCTACTAGAACCTACTCGGCCCAGCGTCCTCTGCAACCGCTGACCCTGGCTGCTCAACACCAGGTCCTGAAAAAGGTAACGAGTGTAACACGTCAGCAAAACGCTGAGTAGAGTGGCAACTAAAACTAAAGACAACAGTAGAGTGTACAGTAGCTGTTATGTTCTATTACTTTTTTTATTTACATCTTTCAATTGTCTCACTATTTCATTTATTTCTCAGATCTTTTACTTGATCTCGAATGTTCCTCGTGGGAACGATCTTGATTGCAGTCTTTTCCAAAAAGTAGAAGTAGCACGTGGTGCTCTCCTGGTCGGGAGAGTCCCCCGTGGTGATCCTACCCTCAGTCAACCACCCCAAGGTCACTGACAGACGTAACGGTGACTACAGCACGTGCGATAAACGCACAGGTAGCTAACCCGTACTGGCACGCGGTCAGCGTTTCCATTAACGGGTGCGCCCAAAGCACAGCATGGAACCAGTACAGGGCAGAGCCCTCTCAGTAACAGGGGTCCAACCCCTCCACAGTAACCAAACCGAGGCCTTGTCCCTCCACAGTCCGCGCACCCTCGCCCGACTACCCTGGTTTGCCCTAGTGGGCCTAACAAGTCGGTGAAGGAGGCTAGCAGAACCCCAGGGCCCGTGAGGTAGCTAGTACTCTCCTAACACTAGTAGCTCTCCTCGGTACTACGTACACGAGTGCCAGCAAGTCGGTACAGAGCAGCCAATCCTAACCCCGGGTCCCTGGGGTGGCTGGCCCCACTCTGCACTAAACAGGTACAGGTACTTCCCTTGGTACTGCGTATCCAAGAGACAGTACAAACTACATCTCAGTTCCATTCCTTTCCCTTTCCAGGAGTTCCACTCCTAATTCCCCGTAGGGTTCCATCCTTTTAACTCAAACAACCAGGTGTCACTTTCCAGTTTCACGTTCTTACGACCCATGATCTCATTCATGTTTCTTTATTCGTAACAGGCAGCTGTTAATTCAATTTACAGGCAGCTTTATATTCCTTTCCATTTTTTCCAAGACTGCAGTATTATACATTCCACTAGTTTTTCCATCCTAGGATTCCTGCCACATCCTAGGATCTAGCATACAACTAATTTTCCAGCCCTAGGATTCATGCAACACCTAGGAGCTATCATTCCATACATTTCTCATTCCTAGGATTCATGCAATGTCCTAGATTCTAGTTACGGTTCCATACTTTAACCGATTTTAATAATAAACTTAAGCCACTCTACCAGGCACAACGGGAGTAATGGGGGCGTGATCGGGAATCCCGCGTGCCTCCGCGACTCCCAAGACTGCAACTGAACGAGGTCCTATCACAAGGATCAAACACAAGGAGTGTCTCAAAACAGTGTATAGCTACTGTAGACGGGTAGCGAAATTAATTCTGAAAAGAACGCAACTCGAATCACGGAAAACAGAGCTCGAACGGGCCCTAAACGGGTCGAAAAAGACGATACTGTGCAAAATCAGACGTCTGAAACTTCTTCCAGACGTCTTAAAAAGTGGATCAGAGAATTACCTGTTCAGCGTGGTTTCCCAGACGTCTAGAAGTCTGCGGGGACGTCTGGCCTAGCTCCCAGACGTCCGATGGTCACCCTGGACTTCTTGAGGACACTCCCGCCGTCTGGTACAACTTCCAGACGTCTGATTCGCAAAGGATGGCGAATCAGCGAGCCTGCGCACAGCCAACTCCCTCCCTCAGTACGGTCAGTCGACAGGAAGGAAGAAGAAAGCGGAATACTCACCTTTCAGACGTCTATATGACCTTCTAGACGTCTCCCTCGCCGTCTGGCTATCAACCCAGACGTCTGATTCTGGAAATTTTTCAGAATCAGGGCGCCACTCGGCCTCCGCTCGCGACGCCGCCCGCGTCGCACCTCGCGCATCTGCTGCTCAGACCGCAGCAGGTCCCTCTCCGCGTCGTTTCGCGCCCCCTGCGCCCTCCGCCGGCCGGCCAAGCCGCTCCGGCGAGCTCACCCTCACGGCAGAGCTCCGCCCTCGCACGCCGCACCTCCTCCGCGCTCACTACGACCGCCGCTGCTGCCCTCACGCTCGCTCGCTCTCGCGCACAGGAAGGAGAAGAGGAAGGGTACGGTGGAGACGACGGGAGGGGAGGCGTGGCCTTTTAAGGCCGCGCGAGGAGGGAGAGAGTGCGCGGCAGGTCTGCAGCCGCAGAGAGAGAGGGAAAAAGAGAGAGAGAGAGAGGAATCACGAGTCTGCGTGCACATGCGCGCAGACGAATCTCTCGTGCGAAAAATAACCGTTTTCCAGACGTCTGGATGTAATCCCAGACGTCTGGTCTGACGTCTGGGCCACCTCCCAGACGTCTTAAAAGACGTCTGGGGCACGCGTTCGTAACATAGTGTAAGGCCATTAGGCAACATACAGGACGTCTGGCACTAGGTCTAGATGTCTGGAAACCTATTGTACTGCGGGAATGGATTCCCAAGATAGGTTAATAGCTAGAAAATCTCACAGAGGTGATGTTGGGTCAGTTGAGGTAGAACGGTTACATATCAAACGTCTGAGGTCCTCTACAGACGTCTTCTAAGACGTCTGGATGTCTGATTTCATCAGACAGAACCTACTAAGTCCAGCCTGAGTTATTAGACGTCTGAGTCAACAGTCAGACGTCTTAAAAGTCACTATCAGACATCTAATTTCCAGATTAGGTGTCAAATTAGGCTGATAGAACCCTATTTTGATTTTCTAAGTTCTCTACAGAAAACTTAAGTATCTTAGGGTTGTGCAAGTGTTCCTAGGACTACTTTGAGGCTCTTTAACATATATCTAGACACAAAGAATAAAAAGCAAAAGAATTATAAAAGAATACATGAAAAGAGAATCTATCATATTCTTCTCTTCACGCTTTTGCTCCTCGCGAAGCTCCTTCTCCATCAAGCTCCTCTAATCCGCCATGGATGCGAGTTCGAACTTCGTTTAAACACGTTTTCATTTCCAATTTGACCTGAAAACTAAGACTCAAAAGCAAACGTTAAAAGGCATGTCTTTTGTTATCATCAAAATAAACGATCGTGGTGCACTAGCACCAACAATCTCCCCCTTTTTAATGATGACAAAATCATAAAAAATAATCCATAAAATTCTCCCCTTTTCAAACATCATCAAAAAGGCTTTTATCAATTTTAATTCTCCTAAACCCTCCCTTAAAACATGCTCTTCTAGTTTTTTGGTTAAATTTCTTTTAGTCAAGAATAATGTTTTCCCCCTTCTTGTAATAACAAGATAGCTATATATTTCTCTCCCCCTTTCTAAAGGAAATATAACTAACTTAACACCACCCCCTTAATGATTGACAAATAGCTCATTAATTTTAACTCCCCTTATCTATATGCTAATGATAAAAAGATAGGGTTAAGGGTGACCTTACCTACCATGGCCAGTAGAATGGCCCAAATGGCGGTGGATGCCAAACCGGATGGGGTTCCCATCCGTAGTTTTGAGGTCCGAGCATCGGTGTCGGTCTCCAATCTGGCGGTCGACGTACAATGGGTTGGTCGATTGTTTGTCGTCTCGTCGGTCTCCTCGTCCTCCTCCTTGGTCTACTCCTTGATCCTCCCAAATCGAGTTGACCGTTTTTGAGGCTGTAGGTCCAATCATCTGTGTTGTAATCTTTATGACCTACAAAACAAGATTCTAGTTCCTTCCTCGGTATCCATATTAATTTGGATCCGGTTCTATTAGCGGGTCTTCTTGACAGAGATCCTTTCTCAACTTTAGAGCTACATAAATTTTTTACTTTATTGATCAAATTATTTGATTTCTCCCTAAGACATGCAAGTTTATCTTCAATAGCATACATCTTGATTTTTAAGCTAGAAACTTCTAATTTTAAATTAGTGTTTTCCACAATCAATTTGCTGTTTTCAATGATTAGGTTGTGATTTTCTATGACAAATCATCATCTTTAGGACTAGAACTACTTTCTAGGTCCTTAAGTTTATTTCTAACCTATCATTTTTAGATTTAAGAAAATTAAGATTCTTTTTCATGTTTTTGTTTTCTACCTTTAATGATTTACTAATTTCATAGAGTTTATCAAAGGCATTTAGGAGTTCAGAATTTACCTCATTGTCGATGTTCTCGCTGTCGCTTTCTACGATTGCCATGAAACCCATGCAAACGGCTTCATTCTTCTTCTCGGAATTTTCTTCTTCCTTCGAGCTCGAGTCATCCCAAGTTACTTGGAATGCCTTCTTCTTTTGTTTATTCTCCTTCTCCATCTTCTCTTTTTTGAGAAGAGCGCACTCTGGTCGTAGATGCCCATTCTCGTTGCAGTGGTAGTAAAGTTTCGGGCTACCTTGCTCCTTTTCTTTATTTTTTCTCTTAGAATCCCAACAAAACTTAGAGAATTTTTTAAGTAAAAGTTTAAAATCTTCATCATTAGAACTTACCTCGCTATCTGACGCGGCTCTGAAAGCGAGGGTCTTCTTCAGTTTTGGCTCCAGTATATCCTTTTTCTTCTACTTCAGTTTTGTCTCGTAGGTCATTAGATTACCTAGGAGATCCTCTATGTTGAGCTCCTCCACCTCGTTCGCCTCCTCGATGGCTGTAACCTTTTGTTCCCATTCCGGTCTAAGGGAATGAAGAAGCTTCCCTTGAAGCTCCCCCTTGATGAAGATCTTTCCTAATGCCTTAAAATTGTTCACTATGAGAGTGAACCTAGTGTTCATCTCACTTAAAGATTCATTAGTCTTCATAGAAAAAGATTTAAATTCTTGAGAAAGTAAGTTGAGTTTAGAAGACTTTACCTTGGATGTACCCTCGTGAGTTACCTCAAGTATGTGCTAAATCTCGTATGCGGTGGTGCACTACGAGATTCGATTGAATTCTTTCGAGCTAAACGCGTAATACAATGCGTTCATTGTTTTTACGTTGAGAGAGAGCTCACTGATTTGTTGTTACGAGTAGCCTCCCGCGGGCTTCTCTAGGATGTCAAATGGCATCTCGCATCTGACCCAAATCGTGAAGTCATTGGCTTGAAGCCATGTCTTCATCTACAGCTTCCAGTAGGGGTAGTTGCACCCGTCAAAAAAAGGCGAATGGATAGTGGACTGCCCCTTAGAAATCCTGACTACGAAACTACTCCCCTCCATTGGATCTTCCGTGGATATAACTCCTAGAAAGCGAAAACCTGCTCTAATACCAGTTGTAATTCCCAATGGGAGGGGGTGAGATATGCGTGACGTAATATAAAGTGTAAAATTATGTAAACAATCTCATAAATAGCACAATCACACAATAGACACAAGAATTTTTAGGTGGAAACCCAAACTAGGTAAAAACCACTACCTAACCCTTTCGAGTTAGGATTTCCCGATCAATAAAGTCGATCAAAACCACTAACGTACTACTTCAACGAGGGTAGTACAACTTCAATTTACAACCATGCTACGAGTACGAGGGTAGCATTCCTCAACCCCTCCTTTTCACAAGGAGGATTTTGTCTCACGAAGGAGACCGAAATTCGCAATGTGAATACCCAACACAATTACAAAGATAAATTACAACTCAACCAATAGAGCCACAAAGTGAATGATTAAATTTAGCTACTATAGGTAAGGGAGCTTCCCTTTGGTGGGAGTCCGTCGATGTGACGACGCAGGTGCATGAACCACGCAGCGACGCTTTGTCGCTCTCGAAATCGCGGAGGGAGAGCGGGTGCGCAATTGGATTGAAGCTCTCTATGTGTGGAACAAATGCTTGGAGAGCTAGAGCTTCTTCTAGATGATCTTCTACTTCTTTTTGACACAAGAGATGTGGAAATATGTTGCTTGGGTGTATCTTGGTGTGTATTTGCAAGGCAAGGGTCCTCTATTTGTAGAGGGCTTAGGAAGGCTTTGGAAGCCCTTAGAAAGCTTCCATAGCCGTTGAGGTTGAACCCAAGGCATAACAGGCCATAATCAGAATCAATTATGATTCTAGCAGGGTTATCAGGCATCTAGTCTAGGTATCAGACGTCTGGAAAACTTGTTTAAGACGTCTGGGAACTAAGTTAGACGTTTGATTCTAGGCGAGTTTCCTTCCTAACTTGGTTCAGACCTAAACAAGGTTCTAGTGTAAGGCCATCAGACGACATACAGGACGTCTGGCACTAGGTCTGGACATCTGGTGTAACGACCCGATTCCCGAGTCCCTACGAGACACGAGAGCCGGACCGACTCAACTAATCCCAAGACCTAGTCATCCAACAAGGAAGTAACCAAAAGAGCAGTAAAATAAACCACATTCAACATGAATATAACTGACAGTAAGAAAATACAGCAGCAAGGAAAGAAACTACTACAGTATATACCACCACAACAGTAGAACAACATTCATAACTAAATATGAACTGCAGGTAAAGAAAAGTATAGCGGAAACAAGAACTACTCACTATAACGGAACAAAAAGAGGTACAAGAAACAGTGGTAACTCTACTGGACCCTACTTCGCCCAGCGTCCTCTGCAGCCGCTGACCCTGGCTGCTCAATACTTGGTCCTGAAAGGTAACGAGTGTAACACGTCAGCAAAACGCTGAGTAAAGTGGCAACTAAAACTAAAGAAACAGTGGAGTGTACAGTAGCTGTTAAGTTCTGTTACTTTCTTTATTTAAGTCTTTTAATTATCTCACGATTTATCTATTTCTCAGATCTTTCACTTGATCTCGAATGTTCCTCGTGGGAACGATCTTGATTGCAGTCTTTTCCGAACAGTAGAAGTAGCACGTGGTGCTCTCCTGGCCGGGAAAGTCCCCCGTGATGATCCTACTCTCAGTCAACCACCCCAAGGTCACTGATAGATGTAATGGTGACTACGGCACGCACGGTAAACGCACGGGTAGCTAACCCGCACTGGCACGCGATTAGTCGTTTCCGTTAACGAGTGAGCCCAAAGCACAGCACGAAACCAATACAAGGCAGAGCCCTCTCAGTAACAGGGGTCCAACCCCTCCACAGTAACCAAACAGGGGCCTTGCCCCTCCACAGTCCGCGCACCCTCGCCTGACTACCCTGGTTTGCCCCAGTGGGCCTAACAAGTCGGTGTGGGACGCTAGCAGAACCCCGGGGCCCGTGGGGTAGCTAGTACCTCCCTACACTAGTAGCTCTCCTCGGTACTACGTACACAAGGGCCAGCAAGTCGGTACAGAGTGGCCAGTCCTAACCCCGGGTCCCTGGGGCGGCTAGCTCAGCTCTGCACTAAACAGGGGGATAATCGCTCTCCTTGGTACTCCGTACTCAAGGACCAGCTCACTTCCCCAATTCTATTCCCTTCACCTTCCAGGAGTTCTACTCCTACTTCCCCGTAGGGTTCCAGCTCAGAACGTCTAAGTTTTACCTTCCAGTTTCACGTTATCACAATCCATGTTCTCAAACACGTTTATTTATTCAACAGGCAGCTGTTAATTCAATTACAGGCAGCTATTTGTTCCTTTCCATTTTTCCAAGACTGCAGTATTCATCTGTTCCACTAGTTTTCCTGTCCTAGGATTCATGCCGTATCCTAGGATCTATCATACAATTTAGTTTTCCAGCCCTAAGATTCATGCAACACCTAGGATCTATCATTCAATCTGTTTTTCATTCCTAGGATTCATGTAATGTCCTAGGTTCTATTTATGATTCCACAATTTAACAGGTTATACTTAAAAGCTACTCTACCAGGTACGACGGGAGTAATGGGGGCGTGATCGGAAATCCCGCGTGCCTCCGCGACCCCCAAGACTGCAACGGAACGAGGTCCTATCACAAGGATGAAACACAAGGAGTGTCACAAAATAGTGTATAGCTACTGTAGACGGGTAGAGGATTTAATTCCGGAAAGAACGCAACTCGAAACGCGGAAAATGGAACCCGAACGGGCCCTCAACGGGTCGAAAACGACGACACTGTGCAAAATCAAACGTCTGGAACTTCTTCCAGACGTCTTAAAAAGTGGATAAGAGAATTACCTTGTTCTGCGTGGCTTCTCAGACGTCTAGAAGCCTGCGGGGACATCTGACCTTGGAGGTCGCTCCCGCCGTCTGGTACTACAGCCAGACATCTGATTCACGTTGGATGGAGAATCACTGAGCCTGCGCGCACCCAACTCTCTCTCTCAGTACGGTCAGTCGACAGGAAGGAAGAAGACGGAAGAACTCACCTTTCAGACGTCTGGATGGTCCTCCAGACGTCGCCCCCGCCGTCTGGCTACCAGCCCAGACGTCTAATTCTGGAAATGTTTCCAGAATCAGGTCGCGACTCACCCTCCGCTCGCGACGCCGCGTCTCGTCGCACCTCGTGCACCTGCTGCTCGGACCGCAGCAGTCCTCCCCCGCGTCGCCCCGCGCCGGCTGCGCTCCCCGCCGGCCGGCCCTGGCAGCCCCGTCAAGCTCGCCCTCACGGCTGAGCGCCGCTCTCGCACGCAGCACCTCCTCCGCGCTCACTGCGGCCGCCGCTGCGCTGCAACCTCGAGCTCGCTCTCGCGCTCACTGGCTGAAGGAGAAGAGGAAGGAGGTGGTGACGGAAGAGCGCGTGGCCTTTTGAGGCCGCACGAGGAGGGGAGAGAAGGAGCGCGGCAGGGGAATCTGCAGCCGCAGGAGGAAGGAATAAGCGAATATGCGGGTCTGCGCGCTCAGGCGCGCAGACGACCCGCGCATGTCAAAGATAACAGATTTACAGACGTCTGGCAACGATCCCAGACGTCTGATACGACGTCTGGAAGTGATTCCAGACGTCTGGTCCGACGTCTGGCCCACCTCCCAGACGTCTTAAAAGACGTCTGGGGCACGCGTTCATAACATCTGGAAACCTATTGTACTGCGGGAATGGACTCCAAAGATAGGTTAACGGCTAGAAAATTTCACAGAGGTGATTTTGGGTCAGTCGAGGCAGAACGGTCGCATATCAAACGTCTGGGGTCCTCTACGGACGTCTGATATAAGCCTAACGGTCATAATCCTCAACGTTTACTTTGGCAACCAATGTTCCACTAATTGAACAACTAGCACAACCATCAGACGTCTTCTAAGACATCTGGTCTACGGTCTAGATATCTGATTTCATTAGACAGAACCTACTAAGTCCAGTCTAAGTTATTGGACATCTGAGTCAACAGTCAGACATCTTAAAAGTCACTATCAAACGTCTGATTTCCAGATTAGACGTCTAATCAGGCTGACAGAACTCTATTTTGGTTTTCTAGGTTTTCTACAGAAAATCTAAGTATCCTAGGGTTGTGCAAGTGTTCCTAGGACTACTTTGAGACTTTTTAACATATATCTAGACACAAAGAATAAATAGCAAAAGAATTACAAAAGAATATATAAAAAGAGAATCTATTCTATTTTTCTCTTCATGCTTTCGCTCCTCGCGAAGCTCCTCCATCAAACTCCTTCAATCCGCCATGGATGCGAGCTCGAACTCCATCTAAACATGTTTCCATTTGTAATTTGACCTGAAAACTAAGACTCAAAAGCAAATGTTAAAAGACACGTCTTCTGTTAACATCAAAATAAACGATCGTGGTGTACTAGCACCAACAATACGTACGGGAATATGCGATTTTGCCCACAAATCAAATGAGAATCACTAAGCCACACCATTAATCCGTGGGTGGTATTCCTCAAAATACAATTCCCCTCGCCTGGACAACTCCCAAAGAGAGTTTAGCCCCCTTACTAAGAGGAAATAGGAAACCCACAGCTCAAGCACCAAAATAAACTAATGAAAATAATGTAATGAAAATAATTGTAAGAGCCTTGAATAATACAGAAAGTAAAGGAGGCTAGGATACTCCCTTTGCAAACCTATGAGATGCAAAGAATCAAAGTTGGAGTGGAATTGCACTCAAGAACTTCTAACAAAAGCGCACAATAGTGCATAATAGAACTAGAAAGCTTAGAATAGGATAATTGGAAGAATTTTGCACTAGAATGATTCTATGCTTGGTGTGTAGGCTTAGGGCAACCCTTGGTGGGTATTTATAGGTGTAGGAGGTCAGATTTAGGCCTTAGGAGTCGGTGGAATTTAAATTGAAATGAAATAAATTAAAGTAGAACAGCTATAAAGCATGTAAGTGTAGGTTGACTAGACCAAACATCTGAAAAACCTGGATAGACGTTTGAAGGTACTGTTTCAGATGTCTGAAAAGACCTTAGTACCAAAGTAATTATTACTGGATTTTGCAAGCTTGAATACAAGGACGTCTGGGTAAAGAGGTAAATGTCTTAAGGTGAAGGCTTAGACATATGAACAAGGACAGAGACATCCAAAAGCACAACGTTCCAAATTCAATGAGAAATAGATGTAATCAATTAAGGTCAAATTTAAATGTTGGATATGAATAAGAAGAAAAAGAGCGTTGTGATTTAAATGATCATTTCCAAACATCTCAAAAAGGGTTCAAACGTGTTGATAGCGAATTTCCGTCGTTTTAGAAAAATATGCATCGTAGTATAGCAACGAAAATTGAATCAACATTTAAACTTTATAAGCCCGATAAATGTGAGTTTCCAAGGTTGTTCACAGGAAGTAATGAATGTAAATCAAATACTAATCAATTCGTGAAATTAACTTGCACAAAATCTGAAGTGAATGCTCAATTATTGCAATAAAAAGATATGAATGAATGTATATCATAAATATATATATACGAGGTGCAATAAGTATGATAAAGAGAGAGAAAAGCCAAAAAAAATGGTGGTTTGAGACTACCTATGAGCATTCCAACACTAAACTTATTTCTCAACTCAACCTCAAGTCAAATGTCTCTCACTAAGCTCCAATGCCTTTGCAAGCTAAGTCCCAAATCAACCCAATTCTCTCTGAAGCAAAACCACCCCTTTTCTTCTCTCAGAAAATCACCCCCTCTCTCTCTAGACCCAGTTTAAGCATGGACCAAACCCGATTCAAACTAGCCTAAACCCATGTGCGTGTGGGACCTAACCCTAGTGTTTCGAAGGTGATAAGCTACTATTATTTAAGCGAATTCATTTTTGTTTAAGGAATGCGTCGTAGTATTGAACAAAATCACTCAAATCATTTAAATTTGTAACTCAAATTCAGAAAAGAAGAGTCCAAGGTCGAACACAGGGAGCAATTAATAGCAATTCAATCTCACTAATCACAAGAAATATAAGGAATAATAATCAAAACTTTTATTTAGAACAACTCAAAATGATATATAAATGAAATCAAGTATCATAGTGCAAAAAGAATGGGTTAAAATGGTGATTTGAATCACTAATTAACCTTTTGAAGTTAAGCTCAAATATATGAATAGTAAATCTCAGCCAATATTCTACGTCAACCAGATGTAATAACCCAACAGAACTAAGACTCCAGCAGGCGTCTTAATTTTCTCAAGGCTCATCTCAACAGAACAGAGGCAAAGGCCTCCTCTTCCTCTTTTGTGCCTCAAGGGAGAGAGGCAACCACAACACAGCACAACTCAGAGGCAAAGGCCTCCACAAATCGCTAAGTGTAAAGAGAGCGCAGTAGAAGGAAACCCCCCTCCCCTCGCTCTCACTCTTTTTCCTCCTTTTTCTCTGCTCAGAAACCTGGGTTTAGCCAGGTAATCGAGCGAGTAACCGGGCGTGAACAGGGTCCAGACCTGCGGGCGTGGTCGCAAGTGAGGAGTGCTTGGCCAGGTAAGCGGGTGTAAGGTAACTGGGGACCCGACCCCCATGTCTTAGGCGAGGGGTCGGGAACACAAATCCCTTATATCTCTCACAAGCCGCTTCAATCTCTACGAGGTGGGACTGTCTAGTCCCCTCTTCGTTGCAACACAACAGTAGCTGAAGGCACTTCCAATTGAGGTCGAAGATGAGTCAGTGGACTTCAATTGCACGCTAGGTCTCTTCCCGGGAGTTAGCCGCAGAGCCTGGGAGGGAATCCTGGAGGAGTCGTGGCCAGAGGACTGCGAATGAGGTCGGAGGAGTCGAGGCGACGGCAGAGGTCCGGTCAGTCACCTGAAAGCAAGAACACGGCCTCGCAACCACGTCAAAGGCACTCATAAGCTTCGCCGATGTGCGGCGAGTGCATTGGTGGTAGTGGTGTGGTGTGTGGCGTCGTAAGGAGGACTGACGGCGACAGAGACGATGCACGCAGAAGGTGGTGTTCGGGGAGGCGTTGCAGTGGGTGGAAGCCCAAATTAGGAGAGGGCTTTTGTAAAGGGTGGCACGGCGAAGCTTGTGGAGGTGGCGGTGATGTGTTTGATGAAGTGTAGTGGGCTGGAGGCTACATCGGAGCGTCACCGGAGGCGGGGTAGATGAGGGTCATGCGGTGATACAGTGGTTGTGAGGGTGTTGTGAGTAAGGGGAAAGGAGGTAGAGAGAAAGAGGAAGAGATAGAGGGACTTAGGGTGGAAGGAGGCAGACAGAGAGCGTCGGCGTTGGCAAGCCGGAGCCGAAGAAGATGGAGTCCAGTGAGGTGGAGCGGTGATGACGATGAGGGAGGAAGCCCCTGTTGTGGTTGGTGTGGAGAGGACTTGAAAGGGGAAGGCAGAGGGCCATCCAATTTGATGGTTAGACAGTCGGAAGAGGAGGATGGAGAGGGGTCACCGGAGCAAGGTATGAAGGCCACCAGAGAGGGAAGGAAGAGGGGTTTCTCTAGCCAAAACTTGCTAAGGAGCACGGTTAGAAGACCCAGGAGCTTTTATAGAGCTCGGGCAGGCTCTCAAGCTTGGAAACAAGATTGAAGAGCTCGAGAAATTAGGGAAGATTCCTAAAATTCTAAGGATTCACATGAGCTTCTTGGGCCAAATTTGAGTCTAAGATGCGATTCAGGTGATTAAGGATGACCTCAACATCATCGCTTCCAATTTTGGAAGAGATTAGTCGAGAAATCAGGGAGGTATCCCTAATTGAAGATCGATTCCTTTGGGTTCACACTTGCCATGGTGGTAGGGACCCATTTGAAGAAAATAAAGAGAAGTTAGGGGGCTTTTTGTAAAGATTTCGAAAGTTAGGGGCATGAATGAGAGAGAGAGAGTTAGACTAGACCAAAATGAAAACTAGGTCAAGATGGACTCTGATTGAGACCAAATTTTGGTACAAATCTAATTTAAACCTAAAGAATATAATGGTAAAGTCAAATTTCAGTTTGACTAAGTTTATTTAGGAAATTTGTGCAGAAACCCAAATTAGGGCAAAATTGTGTCTATGACTCTATTTAAGGTCAGAATAGATTTAGATTGTCAAATCAATGGTACCAAACCTTATAAAATATTTGTCTATAAATTTTTGAAGGTTTAGATGAAATTTATTCTGACTAGAGCCTCAATTATTTAAGCAGGCCTTAAATTAGGATTTTGTGTGTTGTATAAGTTCTCGAAATACGTGAAAACCCATTTTTATCTTCATGGACCAATTTATTAGACTTTAAAGCTCATTTGACCTTTATTTCACCCCTATCCAACACCTTGGTTATTCTATTTTCATGATATGCTATTAAAATTATAGAATTAACCCTTTTTTCTTGGTCTCTTCTCAAAACATAATAAGGTAGAGATATGACCCTCAGATGAATATGTAAGTGCTTTTATCTTTTATTCCCGACTAAAATGGGCTAGTTAGGGCTCATGATTGTTGATGTGTATGCATTTGAAGAGCCTAAAATGTCTATTTGTGCATGTTCTTAGTGTCATAGAAGCATCGTACATTGTAAATATTGCATAGCATGCATCATCATGCATTTAGGTCAAAATGTATAAATTATATAGTAATTTACACTTTTTGGTGGTCAAGGATAGGCGACATTTAATCGGGGCCTCGGATTGAAGATCCAACCATACGAATCTGATTAAGGCGATAATTGAAGTTCAACGATTCTAAGATTGCCCCAATCGAACTTTTGTAGCATTAGATGCAATCCAAGAAAGAATCGTGCACACCCACTGCAGGCGATTGTAGCCCAACGACGCAAAAATCGATCCAATCTGACATCTATGGCACCATATACAAAACACAAAAGATAGACGACCAAGATCGTGCCACATGGCGCAATCTCAACCGCCCACACCAATCATGCACACCCACTGTCCTCTCTCCCTCATCAGCGGCTTGATCAACCTCAGTCGTTGGATCTTGATCCAACGATCGAGGGTGCCTGAGCTCAAAACCAAAAGCGTGCCTCAAAGGGTGGCTTGGCACAATGGTCGCACGCCTTCACGCAAAGAGGTAGGCACAGGTTCAAGCCCCCACGAGCCTCAATCGAACTGAGAGCAGGTGCAGGTGAAATTTGCCCGTGCGATGGCAATCGAGCAGGCTCCAGAGGGCACTACATGGCGCTACCTGATGCACGAGCAGACGCACGCGCAATCACACGCCGAGATGCACGTGCGATCGTATGCACATGCGTTGTGGCACTGAAGTGGAAGTGGGTGCACGAGTCTTTGGGTCGTCCGATCGCGAGATCATCTGATCGTGGGCATGCATTCTAACAAGCGAAAAGGACGAGGCGGTGGGCGCACCTGTTCTTTAGCGACATGGGGGCTTTGTGTTGCTTAAATTCGTCACTAAAGATCCCCTCATTTAATGTTTTAAGATGAAATGACCTTTTTGCCCCCTCCAATCTTCACCTATAAAAAGCCCTACGACCCCCACACTTTCTTCATCCCTTCCTTCACCTCTCTCCATATCCAAAGCTTTAAAGAAGCTTGTCCCAAACTCGAGATGCTCTTCTAGAATTAAAAGCAAAAATTTTGTCCACTTCTCATCACATTCGTGGAGCTCCGGTGATCGTCTTCTTGCCCCTATTTTGGAAGTGGATCCCGCGACGACGACGACTTGCATTGCCCCCAATTCTTCCATCTTCGTTCACCGTCTTCCGTCTCCACTCTCCATGTTCCAGGCGTCGCCCATTTCAGCTCGTCTTCCAAGCAACCGACGAAGAGGATAACTTCTCTCCACCTTCTTTTTTACTGCTTTCTAGAATAGATTTTACTGCTTTCTAGTTGTAATATTTCATGCTTTCTAGTTGTAAAAATATTATCTATTTTAAAAAAGTGTTTTGTTCTCTCTCTCTCTAGTTTAGTATCGATTCATTGTAAGTATCTCGCCTTTAAACAAAAATTATAAAAAAAATATAATCGTGGATTTCAAATCGACATAGCCTCCTTGTGTTCGACCTGGAATTCTTTTCGGGTTTCGGTAAAATTATCTGTTGACAGATTTCCTCACAAATCGCACTATAATGACGGGTCTTTAAAACTCAAACCATTTTGCGTAGAATTCCCGATTCAACAATGGTGTTTCCATCAACTGTGCATAAAACATTATATATCAAAAACAAAATTAAATGTCCATGATGTGGCACAATTCATTCCAGCATCTTCTTCACTGCAGGCGCCAGGAGAGTTTCTCCTAATCGAAGCTATTGTTGCTACTTCTTTGTCAAATTGAAGCCCTAGAAGGCTTCTCCAAGTGATTCCGCACGTCGTTAGAGTGGTAGCATAGAGTGAAGTGGTTGGATGGCGGTGAGCGATGGCAGAGCGAACAGCGACAATGACGAGGACATGAAACAAGGAATACAGGCTCTAAGCCCCAATTAGAAGGTCCATAAGGATCACCATGGAGCAAGGAGTGCGATGGTTGTGGTGATTAAGTGTTTCAAGGTGTGGTGTGGCAGGACAACATCGGGGATGGTGGCGGATGGTGGGTTCGTTCGGCCGAGGGCTACAAAGGTCAAAGCTCTTAATAAATTAAGAATTTTTTATCTCTGAGGTACGAGGAGGGTTTTGGTGGTGGTGGTTGGGTGATTAGAGTAGTGTAGTGTCGACGCGAGCTCACCAAAGCTTACGTCAGAGATGGAGAAGAAAGGGAAGGAGCAGGAGAAGGGTGATGGAATCTAAACCTTAAGGGCTCTAAATTACTCTAGGAAGCATGAGGGGGATGAAGACCTAATTTATTAGACAGAAGGGGGTAGAAAACCTCATCAGCGTGCCTTACCAGACCAAAGGAAGACGAATCCTCTGATGAGGGAGACGACGACAGGGAGAGAAGACCCTAGCCAAGGTGCACAAGAGTTGGAGGAGCTCGAGGAAGATCTTTGGCACTTCCAATTTGGTGGTTGGATGGCCAGAAGAGGGTGAGCGTAGGGGTCGCTAGAGTACAAGTCAAAGACATCCAGAGAGAGAGGAGAGTGTTTTTCGGCCTAAACTTGGCTCCGAAATATGTTGGGATGTGGAAGAGCTTATATAGAGGATGAATTGACCTTCAATTTCCTAAAATTCACGAGTTTGAATTGGGAATCAGACCTGTTTCCTTTTCATGAATCCTAAGCTTAGTGGAGGTTCTTAGGTTCCAAATTGGACAAGAAATCAAGTGCAAATGCTAGAGGGTGATCTAATTATCACTACCTCCAAATTTGAAGCGATTTGGCGGGCATTTGAGGAAGATTCTCCCAATCAAAAGTCGGTGTGCTTTGGGTGTCGTTTCTCTGTTGGCTACAATTAGGAAAGAAGGAAGAAGAAAGCGATGAGGGAATTTTTGTGAAAAAGATGAGGAGTTGGGGGTGTCATTTTAAGAAAAGCCTGAAAGGTAAGGGTTCAGATGTAATAACAAATATTTTACGGGTTAATATGCAAACTAAGTCATGATGGACTCTAATTAAGCCTAAATTTTGGTATTAAACTAATTTGGACCTAAAAAATCTAATGGTGAACTTAGATATGGGTTTTGACCACGTTTACCTAGTTAAATTACACGTAAGCCCAAAATAAGGCAAATTCCCATTTGAATCTCTATTTTTGGTCAAAATGGATTCCGATGGTCAAAGTGAAAGTAACAAACCTTTTAGAATATTTTTCAATAATATTTAGGAGGTTTAGATTAAATTTATATCTACCAAAACCCTTCCAATTTGAGTGAAGCTAATAATTAAGATTTTTCTGTAATAATTTAATCTTCAAAACTCATAAAACTCTGATTCAGTTAATCTGAGCTCGCTCCTTGGACATTTAAGTTCATTTAAACTTTGATTAACCCCATAGTTAATCTGCATTAATGATCAGATGTTAAAACAATAGAATTAACCCATCTTCTTGTCTTCTTAAATGCAATTCAGGCAAAGCTATGATCTTTTGATGAATATCTAGAAGCATTTATTACAGTAATGAGGCTAATTTAAGCTCATTAACGCTAATGATGGTGCTACCATCAAGACATCTGAAAAACAAGAAGATTTTTTACCGTTAATAATCTAAAGAAAGAATTGCTAAGGAGATATAAGAAACTAGAGAAGACATCTGAAAGTCTTGATCAGACGTCTGAAGTGAGTGTCAAATGGTTTAAAAGGAATAACAGATCTCTTAAACTGAAGAACAAAGAACATCGGTTCTAGAAGTGGTTCTAAACGTCTAAGTGAGTAGGTCAGACGTGGGAAAAGGCAAACTCAGACGTCTGAAGGTAATATAGGATATCTAAAAATCCAACATAGGCTAAGTCTTGTATTTTGAATGAGAAGAATATACTTAGGAAGGTTCTAAAAGTATCCTAAGAATAATACAAGGCTGTCAGAACTCGAACAGGTTGTGTTAATGTGGCGAAATTATCGTTGAAGTGAGTATAGTGGTTAACCTAAATCGAGCCTAACTATCTTTTTACAAAATTCTTAACCTGGCCTACTTAATTTTATCTTGGTCACTTTTAGGCCAAGGGTCGAACTCAGGGAAGCGGGAATTAAAGGTGAATAAGTTTCTACGCCTTTCATACAATGAATCTCTTCCGTGTGTTTATTATGTTTTTGGTTCTTTTCTATTTAAGATTTTTTTTGTTGATAATATTGTCCTTGAGGCACATCCTCAAAATCAGGTCCTTGGCTTCGAACCAAGTTGTTCTTGGCTTCGAGCCAACTTAGGGTTTCCAAACAACTTGTCCTATTATTTGCAAGACCGAATATCTGCAAGACAAGGATTATCTTTTCTCTTTTACTCTTTGTTTTTATCTTTTTAATAGCAAGAAATAAAAGAGAAATAAAAACCAGATAAGTTACTTATAGAGAAATAAATATAGTCTATATATATATATATAGATATATATATATATTATATATATAGGGGTGGAGGTGGAAATGGCGTGTAGCACATTGTCGAGTTGGTCCACATCTAGGAAGATGCAACCAACAAGACGAAGTGCCGCATAGAGTGTAGGATGGATGTGTGGAGTGTGTGCGAAGGCGCTTTCTTTACGAGAGCATCGGGGAATATTAGCAACTGGTGCAGATATTCCCGTGATATAACGCGTGGTAGAGTGACTAGTGCGTACAGGTAGGTGATGTGTATGTAAATATATATATATATCTGTGTGTGTGTGTAGATAGGATTGTAACTATATAGGTGTATATGTAGTTATGTATATATATATATAGATATGTAAATATATCTATATAGGTAATATATATATTTATGACTAGATATATATGTATATATATTTAACTGTATAGATATATCTATATATATCTATGTATGTATGTATGTGTATATAAGTATGTATAGGTTTGTACAAGTGAGTGTGTGCGTATATGTGAGTGTGTACAAGTGAGCGTGTGTGCGTATGAGCGTGGGAGTGGGTGTGAGAGAGAGCGGGAGAGGGCGTTTAAGGCGTCTGGCGGCAGTGGGCGTCGTCTGGTGCACGGGTGCACAAACGCAGGCGCGCAAGGGTGTGCGCGGGCACTGGAGCGGGCGCGTGTGCTGCCTTCGTGCGCGGGCAGGAGCGGAAGTGTGGGAGATAGCGCAACGCAGCGCACTGCGTTGCGGGCTGGAGTGGATGCGGGCGAAGATGTGGGCACGGGTGCTGACTGGCTAGAGGCAGTAGCGGCGAGGAGAGTGAGCGCGCGGTGACCGGATAAGTGAGAAACTCCCCGATCACCGCACTGTAGCTACAGTGTCGCGCTGAGAGGCGTGAACAGTAGCTACAATGCCCCGCGCGATGGACAACCGGTTCTGCATGCGCGGGTGCGCTGGAAGGCACCTGCCCGCGTCGAAGGAGCCTGCGGCCGGTCTGTAGGGGCGCGTGCAGTGCTGCGCGGCTGCTGGAGCTCCGGAGCTTAGAGCTTCTGCCAATGGCGATGGTGCTCAGCGATGGAAACAGAGAATGAAACCACCACGCCCACCTGCTCACGAAGGAGCTGGGCGGTGGTGGAACTCACAATGGTGGTCGTGGGACCACTGTGAGCTTGCTCCTGCCCGCAGTGTGTCTCTTCAGTGCGAAGAGAGACTGCATATGGAGGGGAGAGGGGAGGAAGATGGCCTAGAGAAAGGTGTCTGCTGGTGTGTGTTCCAGGCTCCCTCTCGCAAGGAAGATGGCCAGGCTTTTTAAAGAAGCAGGAGCCTGCCACAGCCATGCTGCAGGTGTGGATGACCAGCCATGCTGTAGGGTAGAGGAATGGTGCGAAGAGATGCCAGCCCCACGCCCTGAGCCACGCGAGGGAGACGATTTCAAAGTCAAAATAAAAATAAATGAAGGTGAAATTGCGAGACAGCACTTGAAGATGTTATTTACATGGCCAATTATTCGCATTGTCCTCCCCTCTCAAATAAATGCATACAAGTGTCTTTTTTTACAAATGCAACTATAGCCACCTAATATGCAATGGCAGTGCTAGGAAATTACACAAGATGGCATATTTGTTGGTGTATTTTTGCTATGCAATCATACCCCCATGCCTATCTTTTGCTAGTCCCTAGCAAGCATTTTGTATTGTATTTAGAAATGATCTTAAGCTGAAGATTTTCTTCTAAGGCAACATGGGTGTGCTTATTTGTTGGATATTATGAGATCCAATTGCAGAGAAGACTACCAGTACTTTAAGTCTTATGTGACATAGACCATCTCTCGAATAACTTGGACTCTTGATATTTAGACCTTAAGTACGATTTCCAAGACTCAGGAGATTTTTGCCGTACTCGATAGCTCAAGAGATTATAGTTTGGGCATAGTGAAGGATCAAGACTGACCAGATGAACATTAAGACTCAAGCCCAGGGTTTCACGAATCTTTAAGTGCAGGTTGGTCCCAATTTCAGCTCGTGTCTTCGAATTGACTGTTAAAAAGATGACGGAAAACTCAACTCCCATTTTATCACATTTGTGGCTCAAAGAATATATGGTAGAAATAGGGTATTTGTAACTTGCCCTGAAAAACTTTTTAGGGAGAAGACTTTACAGATATTTGTGAGATATACTGACTTATTTGCACAGATTTTTTTTTTTTAAAACAAGTGTCAGTATATCTCTTACAAGTTTTTTTGAAGGAGCACACTTTTCTTTTGGTGGGAGAGTTTCTTTTTGGCGGAAAGAGCTTCTCCTAGACACAAGACTAAAACATGGGATAAAAAGTCTACCTGCGCGCACAGGTAAGGACTCCACCTTCCCTCATGAACACTAGGGTTGGATCTTATGTTCACCTGGTCTTTCTTGATATGTGTAGTGTGAACCAAGATTACTGAGGCTCTCGAGTAGAAGCAAACCAACGAATCCTATACTGATGTCTCAGGTACAAGAATACATCCTTAGTTAGGAGAAATTTCGATCTATCTTGTCAATTCTCAAGTGAATTAAGTCGAGCCTGAGCGAATCAAGCTTCTATGGCCTGGAAAGTCTTCAAAACAGTGGTTGAATATCCATAAACACTTATTGTATTTTTGTTTCAGCCTTCAGATCATTACTAAACACCCCCCCCCTTTTTTTCTTTTTTCTATTCTATGTACAAATTTATAGATGGATAGAAGCTGCATGATACCATATAATACCCAAATCCTATGGATGCCTATCCACCCCCCTATGCCAAATGATGCCATGTCATCATATGCATGCAGGGTATGGTAGAGGAAGGTCCAAAGATCGGGAAACGAGAGCTGAGGTGCAGGATATATAGCAGGGTAGTAGGGTGGGTGGATGGTGGGTGATAAAGTGAAAAGGTGCGAAGTGAAGTGTATGTGATAGTGAAGGAGTGTTGCTGGGGTGCCTCCCAATGAGCGCTGAATTTAACGTCCCCAGCTGGACTTAGGATGAGGCACGAAATTAGTTACCCCCCAGCAGGGCAACAGTTTCTCCAACGGGGGCAGGTTCATGAGTAAGATAAGGTTTAAAACGTTGCCCATTGACCGTAAATTTATGCCCAGATTTGGGATCTTCAATTTCAACGGCCCCGTTGGGAAATGGCCTCGAGACCAGGAAGGGATCAGTCCATTTGGACTTCAATTTCCCAGAAAAGAATTTGAGCCGGGCGTTCTAAAGCCAGACTTGCTGAGATGACTCAAATTCCTTCCGCCGAATACGGTTGTCGTGAAAAGCCTTAGTGCGTTGCTTGAAAGTTAAGGCAGAATCATAGGCTTCACGACGGAGCTCTTCCAGCTCTTAGAGTTGGAGTTTCCTTTCTCGACCACACAAGTCTGGGTCGAGGTTACATTTGCGAACCGCCCAATAAGCGCGGTGCTCCAACTCCACGGGTAAATGACAAGGCTTCCCGTAAACGATTTTATAAGGAGACATACCTAGGGGAGCCTTGAAGGCGGTCCGATATACCCAAAGTGCGTCAATCAGCTTGCTGGACCAATCCTTACGGTCAGGCCGAACCGTTTTCTGGAGAATTTGCTTGATTTGTCGGTTCGACACCTCCGCCTGGCCGTTCGTCTGAGGATGATACGGAGATGCGATAAGATGGTGGACTCCATATTTTCTCAAAAGTGCCCGAAAAGAAGCATGGGTAAAATGACTTCCAACATCCAAGATAATGGCTCGAGGGATCCAAAAGCGTGCACAAATGTGGTCTTTGACAAATCCAGTGGATATGACATGGTCAGCATGGCACGTGGGAATAGCCTCGATCAATTTCGAAACATAATCAACAGCCACGATGATGTATTCGAAACCATTGGAAGGAGGAAAGGAACCCATGAAATCGATTCCCCAAATGTTGAAAATTTCAGCAGCTAGGATGGGTTGTAAGGGCATCATGTCATGATGTTACATTGACCCTAACAACTGGCACCTAGTGCAATGTTTGGCATAATTGTGTGCATCCTGGTGAAGGGAGGGCCAAAAGAAACCGCACTGCAACACCTTGGCTGCAGTTTTCCTCCCAGAGAAATGGCCTCCGCAGGCCTGATCGTGGCAGAAGGATAGCACACTGGGGAATTCACTGTCGGGAATACAGCGACGAATTATCTGATCAGCACCTATTCAAAAAAGAAGTGGATTATCCCAAAAATAATACTTTGCTTCTGCAATGAGATGCTCGCGCTAGTTTTTAGGCCAGCCACGTGGAAGGGAACCAGAAGCAAGGTAACTGGCAATGTCAACATACCAAGGTCCACTTGCCACATTAATTGCCAATAAGTGCTCATCAGGAAAAACCTCGTTGATCGGCAGGGTAAGTCCAATCTGGTCAAGGTCTAGTCTCGAGAGATGATCAGCCACAACATTCTGGGCTCCGGCCTTTTCGCGAATCTCAATGTTAAATTCTTGGAGCAGAAGGATCCAACAAATCAGTCTAGGCTTGGCATCCTTCTTGTGCATGAGATGGCGAATGGCCATGTGGTCAGTGAATACAATAACATGCAAGCCCAGAAGATAAGAGCAGAATTTCTCCAACCCAAAGACGACCGCCAGTAGCTCTTTCTCAGTGGTAGTATAATTACACTGGGCCTCGTCCAACGTCTTACTGGCGTAGTACACCATGAAGGGGTGTCTATCGCGTCTGTCCCAGGATGGCTCCGACTGCAAGGTCGAAAGCGTCGCACATGAGTTCAAAGTCGAGGGACCAATCAGGTGGCTGGAGAACATGGGCGTTGATGACAGCCTCACGCAGCTACGTGAATGCTCGTATGCAGTCGAGGCCCATATCAAAGGGTACGTCGGTCGATAAGAGATGAATTAAAGGTCGAGAAATCTTGGAGAAGTCTTTGATGAATCTCCTATAGAAACCGACATGTCCCAAGAAGGAGCGGATTCGTTTGACAGAGCCAGGCACAGGTATATCAGCAATTACAACAAGCTTAGCACTGTCAACCTCGATACCCTTATCAGAGACGATATGCCTGAGAACAATTCCCTCGTGTACCATAAAATGACTTTTTTCCCAGGAAAGCACGAGGTTCACATCAATACATCTCCTAAGGATATGGGTCAGGTTGACAAGACAGTCATCAAAAGAGGGTCCAAAGATCGAAAAGTCATCCATGAAAACCTCGAGAAAGTCACCCACCATGTCATGGAATATCGCCAGCATACATCTTTGGAAAGTTGCTAGCGCGTTACAAAGTCCGAAAGGCATCCTTCTAAATGCAAAGGTGCTGAAGGGGCAGGTAAAGGTGGTTTTCTCTTGGTCCCGGGGGTCAATTGCCACCTGGTTATATCCTGAGAATCCACCCAGGAAACAAAAAAATTTATTTCCTGTTAACCGCTCCAGGATTTGGTCGATAAAAGGTAGTGGAAAGTGATCTTTCTTAGCTGCAGTATTCAGTTTCCTATAATCTACACACACTCTCCAAGATGTAGGAGTGCGTGTAGGGATGGATTCGCCCCTGTCATTGACATGGATGGTGAGTCCCACCTTTTTGGGCACGACGTGAATTGGACTCACCCAGGGGCTATCGCTGATCGGGTAGATTATACCTGCATCCAACCACTTAATAATTTCCTTTTCAATGACCTCCTGCATGTTAGGGTTGAGATGTCGCTGCATCTCGCGGGAAGGTCGAGCCTCCTCCTCCGTATATATACGGTGAGTGCAGTAGGAGGGGCTAATGCCAGTTAAGTCTGATAAAGACCATCCAATGGCTGCCTTGTGTTCCATAAGGACCTTTGTTAGTTTGCACTCTTGCTCCCTAGTCAATTTTGAACTAATGATTACGGGGAGCGTTTCATTTGGTCCCAAGAAAACATACTTAAGCGAATCAGGCAACTCTTTTAACTCGGGAGTGGAGGGTGAAAGATCTGGCATTCCTTGGAACGAGAGTGTCCCAAGCGGATCAGAAGAAAACAAGTCAGGAGGAAGAAGTTGGCCCTCAGTTTGGCCAAGAAGAGGGGCATCTTGGATAGATGGATCCAAAAAGGGATAGCTCCAGTGAGTAGTATGTGGGCTCAAGGTCCCAGTGTGCAGTTGCAATTCCGCCTAATTTGGCGGGAAAGAAAGGGTAATTCGGTCTTCAAGAGTGCGGACCAGCGGTGAGTAGCCCGAATATGACTCAGACCACGAGGTATGGGAAGTGGAGAAAACCTCGTCAGAAGTCTGGTCAGGAGAAGGTACGGGAGAAGGGAGGGATGGGGGAACGTCACAATATGTGTTGGTCAAGCAATCGTCTATGTTTAAAGGCAATCCACAACAGTCAGAATAGGTCTCAATTAGTCCGATACATGCGTTGACGGCCATGTCCTCGTCAGACATGTCATCCTCAATGCAATCGCAATCGAAGTTCTTGGCTGCCTTAAAGATGTCAAGCTTGAGCTTCTCAGATCCAACGGCAATCTCAATACGGACCGACTCGCAGTCGATATGGGCACGGGCTGTGGCCAAGAAAGGTCGACCAAGGATGATCGGACAATCAGAAAGTGAGCTAGGAACTTCCATATCCAAAACAACAAAGTCAACAGGAAACAGAGACTGTTGACCCTAACCACCACGTCTTCCACCACACCCTTTGGTATTTTGACAGAAGGATCTGCCAACTGTAACGTGACAAGGGTGGGTTTCAGATTTCCTAAGGAAAAATTTCTCCAGCATGATGGTTGGTATAAGATTGATGGAAGATCCTAGATCAAGCAGGGCACGGTTAAAATTGCAGCCTTGGATGCTACAAGAAATAAGCGGTGTGCTTGGATCTTTCTACTTTGGTGGTAGGCTTGACAATATAGCACAACTCGCATGAGGTGAGAGAACCACCGGATTCTTTATTTTCTTTGACTGTCGCCTGGGTGTAGTGTAGTATTTGAAAAATCGGGTGACAGTAGGTTTGTGGTCAATAGCCTCTAATAGGGGTACCTTGATTTCAACATCCCTGAATAAATTACATTGGTTATCAAAGGCATGCGTATCCTTTTTCTTGCCTTTTGGCTCCCTCAGTAGAACCTCAAGGAATGGGACCGATTCTGGCACTAGTTTGGGTGTATCGTTCTCTCGCGAATGCGGTGCGCATCCCGAATTAGAGGGCGATGAAAAAGATTTGCTAGGATTAGGTCGAGGCGGATCGACGGTTTGCTTACCGCTCGTAGTAATCGCATTGGACGTTGCGGGTCCAGTGGGATCATAAGGCGGAGGAGCGTTTACAATAGGGACATAAGGCTGAGGTGCTGCAACGGGATTAGCCTGAAATCCCGGTGGAATGCTCGGAGCCTGCATACTCTGATGAACTTTCCCCTGAGAAGGTCGTACATGTGGTTGAGGGCCACGGGGTACGAAATTTCGCGGGTTGGGAATAGGTCGGGCTGGAAGAGTGCCCTGAGATCGAGTCGCCATGCGTAGTTGACTAATCTCAGCATTCTGCTGCACCAATTGGTGCTGAAGAGAGGTCATGTTCTCTTCATGGCGCTTAGACATTTCCGTAATCATTCGCATCAATTTATCAAGAGAACTTGATGCGTGTTCTGTTTGCAGTTTGTAAGGACCCGAGGGCGGATTTGCCACAGGATTAGATAGGGCCCTTGGGATGACGGGTGCGGACAATCGCATTGGCCCACTCACAGGGTTTTAGCACTGCGGGTTATAGGACCATGCGAAGTTCGGATGATTTCGCCACCCTGGGTTATAAGTAGCAGAGAACAGGTTATTCCCCAAGGCGCAAGCGTCTTCTAAGCTAGAAGACGAGTCCGCATGTAAATATGCATCTGAGAACACGGAGGCTTGGTCTTCCGTGTCAAAATACCGGCTTGCAGAAGCTAGATCCACATGACTTACCGAATCGCTCAGCGCGACACTCGATAAGGAAGATTTCATGGGGTTTTTGGGGATAAGCCTGGCATTTGAAGGATTAGGACTGTGACGTAGTGGTGAGGTGGGGTGTTTGCCATAGAGCGGGTAGGATTGGCCAGATGCTCGTCCAGCTTCTTGTGCACGACGGAGACTTCATCCAATTTTTGTGCGATAAGGCTAAGATCAGTGGATGAATGGGAGGGTCCCATGTCAACTTCGTGAACATTACAGGGCAGGCTGGTACGATTAAAGGCGACAATGGAGGCATTGTTCATTGAGTTTTCGCTCATGTTTTCAAATAATTCAAATGCTCCATTCTCATCTTTATTCATGAAATTCCCTCCGCAGGAGGCGTCTGCAATCTGCTTCAAAGTTACATTTAGCCCATAAAAGAAAATCTGAGCTATATGCCACTTAGGCAGACCGTGGTGCGGACACTTCAGCAGGAGGTCATTATACCTCTCCCAAGCCTCAACAAACTGCTCGCCGTTTTGTTGCGTAAAGGAAGTTATAGCACGGCGAAGAGCATTGGTTCCCCCGATTGGGAAGAATTTCTTGAGAAATGCTATTCGCATCTCTTTCTAAGAATGGATGGTTCTCCCAAGGATGCGTAACCATTGCGACGCTTTATCCTGCATTGAAAACGGGAACATTTTCATGAGGACAATTGATAACCCGATGTTTCTTGGTTTAACTGTTTCAGCCAATCGGGTTAGGTCTTCCAAATGGAGAAAAGGATCTTCACATTCAAGACCATGGAAGTGGAAGTTAATCAGGCCAATTATATAGGGTTTCAATTCAAAATCGTCCCTGCCCAAGGAGACCCGAATTTGTCCTATGGTCTCTGTAGCAGCGGGATTTTAATAAGAGCTAAGAGACCTAGGCTCCTCCCATTCGGGAGGGTTCTGCATTTCCTCCAAGGTTTCCCTAATGACTTCAATCTGTTCATTATACATTTCCATTTGGGCTTGGAAGCGGGTTATGGGGTCCATGGCTCCACCACCTGGTGGGTTTTGAGGGCGGTTTCCTCCCTCGGGATTTGGGGGTGGGCGTGCAACCATGTTTGTGGAGGAGGATGACGATTCGGCTTCTTTCCTAAAATTATCAGACAATTCAAAAAATTCAGGGTTTTGTGACCTCCTCCCAAACATGCACTACCGCAGGAAGAATTGAGGGGATAAAAAGGGAAAAGGAGATGAGAGAAATGATGCCGCAAAGGTACACTTGATGACAAATCAAGGCAATCAGAGTCCTAACCTCTACAGTGTGCCCTTAGACATAAAGATCTAATTGACCTACTATCACAACCTATGGAACCACAAGATAATGTAAAGAGAAAATCAAAATGTTGGGGTTGAAATATTCGGGATCACATCCAAGGCACTTGAAAGGTCATGATGGGGTTGGAATCAACTCAATTCCAAGTCTCCCTACCAAAAATGTGATCCCGAATTGCGGATAAATGAGGCAAGGAGGGATGGCAATCAATCTACTTAATTTTGCCTCAAAGAATACTTCACACGACGAAAGATTTAAGAATCAAGATTCTTGGATCTTCGCTATGCGAAGTTTGGCGGGAAATCCTGGGGCGGTGGGAGTGATGGCAAACAATCAAGCAAGTGATTTTTAATCCACTTGCCCCCAAGAAATCCCAAGAAGTTTTTTTTTTTTTTAAGGTGACAAGTTGACATAAGTTGCTAAGAGAGAGACCTACCTTTTCAGCAATGTGAGCAAACCTCCAGTGTGGCGTCGACGACTTCACGCTCTCATTCCCACCTTGGATCTGTCCACGTCTCTGACTTCCTATGCTTGCCTCCTCCTTGCAACTAGTTTACCTGCATACCAACAAACAAAAACACCCGTGAAGAGAAGGGTGTGAGAAGAGAAAATTAAAGGAATGGAGTAGAAACTTACCTTAATGCATACCTCCCCGGCAACGGCGCCATAAAAAGGTGTGTCAGAACTCGAACAGGTTGTGTTAATATGGTGAAATTATCGTTGAAGTGAGTATAGTGGTTAACTTAAATCGAGCCTAACCATCTTTTTACAAAATTTTTAACCTGGCCTACTTAATTTTATCTTAGTCACTTTTAGGCCCAGGGTCGAACTCAGGGAGGCGGGAATTAAAGGTGAAATAAGTTTTTACACCTTTCCTACAATGAATCTCTTCCGTGCGTTTATTATGTTTTTTATTCTTTTTTATTTAAGATTTTTTTTTGTTGATAATATTATCCATGAGATACATCCTCAAAATCAGGTCCTTGGCTTCGAGCCAAATTGTTCTTGGCTTTGAGCCAACTTAGGGTTTCCAAACAACTGGTCCTGCTATTCACAAGACCGAGTACCTGCAAGACAAGGATTATCTTTTCTCTTTTACTCTTTTTTCTTATCTTTTTAATAGCAGGAAACAAAAGAGAAATAAAAACCAGATATGTTACTTGTAGAGAAATAAATATAGTCTATATATATATAGATGTATATATATTATAAATATAGGGGGGTGGAGGTGGAAATGGTGTGTAGCACAGTGTCGAGTTGGTCCACGTCTAGGAAGACGCAATCAACAAGACGAAGTGCCGCGTAGAGTGTAGGATGGATGTGTGGAGTGTGTGCGGAGGCGCTTTCTTTTTGCGGGTATCGGGGAATATCAACAACTGATGCAGATATTCCCGCGATATAACACGTGGAGTGACTAGTGCGTATGGATACAGGTAGGTGATGTGTATGTAAATATATATATCTGTGTGTGTGTGTGTGTGTATAGATAGTGTTGTAACTATATAGGTGTATATGTAGTTATGTATATATATATATGTATGTATGTAGATATACTTACATATAGTTGTATAGGTATTAATATATATATAGGTGTGTACAAGTGAGTGTGTACACGTGAGTGTGTACAAGTGTGTGTGTGCGTACGAGTGTGGGAGTGGGTGTGAGAGAGAGCGGGAGAGGGCGTTTAAGGCATCTGGCGGCAGTGGGCGTCGTCTGGTGCGCGGCCGCACAGATGCAGGCACGCAAGGGTGCGCGCGGGCGCTGAAGCGGGCGCGCATGTTGCCTTCGTGCGCGGGCGGGAGCGGAAGTGTGGGAGAGCGCAACGCAGCGCACTGCATTGCAGGCGGGAGTGGACGCGGGCAAAGACGCGGGCGTGGGCGCTGACTGGCTGGAGGCGGTCGCGACGAGGAGAGAGAGCGCGCAGTGACTGGATAAGTGAAAAACTCCCCGGTCACCGCACTGTAGCTACAGTGTCGCGCTGAGAGGCGTGAACAGTAGCTACAGTACCGTGCGCGATGGACAATCGGTTGCGGCCGGTTCTGTGTGCCCAGGCGCGCTGGAAGGCGCCTACGCACGAGGAAGGAGCCTGCGGCCGGTCTGCAGGGGCGCACGCGGTGCTACGTGGCTGCTGGAGGCTGCTGTGCTACTGCTGAAGCTCCGAAGCTTGCAGCTTCTGTCAATGGCTATGGTGCTTAGCGATGGAAACAGAGAATGAAACCACCACGCCCACCTACTCACAAAGGAGCAGGGCGGTGGTGGAACTCACAGTGGTGGTCGTGGGACCACTGTGAGCTTGCTCCTGCCCGCAGTGTATCTCTTCAGTGCGAAGAGAGACTGCGTATGGAGGGGAGAGGGGAGGAAGATGGCCTGGAGGAAGGTGTCCGCTGGTGTGTGTGTTCCAAGCTCCCTCTCGCAAGGAAGATGGCCAGGCTTTTTAAAGAAGCAAGAGCCTGCCACAGCCTTGCTGCAGGTGTGGATGACCAGCCATGCTGTAGGGCAGAGGAATGGCACGAAGAGATGCTAGCCCCATGCCCTGAGCCGCACAAGGGAGACGATTTCAAAGTCAAAATAAAAAAAATGAAGGTGAAATTGCAAGGCAACACTTGAAGAAGATGTTATTTACATGGCCAATTATTCGTATTATCCTCCCCTCTCAAATAAATGCATGCAAGTGTCTTTTTTTACAAATGCAACTATAGCTACCTAATATGCAATGACAGTGCTAAGAAATAACAAATGATGGCATATTTGTTGGTATATTTTTACTGTGCAATCAGAAGCCCATTTACATTCTAAAAATAAAATAACAAAGAAATATAGCTAATCTTCATGAGAGAGGTTAGATTTGGCTTCATTTTCCTTTGCTCTTTATCTTTCAAAGATTCCTACATTGCATATTAGTTTTTTTTCAAAAAAAAAATTATTTGTCAATATTAAAAAATTACTTCTAATCAAAATTAACAATAATCTCCCCTTTTTTTGTAATAACAAAACAAACATTAGCTCCATCAAAATTATTGCTCCCCCTATAAAAAAAACTTATCTCAATATCAAACTTATCCATATTATACATATGTCTCCCCCTTTTTTGGCATTATCAAAAATAAGATATGATAGTTTAAGAGATATGAAGCTTATCAACATATGACATTCTCAAATAGATATCAATTCGAATTAAAAGAGCATAAAGTCATAATAGAACAAGTCACATGATCAAGCAATTCATAAAAGAGTTTGATAAAAGTAGAACCCTAATTGGTGCAAAGTAGCCACCTAAAAATAATATTAAGTCTTCTTCTTTCCTTTGGAGTAGTTAATGAGCCCATATTTGTGGGCTAATTAGCTACTTAAATACCTAGATATTAGATTAATATTGACATATAAATAACATACAATAAGATGTAAATAGATTAGTCTAATTATTCACTTATTTGCATATTTCATGCATTTCATTCATATCTAAATACATTTAGAATTCATTTAGAATAACATGCATTGAAATAATTAGTCTTTCGGTTGCATTATATGCATGTATTAGAATTAATATTTTATGTGAGGGTTTGCAGATAAATAAGCCATCATTTCTTTTCTTATTTTATTAATCCATTTTTGTTTCCTCTCCTTAGCGGCTACAGTGACGACGCCCTTTACTCACTGCTTTGATGGCCGTGAAATAAGGATCTAGTCAACGCAACCGCAGTTACAAGAGAGAGGAGGCAACCAGGCTCGAAGGCCATCATCCCACTCCACCACCGTGCATAGCTTGTAGCTCATCCATTCCACACTGTGGGCCTCTACTGTGACGAGATCTCCTCCATCGTGGACGTGCGAGGTGACAGCCAGCACTGTCGTCTACAGAGCCTCGCATCACCGTGCTTCCACCATCATCTCCTTCATCTTCTTCCTCGTGCTTCACCTGCAACATCAAGAACAAACCCAACATCCACAAACCAACCACCAAACTGCCTCTTGCCTCCTCGCGCCCGACCATGCTGTCACCCCTCCTCAAGCTCCACCATACACAACATAACCAAATCCTCACCATGCACACGCGACCCTCCGGCTCTGCCCACTCCCTCGCGCGGCGTTGCCCTCGCACCAGCAGGTGCTCATCACGTTCCATGCGAATCCCTTATGTAGCAGCTGCAAGCTGCAGCAGCCACTGCTCGATGCCTCGCGCGTAACCCAACGTGCAGCACTATGCTTACCGCCTGCTAGACCACCCCCTGTGCGCAACCGCACGTGCCTCTCCGTGTGTGCACAGCAGCAGCCACCTCCTTGCGTGCGTGCATGCCCCTACACTCCCCTCGCCTCCCCCCGCGTGCCCGTGCGCGCCCCCTCACACGACCTACAGCCACTACAAGCTGCTACTTCACTAGCATACAGAGCAGCCCCACCGACTACTACTCTCCGCCGCCACCAGCTCCGACCACCATCAACTGAGTCCTCACCGCTGCAAGGTGCGGCCTGCCTCCAGCGACCACCGACCAGAGCCTCACCACCGGCCATCTCTCTTGCTGTTCGCACAGCTTAGGGGAAGAAATCCCCTATTTCTTCTCAATTAGTTATTACGGTCCAATGCCATTGCCAAACTTAATTTTCCTCATTTATTGCATATTATAATGCTAATTATTTTGTGAAGATAACCTCCCTCTTTTCTTTAAATGCTTTATCAACATATATGAGCACTACAAGCCTCATTTGAGAGGGATTTTGGCATCGATTCTTCATGACTTTAATTGTGAACATTGATTTCTAGATTTTTGCAATTTCAATAGGCACGTTCTTCCCTATGGACACGACCCGCTCTCTTGAGTGGTTATTTTTACTTTGTGTTCATTGAGAGTTTAGACCACGCAATATATAACGACATTATCAATGTGATCATCTTGTTTAAGCGAAATTCTCTAAATCAGTAGTCAGACTTGAAGTTCTTCATTCGGTCTTCAAGGCAGGAGAGTTGAATGGCATATTGATTGGTAAAGCTCCTTAAATATTCATGATCTTCATGTTGCCTCTTCAATTGTAGCTCCATTCCATCAAACATAGCTTTTTGAAAGGCCTCTTAATTTCCCTGTACATTCTCCCAATAGTACACCAAGTAGCAGTGGAATAGTGGGAATGAGTAGAAGGATGTGAAAGTGTGAGAGGAACTTGTGAAGGAGTAGGAAAAGGATGAGGAGGTGGAGGAGGAGGAACTTCTTCCTCATCTTGTTCTTCTTTATTTCCTTTCTTAAAACCCATAAGAAGCAAAGTAGTGTGATCAAGCTTCTTAACAGATTCATCTACAAATTGGCGCTTTAGGTCAATGTTGAAATGAAGAAGCATGTTAGAAATAAAGGCACCTAATGGAAGGTTCCTACGGTGTGTAGAACTCAAAGTATCTATGATAAGATCACACCAATTCATCTCGGTGCGGTTCAATAGGGCATATAAGATGTAGGCAAGTTCCCTAGAGATGTGATCAAAGGATCCAGATTTCCCATGGAGGTTCCATGAGACAAGTCTAGATAAAAGGCGAGGCACAACCTTAAGATGATGAGATTCTAATTTCATCCCTTCAAAGTAAACATCATCTTTAACTAAAAGTTGTGTAATAGTGGAGAAAGTTACTTCTTTTGCAATGTCCCGCTAACGAACTCCCGAATTAGCAGTGTAAGCAATAGAAGAAATAACCTCATTAGTCACGGTGAAGGATACATTCAACACACTTGACTTAAGGATAGAGGATGTGGGTGTAGAATCATTTACTAGGTTTGCATAGAATTATTTAACAAGCTCGGGAAAAACACCAGGAATTTTGCCACCAAGAGAAAATTCTTCATCAAAGATATGTTGGATGCCTTGGGCATGAAAGAAGGCTAGGAGTCCATAATCCTTGAAATCATCGCAAACAATTGGTCTTCCACACTTAACCTTAAACTTCTCAAAGTTGTTGAGTTTTTGAGAGGCTTTTTTTGTTTAGGCAAAATTGTCCCATAACATTCGGTAGTTCTTCCTTTCAGAAGGTGGGTTACTAGGTTCAGCACTCTTTTCCTTCCTACGAGGCATAATTAGGAATTGAAGAAATAACAAACACACAACAGTGAAAAACATGCTCAACCAAATGTCTGATCAGAAGATCTGACGTCTGAAAGACATAAATCAAACGGCCAAACAGAAAATCAGATGTTTGAAATATTTGAGAGATGGAGCCGAGAAACACAAACGTCTAATTAGGTAACAAGAATGGTAGCCAAGGATGATGACAAATGGTGGTTATTGATTGCTCAACAATTATATGACCTAATCTACCTAAATTAAGTCAAATCTTAACTTAACTTAGGAATAATGCATGCATGAGCAACATATTTTGCATCATAGTTGAATTGTTATCTTTGCAAATAATAATGTCATTTTATGCTCTAACTGAGAGGCAATAATAATTGCAGATGATTCGGGGCCGTGGATGATAAATCCAACCATACGGATCTGAACATAACAACGATCGAAGTCTAACACTTCCGAAATCGTCTTGATCGGACTTTTGCAACATCATATGCAATCTGTAGAAGAGCAAAGGTCAAGGAGCAAGGTGGCACAAATTTGAATCTCAGTTGCCAAATCTGATCGCACGGATGGATCCAGATCAACGATCGCAGTCCAACAAAGTGAGAATCACCTCGATCGGAGACTTGTAGCAGCATCTACAAAAGCAAGAAACAAATACTCAGGATCACGCCACATGGTGCCATCCCAACAGCTCTCACCCCATCGCCTCAGTTGCTAAAGCAAAATGTCGCCTGCTAATTGGTCATCCAACGGTCACGAGTGAGCCACGCCACTAGACCTCCACGCTCTTCATCAAAGGAGGCTTCATCGCAGCCATTGGATCGCCATCAAACGACTGAGAGTACGCAAGCCAGAATTCAAAGGCATGACCATCCACACGTGTAGCGCGTTGGTCACCGCCTTCAACAAGAAACGCGAGACACGTGTTCGAGGTGCGAGGAGCCGAAATCAAAGGCGGTGTTGCGTGCAGCTAAAATTCAGCCATGCAATCTCAATCGAGCGGTGCGAGAACGAGCCGCATGGCACACGATGGAGCGCTGGATCAGGCAGTGCAATAACAAGTGAGGACGCACGGTTAGATGTGCCATTGCACGTGGAAATCAAAGGCGGTGCGACGCACGATCTCAGCCGTCAATCATCGCGATTGAACGGTTGATTTTGAACGCGCGCTCGAGGAGAGAGCAATGGCAGTGGATCAAGTTGCTCTGTGAGGACCACATGGCATGATCTCGCACGTCCACACGCTGGGCGCACGATGGAGGTGCATGGAGGCACATTTTTGACATAATCTGAGCCATTGATCGCCAGATTGACAACCCGTGTTGCTCCAAGTCAATTGCACGGTTTGGGGGCTCTAAAATACCTATTTTGCCCCTTATTTTGGTTATAAAAAGGACCCCAAACCCCTCATTTGAGAGGCATCTCTTCCTCCAGACATCTCACGCTCCCTTCTGCTCTGAAGAGCCTTCTTCCTTCAAGACGTCCAACAAGGCCACCATTAATGCACTGCTGCTGCTACTCCACGCCTCTCCAAAGGTCAACAAGGACCACCCTTGGTGCCCTTGTTTTTGTAGAATAGATAGTTGATTTTTATTTACTCTAGTAGTTCTACTTCTAGTAATTACTGTTCTAGTTATTTTGATTCAGTTCTAATTAGTTTTAGTTATTATTCCTGTCAAGCATTCAAGTCACTTTTGTTATTATCTGAATGGATTTGATTTGTTTTATATCATATATTTATCTTGCTTAGTGTTTTAGTTCTAGTTAGATTAAATCAGTATTAAATCAAGTCACTTTTCTACCTCCCTAAGTTCGATTAGGACTTACCAATCTCATTATATTGGTTTGTCGACGTGTTTTCGTATTATACTATGATGAAATTATTTTCAAAATCGCGATTCCTCGTCTTGACAGTTAGGAAGGTGTTTTATATACATGAAGGAGGATGGTTGTTATGGTATCTTTTTAGGGAAATAAAGTGGTGTGTGGATGTTTTTGGAGGGAAAAATGGGAGAGAAATGAGGAGGTGCCTATGGATGGTAGTTGGTGGTGTTTTTCTTAAAGGGAAAAAAAGGGATCTAGGTGGCGCCATTTTAGGTAGGGGTTGGTGGAGTAGAGAGCTAGGTGGAAGACTTGTAGGAGGAGAGCTTAGTAGCTTAATGGGACTTCCACTACAACTTTGAATTCTAGCCCAAAAACAACAAAATAAAAAGAATATAACAATATTTCCTATGGAACCTCAACAAGAATAAAACAAACCAAGCTTTCTTTGAATTGCAATAGCTATATGCGCAGAGGCGCAAAACCACTAGAAAAATATGCATGTTTTTCTCTCTGAAAGCTCTTGAGGTGTGTTTTGAAGAGGGGGTCGAAGGTCCTATTTATAGGTGTTTTTCGACTTGGTTTGGAAATTATGGAAACACGGCTTTGATCAATTAAAATAAAGATTTAGTCGATCAAAATTGTATTTAATCGATTAAAACAAAGTATTGATCAATTCAATATCGATCGATTAAAATGGTACATTGATCGACTGTATAATTTCAGAAGAAATTTGATCGTTCGAATATTTTTGATCAATTAAATCAAATGCGTTGATCGATCAAAAGAGAATATTACCGTTAGAGGTTTATCGATTGATTAAAACAAGGAGTTAGTCGATCAAGGTCTAGTCGATCAAAAAGGAATTTTGGTTGATCAACAGTAGAATTTACATAGGTTCAAGAGAAAGATTTTTGCGAAAAGCGAAAACTTAAATTTGTTATCTTATTGAGGTTCCATACATAATTCTAGACTCGATAAAAGTAAAACAATCTTTAAGTCCTCTTTGTCCATGATGCATTTGAAAAATGTTGATGACGATGCATCCATGCTTTAATTTGACTTAACCTATAATGGTTAATCCTCAATAAAAACATAATTTTGTTATATCAAAACAAAAGATATTCACATTCTCCCCCTTTTTTATGATAATAAAATTATAATTAAGTATGCATGAGAATGAGAACGCATAGTCAAAATTTTCTCCCTTTTGTTATTAACAAAAAGTTTTAAGCAATATAATTGACAAGTAAATGTTACTCCCCCTTTTTGAATTTTTTATGCAATTCATGACATCCTGCTATATAATTTAGAGAATTATAAGCATGCTAGGTAGGCTACCTAATGTCAAATTTCTAATAAGCAAGATAGATAGCCAACATAATTTCCAATTTCTGACAAGCAAGATCTTAGGAGTACTATCAAAGTAAAGTTTAAACGATGTTTTCTCAAGGATAGGTTTAATAGAAGCCCTATTTTGGATATAACAAGCAGAGTTTACAGTCTCAGCCCAAAATATTGAGATACCTTTGACTCGCACAGCATGGTGCAAGCACACTCTTGCAGGGCTCTATTCTTTCTTTCTACAACACCATTTTGAGGAGCTACTATAGGAAAAACAAATTCTTGTTTTATTCCGCAAGCAAAGTAGAGAATTTGGAATTTTTCATTTTCAAACTAGCTTTCTTGATCACTCCAAATCCTAGTGATGGATAGGCCAGATTCGATTTAAATTCTCTTGGCTAATTTTCTAAATTCCTTGAAAGTATAATCTTTAGATCTTAAGAATAATACCCAAGTGAATCAGGAAAAGTCATCAATCATGACAAGATAGCATTTGCACCTGTAAAGACTTGTTCTATTCTGAGCCCTTTAAGACGTCTGGACAGTCGGTCAGACATCTTGACCCCTTTCCAGACGCCTGGAAATTGAAAATTTGTACGTAGCTTCGCGTCTGTGCACTAGCTGCGTGCAGGCTGCCCTTTATCCTCTATTCTCTTTCTTCTTTCTTCCCCACAGAACCCTAGCGCACCCTTATATAAGACCCCCCTCCTCTCCTCCCCACTCCACCACAACCACCTTCCTTCCCCTCCACTGCAGCGAGAGGGGCGAGCGCGAGAGAGAGCGACGACGAGAAGAGGCGACGTGAAGAGAGGAGGAAGAGCTTGAGCTCGCGAGCTCATGAGAGTTCACCGGAGGACGCACGGCCAGAGCGACGCGTGCGGGAGGAGCACGTCGGAGGAGACAACCCCGACACTTTGCTGCAACCGGAGCTGCATGCGAGGAGAGGCCACGGCTGCGCGTGGCGAGGAGCAGGAGATCGTTCTGGTTCTGAGATTTTCCCAGAATCAGACGCCCAGTGACGACACCGGACGTCTGAAAGCAGAACTTCGCGAATGTACGTTCCTCTTGCGGTTACAGCCATGCAAGCTGCACCGCAACTACGATTTGCGTGCCTAAATATAGCTGATTCGGCTGTCGCGTGCAGGGATAGCGTCGGGAAGGCGCGGGGCACGCCTTCCCACACATTTCGGACGTCTGGACAGCTTACCAGATGGCCGAAAGCACTTCCAGATGACTGGAGGAGAGGTCGGACGTCTGGAGTTGGGTCCAGACGGTCAAAAAGGGGTTCTAGACGTCTAAAGTCGACGTAGGAACCTGAGGTGAGACTCTAGTTACTTTCAAGACGTCTGGACCTTGTGCCAGACATCTGATTTAGGTCTGCGGTCCTGTTTTGACCCGTTTAGGGTCCGCTGAGGTCCATTTTACGCAAACAAGATATCGGTGGATTCCTTGCGAGTTCCTCTACTTGTTAGAAAGCCTTTTATACTATTCTGAACATTCCATTGTGTTATGTTCCATGGTATAGGATTTCAATCTATTGCATGTTAGGGGCCTGCAGAGGCACGTGAGCCTGCTGTTCGAGCCCCTAATACTCCTGGATTGTCTGGTAGAGTGGTTTCCCTTGTTTTAATTATAAAACATGAATGCATATGTGAAATTAGATAACTAGAAACCTAGGATATGGCATGAATCCTAGGACGAGAAGTACTTGCACTATTTGTATGCGTATTTAAGATTGCAGTCATAAATGAATGAATAGAAATGTAAATAGCTGCCTGTTAATAAATACGAGCTACCTATGAAATGTGAAATGCATGTGCTAGTTAACAGTTACCTGTGACATTACTTGTTGTATATGTTAAATGATGGAAATACGAGCTGCATGTGTATAATATGAGAATGGAAATGTGAATGATGAAACCTGGTATGAAATAACATGATGAATACGAGCATGAACCCTACGGGAAATTAGGAGTAGAGCTCCTGTGGATAAATAGAATGAATCTGAAAATGTGAGTGGGAAGTGTGCTGACCCTTGAGTACGTGGTACCAAGGAGAGCGACTGTCCCCTATTTAGTGTAGAGCGAAGCTAGCCGCCCTTGGGTTGGGACCCGGGGTTATGATTGGCAACTCTACATCGACTTCTTTAGCCCTCGCGTACACTGTACCGGGGAGAGCTACTAGTGTAGGGAGAGAGCTAGCCACCCTACGGGGCCCGAGGTTCAGCTAGCCACCCCACACCGAATTGTTAGGCCTACTGGACAAACCAGGGTAGTTAGATGAGGTTGCGCAGAGTGTGGAGGGGCAAGACCCCTGTTTGGTTGTAAGGGGCTAGACCCCTGTTACTGAGAGGGCTAGGCCCTATACTGTTCCGTGCTATACTGTGGACGTACCTGCTAGCGGAAACGACTGACCACGTACCAGTGCAGGGTAGCTACTCGTGCGCTTATCGTGCGTGCCGTATTCACCACTACGTCTGTCCGTGACCTCGGGGTGGTTGACTGGGTGTAGGATCACCACGGGGACTTTTCCGACCAGGAGAGCACCATGTGTGCCTTCTACTCTTCGGAAAAGACTGCAATCAAGATTGTTCCCACAAGGAACATACGAGATCAAGAAAGAATTCTGAAAGTAAACCAATGGGTGAAAAGAAATAACTTGTAAAATAAAATAATTGGAAAAGATAAAATTACCTGTCAGCTTTTACTACTTTAGTTAGTTGGTTACCACTTTACTTAACGTTCGCTGACTCCGTTTACTTAAAACCCTTTTCAAGTCCAGGTGTTGAGCAGCCCGAATCATCGGCTGTAAAGATGCTGGGCCCAGTCGAGCCTAGCAGTAATTCCTGTAGTGGTTGTACTTTCTTTTTGCTAGTGAGTTAAACTGTTGTTACCGTTTTTGTTTCTGTACTTTGTTCTACTTTACTGTTGTGGTGGTGATATGTACTGTTAACAGCTTTTATTTCCTTTACTGCTTGTACTCGCTTACTATTAGTTACTTAGCATAGTGAATGTGATTTACTTTCCTGCTTTTTGGTTATTTCTTGTTGGACAACTGGGTCTTGGGATTAGTCGAGTCGAGCCAGTCTCGTGTCCTGTAGGGATTCGGGAACCGGGTCGTAACAACACCCATTTAGACTTTCAGACTTGGTTGATCCGAAGAGATTTAAGTGGATCAACTCAAGTGGCTTGAAAGTAGTAACCATGTTTTTCAGTTTGACAGAAGTTTTATGTAGTTTTCCTAGTTCACAAGATCAACAGAGATCTTGTTTTCTAAAGGAAATCTCAGGCAAGCCTCGTACTAAGTCGTGTCTCACAAGCCTGTATATATTTCGCATGTGAACACGACCGAGTCAACGATGCTACAATATTGACTCATCCTTTGATGCAACTAAACAATTAAGATTTGCATTTATCAAAGTCAATAGTATAAATGTCTTTTGATCTGTCTCTGATCAAAAAGATTTCCTTTGAATTTTTATCCCTAATTTTAAAACCTTTTGATGTAAAAGTGACTTTATAGCCTTCATCACAAATCTAACTTATACTAAGCAAGCTATGTTTTAGGCCATTAACAAGATGAGCATTATCAAAAGAGATCTTAGAGTTACCAATTTGGCTAATACCAGTAATATGACCCTTGTGGTTGTTGACAGAGGTAATTGAACCACCTTCCTTGTAGTTGAGGTTGAGGAACAGGTCTTCTTCTCTTATCACGTGCTTCGAACAACCGCTATCCATAGCCTATCTTCCTTTTCCTTGGACCTGTCATTAGTTTACGTATGTGAGGTCCAATATTTCTTCTTACAACTACAAGATGTCCATTTTTTTGTTGATAGATCCAATCTAAGTACTTTATTAGTCCTTGATAGTTTCCTACAAAACAAGATTCCAAGAGTCTTTTTGGTACCCATTTTCTTTTGAGTCCAAATTTGTTTGCAGGTGCCTGTTTAGGTGTGGACTTATTCTTGGCCTTAGGACTAAAGAAAATTTGTGTGTCAGTTTGTGAAGTGGATGCTTCATGATCATTATTAGGAATGTATCTTAACCCAAATTTGGTAATGGTTTGGGTTGGTGTACCTAATAGCTTTTCTAAGTTGACTCTTCCTTTAGTAAACTTTGCTACATCATTTACAAGGGCAATAGAGTTCTATTTTAGTTTTCCTAATTTTATTTGAAATAAGTCAATGTGAGCTTTAAGAGTAGTGATCTCTTGAGAGAGTTGTTTATTTAGAGATTCAACACTATTTCTTAAATCAATTTTTTCATGTAGATCTTTTGTTAATTTCTTATTAGCTACTTTTAGTGCTTTAGCTAAATCATACAGCTCATAAAATACTTCTAATAATTCATCACAAGTAAAAGAAGATATCTCATCTTCAATTGCCATAAGACAGCAGAGTGCTTCTTCACTTGATGTGACTTCGCTCTCTTCTTCCGAGTTTATATCACTATCATCCCATGTTACTTGCAGAGCCTTCTTCCTTGCTTCATGTCTGGGAAATTTTCGAACCTTTTTTCTCTCATTCTCTTTCTTAAGTTGAGGGCATTCCTTTCTCATGTGCCCTTTCTTCTTACAGCTATAGCAGATAACTTGATTTTCTTGAGGTTCTTCCTTCTTCCTTTTCCAACTCTTTCTATTCTTCAAGAACCTCTTGAATTTTCCAGAGAGAAGAGCTATATCCCCTTCGTCCTCCATTTCTGATTCATCATATCGATGTCTGCTTTAAGAGCAAGATCCTTCTTTTTCCTGCCCTCACCTTCATGTTCCTTCATGTGTTCGAGTTGAACTTCATAAGCCATTAGGCTACCTATGAGATCATCCAACTGAAGCATTGAGAGATCCTTTAATTCTTGAATTGCGATTGTTTTTGTTTCCCAGTCGCTTGTGAGTGAACGAAGTATCTTGCGAACCAAACCCTCATTCGTGACTGTGTGATCCAGGTTTCTTAAAGAGTTGATGATGGCAGTGAATCTCATATACATTTGCTTGATGGTCTCCCCCTTTTTCATGCAAAAAAGCTCATACTTCTAGGTAAGGAGATTGACTCGAGTCTCCTTTGCTTTTGAAATCCCTTCATGAGTGACTTCAAGAATGTTCCAGATCTCGTAGGTGGTTTTGTAAGTAGAGGCTGTTGAATTCTTCTTTGGATAGACCACAAAAGCTAGCATTCATGCCTTTTGCGTTGTGCATGGCTATCTTCTTTTGGTCTGTTGTGATGGCCACTCCTCTGGTTTGGACTACTTAGACCTTATCATGTCCCATACTTCGTAATCAATAGATTCCAAAAATATTTGCATTCTGGTCTTCCAATACCCATAGTTGGTGCCATCGAATAATGGTGGTCTGACAGTAGATTGATCCTCAGTGTATACCTCAGAGGCTTTTGACATTCTGACTGGAATAGAATAGGGCTCTGACACCAGATGTGAGTACGTGCTAAGCCTAAGGGATGAAGTATAAACTAGAGGAGACTGAATAATGTAATATCTATGTAAAATAGAACTTAAAAAATAATTCACCATAAATCAAAATGAATAAGTACAAACTAGAAAAATAACATTTGATTTAGAGTGAAAACCCTTCTAGGCGAAAATCACTACTGTAACGAATGTGTGCCCCAGACGTCTTTTAAGACGTCTTGGAGGTGGCTCAGACGTCGTACAAGACGTCTGGGATAACAACCAGACGTCTGATAAGACGTCTGGGATAGTTTAAAGACGTCTGGAAATCCGTTATTTTCGACACACGCGAGTCGCCTGCGCGCCTGAGCGCGCAGACCGCTTTTTCCCCCTTTTTCTCTCTGCGGCTGCAGGCGGCCTGCCACCTCCTCTCTCCTCTCCGCGCGGCGTTAAAAGGGGCGCGCCTCCCCTCCCGTCTCCACCGTCTTCTTCTTCTCCATCCTGTGCGCGAGAGCGAGCGGACGCGAGGGCGGCAGCGGCGGCCGCAGTGAGCGCGGGGGTGCGGCGTGCGAGGGCGGAGCTCTGCCGTGGGGGCGAGCTCGCCGGAGCGGCTTGGCCGGCTGGCGGAGGGCGCAGGGGGCGCGGAGCGACGCGGAGAGGGACCTACTGCAGTCTGAGCAGCAGGAGCGCGAGGCGCGACGCGGGCGGCGTCGCGAGCGGAGGCCGAGCAGGGTCCTGATTCTGGAAAAATTTCCAGAATCAGACGTCTGGATTGATAGCCAGACGGCAAGGTCGACGTCTGTAAGATCATACAGACGTCTGAAAGGTGAGTTACGCCTTCTTCTTCCTTCTTGTCGACTGACCGTACTGAGGGAGGGGGTTGGCTGTGCGCAGGTTCGCTGATTCGCCATCCTTTGCCAATCAGACGTTTGCAAGTTGTACCAGACGGCGGGAGTGACCTCCAGACGTCCTGAGGGACCATCGGACGTCTGGGATCTAGGAAAGAAATCCCTGCAGACTTCTGGACGTCTGGGAAACCACGCTGAACAGGTAATTCTCTGATCCACCGTTTAAGACGTCTGGAGGGAGTTCCAGACGTCTGATTTTGCACAGTATCGTCTTTTTCGACCCGTTTAGGGCCCGTTCGGGCTCCGTTTTCCGCGATTCGAGTTGCGTTCTCTTCAGAATTAATTCCTCTACTCGTCTACAGTAGCTATACACTGTTTTGAGACACTCCTTGTGTTTGATCCTTGTGATAGGACCTCGTTCGGTTGCAGTCTTGAGAGTCGCGGAGGCGCGCGGGATTCCCGATCACACCCCCATTACTCCCGTTGTACCTGGTAGAGTGGCTTAAGTTTATTAATAAAATCTGTTAAAGTATGGAACCATAACTAGAACATAGGGCATTGCATGAATCCTAGGAATGAGAAATATATGGAATGATAGCTCCTAGGTGTTGCATGAATCCTACGGCCGGAAAACTAGATTGTATGATAGATCCTAGGATATGGCATGAATCCTAGGATGGAAAAACTAGTGGAATGTATATTACTGCAGTCTTGGAAAAATGGAAAGAAATATATAAAGCTGCCTGTAAATTTAATTAACAGCTGCCTGTTATGAATAAGGAACATGGCTGAAATCATGGTTTGTAAGAACGTGAAACTGGAAAGTGAAACATAAGATGTTCTGAGATTAAAGGATGGAACCCTACGGGGAGTTAGGAGTGGAACTCCTGGAAAGAGAAAGGAATGGAACTGAGATGTTGTTCGTACTGTCTCTTGGGTACGCAGTACCAAGGGAAGTACCTGTACCTGTTTAGTGCAGAGTGGGGCCAGCCACCCCAGGGACCCGGGGTTAGGATTGGCCGCTCTGTACCGACTTGCTGGCCCTCGTGTACGTAGTACCGAGGAGAGCTACTAGTGTTAGGAGAGTACTAGCTACCCCACGGGCCCCGGGGTTCTGCTAGCCTCCTTCACCGACTTGTTAGGCCCACTAGGGCAAACCAGGGTAGTCAGGCGAGGGTGCGCGGACTGTGGAGGGGCAAGGCCCCGGTTTGGTTACTGTGGAGGGGTTGGACCCCTGTTACTGAGAGGGCTCTGCCCTGGTTCGGTGCTGTGCTTTGGGCGCACCCGTTAACGGAAACGACTGACCGCGTGCCAGTGCGGTCTAGCTACCTGTGCGTTTATCGCGCGTGCCGTAGTCACCGTTACGTCTGTCAGTGACCTTGGGGTGGTTGACTGAGGGTAGGATCACCACGAGGGACTCTCCCGGCCAGGAGAGCACCACGTGCTACTTCTACTTTTGGAAAAGATTGCAATCAAGATCGTTCCCACGAGGACATTCGAGATCAAGTAAAGGATCTGAGAAATAAATGAAATAGTGAGAAAAATTGAAAGATGTGAATAAAGGAAGTAATAGAACATAACAGCTACTGTACACTCTACTGTTGCCTTTAGTTAGTTTGCCACTCTACTCAGCGTTTTGCTGACGTGTTACACTCGTTACCTTTTTCAGGACCAGGTGTTGAGCAGCCAGGGTCGGCGGCTGCAGAGGACGCTGGGCCGAGTAGGGTCCAGTAGAGTTACCACAGCCTTTTGTACCCATTTTGTTTCAGTTCTAGTGAGTAGTTTTTGTTTCCGCTGTACCTTCTTTACCTGCAGTTCTTGTTGTATGATAAATGCTGTTTTACTGTTGTGGTGGTACCTACTGAAGTAGTTTCTTTCCTTACTGCTGTACTTTCTTATTTTAAGTTATATTCATGCTGAATGTGGTTTATTTTACTGTCTTTTGGTTACTTCCTCGTTGGACGACTAGGTCTTGGGATTAGTCGAGTCGGTCCGGTTCTCGTGTCTCGTAGGGACTCGGGAACCGGGTCGTTACAAGATGGTATCAGAGCAAGGTCGTCCCGAGAAGTGAATCAACTGACTGGAAAATAACCAATTCACATGTTATAACTAGAGTAGCCACCACAACATATCTCTTGACATGAGCACTTAGAGGTTTCATTAGGTACCGTCTGTTTTGACGCTTTTCATTTTGTTTCGCGTCTCCATTGTAGGAGATGCCGCGTCGTGGAGCTAGGAGGGTGGGCCGCAGGCGCGGCCGAGGTCAGGGCCCGGGGGACAGATATGTCGGGCTTGGAATACATACTACCCCTCCTCTCCTCCTGAGTATACCGTCTCGGGACCTCGTCCAACTAATTCGAGAGGTGGTTCGAGAAGAATTTCAGCTTCCACCCACGTCGCCACCCCCTCCCCCTTCCGAGCGTACGACAGGGGAGTTAGTGGTGGAACGAGATTTCCGCCGCCACACCAGGCGTGTTAGGAGAACTCAACGGAGACACGTGGCGTCCGCAGGAGAGCCGTCACGTTGTGCAGGGCCATCAGTGGCCTTTGGGGGCCCTCGACAGGGGCCAGTCGCCAGCACCGGACCCCCGCCTAGCCGACAGTAGGGACTCACTGAGGGCGGGAGTCGGGTTCCCCTCTGCTACCAGTGTGGCCAGCCGGGCCACGTCAGGAGGGACTGCCCATCTAGGGCAGGAGGTCGGCAGATACTTCCCGCGCAGAGCACTGGAGGGCGCGCAGGAGGCCGCGGTTCCCAGGCACGAGGAGGCGGACAGCAGTCGCGAGGAGGGTACCGGCCAGCACCTACCCGTCCGACGCAGAGTGTGGCTGCTTCGTCCGCACCTAGAGCTGAGGGGCGTATCAACGCCCTAACACACAGGGACGCCAGAGCATCGGGATCCGTGGTAGCAGGTATGGTTTCAGTTTCTGGCAGACTCGTTTACACGCTTTTCGATTCCGGTGCTACGCACTCGTTTGTCGCAGCCAGTTTTCGCAGTTAGTTTGGACCAGGATTATACACTGTTAGAGAATCCGTTCGTAATCAGAGGTCCGAGTGGTCAGCTGTTCGTAGCTGAGGAGGTGTACACGGGTTGCGGGGTCAGCATCGGGGGACATAGCCTGCCAGCTGATCTGATCATGATACAGATGGAGGACTTTGGAGTGATTCTGGGGATGGATTGGCTGTCCGCTTACCACGCCTTGGTAGACTGTTTTGAGAGGCAGATTGTCTTCTCCATTCCGGAGTTGCCTTCTTTCGAGTTTCACGGGCAGCCAGTGGACGGAGGTTTCAGGTGCATTTCGGCACTTCGGGCGGCGAGACTTTTGAGCCAGGGGTGTGAGGGCTTCCTAGCTTGTGTGGTGGCAGAGCACAGCCCCGTGCCAGACTTCCAGAGCATCCCGGTGGTCAGAGAGTATCCCGACGTGTTTCCAGACGAGTTACCAGGACTACCGCCCGAGCGTGAGATCGAGTTTGAGATCTCACTAGTACCAGGGACCAGCCCCATCTCCACTGCGCCATACAGGATGGCACCGCTTGAGCTGCAAGAGCTCAAGTCTCAGTTGCAGGACCTTTTGGAGAAAGGTTTCGTGAGGCCCAGTGCGTCTCCCTGGGGAGCCCTGGTGCTGTTTGTGAAGAAGAAGGATGGGACCCTACGCCTTTGTGTGGACTACCGACAGCTGAATAGGGTCACCATCAAGAACAGATATCCGCTGCCGAGGATTGACGATTTGTTTCACCAGTTGCGGGGTGCCACGGTGTTTTCCAAGATCGACTTGAGGTCTGGATACCACCAGTTGAGGATCAGGGAGACCGACGTCTCCAAGACAGCTTTCCGCACCCGGTACGGACACTATGAGTTTTTGGTCATGCCGTTTGGGCTGACCAATGCTCCCGCTGCTTTCATGGACCTGATGAACCGGGTGTTTAGACCGTACTTGGACCAGTTTGTGGTGGTTTTCATAGATGATGTACTCATCTATTCTAGAGATCGGACGCAGCACGGACAGCACTTGCGGATGGTTCTGAACACTCTGAGACGACGCAGGCTGTACGCCAAATACAGCAAGTGCGAGTTCTGGTTGAGGGAGGTGACCTTTTTGGGTCATGTGATCTCTGGAGACGGCCTGGCGGTGGATCCCGCCAAGGTCGAGGCAGTGCTCAGGTGGGAGAGACCGCGTTCAGTCACTGAGATTCGCAGTTTCCTGGGACTGGCAGGTTACTACAGACGGTTCATCAGAGGATTTTCACAGATTGCGCGTCCTATGACACAGTTGACCCGGAAGGATGTGCCTTTCGCTTGGACAGACGCCTGTGAGGCGTGTTTTCTGGAGCTGAAGGAGAGGTTGACCTCGGCTCCCGTGCTCACCATCCCTGACAGTAGTGGCGGGTTCGTTGTGTACACGGACGCTTCCTTGCAGGGGTTAGGAGGTATGCTCATGCAGAGGGGTCACGTGGTTGCTTACGCTTCGCGGCAACTGAAGCCCCATGAGCATACCTACCCTACCCACGATCTAGAGTTGGCAGCTGTTGTCTTCGCGCTGAAGACATGGAGGCACTACTTGTACGGTGAGGCCTTCGAGATTTTACAGATCACAAGAGCCTCAGATATCTTTTTGACCAGAAGGAGCTCAACATGAGACAGAGACGTTGGTTGGAGCTCCTGAAGGACTACGACTGCAGCATCTCCTACCACCCGGGAAAGGCCAATGTGGTGGCTGACGCCTTGAGCCGTAAGGCGCCCGCACGCTTGGCCAGTCTATAGTTACAGAGTTGGAGCCTTTTGGAGGAGGTGGGCAGTTGGCGACCTCTAGAGTTACGAGGGTACTGTGGGGCAGTGACGCTGACACGGAAGACCAGGCCAGAGTTGATAGACCGCATCATCACGGGATAGATGGCCGATCCGTACTTGCAGTCTTTGCGCGACAGAGTACTATCAGGGGACCCAGGGGACTTCTCTTTCACAGACCAGGTGTTACGCTTGAGGGGACGGTTGTGCGTCCCCAGAGACGAGGAGCTGTTGAGAGAGCTCCTGACTGAGGCACACGGTTCCAGATTCACCATACATCCCGGAAACACGAAAATGTACCATGACTTGAGACGCGAGTTGTGGTGGAGAGGGATGAAGCGGGATGTGGGTGAGTTCGTGCAGTAGTGCTTAGTGTGCCAGCAGGTGAAAGCTGAGCATCAGAGGCCTGCAGGGCCACTTCAGCCGCTTCCAGTGCCAGAGTGGAAGTGGGAGAGCATCACCATGGACTTGGTGGTGGGCTTACCTGTTACCCAGCGAGGACACGACGCAGTCTGGGTAATAGTGGATAGATTGACGAAGACGGCACGATTCTTGCCGATCCGAGTCACTTTGGGACCAGCACAGTTGGCAGAGAGGTATATCCGTGATGTGGTGCGACTACACGGAGTTCCGCGGGAGATCGTATCCGACCGGGATACCCGCTTTACGTCCCAGTTTTGTGCTGAGTTTCAGCAGGCTTTGGGGACGAGGTTGAGGTTTAGCACGGCTTACCACCCCCAGACGGACGGACAGTCGGAACGCACGATACAGACACTTGAGGACCTTTTGCGTGCCTGTGTACTAGACTGGAGGGGCTCTTGGGAGGAGCACCTGCCCCTTGCGGAGTTTGCATACAACAACAGTTATCACTCGAGCATCGGCATGGCTCCCTACGAGGCTCTGTACGGACGGAAATGCACGGCACCCTTGAGTTGGGTTGAGGTGGGGACCAAGTGGGAGGTTGGCCCCAGGTTGATCCGGCAGAGTCAGGAGGTAGTCGAGCAGATCCACAGACGACTCCGCACTGTCAGGAGCAGACAGAAGAGCTACGCAGATCGCAGACGCAGAGAGGTACAGTTCGAGGTTGGGGACCACGTCTTCCTTCGTGTTTCGCCCATGAAGGGCTTACAGCGGTTTGGGGTGAGAGGGAAGCTCGCGCCGAGGTTCGTGGGGCCCTTTGAGGTCCTGGAGCGGGTTGGACCCGTTGCTTACAGACTTGCCCTTCCCCCGCAGCTTTCTGGTGTGCACGACGTGTTCCACGTGTCCAACCTCAGGAAGTACGTAGCCGATCCCAGCCACGTACTGAGTCACGAGAGCGTCGAGGTGAGCGACGACCTGACCTACCCCGAGCGGCCAGTGCAGATCCTAGACCGAGCCGTCCGCAGGTTGAGACGAAAGCAAGTACCCCTGGTAAAGGTTTTGTGGAGGAGCCAGCGGTACGAGGAGGCTACCTGGGAGCTTGAGGCGGCAATGCGGGAGCGGTACCCGGAGCTTTTCGCGGGTACGTCTTTTCGGACCGGCTTCGGTCCTCTTTGAGTTTGTTATGGTTTTTTTTTGGACATCTTTTCCCGCGCCCTAGTTGGCGCAAGTTTCGGGGACGAAACTTCCTTTGAGTTTGTTATATTGTAACGAATGTGTGCCCCAGACGACTTTTAAGACGTCTTGGAGGTGGCTCAGACGTCGTACAAGACGTCTGGGACAACAACCAGACGTCTGGGATAGTTTAAAGACGTCTGGAAATCCTTTATTTTCGACACACGCGAGTCGCCTGCGCGCCTGAGCGCGCAGACCGCTTTTTCCCCCTTTTTCTCTCTGCGGCTGCAGGCGGCCTGCCACCTCCTCTCTCCTCTCCGCGCGGCGTTAAAAGGGGCGCGCCTCCCCTCCCGTCTCCACCGTCTTCTTCTCCTTCCTGTGCGCGAGAGCGAGCGGACGCGAGGGCGGCAGCGGCGGCCGCAGTGAGCGCGGGGGTGCGGCGTGCGAAGGCGGAGCTCTACCGTGGGGGCGAGCTCGCCGGAGCGGCTTGGCCGGCTGGCGGAGGGCGCAGGGGGCGCGGAGCGACGCGGAGAGGGACCTACTGCGGTCTGAGCAGCAGGAGCGCGAGGCGCGACGCGGGCGGCGTCGCGAGCGGAGGCCGAGCAGGGTCCTGATTCTGGAAATATTTCCAGAATCAGACGTCTGGATTGATAGCCAGACGGCAAGGTCGACGTCTGTAAGATCATACAGACGTCTGAAAGGTGAGTTCCGCCTTCTTCTTCCTTCTTGTCGACTGACCGTACTGAGGGAGGGGGTTGGCTGTGCGCAGGTTCGCTGATTCGCCATCCTTTGCGAATCAGACGTCTGGAAGTTGTACCAGACGGCGGAAGTGACCTCCAGACGTCCTGAGGGACCATCGGACGTCTGGAATCTAGGAAAGACATCCCTGCAGACTTCTGGACGTCTGGGAAACCACGCTGAACAGGTAATTCTCTGATCCACCGTTTAAGACGTCTGGAGGGAGTTCCAGACGTCTGATTTTGCAAAGTATCGTCTTTTTCGACCCGTTTAGGGCCCGTTCGGGCTCCGTTTTCCGCGATTTGAGTTGCGTTCTCTTCAGAATTAATTCCTCTACTCGTCTACAGTAGCTATACGCTGTTTTGAGACACTCCTTGTGTTTGATCCTTGTGATAGGACCTCGTTCGGTTGCAGTCTTGAGAGTCGCGGAGGCGCGCGGGATTCCCGATCACGCCCCCATTACTCCCGTTGTACCTGGTAGAGTGGCTTAAGTTTATTAATAAAATCTGTTAAAGTATGGAACCATAACTAGAACATAGGGCATTGCATGAATCCTAGGAATGAGAAATATATGGAATGATAGCTCCTAGGTGTTGCATGAATCCTAGGGCCGGAAAACTAGATTGTATGATAGATCCTAGGATATGGCATGAATCCTAGGATGGAAAAACTAGTGGAATGTATATTACTGCAGTCTTGGAAAAATGAAAAGAAATATATAAAGCTGCCTGTAAATTTAATTAACAGCTGCCTGTTATGAATAAGGAACATGGCTGAAATCATGGTTTGTAAGAACGTGAAACTGGAAAGTGAAACATAAGATGTTCTGAGATTAAAGGATGGAACCCTACGGGGAGTTAGGAGTGGAACTCCTGGAAAGAGAAAGGAATGGAACTGAGATGTTGTTCGTACTGTCTCTTGGGTACGCAGTACCAAGGGAAGTACCTGTACCTGTTTAGTGCAGAGTGGGGCCAGCCACCCCAGGGACCCGGGGTTAGGATTGGCCGCTCTGTACCGACTTGCTGGCCCTCGTGTACGTAGTACCGAGGAGAGCTACTAGTGTTAGGAGAGTACTAGCTACCCCACGGGCCCCGGGGTTCTGCTAGCCTCCTTCACCGACTTGTTAGGCCCACTAGGGCAAACCAGGGTAGTCAGGCGAGGGTGCGCGGACTGTGGAGGGGCAAGGCCCCGGTTTGGTTACTGTGGAGGGGTTGGACCCCTGTTACTGAGAGGGCTCTGCCCTGGTTCCGTGCTGTGCTTTGGGCGCACCCGTTAACGGAAACGACTGACCGCGTGCCAGTGCAGGCTAGCTACCTGTGCGTTTATCGCGCGTGCCGTAGTCACCGTTACGTCTGTCAGTGACCTTGGGGTGGTTGACTGAGGGTAGGATTACCACGGGGGACTCTCCCGGCCAGGAGAGCACCACGTGCTACTTCTACTTTTGGAAATGACTGCAATCAAGATCGTTCCCACGAGGACATTCGAGATCAAGTAAAGGATCTGAGAAATTAATGAAATAGTGAGAAAAATTGAAAGATGTGAATAAAGGAAGTAATAGAACATAACAGCTACTGTACACTCTACTGTTGCCTTTAGTTAGTTTGCCACTCTACTCAGCGTTTTGCTGACGTGTTACACTCGTTACCTTTTTCAGGACCTGGTGTTGAGCAGCCAGGGTCGGCGGCTGCAGAGGACGCTGGGCCGAGTAGGGTCCGGTAGAGTTACCACAGCCTTTTGTACCCCTTTTGTTTCTGTTCTAGTGAGTAGTTTTTGTTTCCGCTGTACCTTCTTTACCTGCAGTTCTTGTTGTATGATAAATGTTGTTTTACTGTTGTGGTGGTACCTACTGTAGTAGTTTCTTTCGTTACTGCTGTACTTTCTTACTGTTAGTTATATTCATGCTGAATGTGGTTTATTTTACTGTCTTTTGGTTACTTCCTCGTTGGACGACTAGGTCTTGGGATTAGTCGAGTCGGTCCGGTTCTCGTGTCTCGTAGGGACTCGGGAACCGGGTCGTTACAACTACCTAAGCCTTCCAACTTAAGATTTCCTCGACTAGTCAATGCTAGTCAAATCCACTATTACGCACCACTTGAAAGAGGGTGGCACAACCTCTTACAAATGTCTTCTCCTACACTTGACCAAGAGAAGAACAGCAGGACTTCCAATACAACTTGGATTCCCAGTCCAAGAACAACAAAATAAAAAGAGTTTAACAATATTTTCTATGGAACCTCAGCAAAAATAAAACAAACTAAACTTTCTTTGAATCGCAAGGGAGTATGCTTTGAATCGCAGTAGTTGTAGGCGCAGAGGCGTGAAAGCACTAGAGAAAATGTGCATGTTTTTCTCTTTGAAAGCTCTTGTGGTACGTTTTGAAAAGAGAGGTTGAAGGTCCTATTTATAAATGTTTTTCAACCTGGTTTGAAAATTCTAAAAACACGTCATTGATCAACCAAAAAAAAAGTTTGGTCAGTCAAACTATATTTGGTTGATTAAAACAAAGTATTGATCCCTTCAATGTTGATCGATTAAAAAAATATATTGATCAACTTTATAATCTCAAAAGAAATTTGACCATTGGAATATTTTTTATCGATTAAATCAAATGGGTTGATCGATCAAAAGGGAATATGATCATTAGAGGTCTTTGATCGATTAAAACATGGAGTTGGTCAAGCAATGTCTGGTTGATCAAAAAGGAATTTTTCTCGATCAATAGTAGAATTAACATTGGTTCAAAAGAGAACGATTTTTGTGAAAGCACTAGAGAATATGAGTGTTTTGCTTTTTAAAAGCTCTTGAGATGTGTATCGAAGAGTGGGGTCAAAGGTCCTATTTATAGGTATTTTTCGACCTGTTTTGGAAATACTGAACATATGACTTTGATTGATCAAAATAAAGGTTTGATCGATAAAAATACTTTTGATCAATTAAATAACAATATCAATCGATTTAGTGTTGATTACTTAAAAGCGTATATTAATCGACTTAATAATTTTAAAGGAAATTTGACCATTGAAATATTTTGATTGGTTAAATATGATAGGTTGATCGATCAAAAGGAAATATGACTGTTAAAGGTATTTGATCGATTAAATCAAGGAGTTGGTCGATCAAGGTCTTTTTTATCAAAAGTTGATATTGATCGATTAACAACAGAAATGACTTAAGTTCGAAAGAGAACGATTTTGCGAATATTGAAAACTTGCGTTTGTTATCCTATTAAGGTTCCTTACATAGGTTTAGACTCAATAAAGATAAAAACTGCATTCAAGTCTTCTTTTTCACATGACGCATTTAAATAATCTTGATGAGGACACATCATGCTTTAATTTGACTTAAACAATAATGGTTAGTCCTCACTAAAAATATAATTTTGTTATATCAAAATAAGGATATTAACAATGAAGACTCAACAACTTAGCTTAGCTAAATAGCTAGGAGCCAGTAGTTAAGTAGAAGTAAGTTGAACTGCCAAGAGTTGGATAGAGCTGACTAAGCTGGAGAGGGATCTGAAGTGAGCTGAAATGTGGTAGAGGAAGCTTCTATGTTCTTCCCTTTAGAGTTTCAACCTTTCCTTCTAGTTTTCCAAGGTTTAGATAGTCTGCAAAGGTCTCACATTCCCTGGCAAGCAAGCAATACATATTAATAGCATAGAATAGTAGAAAACCTAACAATGCATGAAATGTCCCTAAATATGCAGGTATGCCTAATGTAAGCCTCATATTGTAGTGCGAATACAAAATACCTAGGAATTAGGTGTGAAGTGAGCTTAAGAAGAGTTTCTCAAGCACATTCATGTATGCATTTATTATCTACAGGAATGAGTGGTAACGTTAAAAGGAACTAAAGTTTTATGGATGATATTCATATGTATACAATAGGTGGGAAAGAAATTACAGAATGTGTTGTCCAGCACAGTAATTGTCCAATGAGGTGTGATAGTTCTTGTTTAACCTAAACCATTTAAATGTTTATTGTGTGCTAATTGCATGAATTCAAATGTTACGATGTAAATTTATTAGGTTCATATACTTGTCCAAGGGATCCCTCAAAAACTGCTGAATTATGTCATTTTCTTCATCAGTTACATGGTCATGACCTCTGTAATCACTCTTCGACTCACACAAATACTTCAAGTTGGAAAAGAATAAACTTCTTATAATAGTTTTGAATAAAATCCTAAATCAACAATAAGATATAATATTTATTTATAGCATCACTATCAACATCTGTGTTGATAGGTAGGTTGGATGCATTTTCCACCACATCAACCCCTTGCTCTTCTTCATCATCAGCCTTCCAGATGTTTCAAATTTTTTGTTTTCTCAAACTCCATTTCTTCTCCCTTTTCAATCCACCTTCACTCTCAGTAACCTCTATTTCTTTTTCCTCCTCTCTCAACTTCTTTTTCTTTCCTTCCCTTTCTTTCTTTTATCATTCCTTGTATATTCACCCCTCTCCTTGTCAACTACTTTCCTTCCATCTCTTCTTATCATTATTCGTGTGACCATTGAACTTGGAGTTCTACTTGATCTTTCTTTGTTTTCAGTTTTCTTTCTCTTGATGTTCTACTCACCCCAACTATTACCGCTTGATGCACCTTTCTTTTCATCACTTTTTTTCTTCTTGCAAGCTACCCATCTCTTTCTGATCCTCCACATTTTGTTCTCCATTCACCTCCACACTCCAAAAGGTGTTGTTTTCACCTGCACTCACTTTGCTACCTGAAAGGAATAAATCAAAAGTTGGAGGCTCAATTCTCTTGCAAATGGCCTCGACTAAAATTCCAAGGTTGTTTTCAGACTCATTCATGCCACTTGACTTCAAATCAACCAATTCCTAACACTGATCAGACTCTTCCACTTGTATGACAACATCTCTTTTCAACTATTGTTCATAACTCTTTTATATTCTTAACCTCTTGTCACATTTTCTCCAGTTCGAGGAGGTAATCTTCACTCTTCACCAATTCCCTAATTTTATCCTAGAAAACTTCTTATTTACACTCATATCTCCTCCCTTCAACAAGAGCATTAAGTGGCTCTATTGTATCCTGGTTAGACAAGACAACAAATGATCCCCAATGCATGTAACTTGAGGCCCCCAATATGTCTATCGAGAATATATAATCATCTGCACCGACACAAAAGACCTCATATTTCTCCGACATTAGCTTGACACATACGTAATTTTCAACTTTAGTTTCATTTTTTAAAATTATGAGTTTTGTCTATTATATGATTTTTACCTCTTTCTCCTTTTAAGTCCACCACTTTCAAGTTCACTATAATCAATCCCATCTACTTTCGAATCCTTGGTCTTAGGTCCCTACTCATGTAGGAATCTTTGAAATAATGCTCCAACATCCACACCTATAAAATGCAACATAAACATGAAATATAAAGTTAAAACATTATTTGTTACATCATTAACATACTAATGATAAAAAAATAAAATTAACATCTAACCAACTTACATAAAGACATGGAATGCAACTATTGAGGTATCCAAGCTTTTCATGTCCCACCCCTCTGTTTCTATCTCTTATCTTCTCGACCACAACATCCATTCTCCTAAGTATTTGGTTTCACACAGATGGGGATGTCACGCCTCGATAATCTTCTCGATAGATCAGGAATGGATCACCGGGTGTACAGGTGCTAGGATCCCAACTATTAAGTAATTTGGGTTATAATTTGTGATCCTATCGATTAGGTATGTCATAGAAAAGTCATTTTTTTATAAATCGTAGGGTCAAAACCTACTGAAAATTCAACAAACTTTTCCCTATTTATTTGATATTTTCCCAAAACATGTACCTGTGCGTGCATACTGATAAACTACTATTTATCATCATTCTTAAGCACATTTCACACCTAGTTCCCAAGCATTTTACACCTACACTACAATATTAGACATGCATTAGGCATCTTTGCATTATTAGGAGGCATGGATGATTAGTTAGGCATTTAATGTTATTTTTGTTTGATTTGTTGCATTACATGTTTGTTAAGGAATACGAGATAAGTGCAAATCTAAACCCTAGCAAACTAAAGAGAAAGGTAGAAACCCTAATCAGAAGAGGAAGACAGAAGATCCCTCGGCTCCATTTCAACTCCAGTCAACTCCTTTCAGTTGCATCCTAGCTCTTGCCGACTCAACTTACTTCTACTTAGCTACTTAAGATGGCTGCTGAGTCACATTCAACACTACCTCAATTCCTCTTAGCCTCATATCAACTTAAGGCAGCTCCACCTAGCTCCTCTTAGCTACTAGTTGGCTCAAGCTAGCTAAGCTAGTTAGTAAGTCCTACTCTACCACCTAGCTACCTAAGTCCACCCCACCTCCACCTAAAATGGTGCCACCAAAGCCCCCCATTTCTCCCTCCAAAATACACCACAACTACCTCCCCTTCACACCTCTTCACCATTGGCTCCAAAAAGGGCCTAGCAACCACCACCTTAACCACCACAACTTGGTGCAAACTTTGGTGGTTACTAACCCCATTCATGCCCCTCCCTTTGGTGCCAACTTCATCCTACCCTCCATCCGTAACCAACACCATAACCCCAACATCTAAGCCTTCAATTGGCGCCAAGCACTACCATAAACTCTCCACACCAACCAACCCTCCTTCATCCTCCATTTTTGGCACCAACTCTAGGTGGTTAACCATCATAGTTGGTGCCATTTTATGCCTATATAAACCCCCATAACCACCACATAAAGCCTATCCTTGGCTACCTATTCTTGTATCCAGAATTCCACCAAAAACCTAAAGAGGAGATTTGGCATGGGAATTAAAGGGAAGCATGACCACCCCCCTCTAATTTCTTACACCGCTTTTTCTATCTCCCATAGAGCAAGCCCACGGAGCACACTAGGAGGACGACCAAGCAAAAGAGGAAGGGTGGACATCCACCCTTGTAGAAGCATTTAGAGAGCATCATCAAAGGAGCACGTGTTAGTGCACTAGTACTATATAACTCTATTTTGATGTTTAACAAAATTTACAATTATTATTGGGTTTATATCTTATGTTATATTTGCATATCAATTCTTGATGAGATACAAGAAGAATAGAAATCTTGGACACTTATGTTATTCCAAGAAACTATCAAGCTTCATGAAGATTATCTTTATTTTATTTTAAAAACTTTGTCAAAGAGCTATTATTCATTTGCACATTAACGTTAAAACCTACTTTATTAATCGCTTAATAAATCATAATTGATATCGCAATTCTTTTTATATTGTGAGCATAATTGACAAAATTTCAGTTTAAAATTTTCTATGTTGACTTTTATAAATCCACACTTCATGGTAATGTTCATATAAATATTACAAATGTTTCTAGAAGTTAGTTTCATCACATGTTCTTAATCTAATCAAAACCTCTCAAATTTTAGATGTTGTAACCGCTCATGTTTATTTAAATCAGAATTAATAATTGTAAATCAGTAATTGAATGAAATAAAAAATTAATTACATATTTATTTTCAGCTATATTTTATTAATTGATTAATTTGCCCAATTATGTGCTATTAAGAAATTTAATTTCAATTATAGTTTTCTATGACTACTTGAACGTTTTTGCCCCGATGTTCATGGCCTTTTAAAGACCCTTATTACTTCTATAAATACTAGGGGTATACACGGGTCATGTTGGGTCTCAACCTAAACTAACCCATGATTTTCGAGTTGGAATTTTGCTAACCCAACCTAACCCGTTACACTACCAAACCCAACCCATAAAAATAAGGTCGGGTTAACTCAAGTTGAGCGAGTTGTTGACTAATCAAAAGATTCAAAACTTATTTTTATCTCCTATATATTTTCTATATCTTTCATATGTAATAAAAAAATATTTTAAACTCAAAAATAATTTCTATCTTCTTAAAAATTGAATAAAATAAGTAAAAATAAAAAAATTTTGACAGCTATATATCAGTAAAAAGAAGAAATAAAACATACTTAATAATAGTAAACTTGATAGATGTACATAAAAGCTCAGGTCCAAATCAATAATCGATTAAAAAAAAAACCTGTAAGACAAATATAGATTTTTTAATATAAATTTTAGAATATTAAAGTTAATAAAGTAAATAAGTAGACTTACCAATTTTTGCAAGCAATTGCAAATTTAAAAAATCCTTCATAAACACGATACACTTAGAATTACAATTAAACACTAGACAATCTATAATTCATAATATGACCACAAAACAAGTCCAATGATCCTTAATATAACAATAAAGAAGAATCTTAAAGTGTTATACAATCACAAGAAAGTTTCAAACATTCCAATCACAAAGCAACATAATTAACTAAAGTTAGAAATAAAAATCATAGGAATTACTCCATTTACTTCAAACTCTAATTACTTCAATATTTCCTACAAGACAAAGGAAACAAATAAAGGGGTGGTGGGTGATGGTGGTGGCGGCTCTAGTGAAGGGAGGTGGTGGTTGTCGCTAATGCAAAGGAGAGGAAGAGTGGAGGGAGGAAGATGTTGACCTCAAGGGTGACAAGAAAGAAACTATGAGCTTGTGAGTGTGAGATGGGAAGGTTGGTGGCGACGACGAGAGAGGGAGCTTAGCTGCTCAATTAGGGCTTGCGACTTGCAAATAGAAGAGAAGGAAAGTGGAAATTGAAAAGGAAAAGTGAAATGAGAAGTGCCAATTGTGACTTGTGATTGGCAAGTGCACAAATGATCAAGGAGAGGGAAATGAGGAGCATGCACTATGTATTGGTCCTAACATGGGTTTTTTTTATCTACTTACAAGTTAGGTGACCTTTTTTTTCTTTGAAGTTTGAAATGAGATGATTTTTTTTTCCTTTGAAGTTTGAATGGATAATCTCGTGTGTGTGTGTGTGTGTATAACACTAAGAATCGAGTTGCGGGTTAGGTTGAATTTATTAGACTTCAAATCCAACCCAACCCATTTTTTATCGGGTTGGAAAAATCTCAACTTGAGCCAACCCAATGTAACTCACAACCCAACCCAATTGGGTTGGGTTCAGGTTTAACCCGACCCGTGTACACTCCTAATAAATACCCTCTTTGGCTCTTTTTTAAAATACATAACGCATATGATATTTATTCCCATCTCTACTTGAAAAATCATTCAAAGAAGTGCATTGTGATAAAAGCTCCTTCACACAAATTCAAGTTATCTCAAAGCTCTCTTTCATGCGAAAAGTTTTCAAGCTGTCAAATTACAACATTAAGGATATTCTACTTCCACGAAACATTTCTTATCTCTAAGAGAAGTTCATCATAAAATATTCTTTCTTACTCCCTACTTTCATGTGATTAACTTATTCAATTTCATTGAAAGTTCTATTAGAGAAAACATTGGATATTAAATCTGTATCTACATGCCATTTTCCAAGTATTTTTCAAAAGCCTTCTCAAGCGTACAAGATTATTTAAAAAGAAGAATTTCTTACTCCTTACTTTCATGTGCAAAGTTTTATATTCAAAGAAAGTTTATTGTGGAGTAAACCCCAATTAGATTTTTGAACATATATCTTCACATTACATTCACACTATTGACTCTCTAGGAACTTTGTAAACTTTACTCTTTTGATTATTATTGTTGGGTTTCTTTGTGTAGAATTCCTATTCTTCTTGGAGAGAAAAATAAAATTACTTTCTTGTGGGTTGTACAAGAAAGTGATTGATGTAATTTGAGGTTTAACACCTTCGATTGAAAATGGTAGCTTAGTGAATTACTTGCATTGAAAAAGTGGAAAATCCATGTTGGGAGCAACATAGAGTTTTTCCCAGTTGACGGGTTTCCTCTCTAAATCATTGTATTCATTTTGTGGTTTGTTGTAATGTTAATTTTAAATTACAATTTTATTTGATAATCTTTATATTGCACAATTCACCCCCCTCTTGTGCCATCCTCAACAACGAGGTGGTCTTCATCAAGTCAAGGAGTACACCGAGGCTTGGAGCAAAGACCAACTACTTCACCATTTTTCGGAGACTACTATTATCATTTCTTCACTTTATTTTGTAGCAGATAAACTTTCATGTATATTTGGAGAGATTACTTATGTGGAACTCCTCCACATAAGTGAGTTCGTCAAGTTGACTTTATTGTGAATTCTTCATCTTTCACTATAGAAATTTCTTACCTTTCAATTTGTGTTTCCTTATTTTATGCTTCTTCAACTTTTCTAGTAGCACACACTTCCTAATTACCCTAGGCCACACATGCCTAGGATGAGCTTAGGAGGGTTGGGTTTTGTCACTTTAATATTTCTTTACGTTAGCATTTATTATTACTTTCATTGCCCCATATTTTGAAAACCCTAAAAATCACAAAAACCCTAAAAAGAGAGATTTCAAAAGAGCAAGAAAGAGTTTTATCATTTCTATAACTAAAGTTGCCTCCTTTGACGACCCTAGATATTCCACTATCTAGGAATACAAATTTAAAAGACCATTGAATTTACACGTTATAACGACATAATTCGTATCTTTTGTAAAATTACATTTTTCTGTACCATATACCACAAAATTAAATAGGTGGATACACCCCACAACCCTACTACGAAATAAGTAAAAAGGTAAAACACAAGCAAGCATACCTTGCAACCCAAAACGGTAAAATATAAGAAACAACAAAGACAAATAAGTACCACAATTCATCACCACAAGCATCTACGATAGTCACAAATCTGCCATACAGTTCACTTTTTATCACTTAATATATACAAAGTCCATGATTAAATTTACAACCGTTTTACAATAGAAATCAACATGGTACAATTCTAAACAAAAGAACTCCAACTAAAAGATTTACATTAGATACAAAAAGCTTACCCAACAGAAGACCAAAGCAAATACTTTATTATTCGCTCAAGTCTTAAGCCTAATTGCAATGTGACATGTCGTCTGCACCACGGCAACGATACCTAAAAATGGGTCAGAGATGTAGGGACGAGTCAAGTGGTTTAGTAGGGACATAATTACGTACAACAACTAAAATAGGACAAGGTAGTGTGTGGATTTCTACCCTATTGGCTAGCCACAAGTTGTTTCCTTTAGTATGCCTTGGTTACGTAACAGGCTAACCACATGCTTTCTCCTATTTCCCATAATTAACCTGAGTTTCATTAGCGATGTAGGCTAACTACAAGCCTTTCTCCTCATTTATTAAAATATATTCACATGGTAATTTAGTTTTATTATCAACTGACTTAACTCTGCTTATGTCAAGGTTCGTGTGCCTTTTCATTGCCAGTCTCAAGCCTGGATAAAGGAGGGTTACGTTAGGTAGCCGATAGCCAGCGTAAAATTTTATCGGATCTTTAAATATGGACTCTAGCAAACACTCAGATTTCGTTGGGACATTCCCTACTTGCGACGCACTACATCGACGCCCAGGTGTAGTGATAAATGAGCAAGGGTTCTCGCATGAGGAACACATGCAAGTAAAGAAGTCAGTTCCGCTACATCACCGCTCGAATGTAGTCCAAAATGAGTAAGAGTTCTCGCATAAGGAACACATGCGAGTAAAGAAGTTAGTTCTGCTACATCGCTACCCAGATGTAATCCAAACGGAGCAAGGGTTCTCACATGAGGAATGCATGCGAGTAAAGAAGCTAGTTCTACCTCTTTGCCATCGAAGTGTGTTACAAATAATGCTGAGATTCGGTAGTTAGAATATTGTTACGATGACTAGCAAGCTTATGGAGATTGTGGATACAATGGTAAAGAGAATGATTCAAATTCGTTACCTTCATGAGACTAAGTGGGTTGGAGAAAAAGCAAAGGAAATCGAGAGAACAGATTTCAAATTATGGTATTCAAGAAGGGACAAAGGTAGAAACGACGTGGGCATTATAATTCATAAGGATTGGAAGAAGAGTGTGGTTGAGGTTAAGAGATTGGGTGATCGAATTATTTTGATAAAATTAATCTTAAAAAAAGAGATCTTGAATGTCATTTCAGTTTATTCACCTCAAGTTATTCTGGAGGAAAGAATAAAGAACAAATTTTTGGGAGAGCTTGATATGATAATTCAAGGAATTCCACAGAGAGAAATGATTTTCTTGGGTGGAGATTTAAATGGGCATGTGGGAAAAGATGCTTTAGAGTATGCAGGAGTACATGGAAATCATGATTTTGGTGTTAGAAATGAAGAAGGGAAGACGTTCCTTGATTTTGCTATGACTTATGATCTTTTCATAGCAAATACCTTCTTCAAAAAATAAGAAGAGCATTTGATTACCTATAAAAATAACTTAACAAGAACGCAGATTGATTACTTTGTTTTGAGAAGAAGGGATCGTTTATCTTGTAAAGATTGCAAGATTATTCCAGGGGAGAGTTTAACTTCTCAACATTGTCTTTTGGTGTTGGATGTTCATTTGAAAAAAGCAAAGAAGATAAAATTAGTGTCTAAGAATTTGAGAATTAAATGGTGGAATCTTAAGAAAGAGCAAGTGAGATTTAAAGAGAAGATGATGCAACAAAAGACTTGAGATCTTGATGGCAGTGCTAATGAAATGTGATTAAATATGGCAAACTGTATTAGGAAGGTGGCAAAGGAGGTGTTAGGCATGTCTAAAGGAGATGTTCCAGGACAAAAGGAGGCTTGGTGGTGGAGTGAAGAAGTGCAGGAGAAGCTTAAAATTAAAAGAGCCTGCTTTAAAGCCTTATATCGGATAAGACCGATGAAAATATGAAAAACTACAAAAGAACAAAGAAAAAAATAAAGAAAATAGTTAGTGAAGCAAAAATTTGGGAGCATTTTTATAATAAACTTGACTATAAAGAAGGTGAAAAAGATATTTTAATGTTAGCTAAAGCAAGAGAGCAGAAAGCAAAGGATCTTACACATGTAAGATGCATCAAGGATGAAAAAGGAAGGGTAGCTAGTGAGGATATAAAGACAAGATGAAAAAGATATTTTCATAAGCTATTTAATAAAAAATAAAAGAATGATATAATCTTAGGGGAGTTAGCTAACTCAGAAGAGTATGTGAATCGAACATGTTATCGAGAGATGCAAAAGAAAGAAGTAGAGGAGGCTTTGAAGATGATAAAAAGTGAGAAGGTTGTTGGGCCTGATGATATTCCTATAGACGTTTGGAAAATGACGAAAGAACGGGGTATGACTTGACTCATAATTTTATTTAATACTGTGTGGAGAGGCAAGAAGATGCCAAAGGAATGAAGGAAAAGTTTTGTGGTACCTTTATACAAGAACAAGGGTGACATACAAAATTGTTCCAACTATAGAGGTAATAAGTTGATGAGTCATACGATGAAACTTTGGGAAAGAATAATTGAAAGAAGGGTGAGGCAAGTCTCTATGGTAACTGAAAATCAGTTTGACCTTATACCAGGCAGGTCTACTATTGAGGCAATACATCTCTTGAGACGTATGATGGAGACATACAAAATGAAGAAAAAGGATTTACATATGATTTTTATTGATTTGGAGAAGGCCTACGATGCTGTCCCAAGAGATATCTTGTGGAGAATTTTGGAGAAGAGACAAGTGCCAGTTATATATATCAACCTCATAAAAGATTTGTACTATGGAGCAGTAGCTTGTGTAAAGACTATGGATGTTTTGACGGACTACTTTAATATCACCATTGGTCTGCATCAAGGTTCGACTTTAAGCCCTTACCTTTTTGCCTTGGTCATGGATGAGTTGACAAAGCATATCCAAGTTGAAGTGCATTGGTGCATACTTTTTGCTGATAACATTGTGTTCGTTGATGAGATAAGAGATATAGTGAACAGAAAACTTGAGCTTTGGAGAGAAGCCCTGGAAGATAAAGGATTACGCATAAGTAAGACGAAGACTGAGTATATGGAATGCAAGTTTAGTAGTAGAGGGAACAATGAAGGGATTGATGTAAAAATTGGAGAAGAGTGCATTCCAATGAAAGATATTTTTAAGTACTTGGGATCCATTTTCCAACATGATGGTGGAATTGATGGAGATGTTACACATAGAATTAATGTAGGGTGGTTGAAATGGAGAAGTGCTTCTGGTGTTCTCTATGATAAGAGGGTTCCTTTAAAAGTCAAAGGAAAATACTATCGAGCTGTAGTAAGACCAGCCATGTTGTACGGTTCTGAATGTTAGGCTATAAACTATAGGCATGTACAGAAGATGTCTGTGGCAGAAATGAAGATGTTAAGATGGATGTGTGGTCATACAAAAAAGGACCGTATTTCAAATGAGTTTATTAGAAAAAGGGTTAGGGTGGAACCAATAGAGGATAAAATGAGATAGGCACGTCTAAGATAGTTTGGACATTTACAAAGAAGGCCACTAGATGCTCCAATTAGGAGATGCAGGAAGTTGGAGGCTGAACCCGCTAAGAGGGGACGAGGAAGACCAAACAAGTGTTGGAAGAAAACTATTAAGTATGACCTCAATTACTTTAATTTAAGTCCTGAAATTACTGAAAATCGATCTGTGTGGAGGCAAAGAATCCATAGAGCCGACCCCACTTAGTGTGGGAAAAGGCTTGGTTGTTGTATCAACTGACTTATTCACTCACTCCCCTCGAAAGTCAAACTCAAGGAAATCATTCATCTCTACTAAAGGATATTGAGATGTATCATTCCCTTGGATCCTAGCCTGATAATCTCTCCCTGGCCAAGGGAGGTGCTATCAGAGTTGATAACCCTTGTGAAAGGCATACACGTTCTCGACGTACAAAGAACATTACTGATCACGATCAAGAGAGTCAAGCCTCTTGGGAGCTACCTAGGCCAATACCTCGCGATGGTGAGTGAAACTCAGCACCTGTCCAGCAAGGTCCAACACAAATCATTCCAGATTATATCGTAGGGTTGGTCAGAATTGTCGGGTCGCACCAATGCCCCCGCTAAGAATGCAGTCTCCGGGTACACCCTCTCAATCCACCGTCGAATGAAATCTCAACTAGACCCCTCACGATACCCTGGCGACTTCTGCACACGTAGGCGCCTAACGAGCCTCTAGTTACGAGTACCAAGTACCCTAGCGTCTTCTGCTGCACATGTGAGCACCCTTTAAGCCTAGAACTATGAGTACCTCCACATCAAGTCGGGTTTGAGTACTTGCAAGTTCCTTAACTCAGCAACGGCCCGTAGCTCATAGCCATACCCAAAAATCATCTATGTTCCAAGGTAGATCTTTGGTAGCCTCTAGCCACCACACATTCTTGAGCCTTTAACCCAAACATTGAACCTGTGGTTCATGAAGTCAGTGGGTGCATCCCTACGATCTCACCTAATTGACTTACTCGTCTTTTAATCTATTTCTAACCCTGTACTAAGAATGAAACTTTAAAGACCTAGTGGATCATCCAGGGTCAGAACTCAGACCTTAGGATTCAAAATTTTCTTTTTGTTAGACTCATGACAAAGTCACCATGATTCAATATTTCAAGTTTCACTTGGGTTTAGCTGGTTACTCTTTAGTTTTCAACCCATTTCTTTAGGGGTTTCTATACACATAGCATACTTAGCCATCGTTTACAAGGTTGGTGTCTATATCTTCATGTTCTTAGTACTCTTAATGAATTAGTCCTCTCTCCTCTTATTTCTCTTTGTAGACTAGGACATGATTCAATTATCACATCAATTTCCAAGGCACCAATATCGATAGTGGTGTTCAATACTCGTTTTGGGTGCCCACTGTCATTGATCACCAAGTAATGCCAGTATCGGTATTGATTCTTAGGACCGATACAGGGCACCTCTTGATCTTCATTTATACCTCATTTAGGCCTAAAATGTAACTAGTACTGGTACTGATCGATTAGCACCGGTATTAGGCACCTTTAGCCCCTTAGCTGGAAAACTCATAAGTCAGGGTTGGAAACCTGGACCGGTACTAGTCAATTAGTACCGATACAAGTCACTCTCAACTGCCAGTTTGTATGCCACGCTGGCCTTGAATAGCCATCCAGTACCGATACTAATGTTCAGTAGTGTATTGAGTGTTTCTAGCACCTCTTTCAGCATGGGAATCGCTTCACACAACTATCCAACCCTTGCTTGTTCCCAACAACTTGGGTTCCATTACCACACAAAATTGGGCATTTAAGGAGTGTTTCAAGTTAATTAAACACTAACTAAGGGCATACCTCTACCTAATCCCTTAGCATGCCTAAAACCCTTCACTATCAGAATTTTTTTTTTTGGAGGCCAAACATTCACATACGAGATCTAAAATTTACGATGCCTACTTATCACCTATTCAAACCAAATTAGGCATTGAAAGAAATGGAAACAATAGAGGGAAAAATAAGAGTCCCTACCTTGCCTTGAGCCCATTCTTCCACGAGGTGGCTACCCCTAAGCCATTGTGGCCTCAACGGGATGGCGCTGCACCTTATGGCCAGCGAAGGGCACGCACAAGCAGCAGCTAGTCTGCTACCCAAGCTGCTGCAGCAGCAACCATGGTGGTTCTTCGCGCGAGTAACGGCAACAATAGCAACAACAGTCGCGCACACGGTTGGTCGTCGATGCACGTGCAAGTGGTGAACACTAGTAGGGAGAGGGGAGGATGGCGATCCATGCATCAGAGGAGACTTGTGATGGCAACCGAAGGGGAGGGGGAGCTTCTTGTGTAAGCCATGGGAGAGGAGCATCTCACGTAAGGAAAGAAAAAGAAGGGAGATGCATTCCCCAACCAATTAATTTGAGGAAAATTTGAGTGGGGAACCTCCCACCCAAACATTCTTTTAAAAAGAGTCAATTAAAAAAACTCTCTCACACAAGGCCCCTCAACGAAAAACGTTAAGGCCAAGTGGAGTCAAGTTCAAGGGAAAATTTTCATTTCTATACCCATGGGAATTAAATGGGTTTGCCTAATTATCAAAAATAATTATAAAAGTTCTAGGCCCTTACAAGGGACCAATTGAAGTACTTGATATCCTCCAAAGAATCAATGTAGTTGAGCAGTATTCATAGGAATTATTAATCAGACTCTGGGAACGAAAACGTAGCAAACATCAAACAAATGAGGCATGTTACGCATATGTACACCGACTTGTCATCATCTCTATAAAAGTACGCAACTAAGATTGGCTCCAATGTTCGCCTGTGAAGTTTCCTTGCATCTTTTATTATAGTCTCCTAGATGTAACTAGTCCATGACAGGGATTTCTCATTGATTTTAACTTGATACCCCATACTAGGTATCCCAAGTGTTATCCCTATGTCTTTACATGAGAACTCGATCAACCTATTTCCAGGCAATAATTTTCCATTTCCTTGGTATCTCCTTATAATCCAATTTAGTAACTTGTAATCAATTGATACCATGGCTACCCCTACCAATCTATAGAAGGCTATCTTCTCCAAGAGTTTTTGTTGCTTATCAATGAGTGGATGCTTATCCAAGTACTCCATGAACTATTGTATGAAGCATCAAAATTGGACAAACTCTCTAACTGAAACATTGTGCAAGAACCATTAATTCTAATACAAGGAACGTAATGGAACATATGAAGCATATTTTCTAGGGTCATTAATTTACATTTACATCCAAGTTTATTTGTGTGCTCCTGACCATTGCTTGAGATTGTGATTTTTTGTGTTTTATCTGAGGTTTTTACTTTTTGGATTGCACCTCAATAGTCTTCTGCTTGGATGACTTCCACATAGTATCTTTAGTTCTCTTTTTATTTATGTTTCATGGGTTTTTTGGCACCTGATTTCCTATCCCCATCCATTGTATCTTCTGCACAACACAATCGTATCATGAGTATTGTTGCTCAAACAAAAGTCATTGCATGTTGTAGTAATACAACAAAGAAGCAACCATAACACATTACTACAAATTTGTATTACAACACATTCATGTTATGATATATAAGCTAATACAATCATTCGTACTATGACACATTCGAATTACAACATATTCGTATCTAATATGTTATTTTCACGTAAAAAGTCCATACCGTTGAAATAGACACATATAAGAAATAAATAAATAAACACATATGCATTTTCAACAATTTCGCATAAATCAATAATATTAAATTAAGTTAAACATGATATGGTAAGATAAGAATAAAACAAAGAATAAATAACATACAATTACACAAATAAAAAAAATGAAGAAATGTTAGAAATTACTTCAATCGAAGCCCTCATTAAGGACTTCCTTTAAAGAAGGTATCGTCCCTCACAATATCGGTGCGTTAGAGTCTAACGAACTCCTCTCAGGATACAACAATCTAGCTCCAAGATTCGACGCACTTCGATCTCAGACATACTCGAAAACCATCTCAGGAAAATGAAACCGAGGTAATTTGGTTGATCAACCAAACTCCCAGTTGATCTACCAATTAAATTGGTTGATCAATAAAAAATTTCTCGTTGATCACTCTCAATTCTTGTGTAAAATCAACAAAACTTGATTAGAAATTTTTCTACCAATCTCACGTCAAATAAACACAACAAGAAAGAGAGATAAGAATGAGAGAGGGGGAGAGAGCTTTTATATTCTTATTATGTGTCAAATAAGAGCCCCCTCGTGATCCTTATATAAAACCCATGATGCGACGTTAATGGAAATTTTCATTTTATGGAAATATAACAATTAATTGACCAATCTAGTCTCATTGATCGATCAAAATCCATTAATCAATCAAACTAGACCTTTTATAGTCAACCAAACCGATTGATTGACCAATTTTAACTCATTGATCGATCAAAATAATTAATTAATCAATTTTACCTTTTGATTAACCAATTCAGGTCAAAATCATGAGATTAAAAATCCATAGCAAAAGAATCCAAATTCCAAGTTTAAAATTAATTTTCACTCGAACCCGAGCCAGGCCAGGGTGGGGTGCACATTAATGATCCCCAACCCCATCTCTTACTTTTTGCTATATAAGCCATGGGAGGCAGAAGCATTTTAAACTCATTAAGAGGTATATTCACTTCCAGTATGGAACTAAAAATTTCTACCAAATCTCATTAATTTCATCATGAACTCTCACATCATTATATATTAATTGCATCCCAATTAATGCGATTTGGATCTCAAATCCAACATTCCCCCGCAATTCATCATTGAAATCAAACGATAAATTCCTCGGCAATTACACTCTGTTTTCAGTAAAGGTACCTTCTAGTTTGAACCCTTACCTGAGTCGTCTAGCTTCACCATCAAAGGAACAAAGTGAAACTGTGTTAAACTTTAGACCTTTGATGTTGGGTGTATGGTGGTGACAACAACGTGAAGTTCTTGATGATAATCTTCAAGGTTTGTGCTTTTAAGGGTCATGCACCTTATCTTGTTTCATGAGTGTAATTGGGAAATACCTTATTCCCTTAACTGCAGCTCATAGTAACACTTACATAGGTGGCATTCTCCAATGATGCACTACTTACATCCAACCATAAAGGCTTAAATCCATTCAGAGCATTTGCTCTTCCTAAATTTGCAGCTTAGGGCACTCAGGCTTATAGGGATTTGACTCAGATGCAAAAGCATGTAACAATGAGTGCCAAGCAATTCCATATACAGCTTGTTGTTACCACATTGAACCTACTTTGTGGAATCTTCACTCAATTAGGTTGGGTTGCTACTGCAGTAAACTTCCAATGGATCTCAATCACATCCCAAACCTAAACTTGAGAACTAAAAATCTATCAAGTTCTTTAGTAAATGGATTTATTGTGTTTTCTTTGGACCCAATAAATTCCTCAGCAATCACTCCTAAAGACACCAAATCCCTTACAAACTTGAGTCTGATTTCGATATGCCTCCTTATTTTCTAATTAAACTTTAAGCTCTTAATCTTTACTATTGTAGTCATGCTGTCATAATCCAAAAATATTGCAAGAATCAGCTCACCCACCATAGGGTTTTTTGAAAGAAGTCACATTAGCCATTCAACCTCAATTCCAGTGGCATCCAAAGCGCATAGCTCAGCCTTAAAAATAAACCAAACTAAAATGATTTGTTTTGCAAACCACCAGGAAACTGCATCGCCTCCAAGGGTAAAGACATCTTGTAACACCATTACTTCCGAAATCCTCCATTTGACCGATCCAGCTTGCATCACTATATCATTTTAAAACTGGAGAATATTTTCCATAATGCAAACTAAGGGAAATAGTTCCCTTTAAGTACCTAAGTACTCGGTCCAAGGCATCCCAATGAGTATGGTTAGACCAGCTTATATATCTGCTGAACTTAGGCACAGAGAAAGAAATATCTGGTCTAGTACAGTTGCCCAAATACATCAAGCTTCCTATGATATGTGAAATTGTGAAACATGTGTCCCACTTTTGTCCTTATAGAGAATTTTTGATGAATTAAAAAGAGTACTTACAGCCTTACAATCTTGATAGCCAAAGTTCTAAAAAACTTTCTTAACATAATGAGATTGAGAGATAACTATCCCCTCTGCTGACCGAATCCATTTGAGGCCTAGGATTACATTTGCAACACTCATATCTTTCATCTCAAACTTACCACTCAAGAATAACTTAGTTTCATTCGTAATTTGTACATCTAACCCAAATAGTAATATATCATCTACATATAAACATAAGATAATGTATATATTACCCTTAACCATAGAGTAGACACACCTGTCGAACTCATAACCTACAAAGTCAAAAGACTAGATTATTTTACCAAGCTTTTCATGTCAATGCTTGGGTGTTTGTTTCAAACCATAAAGAGATTTAACAAGCTTACAAATCTTTTTCTCATTTCCAGGAGCTACAAATCCCTCAGGCTGGCCTATATAGATCGCCTCAAGATCGCCGCGCAGAAAGGCGATCTTCACACCCATTTGGTGGATAGTAAGATCATAAATGAAGGCTAATGGAATAAGCACATGGATAGTAGTTATCCTAGTTACCGGAAAATAAGTATCGAAATAATCGATACCTTTTGTTTGCATAAACCCCTTGACAACAAGTCTAGATATGTATTTTTCAATAAATCCATCAGACCTAAGTTTTCTCTTAAACGCCCACTTGCACTCAATAATTGAACATCCTGAAGGTAAATCAACTAACTCCTAAGTGTCATTAGAGATGATTGAGTCCATCTCATTCTTAATGGCATATTTTAAATGCTTAGCTTCAAAACAAGTCATACTATCACGATAAATAGGGGGATCGCCCTCAATTTAGTAAGCAATAAAATCACTTTCTAAATCATTGGCAATTCTTTGTCATTTACTTCTCTTAGGTTCAAAATCTTCTACTTCACTGGGTTCAATATGGGAAGAACTTACCTCTGCATTAGACATCCTTTCCACTTGATCAAGAATAAGACCAAATGTAGTGGCTAAATTATTTGAGGTCACAATTTGAGATAATCTAGTCTTCATAAGAAAGTCATCCAAAAAAAAACATAGCATTGCGAAGCTCAACAATAGTATTGACATCTATACCTGAAATCTGAAATTTTATAACAAAAAATCTATAGGCATAACGGTTATCAACATAACCTAGAAAGACTGCGTCAACTGTCTTAGGTCTAAGCTTCTTCCTCTTGTGTTCTGGGACAATCACCTTTGCAAGGAGGCCCCACACTTTGAGGTATCTTAGACTTGGTTTCCTATTTCTCCAAATTTCGAATGAACTACTTTTCTTATGATTGAGGGTAACTCTAGACAGAATATAGTATGCCATATTCAAAGTTTCCCCCCACATATACGTAGGTAATCCTAAGCTTTGCAGGAGAACATTGACTATGTTAGTTAAGGTCGTATACTTTCGCTTTACTATACCATTAGATTGTAAGGAATATGAGGCCGCCACTTTGTAAACTATACTAAAAACTTGGCATTGTTTATCAAAAAAGTTAGACGTATATTCTCCTTCATTTTCTGATCTCAATCCCTTAAGAATTTTCCCAATTTGTCTTTCTGTTTTTTTCTTGAAGATAAGGAATTTACGTAATGCCCCATCCTTAGACTTAAGTAAATACACATAGCAGTATCTACTACTATCATCTATAAATGTGATAAAATACTTTTTATCATCTCTAGTTAACACACCATTAAACTCATAGATATCATTGTGCACCAAATCTAGAACTTCTGTATCTCTAAAAATAGAGTGAAAAGGTTTCCTAATTTGTTTCGCCTGTACACATATCTCGCATTTCTTAATTTTTATCTATAGTGTATTTAAGAATCATACTTACTTTCATCATTCTTTTCAAAAAATTGAAATTTACATAACTCAATCTACATGTCATATATCACAAGATTCAATATTACTACAAATAATTGAATTGAATAAAAACTAACATTATTCAAAGCATTTTTAGATCAAACATTCATATCACATCTTACTCTAAATAATAGATCAAAATCCACCAAATATCCATTTCCATAAATATTCCATGTCTCAACATAACAACTTTATTACATTTAAAGTTTAACTCAAAACCTTCTCTAACCAACAAAAAACTAAAAAGAACATTCTTCTTCACAACAAAAATGTGTAAAACCCTACGTAGTGTCTAGACTCGCCTTGAGGAAAACCTCAAGTTCACACGTCCAAATCCCAGCACCTTGACTGTAGAATTGTTCCCCTTCTTCACAATCTCACCATTGCAGGCCTGATAGGAAGAAAAGAATGATCTATCAATACATATATGCACATTGACTTCAGCATCCACGAGTCATTCAATAAGATCATAAATAACATAAAGTTCAAATTTTATTGAGATATATCCATCACTAGGCCTAACCTCCTAGGTGATTACAGTCACTTGAGGATTCCCCTCTATGATCTTCTGCTGAGCTTTATTAGAAGGACAATCCTTCTTCAAATGCCTAACATGCCCACAATTTCAGCATGGTTTGTTCTTGGATTTTTTCTAGATCTTAGGTTGGGCCTTCTTTTTGTTTTTATTATTCCTACTTTTATTATTCTTGCCTTTAGATGTCATGTCATTCACCTTAGACTCTACAGGCACTACAGGCTTCTGTTTCCTATGCTCTTCTTCAATAATAATGGCCACCGTCAAGTCATCAAGAGAAATCTTTCCCTTTCCATGCTTAAGAGTCAACCTGAAGTCTTCCCAAGATATAGGAAATTTCTTAATGATGAACATGACTTGAAACTTCTCAAGAAGTTTCATCTCAACCTCTACTAAACCATTGAGCAATAACAGAAATTTGTGTGCTTGCTCCGATACTGATTTGCCCTAAACTATTTGGAATTTAAGGAATTTTACGATAGAGTATTTTTCAATACCAAGATCCTCTATATTATACTTCTTGTTCAGTTCTTCTCATAACCCCTTCTTAGTGGACATGGATGTGTTGTATACATCAAACAACACATTGGACAAAACCAATAAGATGCAACCATAACACATACGGTTGCGCTCATTCCACTCCCCCACCACCTTTTGGCCTTCAGGAGTGATTTTTTCCTTATCCAAAATTAGATATTCGGTTTCCAATGTCGAAATCAAACCAATGATAGTCAACTAAATCCTCATGCATTGATAACGATTGAAATTTTTCTCATCAAACTTCTTAGGCTTATTAGATAAGTTTACACATGATTTAAAAGTCATTTCCAACATCACAAATATTTTAGATCTACGCGATACCTTCTCTAATATTGTTGAAATAAATACAAATAGATAATAAATAAATAAAAACATATGCATTTTCAACTATTTCACATAAATAAAAAATATTAAATTAATCAAGTTAAACATGATATGGTAAGATTCAGAATAAAATAAAGAACAAATAACATGCAATAGCACAAATAAATAAAACGAAAAAAAGGTTAGAAATTACTCCAATCGAAACACTCATTAAAGACTTCCTTTAAAGAATGTATCATCCCCTACAATACCTGTGTGTTGGAATCTAATGATGTTACGTCCCAAAATAAACGATATTGCAACCACATGGTCAACACTTGTTGCTTCAAAAGATAATTAAATTGACATTTACAAAATTTATGGATAACAAATCTAAAGACCAAATATTACTTTAAGGGGTTAATTTCTACCGAAAATTCGATAGAATTTCCCCTATTTTTCCTAGATTTTTTCCAAATTTTGTACCTGCTAGGAAAGCCTGCACAAATAGAGACCATGTATGCTACTTGTAGGCACACCTTGCTATGCAATGACACCACAAGAGCAAAGGATAAAAATAATAAAAAGTATAAGGAACAATGCATGCATAATCACATAACTACCATGGGCACACCCCGTAGTTACATCTTCATCATCATCATAAAAGAGAGTGTGTGTGTCACATGGCTGATGCGAGTAGACCCCACTATGCATTGTTTATAAATGTACCGACAAACCCTACAAAATATTTACATAGCTATTTCATAGACTGGCATCAAAAGGAAGGGCTAAGAGTAGTGCCAAAAAGAAAGAAATATGTATAGCTATTTATATAGTCCCTATATAACAGATATTTCTATTCAAACCACAAAAAGACAACTAACTGCTTCCATTTTCCCTCCTTCCCATCCCTACCATTCCATAACCCCTAAATTTGCTAGGGCAAAAAATAGCTATGTCACGTCATGGAGGAGCACCTTAAGGGAGGTGTAAAGGCTCATGAAGCGAACCTCAAGGGGTAGGAACTCCCCCATGTAAAGCATCTACCAAAGCAAGTCTCTGGTAAGCGTAATATGGAGGAGTAGCTGATTCACCCGTAGGTATAGCTCCCGTACGTGGAGGTGTGGCACATAGTGGGTTTGGCAGCACAACATGTTGTCCTGAAAAGTAGGGCGAAAGTATAGCGTGAGCCAAAAGGTTCAGTAGGGCATAATTTATCATGAAAACAGAATAACAATAAAAAAAATTGTACGAAGATTCGATAGGAGCATGATCCCTATAGTGCGTGGTTTCTTCCTTACCTCCCTCATTTCAACGATTCCTTGTCTTATCCAACTGGAACCGTCCCTCTTTACCTTTCCTAGTTTAGGTTAACAGATTACAGAATCTGTTGCCTCGGGCCTTACCTTTGGGTACAATAATGAGTTTCCTCCTAAGCATTACGTACCAACCGCTAATGTCTACCGGTAGACTTGTATTGCCCAAAATGATAGAAAATCAACACCATGTCATTAGGGTACTCTTGTTGTGAACTTAGGGAGGTTCAGAGTGCGAAAAGTCTCTCCTTGCACCTCGGAGGGACTCCTCCACCCAGAATCCACCCTTAGGAATCACCCATTGTTCCTCGTTATAGAATATTGCCGTGCTAGCGGCTTGCAGCTGTAACTTACGTGGAGGCACTCAACACACATGCAAGCCTCGTCAGCCCCAACACCTTGTTATGGGTAATTCATTATCCTATAAGGATTGGTTCGGATCTTATTCGCTTGGGAATCCTCCTCGGCCTTCCTGACATTATCTAGGATATTCCGAGTATCTCAGAAGTAGGCTCGAGGGTCTATCCTGACTTCTCCTCGGAAGTATCCAATCGCGGAGTCCACCAAGGGTTTAAGTTCCCTCCCTAGAGAGGTCGTCGCTTGGTTGATTTCGGCTTCTCATTTCTAATCCCTAGGTCCACGAGGTAGTACCCTTGATCTCGGCAAATTATGCTCAACAACCACTTACCTGGATCATCCATCACTGATGTACCTATTCCATTAAGGATAATGACACGTATCTCCAAGTAGCAGGGGTTTGGGCAAGCCGCCCCTGTCTCCTGCATACTCAAGTCCTTTCCGTTGCCCAACCACCCCCTCGGTGGGCAAGCAATGCTACTGTGGGCTATTAGCAACTTAATGCGCACTAAGGACCACATGGATCATCTAGGGTCCATCTGTTGGTCCCACATTCTCACACACGTATATGCAATGTCGTGAGCTTCTCTTAATTCCCCTTCATGGCTAAAAAAAACTTTTTGTGAATTAATACAACCCCATGGTCAATCGTGGTTTTATTTCCATATTTACTCATTTTGTACTACACATTTGGATTCGCAATTGCTGATGGATATTCGCAAGAATTTCACTAATTAGAGTATCTTTAGCGCAAGAGAAACCGCCAAAATCATTAGCTATTCGTAGTTCGAAACCATTACTTAGCGAGAAAACACGAAGATAAAAAGAATAAAACGATGTGATGCAAGTTTCAAACCACAACTAATGGCAAGTAAGCTTTCTCTTCTTCCTTTCGCAAGCTTAGACCCACACGTGGATGCGAACTTACACCTACACATAGGCTTAATTGGAACCCCGCCATGGGGATCCTAACAAGATCTACTTCCAACTCGACTCTGCATATTTTCGGGTTCGACTCATGAGACTACCCAATTTAGGTACACCCAAATATATATATATATATATATATATATATATATATATATATATATATATATGTGTGTGTGTGTGTGTGTGTGTGTATTTATCTTGGACAATTAACCTGACCAAGAACACACATACCTAACCTAATTAATGGCAGTAGAAAGAAACGAAATACACACCGACGGGGAAAGGGGGATGACCTACCTTCCCCGCGAATCTTCGCACCCGTTTCCTGCCAGACACCCCGTTGACCCTAGCGCTCGATTTCTTGCACCCACAACACCTGCGGTCAAGCCACGAAGATCCCACTCCCATATACATGTATGTATAGTATTTGATGGAAAGAGAGAAGAAGAAATCAGAAGGGGAAGAAAGAGAAAAAATACAAGAAAGGGGAAGAGATGGTGCCCACCACGCTTCCGCTGCGCCTGTGGCAGTAGCCAATTGTGCCTTAGACCTGCGCGAGGGCTGCACTGCAGATGGGAGGAGGCGGACGGTGAGGTACAAGCACTTACTACCGTCGTCGCCCTCGAGGGCTGGGACGCTGGCAGGGGCTGCAGCCCTAGATCCTGCACGTGCGCGCAAGAGAGCGGTGACGCCGACGTGTTGGCGCTTGCGACGATGCTCAGGAGAGGGGCGGCGAGAAACCTTGGCGGTAGGGGGGACTGCGAGTGTAGGAGGAGGAGGTCGCTGGGAGGGGAAAAAGACGTGAGATGGTGAGGAGAAAAGGGTGGTGCTGCGGGAGAAGATGAGAATCGGGAGGGGGTTCACGGGGAGAAAAGGGTGGTGTTGGTGGGTACGGAGGTGGCAGGCACTCATGGGCTCATTCGCCCCCACACCCCCCCGCCTTCTTTTTTTTTCGTTTTTTGAAATGGCCTTGACAGATTAATTCCTCTTATCATACAATAATCCAAGATTCTCGCACTTTAATTTTAGACGTCTTGGAGATTTACCTTAGGAAAACGAACAGAGGCAGTTTAGTTGATAAGTCAAATTTTCGATTAATTTATTAATTAAGTTGATTGATTAATTAAAAATTTTTCGTAGATCACTCTTGATTCTTATGTAAGATCAATAAATTTGATTAGAGATTTTTTTATTAATTTTAGATCGAATAAATGCATTAAGAAATAGAAATAAGAATGAGAGACGAGGAGAGAGAGTGGAGAGAAATTTTCTGCTCTTATAGTGTGTCAAATAAGAACTCTCTGGTGATCTTTATATAGAACCTATAACGCGACGTTAATGGAAATTTTCATTTTATAGAAATACAATAATTGATCGACTAATTTAGTCTCATTAATTAATAAAAATCAATTGATTAATTAAACTTGACTTATTAGTTGACCAAAAAGATTGATCGACTAATTTTAACCTAGTGATAGATCAAAATAATTGATCAATCAAATTTACTTTTTGATTGACAAATCTATGTCAAAATCTGTAGCAAAATAATTCAAGTTCCAAATTTAAAATTGATTCTCACCCGAACCCGAGTTAGGTCAGGACAAGGCACGCAGGTGTGGTTCTAAGCCTCATCTCTTACTCTTTACTGCATAAGACATGAAAACTCGTTTAGTAGCTTAGTTAGGGAGTAGGCTTATACCACTTAAATAGGAACGATAGATCTCTAGTTTGAGTCCCGACTAACCTAGGGAAATAGGCTTGCGAGCTATTTATCCCCCCCCCCCCCCCCCCCCCAACCAGGATGAGCATCATCATTATGAGAGGTAGAAACCTTTTGAAACCACTAAGAGCTTTTTTTACTTTCAGTGTGAAACTAAAAACTTCTATCAAATTCCATTGATTTCAATATAAATTCACACGTCATTATATATCAATTGCATCCCGATTAATGTAATTGGATTTTCAAATCCAATGCCTAGTAGCTAAAGAAAAATTACATTACAACCATTCCCTTTAGTGAAATGTTTGGACTTTTGTGATTTTTTCATGCATATTTTATTGGAACTAACCCCAATCTTTTCAAACTAAGGATGATGGAAAATAACAATCCTTCACTAACCCTAAATTTTCAAATCGACGATAAGTATAAAATAGAAACGTCACACCATACATCCAAAATGCAAATGGTCAACGTTATTTGTTTGTTGTATTACATTTACAAACACACCATTCATACTTAAGTTGAATCATTCTTATGTTACATGAACTTTCTATTCCGATCAAGTAAAGAGACTAGGTATTCACTTTTTTTGCTTGGAATGAAACGATTTCTTACATACATCTTACTAAACTTTTGATATAATACATGAAATAATCATTTTAAGTTGATATTTCTACAAACAGGAATCATATTAGTTACTTGATTCTTTCCTGTCAAACTCAATATGAAGGTTTCTTACGTCGTCCTCCTCCAAAAAATAGAAGGTCAATTAATGTGTGTCATCTCGTATCCGATCTACTCCTCATCATTTCAAAAGGAAATGTATGTCCTCTCGTGTTCTCACTTATATCTCTGTCATTTTACGCATCTTTTCACGCCTTTTTAATTATTATTTTATTAGTTATTTCTTGCAATCCTGCGTTCTCTCATTCTTTTGCAATTAACTATTCTTTTTACATAATCATAACATATTGCGTATTTTCAACAATTCGTTTCCATTACTTTTCCATCTCTAAACGTCACTTCAAAATTATTTTTATTTTGCATCGGAATTATAATATATTTTTGAAGTTCATATGACATCATTTTTAATTAAATTTACAACACGCTTATTTTTTATCCCAAGTATTATTATGTGATGTTTGTGGTGTAATTTTTTCATAATAATTAACTTTTCTTGTGAAAATAAACAAAGAAGGCAATTCGGAGTAATACATGTAGTTATAAAAATGCTTCGACACAATCAGATATCATATTTATTATACAATGGTATTGATATGTTATTATCTTGTCTGTATCTATTTTACAATAAGTTGATTGTTTGAGTACATTTTATAGTAATATATTTTCATATGAGTAGATAAGTAACAAAAAGTGAATCATATGATATTGAATTTTCATATTGTGTAACAGAAGTACATGTATCATTCTCTAGTAGGATAATTGTTCACGTGTTGTTGCATTACGTTTATAAATGTATTACGGTGTTACATCGTTGCCGTTGTTTTTAATACAAACTATTATTATGTTGATTACAATCATAATCCTCGTTAAATGCAATTCTATACATCTTATACTGCAACAAATTAGTATACACAATAGGATAAAAAAATAATTACAGTAAGACATAGCTGTAGTCGATCCTTTTCCATCGAGCCATCCATCTTTATCGTTTGACTTCTAACTTGTTCTGCAAATCCAACTTTATCTCATATTTGATTAAAATTATAGATTTATCTTATAATTAGTTCCTACAATTAAGGAATATACAATGTTTATGGATACTTTATATCCTATTTAATAACATTCTTTTATGGAATATTATTTGATAATTAATTTTATTCTTTTCTAATTTTGTCACGCTTTCGTTGAAAACATATCACAAAAATCACCCTCGTGCAGGTTAGTTATTTTATTTATATACATTAAATTATTAACGACTGAACGTAGATTTATGCTCAGAAGGTAATATATATATATATATATATATATATATATATATATATATATATATATATATATATATATATAAAGAGTTTGTGCTAAAAATTAATCAAATATAATTTCAATCATACAATTTAATTTTTAAAATGATGAAAACACTACATTTGATTATGGTAATTTTGTGATTTGAGTACGTAATTTTTGTAACTAGTTAATTATAGCATCAAATAAAAAAATAAAATATTCTTCAACTAATGGAAATTTTTCCTTTCATTTTTTAGTTCAAAGTTTTTCTTTTTGGTGATGTACCATACTACCATATGGAGAGTAGCTATCACTTTATAGTATTTATTTAAAAAATTCTTATTTTCCTTTTCACGTCAACTACACCTAATCGATCATTTTATTGTATATTATTTCATCTTCTAATTATATTATAAAATAATCCAAATATATCTAATATAGTGGACATCTACATGCTTCTAAACATGCATGAGTTATTTTTTATTATAATTTTGTATAATCGCAAATAGATATGGTAACATAACCTCATACTTGTAATTGAAATCATTCTTAAATAAGACAAATATGATTTTGAGATGCATAAAATTCCTTACTTAATTTTTTTTTAATATATCAATAAGCATTATAAATATATACAGAGGCCCTATTTCTTTATAGAAAATCTTTTAAGTTGCACAATACATATCCATTCATTTATATAAAAATTAATTATACTCCATATTAATTATTTGTGATGTCATTTATTTTTTGTCGATGCATTGTCTAACATTTTTGTATAAATATAACACTATTATGTATTGCGTTACAACAGACTATATTAGTATATTTCAATTGTATATTTAATTTTTGTTATTACAACACCCCTACTATTCTATTACAAAATTAGTGTAATAGATTACAACCATCTTGCACATTAATTACAACTATAAATGATGGACGTTACAACTAAATGATGTTCTTGTTATAACGATTTTTACACTTATATATCTCTTGTTGCATGACAATTACACTGTAATATTATAATATAATTATATAAATGATAGTTATTACAGTACTCCTTTTATATTACAAAAGATCATTAATTAACACACGTATTTAATATTAATGCTTATAATAATCATATATAAATTTGTTACAATTTATAGTTTTTTACGTTTTGCTACTTGTATTTGATTACAATTGTATATGGATATTGTTACAACAGTCACTCATAGGTGTTACAAGACTCTGTTACTTTTTACCGATTACAACATGCATTTGATTTTATTATAATATCCATCGTATACATTACAACGGTAAAGTATATTGGTTACAAATAACTTTATTTTTCATTATAAAATATTTACTATTTTGTTACAATATTTTTCGATTGACTTGTAATATTATCAGTTTTATTGATTGTGAGTTGATTTTTTAACATATTTATTATTTAGATTATATGAATAATTGTAATTACATTCTATGACATATAATAATTACAAATTTATTCTATTATATGTTTATGGGATAAGATTTATTTGGATCAACATTTATTTGATAATTTTATTATTTCTGCACTATCTGTAAAATCATCAATACTCATTTGATAGTGTTGATCCCTTCCATGGATGAATATGAATTAGTGTTTAAAGGAGTCTTTTAAGACATTTATATCGTTACGGTGTTTATAGTAGAACTCGACTTGGTGTGCTTATCGAGATTGAGTTTGAGTTGAGACTAATGCTCCTAACGTGGCGTGCGCACTTCCCATCGTAACCGAGGACTAACGCCTCCGTAGAACGTCCAACGTAAAACCCCATTTCCTCCTCGCGTTTGTCAACCCACTCCCTTCTTCTATGTCCATTTAATTAATTAAAGGTGAGGAAGAACGGAGAGACAGTCGATGGCGTCGTCGCAGGTGGGGCCTCCGCCGTTCCAGGAAGCCTCTCGCTGCGATGTCTGCAAGCGCAGCTTCAACACCTTCCGCCGTCGGGTATGGGCGTTGTTGATCCAACTTCAAAAAGATGGACGCCTCTTCCTTTCCCTCTTCTATTCTATTGATGTTTCGCGTGATTTTCGCGATGCCCCTTTTTACAATTCTAGAACGATCTTTGTTAGGTGGCTGGAAGAAGAGAGGGCATTGAGTAGTGCAGGAAATGCGCGACCTTTATTTGAAAGGGTTATGAATTTCCTCGGAGATATTCTGTTGTGTTTCAATGGCCTCAATAGGGAAAAATTAGGGATCTTTTAGTTGCGATGTAGTACGGCTTTGATTGAACGGCCCTTGGAGCGAATTTACCTGCTTTATGCAGTTTGTATTCGGAAATCAAAACCAACCCAACGTGGTAGAATGATAGTGATTCGCAGTTGAGCTGCACGATCGTTGGCCAACGGGCAGGTAGATTTGACTTGTAGAGGTTTAAGCTAGAGTTTAAGCTTTAGATTTTACAGAAGGGCACCTCCCGTATGCGGCAGATTTAACCTGTGAGATTCCGAATGCCAGCTCTGACAACCATCCATTTTCATTTTTCAGTAGAAGCTAAACAAATAACTTGCACTTGCACTCTGCGGTAATCTTGAAATCGCTACCTAATGAGCTCAAAGAAGCCAATAATTAGGACCCAATCGCCACGTAATGATAAAGATTGAAAGCTATTATCCGTTTTGAAGAGAACCTTGAAACATATGTACATGGTAGGGACTTTGCAAAACAAGCATTTTTGAGAGCTTATGCAAGTGCTTCCTGCCTATAGAGTTTAGTTTGGCTTCAAAGTGGAAGGAATTGGTTATCTAGAAATGAGAATATTTATGACTCTTCGCTAAAATATAATGCTTGCTTTATTTGGACGGTTGTAGAGAAGTAGAGTTTCTTCTTCTAAGTCACCATGAAGAGAAGTCATTTTGTGATCCTTTTTGTGAATCATGATTTTGTAAATGGATGCATGCTAAGACTACCAGAACCACGTCTTGTTACACGAGCAGAAAAGTTTATATCTCTCTTTTTGTGTATAATCGAAATAATCTATTGTGGTAAAACTTGAGAATTTCATACAATACTAAATAATATATACATCTTTAAGGAGGTGTCCTAGAAAATGTATAGATTATCATCTCAAAGAAAAGAATGTATACATCTTTTTTACTATTTTAGTCATAAACAATAGTATAGTTTTGTTTAATGTGTTAACGATATAGGATTATATAAGATTTTAGGACCTTTTTTTTGGGAAAAGTGAAAGGAAGGTTACTCATGAGTCCACTGAGAGAAACATATATGCATCCCCACCTAGCAAAGCTCTTGATGCAAAGAACAACATTCTCCATATAAGCTCTCAAAGAATAAAAAACCACCCCATTTCTTTCTAACCAAATAGCCCACATGGTTGCTAGTGTATGATTCTTTCCTTCTACAACATGTACTATGTCAAATTAGGTGAAAGACGCCCCCTCCTAAAGGAACCTTAAAAATTGTCAAAGTCAAAGTAATTTATATAGGAGATGTCTAATTATGCCCACACTATCTATGCAAACCGATATAAGAAGAGGTGATAATATCCTCCTTTGCTTTGTTATAGAGTGAATAGTAGTATCCTATCCTGGATTTGACCTTTGATGTCAAGCCTTTGCCAAAATCCCTTCTTGTTTTAGTTCCATAGCAAACGGACTTTGGGAGGGCCTTTGATTGAGTCCTAATTAAAGTAGTCTACAACCTTTAAGGAACATCTCAGCTCAATCTAAAAAAGGAATTTGTAATGACTCATGAGCCTTTTTAACAAGGAAGTCACCATCTTCCCACTCCTAATCATCCATAAAATCTTCTATGAGAACCATCTTATGTATGGAATGGTACAAAAGGAGTTGATGTAAATGGGCATCGAATGATGTTGAAACAAAAGTGGGGTTCATCTTTCGACCCTACTATCCAATGATCCACTCTAGTAGATCACCTCAATACGGGTTATTATGACAACCAAAAAGTTGACACATGAAAAATTAGAATTACTACAAAGATAGCTATTGGAAGCATTGATTTCCTACCCTTAGACAAAAACCTAGACTTCTACCATGTTAGCATCCTATTCATCTTCTCCAAAATTTGTATAAAGGCCTTGTATCTAACCAAATATGTGATGGGCACCTCCCTTTGTTGCATAGACAGAAAGGAAGCTACAACATTTGCCTTCATGTCCTTTACGCCAAATATAATGCAAGTAGAATAACAGTAATTAATCTGCAAAACAAATGCCTCTACAAATACATGTAATATTGTTGCAACACTCTTTGCCTCTTACACTAAACCTTCCACTAACATAACTATGTCGTCGAGAGAATTTTTGAAAGGTTACCGATTGCCGAGTAATCTTCCTACTCCCTTTCAAAAAGAAAAAAATTTGTCGTTAGTGTTGGAGAAAATAGTCTTATTCAACGTAGGGTTAGAAAAATTACATAAGAGACCCAACAAGATTGGGAATTGACAGATAGGAATAGGAAAAGAATTGAGACTCTCAAAACTAATTAAATAGACTAAACCTAAATAAATTTGATTCTTTACTCACTAATTGTAATACTTAAACACTTTTCCAAGTTGGAGTGTGAATAACAATCACACCGAACTTGTTATAGTAGACAAAGTTTGACTCTCCCCCCAATGAAGACATTGTCTGGATGGAGGAGCAGGCAGGTAGGTAGTAGGAGATGATCCTAAGTACAAACTTTAGTAGTAGTAAAATGGGAGATAATCCTAAGTAGCAGTAGTGGTAGAGTAGGAGATGATCTTAAGCAGGTAGGTAGTAGGAGATGAGAGCCTCTCTCAGATCCACTAGTCATTAGAGTCAGCAGAAGTTCCACCAAAAGGAACAAAGGTTGTAGAAATTGAGGAAGCACAGGTAGAATTCGGTACACAGCCAGTAGCAATAGTATTATAAGAGGAGGATGGCTCTCTCCTTAGTAGAGTCCTTAAATGATCTAACTCCTCGGCAGTGGGTCGTATAGGAGATTGCTTTGTAGTAGTCTCAGGTAGAGGAGTTTCAGTGGTTGTCTTATTAGTCCTGGCAAGCTTCTCAAACTTCTCCTAGCACTTCTTGGAAGGATGGTTTATCCACTTGCAGTGTGTGTAGCATTAGTAGATATAATTGCAACCCCGTACGCAGTCATCGAAACAATTGCCTCTCCCTTTAGCGGCAATAAGGGCAGAGGGTTAGAAATAGTAGCAAGTTGGGCATTTGTATTAATTTTTTGAAGACTACTATGGATTGTTTCTAGATCTGGTAAAGCATCAGATGATAGGAGTTGACTCTTAGTTGATTGGTAATGAGGGCTAAGGCCATCGATGAGCTGAAATGTCTGCTACTTTGTCCTCTAAGTAGTTTGTGCGTCACAACGTAAGGGTTGTAAGTAGAGTTGCTAGTCGAATTGAACGATTCGAATTCAACTTGAATTAGTTTGATCAAATATTTGATAAAAGTTCGTTCAAAAAAATATGAACCGAACATGAATATTAAAACTAATTCCGATAGCTTAATGAATCAAACTTGAATATAATGTATGTTCGTTCGATAAAAGTTTAAGTTCGAAAATACAAAAACATGTAAGATATTATAAATATAGACTTGGTTGCGAGCCTATTAAAAAAAAACTTAACTTGACGCTACCTTTGAGTCCTATCACACTATTATTGACAAATTCATTTATCCCACGACTCCCATGCAAGACTAAAAAAAAAAAAAAACTCAACCCACTCCTACCTCTTAAGTCCCCACAACTATTTCAGCACCTCTTCTTCAGGTGTCCATTTCTGGAACAGGTGTGGCAGAAGATGGCGATTGACTGGGTTGTTCCTCGGGATAAGGTTAGCTTTTGGTCGTCTTTCCGTAGGGGGAGCGCTCATGTGGGTTACAATGCTTTTAGATCTAAGAATGATCGGGAGAAAGTTTTGATAGTGTTGTGGGGTGTATGGTTAGGCATGAATGAAGTGCTATTTAGGGGAGAGAGGCCCTATGTTGAGAATGCTTGTTATTCCGTTATGTCCTAGGTGGAGTTTTGGAGGTCCAGTTTTTGACCTTGATGTAATTGTTTTGATGTTTGAAGTTTGAAATGAAATGATCACGGGTGGTTATCGTGTGGATAACCACCCTCCCCCTTAAAAAAAAAAACTATTCCCTTGGTCCCTCGCTAGTCGTCCCACCATTCCACCCACGCACGTAGCGATAGAACCCTGACCTCAACACCAAGCTGTCGCCCCATTCGCTATTGCCGTTGCCATGACCATATTCCTCCATCAGCGGCTCATCGACTCCCTTCTCATCATCCTCAAGGTTAGCTTCCTTTCCTTCTTTCTCTTCTCTTCCTCTTCTACATCCTCCTCTATAGCCCCTCCCTCTTGGCCGACCACCACTCCCACCTCGATCCGATCACCACCACTCCTCTTGCACTCGTCTACATAGTGATCCTTGACAACAACCCTCCCCTCCTCTCGCTACCTCTTGCAAAACCCTAACCCCAACCCACTAGCTGCCTCCACCACAAGTTGCCATCTTCCTCTATCGTTCGCTACGATCCTCTTCCCCCTCTTCGAGGCTACCTAAGTTGCCTCCCTTTGCCTCCTCACCTCCTCCCCCACACTCCAACCCCTCTATGGGACTGCCTTGCCTTCCTCTAACCACCCTCCTCTCCTGCTCTCTTTCGACCACCCTCTTCCATCCCCTTACCTCCTGTAGTTCTAGCTTCCTCCACCTATCATCTTCCATCCTGTAAATTGCCTTCCCCTACCCTCCCACTCCCTTTGCGACTTGTCTGCCTACCCTCCCAGTTGTACCATCTGGTCTTTATTTCAAAATGCAAAAATTATCCCTTTACCCTCTGTGTGAATTATTGTGCACCTGTAATTTACTTTATCCACATAGGCTCTAATTTTCTCTTTGATCATTTTTAAAGTAGCTCATGTCAATGAAATTCAATGTATGTGGTGATCAATGATAGAAATAAATGGATTTATTGTCTATGGTCTAGGTTACATTCCTAGTCATGTACTTTTGTGTTGAGTTTTTGTTCAACAATTTTTTTAGCACTATCACAAAGAAAGACACCTTGAACTTTAGGAAAACATTCAGGTTACACTATTAATCGAATGGACTATCACTAAACTTTACTTTCAAACATATTATCGAACTTAATCGAACATGGTTGTTCGAATAGTGCAAAGGAACTAATAATGAACCGAATTTGAACGTTCAGTTTCGTTATTAAACTAAACTTGAACCTAGGTAATTGAATGCTTAGTGAACTCGATCTAAACTCGAACATCTAACATTTTACCGAACTCAAACTCGAACATACCTATATTTAAATAAGTTTAGTTTGATTAGCATCCCTAGCTGGAAGACAAGTTTCTCATATAGAAACTCCATTGTAGTGTAGTATTCAAACAATGACAGATTCCCCTTGTTAGTAGACTAAATCCATTCATAGATATCAGTAAGTCTAGAGTCATTTGACTTCTGGAAATGCCTCTTAGCCAGGTTGTCCCAGATGCCTTTAGGATAAAGGTGCCAAAATCGGTCTATGCGGCCGATTAATCGGTCGCATAATCGTATGCGGTCCAAAAACGAACCGAGTACCCATATTCTGTCCTATAATCGGTCCACTCGATTAATCGATCGAATATCCGATTAATCAATCGACGAATCGCCTGAGTCACTTTCAAGATTTCAAATTTTTTTTTTTTATATTTGACCACATGCAACACACTTTACGCAACACCCCTCTTTCGATTCAAAAGGTTCAACGCAGGTCAAAAACCCTAAAAACCATTGCACTCCCTATCTAAACTCGCGCTTCTCCGAACTTGCGTCGCGCTTGGCACTCCATCTCCTCTGAGGCTCCCTCTTTGAACTCGCGTCACGCTCCATCTTCGAGTCTCCCTCGCGTCGCTCTCCCTTTGTCGCTCTCGAGTCTCCTTTGTGCTCCCGACAATCGCTCTAGAAAGTCGCTCCTCATCGCCACTCCTCAAAGCCTCGCCATCACTGCTCCTCAGAGCCTCAGCACCTCACCTGCTGCTCCTCAGAGCTTCGCCCCTGACCACTGCTGCTCCTCAGAGCTTCGCCATCGCCGACAACTGCTCCTTAGAGCTTCACCGTCGCCACACTCCACACTGTGAAGTCGGTGAGGATGGTTTTCACTTTATATAATCAACTATCTTTGGTTTGCGTACACACACATACATATAAGATATCTTTGGAGAGCTGCACAACGTCTCTAGTGCACTCCCCATCCCCAACTACATGTATGGAGACACACACACACTTTGCATATAAGATATCATATAACTATTGCCCCTGCCCTCATGCCTTTCAAATAAAAAATTTCAATATCCACTATGTCTATTTGGTAATAAATAGAAAGGATTGATAGATTTTAGTTATACTACTGATTTGGAATCCACTGATTTTGCAATTCAAGGATTGATTTATTTTAGTTATGAGCTGAGTAGGTTTTATTTCTCATAAATCTGGAATTTGTGATACATGTCAATGGCGTTGATATTTATGTTAAGATGGATTGAGATGTACATAAAAGTAGAATTGGACGAGTATTCAAAGATTTAGTTATCAAAATATCATGATTTTTTGCCTCTTTCTTTTTAATAGGAGCAAATAGTTTGTGGAAGACATGACTTTTACAAATCCCGGATTTGGTTCTGACTCATGCTCAACTCTTTTTTATGTCTTGCCTGGATCAACGGATCTTGGATGGAGATACAGGTATCTTGCTAATAAGGAGGATCCAAACACTGTGACTTGTAGGCTTTGTATGAAGGTGGTGAAAGGTGGAATTAACAGGTTCAAACAACATTTAGCACTCATTAAGGGCAACGCAACTTCTTGCCCAAAGGTTGATGAAGAGACGAAGAAGGTTATCAAGGCATACATGGATGAATTAAAGGTGAAAAAAGCAAACAAGGGCATTACAATAAGTTAGAGATGATGTTGATATTGGAGGTGATCCAGGCATTGCTGAATCAGGAAGAGAGGCAAAAAAGAGTAAACTCTCGGAATCAGTTGAAGAAGTTGTAAATGTGCCTAAGGATTTGTGACAAATCACGATTAAAGATGCCTATGCCAAGGATCAACACGATAAGACGTGAATTTATTTGTGACTCGGCTTATTATTATGATATTCCATTTAATGCAATTTGTAATGATCATTTTGTACGGATGACTGAGGCGATTGAGTGTTATGGTCCAAGGCTTAGAACTCTTCGATATGAGATTTCTGGACCATTTTTGAAGAAGTTTGTGGAGAAGACCAAACAAGCACGGCAAAGCCATAGGGACATGTGGAAAACTATAGGATGCTCTATCATGACTGATGCTTGGATTGATAAGCGTGGAAGGAGCATTATGAATTTGTGTGTCCACTGTCCACTTGGGGTTTCTTTTCTAAAATCTATTGATTCATCTGATGGGTCGCATATTTTTGATTACATCTTTGGCTTTATCGAAGAAGTCATTAAAGAAGTTGGAGTGGAAAATGTTGTCGAAGTTGTTTTAGACAATGCTTCTGCTAATGTAGCAGCTTCCATCTTGATGAAGATAAAGTATTCACATATTTTTTGGACATCATGTGCTGTGCATACCATTGATTTGGTGCTGGAGGAGATTGGAAGAGAACATAAGATTAAGAATGCGATCACAAATATAAGGAGACTTACAATGTTCATTTATGGTCATGCCATAATTTTGAGTATGATGCGATGTTTTACTGAAAAAAGGGACATTGTTAAACCTGGACATACTAGATTTGCCATTACTTACATTGCAAAGCATACTAGACAAGAAAGATAAATTGAGGGCTATGTTTTCTTCTGATGATTGGCAACATTGTAGATGGTGTAAGTCCAAAAAAGGGGAGAAGGCAACATCTATAGTCTTGAGTCCATCTTTTTGGAATCAAGTTACTTTTGCAGTGAGGATATTTACTCCTTTGGTTCGTCTCTTGCGAGTTGACTCAGATGAGAAACCATCCATGGGTTTTGTTTATGGGGGCTTAGAATAGGCAAAGGAGGAGATGCTGGCAATTTGTAATGGTAATGAGTTGTCTTATAAGCCATTTAAGGAGGCAATACAAAAGAAAACCAAAGGACCACTTGATACACCACTTCATAAGGTTGCATATTTTCTCAATCCTTATTATTTCTATAAGGATTGTACCATGTTTGAAACAAATGATAACGTGAAGTATGGGTTGATAACTTGCATTGAGCAATTCTACCCTGACTTGGATGTGCAGGACATCATTACAAGAAAGGAGTTGATTGCATACAAACTTGGTTAGGGTATGTTTGGTAAACCATTGACAGTGAGGCAAAGGCCAATCAATGATGAGCACTCAGACCCAGGTAATTCAAGAATTTAATTACATAGTCTCTTTTATGTAAATTGAATATTATAATATTCATTTATAATTTTAATTTATTAAATAGCTAATTGGTGGTCTCTATATGGAAGTGATACACCTTATCTATAACAAATGGCAATTAAGATCCTAAGTTTGATCTCTATGTCCTCTGGTTGTGGGAGGAATTGGAGCACATTTTCAAGGGTAATGAGTCTAATGACTTAGTTAATATTGTAAGTCCAACATTTAAGCATTCATATATGACATATGTAATAATGTGCTCCTTCATTTCTAGATCCATACAAAGTTTAGGGCCAGCTTGGTAATGCTGAGGTTGAATGACTTGATTGTTATACGATTCATGCAAATTTGAGGGATCGTAGACAAAAGGCTATAAAAAGAGATCCAATTGCTTTAAAGGATCATGCACATGCAACAGCATGGGTGTTTGATGTGGTAGCTGAAGATAAAGTTTTCCCAGGAGTAGGATTAACTTAGGGTGCAGTTGCAGAGGCTTGTGGTGCAGAAGTTGTATTGCAACCAAGGAGGAGCCTTAGAGTTGACAAAGGCAAACAAGCATCAACCTCAAGAGCTCCAACAAACTCACTTGACTTTGAGGAGGAGGATGAGGAAGTTGGTTTTGAAGAGATCGACGAAGAAGATGAAATTGTGGAGGATGTTACCTTATTTCTAGACGAGGAGGAGGATTGAATCCTAATATTTTCTTGAGAAGTTTCTTTGGGAATTGGTTATGTATTTTGTACTTTTTGTGGCATTTGGAACTAAAAACTCTCCTTTAGATTTTCGATGCACTAATCTTAGTTTATGTCTTTATTTTATGTTGTAATATTGATAGCTATTTATTAGAAGCTATATTGAGAGAATATGCATATTAAAAAAATAATATTAATATATATATATATGTGATATTTCAATTCATATATATGTATAATTAATATATATAATTATATTTAAAATTTTAAATATTAAAAAACATTACACCAATTAATCTTCGATTAATCACCCACATACCCATACTTAGTCGGTGACCTCACCGATTGAATACCGATTGTTGATTTCTGCAGTTATGCTTTGGGATTCTTCTTATAGAACATGTTGGCTGCAATCTTCAGTTTTATGTTCTTCATTAGCCAATTCGTGACAATATAGTTATCCTGCTCCCACTTGTCATAATCCTTATCTTTGGTATCAAGTTCCTCCTTGCTTAAGATGTAGAGCTTTTTTTAGTCTCTAATGAAGATCTTGAACACCCTACACTAGGGAATATAGTTTTGACTACCATTAAGCTTGATGGAGGTGCCTTAAACCACGATAGTAGTTGGATGCCAAAGTTTTGGTGTCCATAGGAGTAGTAGATGACGATCTTGGCATCATCATGTTTAGAGGTAGATTAAGCAGTTCGACGTAGTAGATAGAGAAGAGCCACGTGTAGAGAACAAGGGTGCATTAGATGGGTAGGGGTCACACGTAGGGTTGGGTAATGGGCTTGGCCCTTCAGGGCCAACCTAGGCCTGACCCAAGCCCATTTAAGTAAGCGGGCTCATGGGTTAGGCTTAAGCTTGCTTAATTTGTAAAATCCTAGCCCAAGCCCAAGATTGACCCAAAGTGAATGAGTCAGGGCTGGGCTGGGCTCATTTATTATTCAAAAAGGATAAAATGTGCAATTTAGTAAAACCTGAGGGGGGTGTAAGAGTTTGGGAGTGGGTACGTGGTGTGCGTCACTCATAGGTATGGGAATAAGTGTGTTACGAACTTATGAGAATGGGTTGGAACGGGAGCTGTTTTGGTATATATGTAAAGCTTTGAGTGGGAATAACACACGCATTCTCATATGTAAACAATAGACTTTGAGGTGGGAAATTGAGAATTGGAATGGGTGGGCCGTTGCGTTTAAAACCCTTTTGTTTTTTTTATTTTTAAGTTTGAATATATAATTTATGTATATATTTTTTTGAAACTAAAAGGAAAGCTATCGTATTATGATAGCGATCCGGGAGGGCATTTTATTGATAAAGAGGTGAATAAAAATTTACAAATTAGATCCCCATCTATATATGAGGGACCAACACTCATTTATAATTTGCTCATAGCATACTGGTCTCTCCTGAAATAACCTCTCATTTCTTACCCTCCACACACACCAGAGAGTTGCGGCCATGCGTAGGTGCGGTCTCTCCAAAATTAAAAAATTATGCCACAAAGAATTCCACGGGGGGAGTGGTTCCTGACAAGTCCTCCATATTACATTAGTAATCAAGCAAGAAGAAAAAATGTGGTTAAGACTATCAACGTGCATTCCACATAGGTTGCATTCATGGAGAGCAGATCCCATTCTTTTGTGCCTTAGATCACTTGTAATCAAGCCCTCCCTTTTGCAAAGCCAAAGAAAAATTTGTACCTTGTTTTTTTGTCAATGTGATCGTAGCCCCAACCTCTGCCATCTTCCATAATCTTTCTAAGCACACTGAATTGTATAAATTCCATCCCAAACATAGTTATCATCCACTCTAGGTCTGGGTTTGAATCTTTCCAGGTCTGAAATCATGTTCCTTCTTTCTTCCCACAGTCGGGTGCCCACCCTGATGGATTCAGCTTCATTCAGTTGCCAGCAGGCCCCTGTTTCAGACCAGTAGCAGCTCACAGTCCCTGACTTGTCCCTTGCTACAGCAAAAACCCTCGGGTAGGATTCCTTCAAAGGGCCCAGCAGGGACCAATGTTCACACCAGAAGTCAAATGTTCTGCCATCTCCTAATACCGGCTGCAGTAGATGCCAATTACCTTTCAGAGCTTGAATCACAGACTGCCAGAAAGGTGATGGTCTGATAGGAAGTAACCTCTTTAGCACACTGTTGGACTGGCCATAGCTATCTTTAATCAGCTCGGTCCAAGGTTTCTCTTCCCCCTTCAGAATTTTTATAGCCCATTTGATCGGTAAAGCCTCATTAAATTCTTTCAAGGATTTGATTCCCAATCCCCCACTTTCCTTGGGCCAACATTTGCTCCCATTTTAAAGGCTGCATAAATCTACCTTCATGCTTGGCACCTTTCCAGAAGAACCTCTTTCTCATTAAATCCATGCGCTTCCACACAGATTTTAGAGCTTTGAAGAGGGAGAAGTAGAAGATGGGGATCGAGGTAATAACAGAATTCAACAAAATGAGTCTGCCACCCTTAGATAAGAACCTGCTATTCCATCCTGCCAACTTTACTGAAATCTTATCAAAAAGAATGTTCCAGTCGCTTTTTTCATTCTTGAGCATCTTAGGGGCAGCCCCAAATATCTGATGGGAAGATTAATGCGAGGGGTCCCCAAAATATCAGAAATGTCTTCTTGTTCTGTCTCATTCAAGCCAAAACACACCATATTGGACTTCTCCCTATTTAAATTCAGACCTGAAATGTCACCAAAGATATTAACCATATGACCAAGTGCACGGGCTTCACCCTTTGACCCTTCCACAAAAAGGACCGTATCGTCCGCGCACTGGAGAATAGGAGCTATGGCTCTCCTGTTAGAAAGGGAGTATCCTCTGATAATACTTGCCTCAGAAAGTTTGTAAGCATATCTCGCCAGACCATCAACAACAAGATTAAAAACCAAAGGGGCCAAAGGACATCCTTGCCTCACCTCGCATTGTGGTTGAATCCAGGCCCCACAAGGCTTCCCATTGATCAAGGGAGTGAAAGAAGTAGTAGTAATGCACCTTTTCATCCATTGAATCCAGAGAGGGGGAAATCCTCTTCTCTTGAAAACCTCCCACAAATAGGGCCACGAAATAGAACCATATGCTTTACGGAAATCAACTTTTCACATAAAGGCTTTGCACTTCCTTTATTGCCAACTACACACCATCTCTTGGGCCATGATGAAAGACTCTTGTAAGGATCTGTTAGGAAGGAATGCAGATTGGACTGGATGAATCACATCCTGCAGAACTGGCCGTAGTCTATTTGCCAATACTTTGCTAATCACTAGTTAAATAGAGTTCGGGAGAGCTATAGGTCTGAAGTCCTGAAATTTCTTTGCACCTTGTGTCTTTGGCAGCAAGAAAAGAAGGAATCTGTTGATTTTATCAAAGCCAGAATTGCCCTCCTCAAACTCCTTAATAACATCCATCACTTCTTTACCAACCACACCTCACATCTCTTTGTAGAAAAAAACTTGGATACCATCAGGACCAGGAGAACCTTCATTATTTAAGTCTTTAATGGCAGCCACTGTTTCTTTCTCAGTGATGGTTGCTATCAAACTAGATACTTGTTCCCCAGAGACTTTAGGTGAGTCACTCGCTGCCATTCTCCATTGACCTCTCCCTGCAGCCCGTGACGAATCTCTAAAGTACTTGATGGCCTCAGCTCTAATATCTGGCATAGATGAGATTCTCTGACTGTCCTTGAGTATAGGTGAAATTAAGTTGATCCTTCTACTAGAGCTGGCAACTAAGTGAAAAAATTTGGTATTGGCATCCCCCTCTTTAAGCCAAAGTTGTCTGGAACGTTCCCTCCAATCCATCTCCAATTTTAAGTCTTCTTCAGCCACCACATCCTGCTACCTTCTTCTGGTTCTGAGCTCCTGGTCAGTTAGAGGGACAGTAGCTTCTTTTGAATCAAGGCCTTGGATTTCCAGCAGTGCCTCATTGCGCCTCTGATGTCTCACAATAGACACTGTAGCCCCATATTCCTTTAGCATTGTTCGCATAGCAGTCAGCTTGGATACAAGCTTGATAGTGGCCATTCCATCTACATGTTTGGCCCTCCACTAGCCTTCAAGCATCTCACAGAATCCCGGTTCTCTCAACCAAGATTTTTAAATTTGAAATAAGAGCCAGCAAGCACTTGTTCCCCACTATCCCAAACCAAGGGTGTGTGATCAGAAAAGGGGCGTTCCAATCCACACACAGAGGATAACTGGAACATATCCAACAGCCCAGCATTACCAAAGAATCTATCAATTTTTGACATGAGGCCACTACCATTTCTCCATGTGAATTCAGTTCCAGAAGAGGGGTATTCACTCAAGCCTAGTGTCTGAACCATCAATTGGAATCCAGTAGATGCACTGTCCACCATGCCATTTGGTCTGTCCCTCCCCGTCAGTACACAATTAAAATCTCCTCCTACGACCCATGCAGCCCCATTCACAAAGCCAGCAGCTTCACTCCAATCTTCCCACAACTCCTACCTTCTATAGGCATCACAGGGGCCATAGACTCCTGTAATGTAGAGGTCACTCCCCCCCTGAGTTCTTTCAACCATTTGCAGAACGTTTTTCTTCCACCACATAACAATACCTCCAGACCTACCATGTGAATTAAGCATCACACAGTCATTCGCATCACCAACCTTCATATCAGCCCAAGCCCTATCATCTTCACTTTCTATGTGTGTCTCTTGAATAATGGCACAATCTATCTCCCATTCTCTCATATATCTCAGCAGAGAAGCCCTTCAACTTCTATCGCGCAGCCTACGCACGTTCCAAGAGAGAATCCTCATTAAGTTTCTTGGGTGCCCCCCTTTTTTGAAGTTGGGGCTCTACTAACCTTCATTACAGCTGCAATGGCATTTTCATCAAGTTTCTACAAAGTATTTTGTCTCCTCTGTCTGAGTTTCTAAGGGGATCTACCCATACTAGTCTTGGATATTGTCCCTGAACCAAATTTCAATCCTTCTACTGCTGGTAAGCTGGTTTGCAGACTCAAGGAATTTGCAGGAATCTCTTGTAAAACACATTGATCAGGTGTATCTACCCTTTGTATAACAACATTCTTTTTCTCTGCCATACCACCTTCTACCAATGTCACTTCCATCCCTTCCTCCATTTCCTCTGTGCAGTGATGGTCCTTGCGCTTTTTAGGCTCAGGCACCTCATCAGGGGTCTTACGTCTTGGCTATTGTGAGGCTGCCTCAGGTTGCAACACCTCTGCATAAGATGCATTGTTTGGATTAAATCCCCCATATGTACTGTCCACTGAGAAATTCAAAATCAACAACCATGAGCTCCCCCCACAGCGGAGTATCATCTTCTCTGGCACAGAACTTGCTTTGAAAACATCAACCCAAACATTCAGTACACGGCCATCACCTTCCATCAATCCAATCTCGGCATCATCAGCCAATGTAGCAAACCTTGCTATCATAGCTGCCACCACCTCTTTTGATCTTAGATGCAGCGGTAAGCTCCTGATTCCTAGTTTCCCCGATCTAGAGGCTGCTCTCTGGGGCGGTCGTTCAGGCAATGATCCATCAAGGGGGGATACCAGCCTCCAAATCACCATCAATCCATCCAAAGCACTCGAGCAGAAGCGCAAACATTCTACATCCATCATCCCCAAACCAAAAAGCACAGACCGCGTAGGGGAGAGAAACGTAATCTTCCAACCACTAGTTGACAAAGAAAGAGAACTTACTTACTGATGAATCCTTTCCAGGGAAGGATTGCCCATCATCACCTCTCCGACTAAGGCCCCTCGTAACACCATCTCCGCCGTCCTGATGTCATCATTCATAGGGATTTCCACGTCCACCGTGTGTCCCCCATAGGTAGGTGGAGGTAAAGGCGGAAGTGGCTGCGTTTCGACCTTCGTTGCCCTATTGTGCAAGCTCGTCCTTCCCCTTGGTTGTCCATGATTAGCCGTGCAAGAGTCTCGTTTGTGGCCATGTCCCCAACATGCCAAGTAGACCAAAGGGAAGTGGCACACCGCCGCCATATGCCCTCGACACCGACATCGAAAGCACACAATTTCCTTGTTGCCCCATGGCCTGCCATTGTTAACTCGGTCTCTGCCTGTAACCCTAACTCCATCGGCCATCGGAACTCTTTCCTTCTCCTCCAAGCCCTAGATCTCCAGGTTGTCCATCCTCCATCACCATGGATCCTCTCTCCTGTCGCCCTAGGGTTCTCCATCCTCTGTTCACTAGCTCGGTCGGGAGGGATCATAATTTATGTATATATAGAATACATATATGTATATATGGGGCCTAAATGAGCTAACCCTTGGGTTGGGCTTGGGCCAACCTAGGCCCTCACCTGGGCCTATTTAATTAATGGGCAAAAATCTTAACCAAAATTTGGCCCTTTAAGTTATGGGCTTATGCCTAGGTCGGGTTTAGTGAGTTGGGTCTAGGGTTGGGCTAGTGTAGCCTAACCCAATGCTCAGCCCTAGTCACATGCATGGGGTGCGCGACGGAGGGTAGCACGATGTGTAGGCATGTGCAATAGAGTTGAGTAGTGCCATGTATTATGCATGCGATAGGGTAAGGCTGCGCTAGGTGTTGTGCACGTGGAAGGGCAAGTAGTGCGTGCACATGGAGCGTGCGATAGTCAGATGGGGCTTGCATTATGTGAGTGGTAGATCGGCAGTGTGTATGCCTGGAGTGTGCGATAGGTAAGTAGGCTCACCTTTGTGCGTGTGGTGAGAGGTAGAGGCTGTGCACTGTGTGTGGTAGGCAGGTAGTAGGTGTGCACTTGGCATGCAAGGCCGAGGCAGGGCTATGCACGAGGATGCACATGCGCCAGAGGGGGTGCATGGAGTAGTTGCACATGGAAGATGTTGGTGCATAGAAGGGAGACGAGGCTTCCCAAGAATCAGGAATCCTACTTTGATACTATGTTGGAGAAAATAAGGTCTTATTCAAATTAGAAGCCCTAACCCCCTTTATGTAGAGAGTAGGATCAGAAAAATTACTCAAAAGACCCAACAAGAATAGGAAACTGATAAACAAGAATAGGAAAAGAACTAGGACTCTCAATCATAAGATAAATGGACTATAATGACTCTAACTAACTCTAATAGTCTAACAGTTGGCATACTGCAGGAAAGGGATCATCGCATTTAGATGTTGCTTGCAAGAGAAACCGGAGAAAAGCCCGGCTGTATGGGTTGCATAGGTCCTAGTAGCTAGAGCATTTGCAACAAAACCAAACAACAAAGCAGCTAGTGACATCTTTGATGAACCCTTCTCCTGAGCTACACTTAATCGTTGGTAGGATTTTCATTTGGAATAATGGAAAAGGATGTTGTAATAATGCACCTCTTCATTTATTTAATCCAATTCTTCGAGAAACCCCTCTTAATCATTAAGGATCAAAGGAAAGCCCAACCAATTGGGTCATAGGCATATGGAAAATCCACTTTCCATAGAAAGGCTTTCTTTCTACGCTTTTGCTAGCAAGACACAATCTCCTAAGCTGAGATAGAACTTCCATGAGGCATTGCTTGATAAAAGCCGATTGCACAAGGAGAATTAAAGAATCAGGCGTCAACCACAATCTATTTGTTGGCACCCTTGCCATTGTAAAGGTGATGGCATTAAAAAGAGTAATAGGTCTAAAATTGTCCATACTCCTCAGGTAGCAAAAGCATGAAGAACTTGCTTGTTAAAGCATGGTTCTTCATCATTAATTCTCTGATCACATTGTCATCATGACAACTTCCCTTGCAATGCCCTGAAATACTTTATAAAAGAAAATTAGGAAGCCATCAAGACCTGGGGATTCATTAGCATTAAGGTCATATGGTGCAATCTTAACTTCCTTTGCAATGTTTACCACAAGCATATTTTGTTGCTCCTTTGAAAACATAAATAGATCTCTTCCCTTGCATTGTTGTGAACTAGTATACCTTTTGGTATAAAAGCTCTTGAAGGGTCACTAACTTGTTATCTCCTTTGAATCTCATAGTTGTTGTCTACAATCAACCTTTTGATGTGATTCTTCCTTCTTGCATGGGCATAGATGCTTCATATTTGCATCTTCTTTAGCCACTTTTGTCATGATTATGAAATCGATTGAGTCATGATTTTCTTGTCCCCTTCCAATACAACCTTTTATGTCTTTGTCTACTCCAAAACCTCCTCTTACAATATCTTGTGTAGCACCTTCCAAATTTTCTTAGGTGCAGAGTAACACATGACTTGCTCGGCAATTGGCTCCTTTATACTATTCAACATGCATGTCACTACTTAATCGTTGTTTGCTTCCTAAGCTTTTATCTTCTCGTTTGATTTGTCCTTTTGAAGAATATATTTCTTTTTAATGAGACTCCATAAATTATGGAAAAGAAGATGGATCGGAGAAGAAAGCATAATCGAACTTTATAAGGGTACCTAGCATATGTGGATAGGTGCTTATGTTGACTAAACACCCATTAAGTTGTCGAAAACATCTTTGACATCACCTATTGTTTCACAACTTGAAAGAGTCAATGAACAAGGGAACAAATAGCCTTAACGGTCCATAAATGCATCAAAAAATATGCCATGAAGTTGTCTTTTTTTTTGAAATGTTTTTTTTTTGAAAAAGGAAAGGGTAGTTATAACTACCCAAGTATATTAATTATATATCAACAGTCACCGTCAATACAAATAGTAGACCCCAAGGTCCCCCACTTACAAAGATCCACTCCAAAAAGTAAACAAAGAAATGACAGAATTAACAAAATTCTCCACATAAGGCCTCTGGCCCCTGAAGACCACAGCATTCCTGCCTAACCAAATGCCCCATAACATCGCCAACGGTCTGGACCTCTCCTTCTTTGTACGGAAGACAATCCGTCCAGCATCACCCCTTCAATTTCTGAAGTTGCGCCAAAAATTTTCAAAGGATCGATAATCCCACCACCTCGCTCCCACCCGGCTCCAAATCTGCACCACAAACGGGCAAGTGAAAAAAAGGTGATCAATCTCCTCCTCCCCACCTCCACATAAAGGGCAAATCTTGCTCTCTCCAGAAGCCCACCTTGCCCTCCAAACCTTGGTCACAAGTCTTCTCCTTTTAAGTAACCAGACAAAAATCTTGACCTTTAAAGGACACACAGCCTTCCAAATCTGTTTACAGTCTCTCACCAAATCCAGTTCAACCATGGAGCCTCCACTGGATAGTCTCCTGTAGGCAGCCCCTACCGAGAAATCACCTTCATCCCAACCAAACATATCCGTACCGGAAGTTGGTTGCAACCCTTCCAACTCTTCAAGCAACATCTGAAAGTCATGAGTTCTTGCATCTGAAAGGTTTCCTACAAGCGCGGGCACCATCCACCTTCCCATACCTCGGCCACAAATGCCTCTTTGTTCTGGGACAAAGCAAACAATCTCTGAAATCTTCTAGCAAGCACACCTTGTCCTGTCCAATCATTCTGCCAAAATCTGAAGATTTTTCCCTTTCCAACCACAGGAACAAAACAGCTCTGCACCCTTGGAGCCATCGTCGACAAACCTTTCAGAAAATGAGAAGCATCCATCGGCGGAGAAATCAGGATATCCCACCGCACCGGGCCACCATAAGCGGTCCCGAACACCTTGCCCACCAAATCCTCCCTACATTCAAAGAGGCTTCCCACCCATTTCACCAACAGGCTGTCATTAGACCTCCCCAGGTCTCGCACCCCGAGTCCCCCCTCTTCTACCGGCCTGCAGACCTCCTCCTACGCAACCAATCTGGCACCCGGTCCACCCATCCCCTGGTTGGACTAGAAGAAATTCCTCATAAGTCTCTATCTTCCTAACAACCTGTCTAGGCATCTTCAGGGCATAAGTAAAATATGACGGCATCGTTGCCAGGACCGCCTTGAGCAAGACCAACCTTCCACCCCTTGACAGAAGCCTGGATGCCCATCCTTTCAGTCTCCCTTCCATCCTCTCCACTAGGGGAGCCCAATCTTTCACTAGAATCTTGCCATTTGTCAATGGTAAGCCCAAATATCTAATCAGAAGCTTCACCTGCTCTGTGTCGAGACCCAAGCTACACCCCCTCGCCTCCGCCTCACCCAAATTGAAGGGGACAAAGTTAGATTTAGACAGATTGATCTGCAATCCCGAAGCCTCACCAAACAGGAAGAGTAGAATCCGCATTCTCCTGGCTTCCACTTCCCCACCTTCAATGAAGAAAACCGTATCATCCGCATACTGAAGTACCGGAATGCTCGTCCCACCACTCAAGGAGAAGCCCTTCACCAAGTTCCTCTTACACGACCTCTTGGCCGCCCTCGCCAGTGCATCCGCTGCAATCACAAAAAGCATCGGGGCCAAAGGACACCCTTGCCTCACCCCCTCTTCGGCTGAATCCAACCCCCTGCCGGGTTTCCATCGATAAGAATCGAGAAAGACGTCGTGGTGACACATCTCTTCATCCAGTCAATCCATATTGGCGGGAAACCCCTCTTCATTAAGGACGCCCAAAGAAACGACCACTGAACCGAGTCATAGGCCTTGCTGAAGTCAACTTTCCACATGAAAGCCTTCTTCTTACTCCTCTTTCAGGACGATAGGATCTCCGAGGCCAACACATAACCTTCCAAAATGTTTCTGCTAGGGACAAAAGCCGACTGCACCGGGTCTATAATCCCAGCCAGCGCCCTCAATTTATTCGCCAGAAGCTTTGCCACAATCAAGTAGATAGCATTCGAGAGGACTATCGGTCTGTACTCCTGGATCTCCTTAGCACCCTCCTTTTTCGGCAGCAGGAGCATGTAGAACTTGTTCAGCCTATTGAAACCCAAGTTTCCAGCTCTAAACTCATGCACAATCTGCATCACATCTTCCTTCACCACCGACCAGAACTCTCTATAGAAGGCAACAACTTAGAGTGACAACATGCCTCCCTCACAATGTTCTCAACCTAAGCCCTCTTCCTCCTAAAAATAGAAGCATTACGTTGGAGTTAGATGGATCACAATGCTGCCATAGCTTTCACCCAGGACATTGTATGCATATGAATTAAAGAATGGAAGGGATCCCACCACGTAGCAGAGGAAGACATCTGCATGGCGAATGTCACGCCTCCTCCAAACCTTCGAAGACAGCTAGCACTCAAAAAATAGATGATCCAGGTTCTCCCTTGTAGCCTCATAAAAAATGCAATCTAGATCATTGTTGCCAGCTCACCTAGAGCGAAGATCCCTTGTCACTAGCTTTTCTCTTCTAAAAAGTCAAACAAAAATTTTGACCTTCAAAGGGTAGGCAATTGCCAAATCAAAGAGCAGCCTTCCCAAGCCAAAGGCACTGGCCCCAACTCCAAAGTCATCTTCTTATAAGCTTGAGCCACAGAGAAAACTCCATCCTTTCATATGAAACCTTCCACCGGATCCTTACTAATAGATATACCATGAAGTGACCCCAGCAACTCCTACAACTCCTCTATGGATGCATTAGAAAAACCTAGCTGTAGAATAGGGGACCAAGAGTGGGAAACATTGTCTCAGACATTAGCAACGAGAGCATCCTTATCGCGGGCCAACCAAAAAGTAGTGAAAACAAAAATTCCAAAGCTCCACCTCCCATCTAGTCATCCTTCCAGAATCAGAAAGAATAGCCTCCACCAATCCTCTGCTTAAAGAAGCCAGATGAAACACCCCAACCAATAGAAGGTTTCACAGAGTTGAAGGTTGCACCGTACGAGATAGGTTAAACACTACATCTACGGGGGACCCATAAGAATCTCTCAACAATTTATCTAGGAGCCCATCTCCGCCAACTAAGAACCTTTCCACCCACTTCATAAGAAGCGAGGCACTGAATTCATCAAGTCACCTAATCCCCAAGCCACCCTTTATCCTTAGTGGACACACCTTTTTCCAAGGAACCAACTGCAAAAACTGGTCATGATGATCAAACCCCTTCTAAAAAAATCTCTTGCAGGTCACCTTCATCTTTGAAAGGATCTTTTTCAAGGGTCCGAACATAGAAAGATAGAAAACATGAATTGTCGACAGGATTGCCTTAACCAAGACAAGTCTACCTCCTTTGGACAGAAGCTTCCTACTCCAACCATTCAGCCTCCTAGTTAACCTCTTCTTAACTGGTCTCCAATTTGTCGCCACCAAACACTTCCCTCTTAAAGGCAAACCTAAGTACACAATAGGCACCTAGATGATAATCTTCCTTCTCTTTCTAAAAAAAAAGTACACAACAGGAAAGCACACAACTGGTGTATCAAGGATCCCAGAGATGCTCTCCTCCACACTCCTATCTAAGTGAAATGGAATAAAAGTCGACTTTCTCCCATTAAGACCTAAAATATCTCCAAACATTCTGACCAAGTGCGCAACATGTTCAGCCAGACGGATACTCCACTGAACAAAAAATAATGTATCATCTGCATATTGCAAAAGAGGAGTAAGGAACCATCACCTCTCTGAGTAAAATCAGAAAACAATCCCCCTATAGCCCTTTGTACAACAAGAATGGCAGCGTGTCGATCGCCACATTGAATGGCAAAAGCACAAGACATCCCTACCTGACACTCTTTGCGGCTGTGTCCAAGTCTTGCACTACCTCCCATTAATAAGCACTAAAAAATAGGTTGTTGTGATGCATCTCCTCATGAGCCTAACCCATTCCTCCGGGAATCCCCTCAGGATCTCCTACAAATATGCCAAAGACAGGAAATCATATGCCTTGGAGATATCGACCTTCCATATAAAGGCCAACAACTTATTCCAAGCTGCCACCATCTCTTTCGCTGGCACAAAGGAGTCCATGATCGATCTGCCAACAATAAAAGCATATTGAATGGGAGAGATCAAAAGCAGCAATACCAAATTAAGCCAATTGGCTAAGGTTTTAGCCATAATCAAGTAGATCGCATTCGACAGAGCAATTGACCTAAACTCATCAATCGAATCCACCCCTGGCTTCTTGGGAAGAAAAAGAAAAAGAACTAATTGAGCTGCTCAAAACTACGATTCTCCTAGAACACCTTCCGCACCACTGCCAGAACATCAACACTAACAACATCCCCAAACTTTCTAAAGAATAAAACTTGTAGACCATCCGACCCCAGGGATCCTTCTGCATTCGAACCATGAACCATCGCTAGGACCTCTTCATCTGAAATAAGTCTAAGCAAATCTGCCCTGTCATCCAATCTACCCAAATCAAAAGAGTCCATTCTCCACCTCCTCGTTGGTCGTCTCCTAGTGAAAGTGTGGAAGTGGTTCTTAAATGCTCGGTTAATCTGTTGTCTTTGAGAGTTTCATCACCAACATGAATTGATGTGATCAGATTCAACCTCCTTGTGTGTGCAGTCAAATGGAAAAACTTCATGTTGGAGTTACCTTCTCTTAGCCACAGCTGCCTAGACTTCTACCTTCAATCCATCTCTCTCTTGCAGTCCTCCTCCTTGATCCTGCTCTGCACAACAATCCTCTCTCGTTGCTCCTTAACACCAAGCTCCCCTAGGTCCTCCTTCCTGTCAAGCATCGCTAAGGCCTTTAGAGCCTCCCTCCCTACATAATCACGCCTTCTTCCCACTTTGAATTTAATCACAGACAGCTTGACACTCTTTATGTATTTAGTCATAGTGCGCATTGTAGAGTTGAAAGCTAGAACCCCCTGCCACTTCTCCTTTACCAGCTCTCGAAACCTAGACTTCAAAAGTCAAGATTTCTGGAACTTGAAATAAGTTGTGTAAGCGGCCTCCTCACCAGTATCCCACAACAATGGCATGTGATCCGAAAAAGGCCTCGTCAAATAAGTAACAAATGTCCCATGGAAGGACTCCGCCATAGAGATTGTAGAAAGAAAATGAGCATTCTATTCTATTTATGTAACCCTAGGTCCCTTATATAGGAACAAGACCCTAGGAAGGGAAAATAACCACTCTTACAAGAGTGGAAATAAAAGAAATAAACAAAAGAACCAGACACAATAAGGTTTAGTAACACTCCCCCTCAAGCTGGAGCATAGATATTGATTATGCTCAGCTTGGAAGAGGAGCGGTTGAAGCTGGCTTGTAGGAGAGCCTTCCTGAACATATCATTAGCCTGATGTTCTAATGTGACCTGGGTAGTTCGAATGTGACCTTTGACAATCATATCCCTGGTGTAGTGGCAATCTACCTCAACACAGTTTGTGCGCTCATGAAAAGCTAGATTGTTGGCAAGAAACATGGTAGCAAAATTATCGCATCTTAGTTCCATAAGCTCAACAACAGATACTTGAAGATCGAGGAGAATAGATTTGATCCACATCAGCTCAGTGGATGCTTGTGCCATTGCCCTATACTCAGACTCAGCCCTAGAACGAGCAACAACAATCTGTTTCTTGTTGCGCCAAGTTACCAGGTTGCCACCTACAAAGGTATAGAAGCTTGTCATGAACTTTTTTTCCTTAAGGCACTCAGCATAATTTGCATCTGTGTAGGCCATCACCTCTATACTTCCGCCCCGTGAGAACAAAAGCCCCATTCTTGGTGCACTTTTCAGGTAGCACAATGCCATCGTAGCACCTCCCAGTGGAGCCTCCTGGGTTTATCCATGAACTGACTCACTTTGCTTAAAGCAAGTTATATATCAGGTTGTGTCACTATTGTATATAATAATTTTGGCATCAATCGGATCAGTAGCATTATCATATAGATGAACACCATTGTCCATAGGAATGGAGGTAGGTTTGGCTCCAGACATGCCCATCTCTTTTAAAAAATCCAACATATACTTCCTCTGGGAAAGCACAACACCTCTCTCATTGCGGGCCACCTCAATTCCTAGAAAATACTTAAGGGGGCCCAGATCTTTTGTTACAAGGTGCTCATTTAGGAACTTCTTAGTAGCTGATATATCAATAGTATCTTCCCTTGTCAAAATAATATCATCCACATACATAAGCATGACCACCTGCCTGTTGGATGTCTTTTTCACAAATAGTGAGTGGTCGGAAGTGGACTTGCAGAACTCAATCTGAGCAACAACATCAGACAATTTTTGGAACCATGCCTCGGGGATCTACTTCAGGCCATATATGGCCTTGGGAAGTTTGCATACCTTGTAGCCTCAAAACCAGGAGGTTGTTGTATGTAGGCCTCCTCATCTAAGTCCTCATATAAGAAAGCATTTTTGACATCAAGGTGATGCAAGCGCAAGTTCATATGAATCACCACAGAGATAAGAGTGCGAAGTGTAGGAAGCATGCAATTGGGGAGAAGTTATCAAAGTAGTCAATGGCATAGGTTTGCGTATATCCCTTGGCCACCAAATGGGCCTTTTAGCACTCAATAGAGCCACCTGGGCGATGCTTAACTGTAAATACCCACTTGCAGCCAACTATGGTCCCATTAACTGGGGGGTCAACAAGAGTCTAAGTTCCTTTGGACTGTAGAGTAGACATCTCCTTCACCATAGCATTCTTCCAATGGTAGTCTCTTGAGGCATACTGATGTAAATGTGGAATATGAATAATAGACAGAGTTGAGATAAATTGTCGATGTTCAGGTGACAAGCGTGCTAAAGAGACGGCGAGAAAGAGGATGAAGAGTGCATGAGCGGGATCCTTTCCTCAAAGTACTAAGAACATCAAGATCACTGGGACCTGAGTCATCACCCGGTGGAGCAAGGGCCAAAGAATCTAAAATAGAGTCACTAGAAGCAATGTCAGTCAGGTTAGATGTAGGGATTACCTTAGTGGTAGGTGATGATAATGGCTCTGGAGAAGGAGGGGGGATATCATGATACTGCTGTTATTGATGATGGTGGTGAGAGTAAACAAACTGGAGTTGCCAACCCTGTTGTACAACCCAATCATGAGTAGGCCTGTCGACCATCTGTGTAGGTATGGGCCTAGTTAACTCAGCCTCCTTAATAGGTTTTGGAGCAACTAAACGAGAGGCAGAGATAGAATAGTATGCAGTGGACTTAAAGGACACATCGACACTGATAAACTGCCAATACCCAATGGGATCATAGCATTTATATCCCTTTTGAGTCCTGGAGTACCTTACAAAAATACACTTAAGTGCTCGAGGAGATAGCTTGTCACGAGGACCATGAAGGTGGACAAAGGCAACACATTCAAAAACCTTATGAGGCACACTAAATAATTCTTTGTCAGGAAACAAAATAGAGTAGGGGACTTGCTCATCAATGACAGTGGACGATATATGGTTGATTACGTAGCAAGCAATGAGGATCGCCTTACCCCAATATACGACAGGGACATTATGCTGGATAAGGAGAGTTTGGGCCACATTAAGAATGTCTATTTTCTTTCAGCTACTCCATTTTGCTGGGAGGTATATGGGCACGTGGTCCGATGAATAACCCCATAAGACAAATAAAAGGCGAAGGCACCAATGCAAAATTTTAGGGCATTATCAGTTCTTACAGTTTTTACATAGACACTAAATTGATTTTTTATTTCAATTATGAAGTTTGTGATTATAGTGCCAACCTTAGATTTGGACTTAAGTAGGAAAACCCAAGACAAACAAGAGAAATCGTCAACCACAACAAGGTAAAATCGATGTCCCATACGATCAGGAGATCTACTAGGTCCCCACACATCAAGATAAAGCTCAAATAAACTAGAAGCAATACGACACGGCCTACTGGGAAAGGAACTCCTGTGGTGCTTCCCGAGTTGGCAAGTCTTGACTGAAAGGTAGTAGTTGGTGAGATCTAGGGAATAACGCGACAAAGCTTTGGTAGAGGAAGGTGTCCAAATTTCAGGTGCCACAAGTAACTAGTGTCTTCGCCAAAAATCTCTGCATGACCTGCATAAGGAGTCTGAAGCAGGTGGTAGATCCCTCCTTCGTCATGACCATAATCAGTCACGTTCCCCATCAGTATATCTTGAAACACCAATGTTATAGCATCAAAAATAGTTTGACAATGCAATTCTTTAGTAATGTGACTAATAAAAAGTAAACTCAAAGGAAAATCAGGAGCATGAAGAATATCCTGTAGCCTTATACTAGGAGATAGCTGAATTTCTCCATGACCAGCAACTGGGGAACTACAACCATCAGCCACAAATTTGGTCTGCCTTATGGAGTCTGGATGTAACTTGGCAAATTGCTGGGCCTTCCCATAGATGCGGCGAGATGCCTTAGAATCTACTAACCAATCTAGTGTATCGGTACTGCAATGGCAAGCAAGACATGAGCTTGAGAAAGTAGCAACTGCAACAGTATCACCCTAAGGGGTCTGACTAGATGTAGTAGAAGAAGCAAGTTGAGAAATCCTGTGAACCAAATCATCATACTCTGCCCGTGTGACAAAAGGAGACTCTACGACAGTCTCAATCCCAGTAATAACTTGATGAGCAATGGCAGGGCATCCATGCTTGGACCAATAACTATCTTCTAAGTGCCCATTCTTCCCACAGTAAAAGCACTGAACTCTGAGGCGACTCTGTCCTCGTCGTCCACAGTCACGACCTTGGGTGGCCTGACCATATCCCTTACCACAGCCAGGAGACAGCCATGGCAGAAGTGTGCTCCCCCTGTTGGGTAGAAGCAAGAGTAACATCAAGACAACTCAGCCTATTGTATGCCTCCTCAATTGAGGGAATCTTTGGTAGCATCAACATTTGAGATTTGGTTGTTTCACAAGCTGGATCCAAACCAACAAGAAAATGACCAGCCATAGCCTGGGCTCTATACTCCTTTTGGCTTACACAAATGCACATAAGAGTATAGGTGTTGAGTTTCTCATATGTAGACTTCAGGCAAGAGTGGTACTGGGACAGGGGCCATCCATCTTGCCTTATGTGGGCAATCTCATGGTGCAATTGAAGAATTTTGGTGGCATTCTTATCCTGTGAATAAGTATGTTGTAGATTTTCCCACATTTGTTTAGCAGTTTTGTAGTACATTATCTCAGTAGCAATTTTGCTAATGGTCATGTTCACAATCCATGCACGGACGATAGTGTTGTCCTTTTTCTAGGTGGCATACTTGCCTACCTTATGCTTTGACTTCGACTCAAGTAGAATATGCTCTTTGTCATGACCCTCGACCACATTAAAAATCAATTGGGACCATAGGGGATAGTTTGACCCCGTCCAACTTCATAATTGGGCCAAAGAATGAGCTCTTAAACTCCCCTAGACTCCCATCGTTGTTCGACAATGCCACTGTCACCTCGGAAGACATCCCTATTGATCGGAGGTTGGAAAATCAACTAACAGTGCGAAAGAAATAGCTACAACCTTACATTAGTGGCTGAAATCACACTTTCCGGCGAGGCGGTAGCGCTCTGGTGACCGTTCAACGAGATGGCAACCGGGTACAATCACTTGAGGTAGGGCATGATTAGTAGATGCCTAATGAAGCCCTAACCGGCCTGATTCAAGCCCCCAAACAGGGATGCGAATCGGATTGTAGGGGGGTGGTGTTGGGTGACGTCGAAGCCTTAGCAGCTTCCCGACCATTGCTGCACCAACAAGGGACCACCGGAGGGGGTCGTCCTGGTCAACGATGGTCAGGCGAACCCCTCATTGGCAGGGTAGAGTCGAGGCGATGCTCCGGTGAGAAGAGAAGTGGGTTCTCTTGGTGTTTTCAGTGGAGAAGAAAGGAGAGAGTGAGGGAGCAAGGAGGTGTCAGAGGCTCGCCTAGGACCACCGCTCTTATACTATGTAGAAAGAAAATGAGAATTCTATTCTATTCATGTAACCCTACGTCCCTTACATATGAATGGGACCCTAGGAGGGGAAAATACAAAACTACCCTTACAAGAGTGGAAATAAAAGAAATAAACAAAAGAACCATAGACACAATAAGAACACAGGCATTGCATTGCAGAAAAAGTGATCAATACACAAAGCTTGACTAAACCTGTTTCTCCATGTAAAACATGCCCTCGAAATAGGAAGATCCAACAACTCCAACTCATCTACCACCTATTGGAACTCCATAGAAGAGGAATCCAATCTGCCCTCAGGTCTATCATTTGTAGAGAAGGAAACATTAAAATCATCCCCAATTAGCTAAGAACATTCATTAACCCTACTTGTTGCCTACCTTAATTCTTCCCAAAAGCTCTCCTTTGTACTAGCATCACATGGCTCATACACACCAGAGACAACAAAGGTGACATCATTGGAAGCATGCAAAAAAATTCCTTCAATGACATGAGAGCCCACCAAAAAGTCTTTGAGCCTGAACATACCTTCATTCCAGATAAGCCACTGATCCCCAGATCTACCAACCACATTAATCGACAAGAAAGTAGCGAATCACCCCCAATACCTTCCCTAATTGAGTGATCCAACCCCTCTATGTGCATCTCCTATAGCAAAACCGCATCCACCTTCCACTCAAATAGGTACCTTCTCAAAAGTGATCTTCGCCCTCAGTCATGGAGACCCTTAACATTCTATGAAAGAACTTTAACCATGAGATACAACCTTGTCCTCGCCTTTGCAAGCATGCAGAGCCTTTTTGAAGTTCAAAACCTTCGCCACCCTGAGCTCCACATCATCCTTACATTCATCATCTTAAAGCTACCTACTCTTTACAAACTTTCTTTTATAAAAAGAGTGACACATGAGGCCACTCTTCACACACAAAGATTTACGAGCACCCGAGCTTTGGGAGTCAGAAGCTGCTTGCATGTCTCCCCTGTTCCCACTAGCCACCTTCGAGGAAACCTCCATCAGAATCACCCCACCATCATAACCATGACCACCAGTCGCCCCACTAGCCCTTACATTGCCACCAACATCCCTAATAGGGCTCACCACCACGGGCTTCAGCATTGTAGCATCATCCTTAGGCACAACAGCATCGCCACCATATGGTAGAGTCACACTAGAGCTCATCAACACAGGTTGCAGTGCCGCAGCATTATCAGTAGGTGCAACTGCAAGTTCATTGCCTCCTACCACACTCATACGAAGAAGCAAGTTCATCACTCACTGTTAAAGGTTGCCATTGCGAATCAAGCCTACTGTCCCTACACATGGATGAGAAGAAAAAAGGACTAGGGAGAGAAGAAAAATGACTCGAGATATTGGGTCCAAATAAAATCTGATTTGAACAAGGTCTAAGAGGATACTTACCAACTCTGAATTCGGACGCCAAAAGAGATGGCTGAAGGGCCCATAAAATCTAATCGTGCCATGTCAGCAACTGGGGACCGCAAAGGATCTCGCGCACCTACCTTTAGCGCAACATCTTGCTCAAGAATAGGTTGGCGTCAGTTGCACGTCTTTGCAATCATAGGGCCAAGCTTGGAAGGTCTAGCCAACGTTGATTGAAAATTTGAAAATCTATGCTCACGTTTTTGCTTCTAAACCTGCTGCATCCACTTCATCGGAGCTTCGCCACCAATGACATTTCGATGATCAGTAGCAAGGACTTTAGCATAGGATCTTTGATGTGAAGCAGAGATGAGAGATTTTCTTGAATTGAGCAATCCATGAACAACCATCAAACCTTACTATCGCTTCTTGCAGTAGTCCCTACCCCTCTAATAGTTATCCTTGAATGAAAAGGTGAAACAAATTGCCCTCGGAGATACTAATCCCCACACATGATTTCAACCTCGCAAAACTCATGCACAACTCTTTTACTACCTCTTAATAATGCAGCCTTAAAGGAACACCAACAATAGAGAATTTAATAGGTGGCCTCGTTGGGGTTTCTTCTCGATGGCTCCTTCATATAACGACAACATCCTCCAACGAACAACACCCTCCTTAATCTCTATCTCCATAAACTGCAGTTGTTGGAGATCCACGCTCTCCAAACCAAAAAGAAGAAATGACTTGGAGAAAGAAAGGAGTCTCTAAGCAAGCGAACCCAAAGAAAGCTTCCTTAGATGCTCTTTAGCATTTGGTAATGTAGCACGCCCATGTACCAAAACACCGACCAAAGATCTTTACAAAACATCCTTTAAAGGATCCTCAAAATCAACATGATTAAGCATAGTCTCCAGAGCAGGCGATGAAGGGGGAAGAGGGATAGAAGGAGGAGGAGGTGCCCTCCACCTCGAACAATCCATCTTCGATGACCCACACTGCACAAATGATAGGATCCCTACATCCAATGGCAAGATGACCATGCTCCTGACAATCGTAGCATGCCACCTCCCTATGCCAACCAAGCTTCCTCCCTCCCAATCACCCCCTCTCTCCCTTTTCCATCGCCCAAAAGACCTAGGAGAACTATAATACTTTTTTGAGAGAAAGGCTATTAGAAAGGAGAATGGCCTGACACTTTCCACGTGTGAACTTCAGGAATGAAGGTTTGTAGCGACTTGGTGGCTCCGACAAGCGGTGACATAGACGTAAGGATGCTAGTTAGGGGTTACTAGATTGGGGGTAGCATCAGTAATGTGAGATATGGGGTTGGGGAGGGTTTGCAACATTAGAGCTTGTCATTAGAGAGAGAAAGGGTAGATCTTGTCATTGGATGTACTCAAAGGCCTTATCAAAGTCAAGGAATAGTCGAGACAATGTTGAAAACGACTCAATAGAGGCCAAGACATAGTTATAGATCGTTGGTAAAAGTGTAAGCATCGCTCAAAGTTGGTGGAGATGGTAAAGGATAGGTGGCACTTAAAAAACCCTACAAGAATCTAAACAACGTTGAATGGGGTATCGTCGTGCTGACATGACTTCGACCGAGCTTGCTAGAGGCACGTGGCACTTTCTAGGAGGCTGGTGGGAGTTGAGATTAGGTAAGCATAATGCAGATCTCCGCTTAAACGGAGATTTTTGTGAAGGAATATAACCTAAAATCTACTTGTTTGGTGGGATATTAGATTGCTGTCCTATAGTCATCAATTTAATACCACATTGAAAGATGGATTGATTGATTGATCAATAGGGAAATCCTAGAAATGAGTGAGAAAATTACAAAGTAGTCCACATAAAACAAATAAAATAATAAAAATGGTCTCTAGCACTAGTAAAGAAAGATTCCATTAAGTGAATTGTTGGAAATAACTCATCATTTAGAGATTGAGTGGGCATTCCTTTCTTCGTTGTAATTATCTAGGCACTTCGGTTGGTATTCTCTTCCTTATAAATTATTTTTGGTAGCATGTCTTGCTTCCCATATATGTTAAATAAAAAGGCCAATGTTATTGGCAGGATTTATTTTGGTATTTCCTTTTTTGTAACTGTCGTAATTTCTTTATATTAATGCCTGATTTCTTGTTGCATTTTCTGAAGGTTACTCTGATTGAAAGAAAAATTTTCCTATCAATTATTTTGATGAATGTTGAAAATTTTCTGTCTTTTTAGCATCATTGCAGATGTTGCGGCCGAACATTGTGCAATGAACACTCCTCTAATCAAATGGTGCTTTTCCCTTTTTTGAATATCTGACCTTGTGTACTTTGTACCATTGATTCAGGTTTTAAGCTACATTTTCAATGGCATGAATATATATATATATATTTTGGTATGTGACCAGGCTTTGCCTCAGTTTGGCATTTTCGCAGCCGTGAGGGTTTGTTCTGATTGCTTTAACAACGGTTCTAGGTAATCGAGCCTATTTATGAGAGTTTTTTCACCTTGTCTTTCGAATTCATATCATTTTCAGGAGTCCGTATTTACTGTGCTGATAAATATAGAATTGTAGCATCATAATTAATAAGAATACCCCGATTTATGTGGAAAACTTTGAAGGAAAAAGGCCATGATACAAGCAGCCTACAGAGCTAGATGATTTGTTGGTTCTTTTTAGGAGAAAATTAGTACTATATTGCTTTTTATATTGGTTTACACATTACTAAAATTCCAAAGACAATCCTAGTCCTAGGAGGGGTAGAACTAAACTCATTGACCAAGAATTAGTTGGACCTTTGATAGGATACAAGCATCCAATTAATTCTCAATACCCCCCTGTAAGTTGGAGTTTGTTTAACTCCAAATTTTTACATACGAGATAGAGATATGCTCCTCATGCAAGATATTGTTAGGCAAAAAGAGCAGGTAGATGGGTATCGATCCTCATGCAATAAGGCATAGACTAAAGATTATGAAGAAAATAGGTCAAAGCGTCCTTCAGATGGTTCATAGGCTGAAGAGAAGATCGATTGTCAAAGATTTCTTCTAAAAGAGTATGCTGCTCCAAGTAGAGAGTCAATGGCATCAAGTCTCCTGTAGGTTGAGTAGTGAGATAGTTAAAGACCTCTATCTCCAAATCCTAGTGTAAAGCAACTTGTATGTCAAAGCCTTGTGAAGAATGTGGTCTCTCCTATGAGTGTGAATTCTCTCTCTCAGATTGGGGGTGCTCGAAAAGTGGGGCATTTTTGACATTAGGAAAGACATCGATAATACAGAAGTAGTTCCTGGGCTATCTCCTTTTCTCCCATGCTTATAAAATTGAAGATGTTAGGTAGGAAAAGAAAAGAACGTAATTAAAGCTTCAAAGAGATAGTGGGAACAAGAAAGCTTGTAAGCTCTTTGGAGTTGGAGCAGGAAATGGAGCTTTCAATGTTGAGCTAGATTGCATTTTTTTTTGGAAATTTAAAGTTTTTGTTTGGCTTCTTAGGAGGTGAAGGTTAGTGAAAAAGCATTTTGGAGAATATGGAAGCCGGAGATGGCAATTATTCTCTTTTTTTTTTTGCAAAGGAATTATTCTTTCTTTATGCAGCTATGCAAATGAAGATTGTTAAGAAATAAATAATGCGAGAATGAGCAATAATATTGTTTGGATTGAAGCAAAGTGTTAAGAGGCCTACGTGTCTTAATATAGAGAGGCACTAGGGAAAATATAAAGACCCTTACTTTTATGAAAAAATAAAAGAGATACTACAAATAGGTTATTTAATACTTAACACTCCCCCTCAAGTTGAAGCATTGACATCTAACATGCTCAGCTTCGAACACAAAAATTCAAGACGTTTATTGGAAAGTGTTTTGGTGAAAATATCTGCAATCTGATTTTCTGTGGTAATGTAGGGTTTCGAGATCTTTCCTTCTAATATAGCATCTCTTATGAAGTGACAATCCACTTTAAGATGCTTAATCCTTTCATGAAATGCAGGATTGTTGGCAATGAAAGTAGTACCTTTATTATCATAATACATAGGCATAGAACCAGGCACATCAATACCAAAATCTTGCATAATATAGTGCACCCACAACTCACAAGTGGTATGTGCCCTTGCTTTATACTTAGCCTTTGCAGATGACCATGAGACTACATTCTGTTTCTTGCTACGCCAGGTAACAAGGTTGCCACCAACATAAACACAACAACTAGTGGTGGAGCATTTATTTTCATGTGCTCCAACATAATCTGCATCAGAGTATCCCCATATGCCAAGGTGTCCATTCTTCTAAATAGATAATCCTTTTCTAGGTACCTTCTTTGAGTATCTTATGACCTGGCAAACTCCATTCCAGCATCTCTCTCGGAGATTGCATAAATTGGCTCAAACGATCTACTGCAAGCAATATCAGGTCTTGTCATAGTCCAGTAGAGTAGCTTTCCAACTATAGGAAGGTACTTGGTAACATCAGACAAAAGTAGACTGGTTGAATCAACCAATGGTAAAGAAGGATCCATGGGGATTGAAATAGGCTTACAACTAAGCATCCCTGCATCCTTAAGCATGTTAATCACATCCTTTGGGACAAAACAAGCCCACCATCAACATGTTGTACCTCAATGCCTAGAAAATAGCGAATAAGTCCTAGGTCCTTAGTAACAAGAATGAAGAAAAGCTTTGGCATTATGTATAGCTCCTTTGTTGCTTCCTATCAGCAAAATATTATCCACATAAATAATAAGCATAACTGACCCATTCTTACCATGCATAGTAAAAATGAAATGATCGGCAATGGATCTATGGAAACCATACTCCTGAATCGCCCCATTGAACCTTTCAAACCAAGCATGTGGGCTTTGTATCAATCCATAAATAGCTTTCCTCAACCTACAAACTTTCTGACACTCCCCCTAAGTAATAACGCTTGGGAGCTGCTGCATATACACCTCTTCGTGCAAATCACCATAGAGAAATACATTTTTAATGTCAAGCTGGAAAACCTACCATACATTGTTGATAAACAAGGAGAGAAGTATCTTGATTGAGTGACAAAGTTAGAAATAGAATATTTAGCACAAGATCATTGACCCTTCCTGTGAGAAATGGGAATATGTAACTGCGTTACTTCTGGTACCTTAGTAGGAGGCGAGGAGGGGCTTTAGTAGAGTTTGCAGCATCAACAGGAGACTTAGTAAGAATGGTTGTCAAAGGTTCCTCAAGTTGAGGATCAGTAGTCCTGCGTTGATAAGTATGATGATAAAAAAATTGTGCATTAGAGGTAGTATCATGGGTTGGTTCAGAGGGTTGTGGTGGTGAAGCAGAGGGGACAGGTAAAGGCATGCTAGTGGTAGGAGAGGAGATGCCATTAGGAGTACAGTAGGCAATATCCTCAAATAGCTTCTTTTTTTTTTTAATGAAAAAGTGGAAGAAAACATTAGGCACATCAGTTTTACGTTAGTGCTAATGTTATGTTCTTTGAGCATTTGTAATGCTCAAAGAACATAACATTAGCACTAACGTAAAACTGATGTGCCTTGGGATCATAGCACCTGTACCTTTTTTGGATCATAGCATAACCCAAGAAAATACACCAAATTGACCGTGGAGTGAGCTTATCCACCTTAACGTAATGAACAAAACATACACATCCAAATACTTTAGGCGACAGAGAAAAGCTCACGGTCCAGAAACAAACAGGAATAGAGGCTCTTCCCATCTAGAACACAGGAAGGAACCTTATTTATTAAAAAAGCTATAATAAGCTGCATCAGACTAATACTCAGAAGGAATATGCATGTGAAACATCAAAGAACGAGTAACATCCATTAAGTGTCTTAATTTGCGTTCAGTTATCTCGTTCTGTTGGGATGTATGAACACAAGAAGTTTGATGAACAATCCCAAGAGAAGTAAAAAAGTGAGACAACTCATCATTAACAAACTTGATAAGCATCATAGAGTTTCATTTCCTAGTAGTAATAAAAGAACTGAGTCTATTTTTTCTCTTATTTATGCTGATTTATGGGGCCCATGTTGGGTCAAAAGTCTTAGGGGTTTTCGATATTTTCTCATTCTTATGGATGATTGTACCCATGTCTGTTGGACCTTTATGATGAAGGAAAAATCTGAAACTCCTGTATTGATTAAAAATTTTGTGCATGAAATAAAGCTTCAATTTTCTACTACTATTTGTATGTTTTGGACTGATAATGGGCTTGAGTTTATGAACTCTACTTTGACTTAGTTTTTGCAGTCCCATGGTTTTAGTATTGGAAGATTCTTCATTGAAAATTGATTGCCTTTCAATTTGGCCACCAGTCCATCTTATTGGCAGATGTTGCAGGATGTAACTTTGGAAGGGGATTTAGAGGTCCTATGATGCATGAGTTACAGACCTGGATTTTGAAGGAAAAAGTGAAGACAATAGACATAATGCTTGAGCAAGTAAAGGCATCTTAGGCTGAAATAGGATGTAGCATATTGTTTGATGGTTGGATAGATACAAAAGGTTGTACTTTGATTAATTTTTTGGTCAACAACCCTAAAGGTATATGATTTTTGAAATCTATTGATGCTTTAGAAGAGATCAAGAATGTCGATTACCTCTTCAAATTGATGAATGAAGTTGTTGAAGAGGTGGGGGAGAGCAATGTTATCCAAGTGATAACAGCTAATGCATTGCTTATAAAAAAGTTGGGGAAAAATTGATGGAGTGACCACATTTGTACTGGACTCCATGTGTTACTCATTGCATTGACCTTATGTTGGAGGATATCATGAAGTTGCTTCTTCATGACTTTGTCTTCAAGAAGGCCAAATAAATCATCTACATATATGCACATGCTTAGGTGGTGGCCATGGTAATGAAGCATGCGGGAGGAGATTTAGTGAGACCTGTCGTCACATGATTTGCTATTGCTTTCCTTACCTTACAGAGATTGCTATGTGCCAAAGATGCTCTTAAGTCTTTTTTCATCTAAAAAAGGCGGAAGTCCATCAGCTATGCATTGAAGGTTCCAGGGCAAGTTGTGCAAAATATTGTGTTAGAAAGTAGAACATTTTGACCTGGTGTAGCCTATGTGATAGGGACAATCAAACCATTGGTTATGGTTTTAAGGATGGTAGACTCAGAACAATATCCACCCATGGGATTTATCTACGAGGCTATGGATTGAGCCAAGGAAAAGATTGCTAAAAATTTGGGTAATGCTGAAAATAAGTACAAGATAATCTGGGACATCGTTGACTCAAGATGGGACAGACAACTACACTCGCATGCTGTTGCCTATTTTTTGAATCCCTAATGCCAATATGAACCAACATTTTCAGTTGATTCAGAAGTTAAGATGGGGTTGTATTCATGCTTTCAGAGGTTAATTCCTAACAGGGAGGAGAGATTGAAGGTACATCTCCAAATAATTGCATTTGTCAATGGAAGAGAGCTATTTGGATGGTCCAATGTCATAGGCACTCGAAAGCAGAGTTCTCGTATGAATATGATCGTTAACTCCTTTTTATCATTTAGAATAATAAGTGTAGTGTAAATTTTTTCCTATACTAAAAATATATTTTCCATTACAACGGATTGGTGGAGAGCATTTGGTGATGAAACACTTGAGTTGAAGTTCGCCATGCGGATTTTAAGTTTGACTTGTAGTGCGCCTGCATGTAAGTGAAATTGGAGTTCTTTTAATTAGGTAAAAGGATCTCATTTGTATTTTAAGTAATATTTATAAAGAATTTAATGAGCATCTTCACTAGATCTATACTAAAAGGAGCAATGGACTGAAACAAGATAAATTCCATCACTTGGTTTATTGCATGTTCAACCTAAAATTGAAACACAAGGAGGTGAAGAAGAAGACAGTGGATGATCCTCTATGCTTAAAGGAAGTGGAGTGGATTGCTGAGCTACAACTCTGTGAAGATAAGGTTGATGCTTATCAAGAACTAGATGCAACTGTAGCTATACAAGAAGATCCTATTGACCTTGAGCAGTTAGTAGACGCAACGGGAGGATTTGGAATACAAGTGAGAGGTAACAGAAGAAAGAGACAAGAAAGACAAGGGAAGAGGCAAAGGTAATAAGATAAGTCATCTTATATTTTGAAGAATTTTAAATTTATAAACTAAGGTTTTAAGTTTTAACAAATATTATTTAAATTTTTTTTTTTTTTGGCAAAGCGATTATTGATGTTGAGGAGGAAGAATTTCAAGAGAGTGATGGAGATACTGAAGATATAGAAATTGAAGTTAGGATGAAGTACATGGATAACTCCTAGGATGATGCGACCAGCTCTAGCGATAATAACATTGATGAGCTTGACTTTGAATGACTTTGATGGTGTTGAAGGGGGAGGAGAATAGAATATCTTTTAGTTTTTCTTTGGGATTTTTTGATGTGGATGCACTTTCATTTTAAGTCTTCGAATGTTCAGATAAACTAAACTTCTAGTTTTCTATGTTATTCACTTGTTTGGTTGTTTATCTTCTTATTGGAATGTCATTTTAAATCTTTCAATGTTTGTCGTAGAGTAAAAATGGCATTGATGTTTGTTTTTACTTTTTTTTCATTATTAGTACTTAACAAGTATATACTTATGTCATTTTTTCTTATTTTCCATCCAAAACCTGAGGCTAACGCGTCGATCGCCTCGAGGCTTGCGCCTCGCCTCATTGAAGGAAAATCGCCTCGCATTTTTTAAAATCTTGTTCTTGATGTTACCTGCACTATTATGTTTCATATGCATGTTTTTGTTACCTTCTGGTTTGATGCTGTGTTATAGCTGCTTTTTTGATTAATCGGGTGTCATCTTCTGTGCTTGGTGAGAGAATTCCCTACTCTGTTTTACTTCCTAATCAGGAGCTGTTTTGTTACCTTGTAGGGTGTTTGGGTGTGTGTGCTTTGTTCATTTATTTAAAGTGGACAAGCTTGCTTTTAAATATGTCAAGTGTGTTTTTGTGGGGTTACTCTAGAACCCAAAAGGGATATTGATGTTTTGATCCTTTCTCATATCGATTTTATGTTAGTAAGGATGTGACCCTTTTTAAAGATATTTCCTATTACTTCGCTACAGGATAGTCTCCCAGTGTGTCGCATGATATTCCATTGCCTATGCCTACTGCTGCACCAATAGGTCCCTTTGCGCCACCTCCACCTAATGATGCCTCTTCTATGGCCTATTTTAGACATCTCGAGGTGCCTACTACAGATGCTTTCCCTCAGCATTTTCAGTGTAGACCTCCTACCACTCTACAGGCAGAGGAATCACTTTCTACTATTCCTGCTCAGTCCTCTGCTGATATTGTTGATTCAGATGGAGGTCCAGATTCTATACTACTAGAGGTACCTGATGCGGATCTTCCTATTGCTCAGAGGAAGCCACAATGATCTTATGCTAAATATTCAATTTCTAATTGTCATTTAATCATTTACCTGCAATAGGGAGGCTTCTATCTCTTGCAGTTGACAGCATAAATATTCCCAAAAGTCATGTTGAGGCATCTTTGTACCCTTCCTGGAACTTGGCCATGGAGGAAGAGATGGCTGCTTTACAGTCTAAGGGTACTTGAGAAGTCGACCTACCCCCAGGTGTTACTATTGTGGGGTATAGGTAGGTGTTTACTTTAAAATGCCACCCAGATTATACAGTAGAAAGATACAAAGCGCGCCTGGTTGCCAAAGGTTACATACAAACCTTTGAGGTTGATTACTTTGAGACTTTTTCTCTAGTGGTAAGACCTAATTCAGTGCGGATACTTCTCTTTATGGCAGTCAACAATGGATGATCGGTTTCACAGCTTGATATTAAAAATGCTTTCCTCTATGGTGACTTAGAAGAGGAGGTCTACATGCATAAATCCCTTTGGTTTCGTTATTGAAGGGGTGTCAAAAAGTCTACAGGTTGAAGAAGGCAATTTATGGCTTTAAGCAGAGCCCTAGGGTCTGGTTTGAAATGTTTAGTTCAGCTATGCAAGAGTTTGGCTTTACTATATCTATTGCAGATCACTCGATTTTTACGATGCATAGAGTTATTGATTTGTTATCATTATTGTGTATGTAGATGATATACTACTCACGAGGAGTGATGAACAAGGGATAGAGGCTACAAAAAGGTTCTTACATTCTTAATTTGTTATCAAAGATCTGTGAATGCTAAACTACTTCCTGGACATTGAAGTACAACATGTTGTTGGTGGCCTAGTATTGTCACAGCGGAAGTATGTTCTTGACGTGCTAAAAGAAGTAGGGATACTATGTTGCAAGCCTGCAGCATTTCTATGGACTCCTCATTTTCACTTGCAGATTCTGAGAGTCCTTTGCTTGAGGATGTTATCAGTTACCGTATTATGGTGGGAAAGTTGTTATATTTAATTGTCACACGACCTGATATTTGCTTTGCTGTGGGGAGACTAAGTTTATGTAGTCTCCTAGAGAAGTCCACTGGGATGGTGTCTGTCAGGTGCTAAGATACCTCAAACAGTTCTTGGGAAGGGGTTATCTTTTATGAAGCATGGCCATTTCAATGTCTGGGGGTATTCAGATGCAGATTATGCAGGAGCACATGAAGATATGTCTCCCACTGGTTATTGTACCTATGTGGGTGGCAACCTTGTCACATGGAGAAGCAAGAAGCAGAATGTTGTCTCTAGATCCAGTACAGAATCAAAGTATAGGATTATGGCTCATACTACTTGTGAGCTCCTGTGGGTGAGATCTATATTATGTGATTTGGGAGTGTGTTTCTGGTCCCACTCCTATGTACTGTGATAACACGGCAGCAGCATTTATTGCAAATAATCCTGCTTTCCATGAGAAAACCAAGCAGATAGAGGTGGATTTCCATTTTATCAGTGATGCCATTAACATTGGCAAGATCACCACACCTTACATTGCCATAGACAATCAGGTTGCAGATGTCTTTACTAAAGTGCTCTCCAAGAAATGTCCTAAGTTATTATGTACCTAGTTGAGTATGCTTGATGTCTATGCTTCAATTTAAGGGGAAGTGTTGAGTTATTTTTTGTATGCCTTTTTAGTGTTATGTCACGTGGTGGGTATACTTGTAACTGTATCCTTTGGTTGCCTCTCTATATAAAGGCACCATGGGTTTTCTAATAGAATCAATGGAAATTTCATCCTAACAGCATGCATGTTGCAACTCAATTGTTGTCTGCCTCCCAGTTTGCGGACTTCACTACAGGTACATTTGTAGTCAATATATATTGCTTTCAATATGAACCCACAAATCGAGCAAAGATGTTGACAATAACATAAAGTTGATATCATCCAACTTTATTGAGGTACCTTGTATACCACAATGCATGCCTGTGGTAGTTACTCATCCCACTGGGTCAACAGACTTGATCTTTGGGTCTTCCATAGGACTTGATTTGTAAGTTCAATCATGAAGAACAGGAGAAAAAATCAATCCTTCATAAATCTAAAATCAAATCATTAACTAACAAATTGTAGGAGGGTTAAATCAACAAATCCCTCTGCAAAACATAGTTTTTTTTCTTTTGTTGGTGTTGTCATTGGTTGTGGGCGGTGGTGCAGGGAGGCATCGGTGAGAGACGATGGAGAAGCGAGCCTGTGCTAGTGAGAGGTGACGTTGGAGGTTCGATGCCAACCTGAGGGAGTGCTAGGGTGCGACGCTCACCTGCCTGTGGCAAAACCCTACTAGAGCAAGGTGATGGCATTGTTCTGAATGCCCCACGACATGCCCATGAAATGACCTCTTTTCTGGCGTGGGGCGGCATCGACACATGTAATGTCAAAATATAGGAGTGTTAATAATATTTTTCCAACTATGGATACTATGTCAATAAGTTCGGAGAAACATGTGACATTAGGTACAATTATTAAATCGTTATCATATTTTAAAATCAATATAGGTGTCTCAATAACCGGTTTCTATTCATTACTATTTTTGTAACTGATTTAAATTTTGATGACATTTCAATAACATGCTGATGACATGCCTTGTTAGTATGTTGTCGAAATGACTATTTTTTGGGTTAAGCCATATTGACATAAATATAATGTCGAAATACATGGATTTCGACGAAATGTCAAAATTTCGTCGAAATGTCAACAAGTGACAAAATGCACTTGACATTTTGACTTGTTGCTATTGCTTCTCACTCAGTTCTCCCATTCTTCTCTACTATTGCTACTGTTGCTTACATTATTGCTATTTGTTCTTGTTAGAATCAAATCTCTGCTGTTGATGCTCTCTCGTCTCACTGCCTCTCTTCTTTGACTCTCTTAAGGTTTGATTCTATATCTATCCATAATTATAGAGTAGTTCTACATAGTAGACTTTAAATCTACTATTATTACGAACATATAAGTCTAATCACAATTTTTTTTTGAATAAGTCTAATCACAATTTAGAATTGAGGAAATATTTGTTTAAATCTTAAAAATAAAATTCTAAGTTTGGGTCAACATTAAAGAATAAAGAACTTGCATCATCCATAAGAGAATAAAATCTGAAAATTATAAATACTGAGGCCCTATTTACTTCATGAATTAATCAGCATTTACTTCAAGGATAACATCCAACCTAGAAACTTATGTTCCTATGCGTAAATGTGACAATTTATATTTTTCATACGTAAATATGATACAACTAGATCTAAATGTGATTTATAAAGGGTGATATAAATAAACATAGCTAATACAACACACATAGTTATGTTAATTTAGGTATATTGAAATTGATTAATCTATCAGCATAGTGAAATACCTCAAATTAACTAATAAATTAATTTACGATCAATTGGGTAGATAGTTAAATTTTAGCTTTAAAATTTTTATTTTAGTTTACTTTAAGCTAATATTTGAATCTTTTATCTTTGCATGGCTTAATTTAATTTACATAGTAATTATTTGATATTTTATTCTTGAACTTGAATATGGTATATTAGACTATACATTGCATATGAATATTAGGATATAACATTATTATTCTTACATGAACATGTTTAAGCTTGTGATTTCTTTAAAATTCTAATCATTTTGGCTACTTTTGCCATTTTTGTCGATATATGTTGGCATCCTATGACATGCCCTCGACATGCCTCCGAAATGCACCCTTAGAAATTTATTGAAACGGCGTCGCAATCGACATTGCAAATCTTGAGTAGCGACGATGGCAGAATAGAACTGTTGCAGCCTATGCATGGTTACCACAACCCTTAGCAGCGCTAGAGAGGCGTTGTAGGAGTAGGATGGTTGCGATGGGGGTCGCTGTAATGAGGATGTTAGCTGGTAGTGGTGGGGGCAGGCAACTAGTGTTGTTGGCAAGTAGAGAGGAGAAGAGAGGGTTTCGGTGGTGTGTTTTGGGGACTAGGGTTTTGGGTGGTTGTACCAGGCACCAGTCTAGGATCGTTGCTTTGATACCCTCTTAAGATTGAAGCGAATTGTTTATTATTGGAGGTCCTACGTGCCTTTATACACAGAGGCACTAGGGAAAATATAACAAACAACCTTACAATTATGAAAAAATAAAAGAAACATTACAAATAGGTTATTTAATACTCAATAAATATCAATGTATAACAATAGCCTATTTATTGGCTCTCACACATTACACTTTTTTGCACCACTATGTGGTACTAAATGTACCACTTTAATAAACACATATCTCAACACTTTCCCTCAAGTTGAAGTATGGAATGCTCAACTTGCATGAGATATTTCCATTCTACAAAGCAAAAAATACAACGCAAATAAAATGATACTGTTGGTCACAGCTTCCTCATGCTTCTTGTGTTACCAGCTTCTTTGCATCTTTAACTGATGTTATAGGGTCATAGCTACCTTGTGTCGCCAGCTTCTTTGCATCTTCAACTTGCTTGTAGATGGGTACAAGTAGGAGTTCGAAGAGAAGTCGTAGATGATTGATCTAATGCTGGATGAGATTCCAGAATAAGCTCTCTTACTCCTTTTCTCCTATACTTGGGATAATAAAAAATAACATTGAGAAGAAAATAAAATAGAGAACTCTTCATCTTCTTATAATTATTATTTTCTTTTTTTAATCTCCCTTTTTTTTATTTTTTTCCTCATCTTCCCTTTTTTTTCTTGATGTCCTCCCTTTTTATATATATGTTTTTCCTTTGTGTTTTTTTTATTCTTGCCCCTCCTTTGTAAAGATAAAAAAGAGACCAAATAGAAACCCAAGAGGAAGGATATAAATATTATCGTAATATCTTTTAGGTTCAAAACATCACAAAAGACTGAGTAAGAAATCTCTTCTTCGGCTTCTGGTGTCACACTGGTGGGAGCGCCTCTTCTTCGTCTTCTTCATTGCAGCTCGCACGAGCCAGCTATTCTTGCGAGATCTTCGCCGAGATCCTTGTCGTGATCCTCACTGAAGATCGCTTTCTCTAGGGTTTTTGCTTGTGACTGTGGAGAGGGCCTTTGACGAGTCACAATCATCTTCACCATCGGAGGTCTCGCCACCGCCTTCTTCGGCATTGCCATCGCCTCTTGCGCCACTATTATCATCTCTCCTACCATGAGACACCTTGATTAGCCACCCTACGTCGCCTGTGTAGCCTAACACCATCTATGTAGTGCCACCGGTGCCTAATGGCGCTGCCACATGGGTTTGTTCTCAGTAGCGTCGTCCCAGCAGTGGCTGAGGCCCCAGCGCTGCTCTAGCAGTGTCGCCTGAAAAATAATGACATTCATGTTGAATATCTTCGATCATAAGTAAGATAAAATCCAAGAAACAACTTGCTCTGATATCATGTTAAAAAATAAATAATGCGAAAATGAACAATAGTGTCAAAGAATAACAACAAGAAACACTTGGATTTACGTGGAAACCCTACTCATGAAGAGTAAGAAGAAAATCACGGGAGGTCCTTATAGGGTTGATAGTTATCTTCTTAAAGATAGTTAGGAGCAAAATAATGTCTTATTCTTCTTTGAGAAACCTTATGTTACGACCCGGTTCCCGGACCCCTACAGGACTCGAGATTGGCTCGCCTCGACTAATCCTAAGACCCAGTCGTCCAACAAGAAATAACAAAAAAGTAGGAAAGTAAACCACATTCACACATGCAATATAACTAAGCAGTAAAAACGTACAAAGCAGTAAATAAAAGTAAAACTGTTATTCCATTACATACCACCACAACAACAGAAACAACGGAAACGAAAGTAACAGTAGAGATAACAATAACTAAAAAACCTGATACTCACTACAACAGTAAGGGTACAACAAGAAAGTGTAGAAAACTACGGCTAGGTTCGACTGGGCCCAGCACCCTCTGTAGCCGGAAGCTTGGGCTGCTCAACTCCTGATCCTGAACAGTATTACGAAAAAGGCAGAGTCAGCGAACGCTGAGTAGAGTGGTATCTATACTATCTAAGCAGTAAAAGCAACATGTTTAATTCTCTTTTCTATTTATTTTGTTTTATGTGTGTTTCCTTTTCACCCATTTTTCTCAATATCTAGATATTCTTGATCTTACATGTTCCTCGTGGGAATGATCTTGATTGTAGTCTTTTCCGAAGAGTAGAAGTTACACGTGGTGCTCTCCTAGTCGGGAGAGTCTCCCGTGGTAGTCCTACACCCAGCCAACCACCCCGAGGTCACTAACATGACGTAGCGGTTACGGCACGCGTGATAAGCGTACGGGTAGCTACCACGCACTGACACGTGGTCAATCGTTTCCGTTAGCGGGTACGTCCAAAGTACAACACGGAATAGTATAGGGCCTTACCCTCTCAAAACAGGGTCTCACCCCTTAGAACTAAATAGGGGACTCACCCCTCCACAGTCTGCGTACCCTCGTCTGACTACCCCGATTTGTCTAGAGGGCCTAACAAGTCGGTGTAGGGTGGCTAGCTGAATCCCGGGTCCCGTGGGGTGGCTAGCTCTCTCCCTACACTAGTAGCTCGACTCGGTACCATGTACACGAGGGCCAACAAGAGTCGGTGTAGAGTGGCTAATCCTAACCTCGGGTCTCAACCTAAGAGCGGCTAGCTCTGCTCTGCATGAAAAGGGGACAGTCGCTCTCCTTGGTACCCCGTACTCAAGGGCCAACGTACTTCCCGTCTACATTCTAGGTTTCTAACTAACCACAAGGGTCCTCCTAATTCCCCGTAGGGTTCATGCTCATATTCACCACATTTATTCCTATCCAGATTCCACCATTCACAATTTAGTTCTCATTATATGCAGGCAGCTCGTGTTTTCATAATTTAAAATATGCCACTGGTGATTTCACGGGCAACTGGTTATAAAATACATGCAGCTCGTATTCTAATAGGCAACCTACAATTATTTCACAGGTAATTGCTAATAGTTTATTGCAATTTACATATAAGTACTAAACAGTGCATTCATTTCTCTACCTTAGGGTTCACGCCACATCCTAGGGTTCTAGTCAGTTAATTCTACAATACATGCTTATTTGAACATTATTAAGAGCATTAAACCACCCTATCAGACAATTCGGGAGTACTAGGGGCTTGAATCACAGACCCAGGTGTCTCTGCGAGCCCCAAACACGTAGTAGGCTGAAACCCTATACCAGAGAATACATCAAAAATGGAAGGTTCAAAACAATGTATAAAGGCCTCTAATACGTAGAGAAACTCGCAAGGAAACTATAGGTACTTCGTTTGCGTAAATTGGGTCCCGATCGAACCCCAGACGGGTAAAAAACGTGTCTACTATCCAAAATCAGACGTTTGGGAATAAGTCCAGACGTCCTGAAAGATACAGAACCTCACCTCAAGTCCCTGTGGTGTCCTCAGACGTCCAGGCCTCCTCTGCGATCGTTTGAAGGCAGTTCCAGACGTCGGACCGCTCCTCCGGTCGTCTGGAAGCACCTCTGGTTGTCTGGTGAGCTGATCAGACGTCTGAAAGTGCATGGGAGAGCTTTCCGCACTCCTTCCCAAGGCTGCTTCTGCGTATGATAGTTGTAGCCCACATATCAGGCCCGACAACCACTCTGCGGTGTGGCCTGCATGGCCATAATCGCGAAAAGAACGTACCTTCGCGATAAATGAGGTTTCAGACATCTAGTCTTAACTCCAGGTGTCCAAATGCTCCGCTAATCGTCTGGACTCTGCTCCAGATGTCTGATACTGGAAAATTTCCAGTACCAGAACCCGCTCCCAGCTACTTTAGCTGCACACCTCGCGCTGCCACAGCTCTAGCCGCTGCAGATGGTCGAGGACGCCTCTCTGGGATCTCTCCTCCCGCACGCGCTCGCGGTGGCCGTGCGAGCTCCGCCGAGCTCCCACCGGAGCTCTCCGACCTCGGCCTCCTGCACTCTCCTTCTTGCCCTCTCGCTCTCCCTTGCTCACCTCCTCTCGTGGCTCTGAATGTGAGGGTGGTGGTGTGTGGAGTGGAGAGGAGAGGAGGTGAGGGGTTTAAATAGGTGGAGTGGGGGCTTAGGGTTCAGGGAAAAGGAGGAAAAAGGAGAGAGAGGAAGGTCCTGCGCGCTGCGCGCGTAGGGTGCAGTACGTGTACAGAAATTTCATTTTCAGACGTCCAGGAAAGGGTCCAGACGTCTGGACAAACGTTTGGCTGAGACTCCAGACGTCTTAAAAGGCTAAAAGTGGGACGGATCTTTACACCCTACCTTTCTTTATATAAAGAGAGGTGGTGGGAAAAGTACAACACAACTCTTTAGGAAATAAAAGAATGTGAAATACACCCTTACAATAACAAATAACTCAAATCTCTCAACACCCTCTTAAGCTGGAGCACAGATATCAATCATGCTTAGCTTTGAACAAAAAGAATCAAATTTTGACCGATTGAGAGGCTTGGTGAAGATGCTTGCAATCTGATCATCAGTAGTAACTGGACTTGTGTGTGGAAATAGCCTTTTTGGATGATATCCTCTATTTAATGACAATCCACTTTTACATGTTTAGTACGTTCATGGAACATTGGGTTAGCAATATAGGTAGCAGCCACACTATCACAGCGCATCTCCATAGTACCATCAATGTGAACATGCAGAGCAGCTAGAAGGGACTTTTCCCACATAAGCTCTGCTACAGTCTGTGCCATGGCACTGTATTTAGATTTTGCACTAGACCGAGAAACATCATGCTTTTTGCTTTTCTAGGTCACTAGATTACTAGCTACATATGTGCAGAATCCCATAGTAGAATTTCTATTTGCCAGGCAACTCGCATAATCTGTATTAGAGTAGGCAACAATTGACATTGAGGCTTGTCCTGGAGCTTTCTTGACATACAGTAAGACCATTATAGCAACCTCCTAATGCTACCTCGTAGGCTTGACCAAAAACTGACCCAACCTACCAATTGCAAATGAAAGATCTTGCTTGGTGATGGTGAGGTACAACAGCTTGCCCACAAGCTATCTATACTGTCTGCTATCAACAGGTGGTGACTTTGGATCATATAGATGAGCTTTTGGATCAATGGGTATATTAGCTGGTTTTGCTTTAAGCATACTAGCCTCCTTTAAGATGTTAAGAGCATACTTCTTCTAAGATAGAATAACACCTTTCTGGCTACGTGCTACTTCCATCCTCTGAAAGTACCTTAAAGGACCTAAGTCCATCACAAATTGTTCTGCTAGGCATGCCTTGATGTGCTTAATCCCTTCAGTGTCATCTCTTGTAACAATACGATCATCCATATACACAAGAATGACTACGACTCCTCCCTCTGTTTTCCTGACAAATAGAGCATGATCTGCAGATGACCTCTAAAATCCATTAGTCTCAACAACCTGGGATAACGCTTAAGCCCATAAATGACTCTGCTCAGATGACACACACACTCCCCCTGCCGCTCATAGCTTGGTGGCTACTGCATATATACCTCCTCCAAATCACCATACAATGAGGCATTTTTCACATCTAGTTGATAAAGCTATCAGTCATAGGGAACTGCAATTACAATAAGTATCCGTACTGTGGAGAGATGGGCTATAGGAGAGGTGTCAAAGAATTCTACTTTATATGTCTAAGTAAACCCCTTTGCCACCGGTCTTGCTTTGTATTTAGCAATAGATCCATCAGGATGAAACTTGAGAGGAAACACCTATCTACATCAAACAAGACTAGCTTCAAATGGAAGTAGGGCAAGTTCTCAAGTGCCTTTGCTTTGGAGAGCGGCCATCTCCTCCTCCTTAGCCTAATGTCATTTTGGATGTTAAGCATGGCCTCCTAATAAGTAGTTGGCACAGTAGTGGAGACAAGAGCCTGGTAAAATTTGGTGAAAGCTGTACCCAGACTATCAGTCTATAAACTCCTTGCCAAGTGGTATCTAGCACAAGACTTGGGGTCCCTTTTGAACAACAATCAAAAGATCAAGAACGGAAGATCAAGACCTGTAGAATCTATCAACACATCCTCCTTTGAAACACTAGGTACATCTTGTGCAGTATGAGGCTGAGACTGACCTATATCAACACCAGGCTCATAATTGTCAGTGTCAAAAGGACTTGAGCTCACCTGAGGATGGGAGGCTGGTGTCAGTGAAGGGGGCATTTGAAGAGTAGTATGAGGCATATGATAAGTAACTATAGGCTCATTACATTTTTGTTTAGTAGGAGTAGGAGCAATAACATGCTCAGTATCAGGTATAGCACCAAAGGAAACAAGAGGAATTGGTATAGGTGCAGCCTTAAAGTATGGGGACAACTCACTCCCAGATATGGAGAAGAAACGTATAGCCTCATGAAACGTAATATCAACACTAACATAATGAAGAAAATTATGTGGATCAAAACACTTATACCCATTCTGAGTTTGTGAATACCCTGAGAAAACATACTTGACAGCACTAGGTGCTAGTTTATCTCGTGCACTCTGAATGTGAACAAAGGCGATTCACTTAAAAATTTGAGGAATCACAGGAACGATGGACTACCAGGATATAGAAGCTGCAATGGGATTTACTCATGAATAACAGCATTCGGCATCCTGCTGATAAGAAAGCAAGTTGTAAGAACATCGCCCCAGTACAAAGCAGGCACAAAGTGGTGTATCAATAGGGTGTGGACCACATCAAGAAGGTGCCTATGCTTCCTCTCAATAACACTATTCTGCTGAGAGGTATGAGAATAGGTGGTTTGATGAATGATACCATGTGCACCAAAAAACTGACATAGTCGTGTAGTAGTAAATTCCAAAGTATTATCAGACCGAAATATTTAATAGCAATAGAAAATTGGATTTTTATTTCAGCAATAAAATTTTCAATGATACTCTCAACATCAGATTTATTCTTCAAAAGAAATAATTGGGTATCTTTAGAAAAATTATCGACAAGAACCGGAAAATAACGATGACCAAGTCTGAGGAATACGACATGGCTCCTATACATCCATATGAATCAAGTCAAAAACATACGACGACCCATAGTGACGAGAAGTAGGAAAGCTAGCATGGTCGTGCTTGCCAAGTCGATAGGCATCGCAAGTAATGGTATTGGCAGGTATGTGGGGTAGTACGTGCTTAAGTCTCTCCAACGGAAGATGGCCAAGACGAAGGTGCCATTGGATGGGAGATCTTGAAGCCAAGGCAACCTCCCCCTGACCTATAACAGCAACAGTAATTGGAGAATGACTCAAGTGTTAAACCCCTCCTTCATGTCCTCCACTAATTGTCTTTCCCATGAGTCGATCTTGTAAAACGCAAGATTGGACATCAAAGATTGCTCGACAATTTAGCTCATGTGTAATTCTAATTAAAAATAGACTAAGTGTAAAATTTGGCACATGTAACACATTTTGCAGATTCAAGTTGGAAGAGAGGGACACGTTCCCTTTTCCAGCAACCTGGGATAACCTACCATCAGCTACCTATATTGTCCTGCTTGGGGGAACAAGTTTCAACCTTAAAAATTCACCATGATCACCACACAAATGTCTGGAAGCACATGAATCAACTAGCCAACCACCATCACCATGTGTAGAAATAAAACAAACAATTTGTGTACGTTAAATGGAGGGAATAGCTACCGTCTTTGGAGGAGTAGATGTCTGGGATAGTTGGCTAAACTTCTGCAATAACTCATCAAATTCTACTCGTGGGACAGTGTCTTAAGGAATATCTCCCTTGGTAGCTTGATGTGTGGTCATTGGCTTTGCGTGTTTTTGGCAGCATGTAGCATTATAATGGCCTAAACAAGTATAATAGGTGCTTGGTGTACGAGTGCAACCTCCAGATGCACAACCACAACCATGGGTAGAAGGGCTACCTCTCCCACCAGAAGTAGCAATCAAAGTAGTAGTCTGGCCCGTGGTCTCCATTGGAGGGACAAAAACAACATTCCTGTTCAGTCTACTATAGGTCTCCTCTAAAGAGGGGTGCTCAGAGAGGGTAAGAATCTGGTCTCGTGTTGTAGCAAAGCTAGGACCTAGACTAAAGAGGAAAAGAGAAATAACCAACTTTTTCTTGAACTCACGTTAAAAAGAGTACATCCTGGAGGAATTATGCCTCTCCAATGGACTTTTCATTTGAGAATAGTAATGAGCCAAAGACCAACCCTCCTGTCATAGTTGAAACAACTTGTGATAGATCTGAAATACATGTGCGGAGTTCTTCGCCTAAGAATATGTCTCAGCAAATGACTCCCACATCTGTTTGGTGATCGGATAGTACATAATCTCATTGCCTATCTTGGGAATAATCGAATTCATCATCCAGGCACATATCATAGCATTGTCTTTATCCCATGAAGAATTAGCTTGGGCTGTTTCAAAATCTTCTTGCCATGACCTTGAATAGCCATAAAAAACATATGGGACCACTACGGATAAGGGGTCTCATCTAGCTTGATCATCGGACAAAGAAATGACTTTTGTAACTCCTAGTGTCCATAGAAGAATTTGATGTAACCTTAGATGAACTAGAGGATGCCATGGCATTGTAACCCGACCTCTAATGCACAAGAATGGAGCCTCAAATAATTTTTCATATTTGAAAAATCATATAGTTGAAAAATATAATAAGCAGAAGCATAGAAGATATCAGAGCATAAATAATGATAAAAACACTTAGGTTTACATGGAAACCCTATTTACAAAGAGTAGGGAGAAAATCACAGGAGAAGGCCCTTGATAGGGCTGATTTCTATGTATTCTTCTCAAAGAAACAAGTGGGAGGTACATGCCTATTTATAGGTCACCGCACACTCCAACACTTCACATCTCACAATGTGATATTAAACCAACCACACATTCTCCAGCACTCCCCCTCAAGTTGGAGCATGGAATGCTCAGCCTGTACAACAATGAAATCCTACTCTACACAACTGAACACAACTCTCTCAATTGGTTTTTGCTTGTAGGCAATTGTGTTGATGATGACACATTAGTGAGCTCTGGAGCTGCTAGATGAGCTATTGTAGTGGGCTTTAACAAGGGCCTCTCCTCTGGAGACCTCAATTGGCGCTGGTGGTTCCTCATTCAGTATCCTTGACATGGGTCTTCCTTTGAAGATCTCGAAACTGGATCTCCTCTTTGGAGTCCATGAAATTGGATCTTTCACATAAAAACCTGAAATGGGCCCTTTCTCTGAGGACCTCGAAACTAAATCTTCCTCTTTGGAGACCTTGAAATTTTGAACCTCGCAGAGTTTGGCTTTTCATGTGGTGATCTTGAGCAAAGAGACTCCCAAATGGAGGTGACTATAATAGTATCCATACTCTCCCTTTCTCCCAAACTCTATGGGAGAAGAAAATAACAACAAGAAAAAATAATAAGACTAGAGAATATTTTCTCCCTTTTTTCTCTTAAAATTCATCATTATTATTTTTTAACCTTCTGTTTCTCTCTGTTTTTTTCTTTTTCTATCTTTATGCTTTTTTTAGATTTTCCTTCTCCCTTTTCTTTCTCCTTTATAAAAATTTTTCTTTCCCCCCTTCTTGACTTTACCTTATTTTTTTCTCTTTCCCCATTTTTTTTGCCTCCTTTGTAACAAAAAGAACATAAAAGAAACGGAGGTGGGGGAGGCAAATAGAAGACCTGAAGGCAACTCATGTTCATAATCTCCTTCATGTGCCGCCTCTGAATTTGATCACCGCTTCGTGTGAGCCTCTCCTCACCAGATCTGCCTGCGCGAAGATTGCTCGCCTAGACCACTCTACGCACCGTTGTTGAGATCGTCATTGATCTTGCATTGATCAACACCGCCTCACTGCAATCTTCTCCACGTCGTCATGGTCATCGTCATTGTCATTGCCTGGTCATGCTCTAATGCCTTCTTTGGCCCAGTCATCGTCACCTTCTTCGCAGGCGAGCTTGGCACCACCAATTGCGGTCCATCGCTATCTCCTTGATGATTGCAGGGCAGCGTCGCCTCCTCACTCCTTGCGCAACGCTGTTACAAGGGTACAACACCTCCATTGTCGAGCTCATCGTTGAATTCAACATCATCTCTGATCCTTTGTTGCTGCCATTGATGCCTCACACTGCTTCATGTGACCACGTCAATACGTCTCCATTGCCCCTCGCGATCTCACATGAGATCTCGATGGTGTTGATGCTGTCCATCTTGCATCGCCACTGTCGTTCACAAGCACTGCTTGGAGGGCTTGTGATGTCCTACAGCCCCTGCCTCCATCACCATCATCGCTCTCTTCATGTGGGACTTCACCAACCACTTCTTCAGGCGTGTGTTGACTTCGTGCCTCCTTGTTGCTACTATCCCTGTGGAACAGTAAAAAACAATTACTCCAGAACAAATGATACTGATAGAAAATGACTTCAATAAAAATGGGATAAGACCCAGGATCGAACTCGCTCCGATACGAAGTTGAAAAATATAATAAGCGGAAGCATAAGCGATATCAGAGCATAAACAATGATAAAACACTTGGGTTTACATAGAAGCCCTACTCACGAAGAGCGAGGAGAAAATCATGAGAGAAGGCCTTTGGTAGGGTTGATTTCTATGTATTCTTCTTAAAGAAACAAGTGGGGGGTACATGTCTATTTATGGGCCACCACACACTTTAACACTCCGTATCTCACGATGTGGTACTAAACTAACCACACATTCTCCAACACATAGAACATGAAATCTGAATAGTGTATTCAGATCGTGGAACAAGCATGAACGACGTAGCAACTCCCTTTAATATTTGCTAATCAGGAGGAGTCACCTCTCCCTATAGATGCCCTACAAAAGGACCAAATGAAGGGAGGATGATGTCAAAGACACCCTTATCGGTCGTGCGATGAAAGCCTACTTAGATCAGGCTAGGTGAGAGGAAGGGGCGGTGCTTGATCCACAACACAGGCAACTTGGTAAGCCTCGACATTGCTGCCAGTGATCGATGGTGTTGGCTGGATTAGGCCACTGCTGCTGGCCTGCCGATGGCGAAGGGAGGCCTCCTTGCCAACAACCCTCTCAATGTTGACAGGGTCAGGTGGTGTCAGCTAGGGAGGAGGCGGCGGTGAGAAAGGGCTGTTGGCAATGGAGAGGGGTTGAGGTGGAGGGGTCGGGTGCTTATTTTGGTGGTAATACCTAGGTCCCCGGTCTAGGACCGTTCCTCTTTTACCAAGTTATGAGCAAAATAATGCCTTATTCTTTTGAGAAACCCTACCTCTTTTTATATAGAGAGAAGTGGTGGCAAAAGTATAACACAATTCCCTAGGAAAAAAAGAATGTGAAATACACCTTTACAATAACAAATAACTCAAGTCTCTCAACAAAGATACATGAGGAGGTAATATTCTTCACATAGATGTGATTGCGAAAAATTACTTGTCGTTCGAAACACTTAAATTTATAAGTTAGATTGAACTCGAGAATATTAAAATCGTAGATTAAAAGTAGAGTCCGAGTCGTTTGTAGGGAGGCAAATAGATGAAAATCGCTTTCCAAACTAAAACTAGAATCTAAGATCAAGTAGGATGATTTTTAAAACTAGAGCTAATCTAATAGCTTGCAGCTTCAACTAGAAAGCATCAACTTGAAGACAAGTTGAAAAATAAATACTAGAACTTTATTGAATAAAATAAGAGTTTGGCATAAGTAGAACTAGTATTACAAATAAAGGAATGCTTCTAGAGGAAGAAAAGTACAACTAAAACTAGACTAGAAAAATGCGAAGTAAGGGCATCGAAGGTGGAGTTCAGAGCATTGACGTAGATGTGGATGCGAAGGTGCACCCACAATCTCCAAGGGGAGAAGGAAGTAGATGACTAGTTTTAGTTGGTGGATCTATTTGGAAGAATGTTAAATGCCTAGGGGGAGTGGCTAGGGGTTTTTATAGGAAGCTTGGAGGCTTCTTATTGATTAGTTTAGGTTGCCTAGGATCACTAAGGTATGGGGCTAGGATTAATTGGGTTAGGGATCAAGGGTTAGGATTAAGGGATAGGTGATAGAATATGTTAGGTTTTTGTTGGAAATAATGGAGGGCTAGGATGGCTTTGAGAGGATGATAGAGGGCTATGATTCTCTCGAATTTTTGACCTTTCTATTTCGAATTTCAAGTTGCACATAAAAACAAAGTTGTAGCTCTCGAAACAGCTTTCCAATGTAACTTGAATCACTCAATTTAGATTTAAAATGAGAAAGTTATGGCTAAAATATTAAAGTTGTGTCATGCTATTATGAATTTTGAGATTAAGTTTAGGATTAGGAATATGACTTGATTTAGGGTTTTAAGATAGGGATTTAGGTAGGCAATTTAGGATCTTAGGATTTAGATCTAGTGGTGGATAACTTATGCTGTATTTTGACCATCTAAAGTAGTATTTATTAGGGGATAAAAGAGATGGCCAAATAAGGTTTATTGGATTATGATATGTACTAGGTTTTGTTGGGATTTTAGGTGGACAGGATTAGGTATCCTAAGTGGTTACCACTATAGGTTTTAGGACAAGGTTTTGGTTGGTCCTAAGGGGTTTCTAGGCTAGGTAATTAGGTTCCTAATTTCGGTTAGGGTCTAAGTGAATTAGGTCTGCAAGTCCCCTCCAAATGAGCTCGATTCAGAAAGTCTAATCAAACTTGTTCCGATCAACCTGAAATTTTGTATATGCTTGTATAAAAATAAACACATCAAGATGCCAGATATAATTGCAGGAAAAATTTCATAAAAGTCTAAGAGTATGCATTATTTACAAAATGACCTAAAATGCCTAATTTGACTTAACTAAATGCAATCTAATCCAACTTGCCCTTAGACTAGCATTAGCTAGGCATTAATTAACATAAATAAATATGGAAATATCACACCTCCATGCCTATTTTTTGCTAGTCCTCGAGCAAAACTCTTAAGTGAAAAACTATGAGAAAACAGTATTTACATGAGAGACCACTTGCGAGTTTTGAGCTGTCACATCAAAGTCATCAATCTTGATTCTTCACGAAAACAAATGAATTATACACAAAACCTTAATGTCGAAGACTTAACAGTTCTAAAGTATCGACTCAAATCTGGATCACCCAAATCAAATCAGGAATCTTATTAGCCATCGGATTTGAGTTGCTAGAGCAACTTTCTAACTAAGTGGACCCACTCAAGGTTTGAATCGAATGCGAGAAACAAGCATTTTGTGTGTGAAATAATGTGACTCGTCAGATGGGCAACTAAGTTGATTCCAGGTATTCAATAAAACTTAGAATATTTCTATGCTGTCTTTATGACAACCTGTCTTCGATTATGCCATATTAGGATTTGACAGCTTTCTCTTCACCATTTTTCTATCCCAAGGTTAACACACAAGGTGTATATCTCCTTAGCTAGACTCCTAGGTTTGTTGTTGGCTATTTTACTATTTGGGATGCTCTCGTATAGGTAAGAGATAAAATGGATATATATATATATTTGCATTGATTTCTTTTTCCTTTTCTTTTCTTCTTTTTGTTATTTTTTTATAACTTTGCCTTTTTTTTTTTGGGTTATCTTCTTTGTCATACTCATTTTTTTATGTGAGTGGCTCTCCTTCATCCATTCTAAGTGCATCCCCTACAAATAGGAATAATCTTAAAAGCTAAAACACGGCAAAAGTCCTTTGGATCTTTTGTCCTAAGTTTAAATCTTATTGACCACTAAGAACTCAACAAAATTGCTCAGAAGACGAGTTAAGTATAATGTGCAAGTGAAGATGCTTGGAACTCAAAGACTATCCAAACCACATGGTGGAAAGATAGTCATTCACTCATCATCCTTTTAACCTAATACTTTTAGCTTTTTCAAATCCTTTCAAAGACTTAGAAAAATAAATCCAGATTTAGGTAAATACTCGAGATAATTAAGTCGACATATGACTTAAAGAGTCTAAGCGAAAAGACTTTGTTCGTACTTTTTCTAAAATTGGTAGATCTTCAAAATTGAATTTTTCAATATTTTTATAGCTCAAACTCTAAAAACCACGATTACTTTTTTCTTTTTCTTTACATATGTTTTTACTTCTTTTTTTGAAAATAACTACTTTTTGATGACAACTAATTCGAGAAAAAACACTAATACCTATAATTCTTGAGATAAATAAGAATGATTCATAAAAATATTATCTACCCCTCCCCCATGCCTATTTCATGCAATGTCCTTAATGCATGCAATAAACACAAGCAAAAAATAAATATTACCTAAAACTCGAGAGTTCTAATGAAATCAAGACTCAATCATATCTAGACTTGAATGAAAATTTCAAAGTAAATAACATTATTATCTACAAACATTGGGTTGCCCCCAACAAGCGTTGAATTTTATGTCTACAGCTAAACTTAAACTCTTCAAAGGATGAATCAATTAATAAAGATGAGAGGGTTGAGAGTAGAATAACAAATAGATCAAGGAAACTTACAATCAAATATCCGCAAATGTAGACCATTTAGTGATGCAACCCCATTCCTAAGAGTCGAATGCTCGGTAGATGCAGAATCAGAAATGACTACATCCACCTATTTTCTAGAAGTCGGTAATGGGGTGTATCCCTCATTTTGGGCCCATGTAACTCGAGTCTAAAGATTCGGACATAAGAGGTGATCAGAATAAGAAGCTTGTGTCCCTTGGTAATGAAGTCTAAAAAGATGATTCATGGAATAGGTGCACTCAAATTCAAGGGTCTTAGGTAAATTTGGAGGATCATAAGGATCCTTATCGAGGGTAGAAAGTTTAAAATCATAAGAAACTCTTAAATTTGGGTATAAAACTCCCTTTAAATCTTCTTCTAAAATGATGAGTTCTGCAAATCATTCATACCATTATGCGGGATATTTTAAATTTCATTAACCCTTTTACAGGAACCAAGTCTTGAAAATTACATGTAATTAATTCAGGTTCATCAAATTCAATTCCCATTGATTTACAATTAGGCTCTTCAGGAGTTGATTGGGTGGTGGGGTTATTGATTAGTTCATCTTCAGACCTTTGGTCCCAAGTCATTTTAGGGATTTTCTCTTTGGTCCCAAGTCATGTTTGAATAATCATATTGAGATAATGACCCATATTGGAATTGAGCTTGAGGTGGATTTGACTTTGGATACTAATATCCATGATTAGAATCATATCCTCGATTAGAAGGTCTATCCCTATTTGACTATGTGGAAGTAAAAGTTGAATTGGGATAAGGATTAAGATCATTACGAGGAATCTGAGCATATCCTGGATGTTGGTGTCCCGAGTTAGATCCCCAATTAGAAGTAGAGTTATCCCAATTAGAAGATGGATATTGTTGGGTTGAATTGGGATAAAAATGATGTCGGGGATAAAAAGAGTTTGAAGGATAAGAATTGAAGTCCATAGATACAGATGGAAGAGGTTTAGAGATGAGAATAGGAGAGAGAAGATAAACCCCTAATTAATAGTCAAGCATACAAGACTTAGCCTAATTGGTATACCTAAGAGGACCTAATCCTAATACAATTAAAATTTATTCAAGTCTCCTCGACCTTTGAATTACCTGGCTAGCTAAATGGGTGGGACCCTTTAGGACACCCCGCACAGCGGGACACTACTAAGGGTTAATGCAGTTACCGCACTGACCCATCTAGGCACCGATTTTTCAGGTAGACAATGCCTCGATTCAACTTGACCCAAATCTTAATTGGCTAAGAGAATTAAATCCTACCTAGGGCACGTCTACTCTATTTTAGGCTCAGGTAATTGTTGCTTTGGAAATGATAGGCGTTAGGGGGGTGGTTGACCTTAATTACTAATTTCAAAGTGTAAGTGCAGTGGCAAACCAAGGGGTTCACAATATAAGCTTAATTGATGTGGTGATTTTTAGGGTTTAATGCTTGTATTAGGGTATTTTAGGATTCACTTGGTTAAATAAATTCAAACAAGGTTCTAGTAAAGTAAGCAAGAAGTTTTGAAAGTTCGAATTTATTTGATAAATTCCTTTTATGTATGAAATGCAATTGTGCTCTACCTTAAAGTGAAAATGCTAAGAGCAGACATTTCTAAATGGTGAAATTTAAGTTCACAAGGCCAAGTATGGTGAGACTCAAGCAAAGCAATCAATGGTCCTAATGCACCTCTAAGTAGGGTGATTATAATTTTTTTTTCAGAATTTTTAATGCACATTTTATATTTATGTTTCAGATTTAATAGTGCTGGGTCTTTAGGTCTATTTTGATCCCCAATCAGTGTTTCAATTTTCCATGTAACGAAACATGCTCAAAATATTTTTTTCAAATTTTTACAAGACTCTTACTGAATCCAATGTCATAAATTTCAGGTCAATCGGAGTAGCATAGCAATTCTTATGATTTTTTGAATATAAAAAATTAGAAAGAAAAATCAGATCTAATATGTCAGATGGGTGTGGGATGGGCGTGAAATTTGGATACGATCTTGATTTTAATATCTGTCCAAAAGTAATTTCAGAATTTTTGAACGTGTACAACTTTGGACAATGATTTTTTAGAAATAGATTTTGTTGTAATTTGAATTTAAAGGTGGTTTTGTTGATTTTAAAGGGATAATATCCAAAAAATTTTTTTTTTTTAAATAGAAAGCAAATAAACCAAAGAAACTTTCTAACCTATGGATCAACCAAAGGACCTAATTTCTTTTATTTGGGTTTTTTGATGTAGAAATCGAATCAAGCAAAATATAAGATAAGGGTACTTACCTCTAAATAGTTGAATCCTGCATGTCTTGCTTTGCTATTTTCTTCGGATTTTATGATTCCTATACATAGAACAACAAACACAAGGCAAGATGAATTAGTAACTTGGAGACAAATGCAGAGAGAAAAGGCAAAAATAAATATGTTGCTTCTCTGGCAACATTGCCAAAAAGTGTTTTTAACATGATGTGATTGCGAAAAATTACTTTTCATTGTAGTAAATGTGTATAGAAACACTTACATTATAAATTAGATCAAACTTGAGAATATTAAAATCATAGATTAAAAGTAGAGTCTGAGTCATTCGAGGGAGGCAAGCGGATTGAAATTGTTTTCCAAACTAGAACTAGAATCGAAGATCAAGTAGATTGATTATTAGAAGTAAAACTAATCTAATAGTATGTAACTTTTAACTAGAAAGCATATGAGTTAAAGACAAGTTGAGAAATAAATACTAGAACTTGATTGAATAAAATAAGAGTTTGACACAAGTGGAAGTATTATTACAAATAGAGGAATGTTTCTAGAGGAAGAAAAGTACAACTAGGACTAAATTACTACAACTAGAAGAACTAGACTAGAAAAATGTGAAGGGCTTCGAAGGCGAAGTTTGGAGCGTCGACGTAGATGTGGATGCGAAGGTGCACCCACAATCTCCGAGTGGAGAAGGAAGAAGTAGAGGGTTAGTTCTAGTTGGTGGATCTATTTGGAAGAATGTTGAATGCCTAAGGGGCTGGCGAGGGATTTTTATAAAAAGCTTGGAGGCTTCCTATTGGTTGGTTTAGGTTGCCTAGGATCACTAAGGTTTTGGGCTAGGATTAATTGGGTTAGGGATCAAGGATTAGGATTAAGGGATAGGTGATAGAATATGTTAGGTTTTTGTTGGAAAAAATGGAGGGTTAGGATGGCTTTGAGAGGATGATGGAGGGCTATGATTCTCTCGAATTTTCAGCCTCTTTCTATTTCGAATTTCAAGTCGCACATAAAAGTAAAGTTGTAGCCCTTGAAACTAGCTTTTCAACGCAACTTGAATCACTCAATTTAGACTTAAAATGATAAAGTTATGGCCAAAATACTAAAATTGTGTCATGTTATTATGAATTTTTAGATTAAGTTTAGGATTAGGAATAAGACTTGGTTTAGGGTTTAAGGATAGGGATTTAGGTAGGTAATTTAGGATCTTAGGGTTTAGATCTAGTGGTTGATAACTTATGGTGTATTTTGACTATTTAAAATAGTATTTATTGGAGGATAAAAGAAATAGCGAAATAAGGTTTGTTGGGTTTGAATATTTTCTAGGTTTTCCTAGGTTTTGTTGGGATTTTTGGGTGGATAGGATTAGGTATCCGAAGTGGTTGACCACTATAGGTTTTAGGACAAGGTTTTGGTTGGTCTTAAGGGGTTTCTAGGCTAGGTAATTAGGTTCCTAATTTAGGTTAGGGTCTAAGTGGATTGGGTCTGCAAATAGGTCCACCAACTAGGCTAGTCCTTTTCCAAATGTGCTCGATTCAAAAAGTCCAATTGAAGTTGCTCTGATTAGCCTGAAATTTTGTATCTGCTCATATAAAAATAAATACATCAGGGTACCGGATGCAATTGTGGGAAAAATTATATAAAAGTCCAAGAGTGTGCTTTATTTATAAAATGGCCTAAAATGCCTAATCTGACGTAACTAAATGCAATCTAATCCAAATTACTCTTAGACTAACATTAGTTAGGCATTAATAAACATAAATAAATATGGAAATATCTGGTACAATATCTTATATATAGGCTCCCATACATCATATTTTTCTTCGTTCCACTATGTGGTACTAAATATATCATTTTAATAAACCATCTCTCAGCAAAGATATTTCACATCTTTTCTTTCCTTTTTTTTTAGGTGTAGACCCTCATAGGAAGTGGCAACTTTAGGATAATTTGGATGATATAATGTCCTTTGATGCTTTTTGGGGTGCACTTTGGAGAGACAAGTGTTGAAATTTCTAGATGCCAATTGAAAGAAAATGTTATAAGGGAGGCAATGTATTTGTTCAATTTTTGGATTCAAGCCATGTAATTTTACATGCTATCAATGAATGAAACGGATGGCATTTGACCTTTGGTAGCCATCCTTGATCTTTTTTTGTGAAAAAAGTGATAGTGGGAGAATCCTTAATATTAGACATAAAAATGGTGAGTACAAAATTGCGTAGTTCTCAAGTATGTTTCAGGAAGCTAAATCCTCAATTGAGAATGTTGAGATTTTTGGGGGATAAAATGATTTCTACTATTGATGAAAGAAAGGCTTTAGCCCGCTTTATATAGAGAGAGGCAAAGGCATACAGGGAAATATACCTATGATCTAAAAATACTAATCAACTAATCAAATAACTAATTGTTTTATTACCTAACATATTCTCCTGCAAGTCAAGACATGGGAGACGACGAAAACTTGGATCCTTAAGGTAGTGGAGATCAACTCTTTGCGACGTGGTAGTCCCTTCATGTCTTGAATCTTGGGTGTCTCTTTTTGTACGCCCTCATAGAGTCAGTCAACACTTGGTTTTTCTTGAGGTGCATGAGAGACTACCCGCACTCTTGACATCTTGAGGATGCTTTCATTTTCATTGTTTGTCTTCCACTCAAATATATAAGGACCAAACATAACAGACGTAGAACTTGAAGGGGCTACACACAAAGGCCCCAAAACAAAACACTAAAACATAAACTTGAAACTCAATTGGACCTAACATGCAAATGACCCTCTTTTCCCTTTTTTTTTCTTCTTTGGATCGAAATTAGAGAGAGAGAGAGAGGGAGATCCCTCTTTTCTTGTTCGCAAAGAATGTTGGAGTGGCTTTGATGGAGAAGTCGATGGCGGTGCTTTGACAGTTCTACCATGTGGGTGCCGAGGGCGAGCGCCTCACGGTCGTTGGGGTCGTCGAAGAAGAGGACGGCGACAGAGGAGACCTTGCTGGAGGAGACTTGGGTGGGTGCTGCCGAGGCCATGGTCGACGAGGATGGTGATGCTGCAGGGCTGTCGGTAGGCCTTGAAGGCGACGACGATCTTGGTGCGACGGTGGCTATTGGTGTTTTAGAAGGGGGGCCGTTGTTGCAGGCCTTGTGGACCATGGAGATGGTGGAGGGGCGCTTAGAGATCTCGATGAGGTGCATGGCGTAGATGGTGACGTTGCTGTGGCGTCTCTTGGTGGCGGCGGTGACGATGACGAGGACGGTGGCGGTTTGCTGCTACAAGTAGGTGGGCAGCGTCCCACCGACTGGTAGAGGTCGTTGTGGTGCGGTGGTGGCTGTTGTTGCCGCTGCTGGGGCGGAGTGGTGCCTTACCGGTCGCTGGAGGTTGTGGCGGTGTGGTGGTGGCTCTGCTGCTGCCACTGGGGTTGTGCAGCACCCCACTGGCTGCTATAGCAGCAGACGAAGGAGAGGAGCAGCAGACGAAGGAGAGGAAGAATATGAGGTTTGGGAGACGAGAGAGCCTCTCCGGTGGCTCGTCGGAGGTTGGCGGCACTACCGGAAGGCCTCCTCCTTCTAGGGTTCTCTCTTCTTTTCTCTTTTCCCACAGGATAAAATCGGCTCTGATACCATGTTGAGATTTTTGGGGGATAAAATGATTTCTATTATTGATGAAAGAGAGGCTCTCGCCCTCTTTATATAGAGAGATGGAAAGGCATACATGGAAATACACCTATGACCTAAAAATAGTAAATAACTAATCAAATAACTAATTGATCCATTTGTCAACAGAGAATCACACTCAATTGTTATTGCTCAATTTTCATTTTCTCCCTTTTGTTCACTCCTTTTCTTCATTGATTGACCTTCATTTCCATACCCCCTCTTTTTCTAAACAATTCTAGGCATTTTCCCCTGAACTCATCTGTGTGGGATTAGGGGCTGAAGTCCTGGGCAGCATACAATGGCGCAAGAAGAGAATAATTGAATGTTGTGTACTAAGTCGAAGCTTTGCATACTTTGGACTGAGGAACAACTTCAAGAACTGTGGAGACTACAAGATAAATGTGGCAGATTTTTGAACTAATTTCCATTTTCCAAGATTTAAGGATCTAATTGCAATGAGAAGAGCTTCTGTGCTAAAAGATAATTTCGTAGCCTATGGGGCTTATTGACGAATAACCAATCTTTGAAATGATTGATGAATAAGAGAAACTTTGACGTAATCTTTAGATTCTTTAGAAGTTTCTCAGCTATTTACGTACTTAAAGGAAGCTTGGACTGATTGTGAATTTCAGAAATCTCTGGGGCAATGGTGACTTAATATTCTCTTGGGCTGATGGACAATTCTAAACAACTTCTGGAAGCCTACGAACTTATGACTATTATGGTCAACCATAAATATTGGTTCAATATGCAATTTCCTTGGCTTTCTTCTAACTTCAAAACTGAGGAGCTGATTATGCATTCCACAAACTTATAAGCCATTATGGAATTGCTGAGTAAAAGAATAATTACATTGCTATGTATTTTGAGAGTAGACACTTTTTGTTATTCCTGTCACTTTTGTGCTTTTGTTATTTTTTAGTTATATGAGGACACCTTGTATTTTTCCCCATCCTTTATATAATGAGGACTAGTGCTTAGCTAATAGATGGATTTCCTCATTTCTTTCTGCTTGGTAGTAGAGCACTAGTCATAGGCTATTGCGTAATATCTTATTTGATTCCCATACCATTTTTTTTTCTCCACCAAAGAAAACCTTAGTTCTTTTTCGCTCTAAGATCAAGAAAACAAGGTTTTTAGCCTTGATCCTTTGCCAACTTGTCGGATCATCACCTGATTGCCACCCATTGGCTACTACATCGTCATCGCCAACCCTATTAGCTGCTATTTGATTCCCATACCATTTTTTTTTCTCTACCTAAGAAAACCTTAGTTCTTTTCGCTTTAAGATCAAGAAAACAAGGTTTTTAACCTTGATCCTTTGCTAACTTGTCGGATCATCACCCGATCGCCACCAACTGGCTGCCACATCGTCATCACCAACCCCATTAGCTGCTAGCTGTCGCTATTGGCCAAATGACAACCCCCAGTGGTGGCATTAACCCCTGATGGGTGTTTTTCCAACTTCTATAAGTTGGAACACCACCCTAAATTGGCTCCTTGTAGGTCATGGGGCACAACCATGCCCATCGACCCTCGTTGGACTATGTCAATCGGTGAGAGTGCCACTGGCAGATTGGAACAACCCTTTGATTGTTGTTTTGGGCCTTGTTTTGAGCGTGGGATGTGTTGAGAGATGTCATCTATTAAAGTGGTACGTTTAGTACCACATAGTGGAGCGAAGAAAATTGTGGCATGTGGGAGCCCATAAAGAGGCTGTTGTCCCCCTATTTGTTTCTTGAGAAGAATAGAACTATCAACCCTATTGGGGTCTTCTCCCGTGGTTTTCTTCCAGCTTTTTGTGAGTAAGGTTTCCATATAAACCTAAGCGTTCTTTATTGTTTATGCTTTGATATTTATGTTACTTTTCCACATTATTTATTTCTTAACATGGTATTAGAGTAGTTTAATCTTGGGTTTTATCCTACTTATGATTGAAAACTTTTTATATATCATTTATTCTGGAGTTTATTTAACATGGTGTTGCTCTGTACAAAGCCCACCTCGTGGCAAAGGGGTTCACCTAGACCTATAGGGTTGACTTCTTTGACACCTTCTCACCAATCGCCAAGCTTCCCACGGTTCGGGTCTTGATTGTAGTGGCAGTTCAGTTGGATTGGCCCTTGTATCAGCTAAATGTTAAGAATGCCTTCCTTTATGCTGATCTCCAAGAGGAAGTCTATATGCAGCAGCCACCTGACTTTGAGAGACAGCGGGAGTGTGTATGTCGGTTACGGAAGGCTATATATGGCCTAAAACAGAGTCCTAGAGCCTGGTTTTAAAGATTGTCACAAGTTGTTGAGGCAGCTGGCTTCAGGAGGTCAACAACTAATTTTTCACTCTTTGTCAGGAGGACTTCGCGAGGTACTGTGGTATTCTTGGTTTATGTTGATGATTTGATTATCACAGGGAATGATGAGCAGGGATTTACTGAGATCAAGCGCCTCCTTACAGAACAGTTTGTTATGAAGGACTTGGGGGGCCTACTGTATTTCCTTGGAATCGAGGTTGCTCGCAGTAAGAAGGGTGTGGTCTTGTCACAAAGGAGGTATGCTTTAGATATTATGCAGGAGGTTGGTATGCTTGGGGTCAAGGAGGCCAATATTCCTATGGACCCCAAGATGCTACTGTATGATGAGGATGCACAGGTGGTGGACAGTAGATAGTATAGACAGCTTGTGAGCAAGCTATTGTATCTCACTATCACAAGGCTAGATATCTCCTTTGCAGTTGGGAGACTGAGTCAGTTATGGCTAAGCCAACATGTCAACATTGGGATGGGGCATTGATGGTACTTAGATATATCAAGAAGGCTCCTGGGAAAGGTCTTTTCTTCTCCAAGGGGTCTTCTATGACATTGGTTGGATACTCAGATGCAGACTATGCAGGATGTCATATGGATTGCAAATCCACTTCTGGGTTCTGCACCTTCTTAGCAGGGAACTTGATCACATGGAGTAGCAAGAAACAGGGTACAGTTGTGAGGTCTAGTGACGAGTCTGAGTAAAGAGCTATGGCTCAGACAACTGCTGAGATGATCTGGATCAGATCCTTGCTTGTTGATTTACAGGTACAGTTTTCTAGTCTCATGGAGATGAGGTGTGATAATAGAGTAGCCACCTTAATTGCTAAAACCCTACATTTCACGAGAGGATGAAGCATGTTGAGGTTGACTGTCACTATACCAGGGATATTATTCAGAAGGGACTGCTATACACCACCTCTGTTGCATCTGAGGAGCAGACGGCAGATATTTTCACCAAACCCTTGGCTAGATCTTCATTTGATACCTGTATGTCCAAGTTGAGCATGATTGATATCTATGCTTCAGCTTGAGGGGGAGTGTTGGTGTATTTTTAGCTTATCTTGTTCCGTCTTATTGTGTGGCTATAATAACCCTTGTCCCTCAGGGACATTCATGTACTTTTAGCCCTTTGGTCTCTCTTTATATAAAGAGACCTAGGGTTTCTAATAAACTTGAACTCTTTCAACCAACTTATTACTATTCAGAAGAAGAAAAGGTGACGTTGTGTAGGTCGATGACCAAGAACTGCCTGTAGGTAGTGGTTGATGGCCATTGGAGGCCAAGAGTGGCTAGGTGATGAGACAAGGTGTTGCGCACCCTTCTGAGATAGATCTCAGCACCAGGAGGCCACATGAGGTGGCACGAGGTGGACCAAGGGTCTCGCGGTGTTGTTGTAGCATCGTGGAGCCTTGGCGGCATACGTGGACTATAGCGTAGGGTTGCAGAGCTCGTCGTTCATGGAGGAGAGGATCTGGAAGGTGGTGGCGATGGTCACCTCGAGGTGCCTCTAGCACTCTGACCCTAGCTTATGTTGGCTCTTCGCTTGCACCTTCATTGCTGTAATTGCATGGGGAGGCCAGGTGGTGCTTCGGGGTGTGTGAGGCGACGATGGCCACACAAGCTTGCTTCAACGAAGGGGAAGGTGGAGAAGGCTTTGCTGTTGTTGAGGAGCACGTAGTAGTGGTGGTGAGGATTGCTGTGATTTTGGGTTCTTTGAACCCTACAGAAGAAGATGCAGCAACAATGGTCTTCCATGGCAGCGGCGCTCGAGGAGTGATCTCTAGCGGAGATCATTGCGTCAATCTTGCAGTGTGGATCCTGTGAGGAGGCACGGAGCAACGACTGTGATTTGGGTTTGGTTGGAACTCTAAGAGAAGAAATAAAGTGACTATGTTTGCATTTTTTGGCCTTATATTACAAAAATATGGAAAGAAGAAGGTGAAGAGAAAAGAGGGTGCTAAAAAATAAGTTTTTATTGAGATTAAAGGAAGAAAAGGAGGAAAATATAGAAAAACGAAAAAAAACAAAAGGTGAAGAGAAAAAAGCAAGAAAAAAATCAAAAAAAGGGGGACAAAAAAAATGATGATGTTAAAGAGAAGAGAGGGAGAAGCTCTTCTCTATTTTCTTCTTTATGTTATTTTCTCCTTCCATACAAGTATGGGAGAAAGGGGGTGTGTGAGAGCTTAATTTGTAATCCCAGGAGAGACTCTTTCTCCTTGAGGTCCCCACATGAAGAAGCTCTCTTTCTTTGATGGTCCTTAAAGAAGGGAGGACCACTTTTTTCTGGTCTCTAGAGGAGAGATTTCTTTTTTTGAGTTTCCATATGGGAGAGGTCCATTTCCTTTGTTTCCATGAGGGAGGCACTCTTTAGAGTTCTCAAATGGGATGGCACCGGCACCAAAGCAATTATGATGACTCATCTCCGGATTTCTACACCCTCCTACAAGCAAGTTGAAGATGCAAGAAAGCCAACAACACAAGAGGCATGAGGAAGCCGTGACCTGGCAACATTATTTGATTTGTGGTGTGTTTGTTTTTGCTTTGTAGAGTGGGCATATCTGCTGTGCAAATTAAGCATTCCATGCTCTAGCTTGAGGGGAAGTGTTGAGAGATGTGGTTTGTTGTAGTGGTATGTTTAGTACCACGTAGTGGAACAAAGAAAAGTGTGGTATGTGGGAGCCTATAAATAGGTTGTTGTACTCCCCATTTGTTTATTGAGAAGAGTAGAACTATTAGTCTTATCGAGGCCTTCTCCCATGGTTCTCTTTTCACTCTTCATGAGTGGGGTTTCACGTAAATCTAAGTGTTTTTCATTTTTTTTGCTTTAATACTTATGTTACGTTTCCGCATTATTTATTTCTTAACAAGATGGATTTTTGTGTCTGTTTTCGTGACTTAGGTTGCCTCTTTAACCTTTGTTAGCATGGTTAGGACTAAGACATGTCCTAAACTAGACTGTCATATTCCAATGTTTGATTTGAGGTCCTATAATGGTCCCCTTCCATCATTATGATCTTACTGGTTTGGCCAATGACATGTATTGAGTCTTCAAATGCTTTAAAGGTGACATAAGAGCATAATGTTGAAATGGGGAGTCATACGAACTTACCCTTCGATCTTCTGGTGAGAGGCAAGATGGAACCAACTATGCTTAATGGTCATTGATGTCTCTCATGACTATGAAGGGTTGTAACAAAGACCATATGTTGATTGAGCGAAAACCTAAGGAGACGAGTACGAGTGGCAAGTATGTTGCTTGGAAGAGGGATAATGCTATGGTTTGTATCTGGATCATGAACAGTATTGATTTGAGAATCAAAGATGAGATTATGTAACATTGGACCACAAAGAATTGTGGGAGGTGCCTAGAGAAAGATACCATGCATGGTTTGAAGTGCTGATAGCATGCTGTCGATAAGGCATTTTTCTGGATTCGGCCATAGTGACATGTATATTATTTCGACATGTAGGTGTATCACTAGCATATCGGTGTTGCCGATGGTATGTCGACTTTTGTGTTGGTGATCATGCTGAGTGCCGATGCCTTGTGGCCGATGTTGCTGTCAATCGAACCTTGGCCCATGCTGGTACTTCTGCAAGTTGCCTTAGAAACATTGCATGCCAAGTATACCTATAATTCTTGAGATGCTTAAAACAAAAATGGTTCTCTTCAGTCCTGTATCATGCAATATTAGCTCAATTTTAGTTAATCATTTATTCGCCTTGAATGTGCCTCGTACTCTATGAATGCTATTTTGACTTTGTTGCCAACTTGCCACTACATTGGTTTTTTCCACTATTGTGCAGTGCTGATACAAGTTGCATATCAAGCTTGACATCATGGTATCCTTGTTTATAATTTAATGAAGATTTGCCAGCTGTTGCTGATTTTTAGGTATCCAGTCCTCCATCTATTGGCCAATGTTATAAAATTTGATATAAACTTTGGATATCGTAGTTCTAAATTGCAACTATTGGCAATGGCCGATGGCGGTGTGTTGGTGGTGATGGATTTGAGTCGATAGTGGGAGAAAGATGAAGAGATGAGGTAAGGAAGAAGTTGGTGATGAGATGAGGTGGGTTATGTTACGAGTCTTACGACGAGGAACAAGATTAGGTGAGGAGAGGGGAAAAGATGAAGAGATGGGAGGTTGTTCAATACGGATGAAAGTAAGGGAGGGTCTTGTTTGGAAGGACATTTCTTGGTTTTTCTGATTTCCAAATATCTTAGCAACTTCATATAAGGTCTTTAAAGTTTTATTGTCTTTGAAATTTTTAATTTGATTGGTGTACTATACTTCTTTTGATTTATGTATTGATTCAAGTAGAACAAAATGATCAAATCTATTCTTCAAAAGAACCCAACACCTCTTTATACAGAGAAGAGGTATTGGGAACATGTCCATAAAGAAAATAGAAATAACAAACTAGCAAAAAACAAATAGAAAAACGGTAAGACTAAAGGAGTGTCTCAATATTTCCCCTCAAGCTGGAGTATAGATGTCGATCATGCTCAGTTTGGAATAGTAGTCGTCGAAAGTAGAATGTGGAAAAGGCTTTGTGAAGACATTTGCTGTCTAGTCTCTGGATGTGACAAAGGTAGCACGCAACATCCTACGCTGGATCAAGTTTAGTGTAGTGACAATCCATCTCGACATGCTTGGTGCACTCATGGAACATGAGATTGTTTGTAATATATGTAGCTAGGCGGTTGTCACACCTTATCTCCATAGGTTCCTGAATCTGGACATGCAAATCACGTAGTAGAGACCTCACACAGATCATCTCTGTCGTTGTCTAGGCCACAGCCCTATGTAATGATTTAGTGTTGGATTTGGAAACTACTCCCTCTTTCTTACTCTTCCAGGTAACCAGATTATCGGCTATAGACGTGCAAAATCCAGTAGTAGATTTTCTATTTGCCAAGCACCTTGCATAATTAGCATCAAAATACCCAACTACTATCATGAAAGATCCTCTCTAGAAAACTATCCCTTATCTAGGTACTTTATTTAGGTATCTATGCACCTACATAGACGCTTTCCAATGTTGCTTGGTCGGTTTGTCCATGAACTGACTAAGCTTTCCAACAACTAGAGCAATGCTAGGCCTGATAATTGTCAAGTATAATAATTTTCCCACAACTTGCCTGTATGCTTGACTATCAATGGGCTCTGCTTGCTCATCATAGAGATGTATCTTGGGGTCCATAAGAATATTTGCTGGCTTGGACCTCAGCATTCCTATCTCCTGGAACACATCTAGAGCATACTTGTGCTGGGACAACACAATCCCTTGCTTGCTTCTAGCCACCTCTATGCTAAGGAAATATTGAAGCTGCTTTAAGCCCTTCATAACAAACAGCTCAGCAAGAGATCGCTTGACCTTAGTTATCCTAGTTTTATCATCACCGGTAATAATGGGATCATCAACATATATCAACAAAACCACGACTCCCCTCTCAGTCTTCCTGACAAATAGAGAATGATTTAACGATGATCTCTACAAACTCATCTTCTCTACTACCTCTTAGAGCTTCTGGAATCATGCACTTGGACTCTGCTTTAGGCCATAGATGGTCTTCTTCAACCTACACACACACTCACCTTAAACCTCAAAATTGGGGGGCTGCTGCATGTATACCTCCTCCTGAAGATTGCTGGAAGGTGTTCTGCATATCAAGTTGGTGAAGCATCCAGTCTTTGTCGGTAACAACTGGGACAAGTATTCGGACCATTGATAGGCTAGCAACTGTGGAGAAAGTATCGAAGAAGTCCACCCCATACATATGGGTGAACCCCTTCGCCACCATCCAACCCTTATACCTTGAAATAGACCCATTAAGATTGCATTTCAGGGCAAAGACCCAATGAGATCCTACTAGGCCGACACTAGTAGGAAGTGGAGTAATCTCCCAAGTGTGTTGAGTCTGAATAGCGGCCATCTCATCCTCTATTGCTTTACGCCACTTTGAATCAAGTAAGGTCTGTTAGTACGTGGAAGGTATCTTTGTGGTAGCCAATGTAGTAGTAAAGAGTCCAAAGGTAGTCTCCAAATTAGTCGTAGACATGGCTTTAGCCATATGGTTCTGTGCACAAGAATAAGGAGCCTTTTGAATGGTAATCGGAAGCTCATCATCTAGGACAACATCACTTGATCTTGCATAATCACCACTAGACAGAATCGTCAGATGGTTCAACACATACCTGACTCGGGGAGGATGTTGGGTCTGAAGTAGGGGGTGTGTTGCCTATAGGTGATTGGCAATTGATATGTAACAGGTGGATCTCTGAATCTTTGATCATCACTACCACTATCACGTGTAGAACTGCTCACAGGTCCTTGATTGCCACTGTCAGGTGCAGGACCAACCTTAGAAATTGGAAACTCATTGTTAGCTTCTGTTGTGGCCATTTGTTAGTTTTTCTTCTTATTGTTAGGGCAGTGTGCATTTTGTCCCTCAGGGGCAGTCCTGTACTTTTGACCCTACGGTTTCTCTCTATATAAGAGAGGCCTAGGTTTCTAATGAAACAATGCTATTACAATCAATTTGGTATTAGAGCATCAGTCCTAGACCATGGCTCTCGGTGTCCCACCCTCAAGGCCTCTAAAACCCTAAACCTAAATCCCTTTCTCGTCCACCAGCGGCAGGAGTGCCACAGGGTGGAGCGTTGCCCATCGAGTGTGTAGGTCGCCACGTACGTCAGAGCTCGACCACGCGCAGGCCGCTCGATCAGGGAGCGTCGCCTCTCCTAGCGCAATTGGGGACCCAGGCCTCTTCTAGCATGATCGAGGAGCGCGGTTGGGACTTGATTGCACATAGGCAGTGATTGGGGAGCTACCTTCATGCGTTGGACAGTGTGCAGCCTCGAGCACAGGCACGATGCCACCTTGAGCACCTAGTGGTGACGTTGCTTGACGCTGCCGAACGCGAGCAGCACGGCGACGGTGGCGCTGCAGCGATCCAACGGCACTACTGTTGGTTCTCCTTGATCAACTTGACCAAAGAGGACTGTAGCCTCTTTTCTAGGGCTACTCTCCTCTCCTATCGCAAGGGGGAATCTCCATGGGGCCTCTCGGGTGGTCTCCCCGCACCTAGGCTAGGCCAAAGCTAGTCTAAGGGGATCTCTTGTGAAGATGTAGATCTGGTTTTTCATGTTTCAAATCTGATTGATGATCTATTGGATATAAAAGTCTGATTATGGCTCAAAGATTATAAGGATGGCTTCGATGATCAGTTTGAGGTGAATTCGGACACTTCTTTGGACATCGGGGTATTGAAGAATCCATTTTTGGTCTTATCGTCAAGTTGGACGAGACCAACTACCCATGGTGATCTCAGACTTTCCTCTTGACCATCAGGGGTCATGGGAAGAGCCACATCCTTACTGATTCAGAGCCTAAGAGCAAGACTAGCACCAATGCCACCTGGGATAGAGATAATGCCATGGTCTCTGCATGGCTTATGTAGATAGTTATTCTCCACATAGGGGATGAGATCATGTATTACGGCACCACAAAGAAGATGTAGGAGTCCTTGCGAGAGACCTATTCTTATTCCAAGAACTCAGCACGAGTCTTTCAGGTCTTCTATGACCTTTCCCTATTTGTTTTTTTTTTTTTTTTTTTTTTTTTTTTCTTTCTCCTATTGTGTTGAATACAGGAGAGGCATCACTCTTATCTGTTAGGGTGTGCCTGTGATTCCTGGAGGAATTTTCGGAGACAGTTGGTCGTCTCTCTCTTCCTGGTAGGTCTTGGACCTAAGTATACAACTGCTAGAGATTAGATTCTCACTGCTCCTGAGCTTCCTACCTTGGAGGTGGCTTATAGCAGACTTAGCAGACACTGGTACTCAGACGTTAGCATTGGCAGCGATCCTTAGATGTGGCAGGGGTATTCCCTCCCCTGCACGTGGTCATGGACGTGGATGCACGTCTAATACGCATACTAAGACACCGTGTACTTACTGTGGCAAACTTGGTCATCCAGAGGCCACATGCTGGCAAAAGCACGGTAGACCACCTATGGCAAATCAGGTAGCTGAGGTTATAGATGGCGTGCCTACTGGTCCCGATGTGAGCATCCTGAGTATAGAGATTGAGATTCTACGACAGCAGATTGCACAGTTGACACAGGCTTCGTCCTCCTCTCAGGTTCTAGACATTGCAGCTATAACCTCCTCATCAGAGACACTTGCGACTGGTATGTCATTACTTTTGTCTTCTAGTGAGTGGTTGATTGATTTTGGTGCATCCAAGCACCTATGTGACGACCGAGGCTCTTTCTCTCAGTTACCACCTGTAACACTTGCCAGGACAGTCCAAGTGGCTGATGGGAGATACTCGCCACTTGTTGGCAAGGGAGATGTCATTTTCTCCTATTTTGAGACTTGTAGATGTCTATTATGTGCCTAATTTTCCTTTGAGTCTATTGTCTGTTAGCAGCATCACTAGAGATCTGAATTGCCGAACTATTTTTGATGCGTTTGCTTGTGTCTTGCAAGACAAATTCACTAGGAAGACGATTGGTGGAGGGTGTAAGGAACATGGGGTGTATCGTCTGAGCCGTAATGCTTTTGCTGCGTCTATTACCTAGGCCCTTGCTTCGGTTGGATCCTCTCTCCAGTGGTACCATCGCCTTGGCTATCTACCCATTCATCACCTTAGATGTGTTATACCACACATCCCCTCCACTACTGCTCTTACTTGTGATGCTTGTCAACTTGGCAAGCACCACAGGGCTAGTTTTTCCAGTTCTATTTCTGTTTCGTCTGTTGTCGTTTTTGATTTGATCCATATGGACGTGTGGGGTCCTAGTCATACTCTTGATCGACTTGGGAACAATTATTATCTTGTTTTAGTTGATGACTTTTCTCGTGTGTTGGATGTTTCTCTTGAAAAATAAGTTCGATGTAGGATAAATTATTGAAAAGTTTGTCAAAGAAATAAAAACTCAGCATTCTTGTTTGTTGAAGTGCTTTCGTTGTGATAATGCCTTGGAATTTTGTACTTTATGTTTGCGTAATTTCTTTTCTAGTTGTGGCATTATCCATGAGACATGTCCCCACACCTGTCAGCAGAATGGTGTTGCTGAAAGGAAGGGGTGACGCTGTTTTGACTAGTATTTGGATTAACCAGATGCTTAATGTTGCATTGCATGAACGGATTCTTATTCAGGTCATGTATCTTGATCGTCCCTTGTTTCATGTTATCCCTCGGACTTTTGGTTGTGTTGCCTTTGTTCATTTGTTGGGACCAGGTTGGGATAAACTAGCATTAAGAGCAGTCAAGTGTGTTTTTCTTCGGTACACCCGGACTCAAAAGGGATATTGATGTTTTGATCCGCTTACTTTCCAGCACTATATTTCAGCGGATGTTACCTTTCATGAGGTCGTACCTTTCTTTTCTGTGACGGCTTCTAAGATGCCTCCTGAGGGTGATATAGCGCCTATGTCATATTCTCCCATTCGCTTTGGAAGCTTTCCTGAGATTCGTGTCCCCACCACATTGCTACCATCTCCTGCTATGCATCCCTTTCCCCGCCTGACTGGGTCCCTCCTGACATATGTTCGCCCTCATGCTACCTATCAGCGACCCCCATCATCACCTTCTCCATCGACTTCTCAGGTGAATCCTTTAGACACTGATGTATGTTTGCCATGTGATGGTCACAGGGACAAGACATGTGATGTGTCAGTTGATCTTGACCTTCCGATAGCCATTCAGAAGCGACCACGGATTTGCACCAGTTATCCCACGGTAGAGGCACTTGTTACTGATAGTCTAGCTCTTGGATTTGCTATATTTACTCAGGCGTTAGCTATTACGCAAATTCCAGCTACTCACCGTGAGGTTATGCTTGATCCAAAATGGCAGACAGCCATGGAGGATGAGATTGTCGCTCTTAGAGGCCGTAGGATTTGGGAGCTTACTCCACTTCCTGGTGGTGTTGCACTCGTTGGTTGTCGATGGATATCACTGTGAAGTTCAATCTTGATGATGGTGTTGTTAGGTACAAAGTCTGTCTTGTGAAAAAAGGGTTCACCTAGACTCATGGGGTGGACTTCTTTGACACCTTCTCCCCAGTTGCCAGATTTCCCACAGTTCGGGTATTGATTGCAGTGGTAGTTCAGTTAGATTGGCCCTTACACCAGTTAGATGTGAAGAATGCCTTCCTTTATGGTGATCTCCAAGAGGAAGTTTATATGCAATAGCCACCTGGCTTTGAAAGTCAGGGGGAGTGTGTATGTCGATTACAAAAGGCTATATATGGCCTAAAACAGAGTCCAAGAGCCTGGTTTTAGAGATTGTCACGGATTGTAGAGGCAGCTAGATTCACGAGATCAACAACTGATTTTTCAATTTTTGTCAGAAGGACTAGATGACGTACTGTGGTACTTCTTGTTTATGTTGATGACTTGATCATTACAGGGGATGATGTGCATGGTATTGCTGAAGTTAAGCGCATCCGAATAGAGTAGTTTGTCATGGACTTGGGGGCTTTACGGTATTTCCTTGGTATTGAGGTTGCTTGTAGTAAGGAGGGTGTGGTCTTGTTTCAACGAAAGTATGCTCTAGATATCTTGCAAGAGGTTGGTATGCTTGGGGCCAAAGAGGCCAACATTCTTATGGACCCCAAGATGCTACTCGATGATGAGCATGCATAGGTGGTGGACAGCAGACGGTACAGATAGCTTGTGGGCAAGTTGCTGTATCTTACTATCACGAGGTCGGACATATCCTTTGCAGTTGGGAGACTCAGTCAATTCATGGCCAAGCCAACACATCAGCATTGGGATGTAGCATGGATAGTGCTTAAATATGTCAAGAAGGCTCTTGGGAAGGGTCTCTTCTTCTCAAAGAGGTCCTCTATGATGCTGGTTGGTTACTCAGATATAGACTATGCTGGATGCCTGTGGATCGCAAATCCACTACTAGGTTTTTCACCTTCGTAGTAGGAAATTTGATCACATGGAAGAGCAGGAAGCAGGGTACAGTTGCGAAATCCAGTGCCAAGTCTGAGTACAGAGCTATGGCTCAGACATTGTTGACATGATATGGGTTAGATCCTTGCTTATTGACCTATTGGTGTAGTTTTTCAGCCCCATGGAGATGTGATGTGATAATATAGCAGCTACCTTCATTGCCAACAACTCAACATTTCACGAGAGGACGAAGCATGTTGAGGTTGACTGTCACTATACTAGGGACATTATTTAAAAGGGGTTGCTATGTACCACTTCTGTTGCATCTGAGGAGCAGACTGTTGATATTTTCACCAAGCCCTTCGCCAGATCTTCATTTGATTCTTGGATATCCAAGCTGAACATGATAGATATCTATGTTCTAGCTTGAGGGGGAATGTTAGCTTATGTTGTGACCATTTGTTAGTTTTTCTTCTTATTGTAAGGGTAGTGTGCTTTTTGTCCCTAAGGGGCATTCCTATCCTTTTAACCCTACGGTCTCTCTCTCTATATAAGAGAGCCCTAGGTTTCTAATGAAACTATGCTATTACAACCAATTCTCATCCATAGAGACAGGAGAAATAGGCATAGAGTAAACTCAACCTCTGGTGATAACTGTCGTGTTGTGAGGGAGAAGTAGGCGACCGACTCATGAAATGTAACATGAGCACTCACATATTGCTTGCTAGCCATTGGATCAAAACACTGGTATCCCTTTTGTGTCCATGAATGACCAAGAAAATACACTCCACAGCTCTTGGTTCCAACTTTTCTCTCCCTGGACCCAGTAGGTGTGCAAATGCTATACATCTAAATACACGAGGTGGTAGCTAAAACAGATCACTGTTAGGATACAAAATATGCAGGGGGTCCATTCATGTAATATAGAAGAGAGCATCCTATTAATAAGGTAGAAAGCTGTAAGCATTGCTTGCATCACCCTGGTATAAATGTGGCACACAATGATGGATCAATAATGTACGAGCCACATCTAGTAAATATCTGTGTTTCCTCTCCGCTACACCATTCTGCTGTAAGGCGTGCGGACATGATGTTTGATATATAATGCCATGAGACCTGTAGAATGCAGCTAATCTGGTGGTGCAAAATTCCAATGCATTATCAGATTTCACAATCTTAGCCATAATAGAAAACTTATTCTTTATTTTTAATAAAAGTCTCTCAATCACATGTCCAATATCAGGCTTATTTTTTAACAAAAATAACCACGACAATTGAGAAAAATCTACTATAACCAAGTAATAACGGTGTCCCTATCGATCAGGAATTTGACTAGGGCCCCAGATGTATATGCAGTAACTGAAACATAGTAGTAATCCCTGGTCCAACGTTGGAAGGAAAGGAGGATATGTAGTGCTTCCCTAATTGACATGCATCACAATGTATCTCCGTAGCAGGTGAAATGTGCGGGATGATGCATCTGAGCCTTCCCAGAGAAGGATGATCAAGGCGACGGTGCCACTGCAAGGCATTCCCAACAGCAGAACTAACATCACCCTGGTAAGTAGCAACAAGTGTCTTGAGTAGGTGATACACACCCCCTTTTCATGTCCACCAATCGACCTCCCCGTCAGCTTATCCTAAAAAATACATCCTAAATCAATAACAATAACATGACAATTGATGCTTCGTAATCTTACTAATCGACAATAAATTCGAACAAAAAAGACATTAGACAATCTCAGTAGCCACCACGAAACCATCAAGAATCCCTCTCCCAGGGATGAAAGCTATCTGCATCGGAGAGATGAAACCTGTCAACCTGCCTCTGAGTTTATTTGCCAGCGTCTTTGCGACAATGAGATATATGGCGTTGGAGAGGGCAATCGGGTGGAAATCCTCAATGTCCTCTGCTCCTTTCTTTGGGAGAAGGAAGATGTACGACCTGTTGATTCTGTCGAAACCCTAATTACCCTCTTGGAATTCCTTCATCACCTACATAATATCCTCCTTGACCAGGTTCTAGAATTCCTTATAGAAGTGCATAGGGAAACTATCTGGACCTGGACACCCATCCGTGTTGAGGCTGACACTACTGCTCTGACCTCGTCCTCCGAGAAGCTACCAATTAGAGTTGCAGCCTGGGCCTCTGAAATGGTTCACGTACCCTCTCTTGTCCACCTCCATGCACTTGGGGCACACACATATGAGAACTCATGGAAGTAATTTGCCGCCATCCTCCCCAAGTCCCTCCTCCCCTTATGCCGTATCCCTGCAACCATTAGGCTGTCCAACCAATTCATTCACTGCTTAGCTGAAGCCATTTGGTGAAAGAATTTGATGTTGTAGTCCCCCTCTCAAAGCCACTGTATCCTTAATGTAGCTCTCCAGTCCACCTTTGCCTTCTTGTCCTCCTATACAACTTGTATGTGCCCTCTCCTCCATAGTGAGATCAGTGGTGTCCTCAATGCGGTCCAATTTGGAAATCTCCGCCAGAGCCTTGGTCTTCCTCTCCCTTCTCCAGACTGTTCTCCTATATTCCCTGAGGTGGGCCCACAGTTGCTTAAGCTTCCCAGCAAGTCTGGTTAATGCAGAGCCCTCTACCTCAATGGATCTCCATCGACGTTCCACCATATCCCTAAAGCCCTCCTTTTGTAGCCACGCTCGCTCAAATTTGAAATAGGTGCCTGCCTTCTCCGCTTCATTGGACCGCTATAGGAGAGGGGTGTGGTTCGAGAACGGCCTATCCAGTGGAGTGATCATCGCCAGTGGGGAAGCCTTGGCTAGTTCCAAGCTAGCAAAGAACCTGTCGATTCGCAACCTTTGGCCACCTCCTCCCCTCCAAGTGTACTGGCAACCCGTTGGTGGGAGGTTTGAGACCAAAGGATGCAACAAAATTTGCGAATTGCTCTGACCCCGGGTCTTGCCTTCCCCTGCAACACAGTTTGTCTTCGATGCAAAGTGTGATGTTGAGGTCACCTCCCAGCAGCCACGGGTTGCCCTGCACCATTGCCCCCACCAGGGCCAGCTCCTCCCACTTCCGCTCCCTTGCCGCAGCATCTCATGGCCCATACATCGTCGGGACCACCAGGTCGGCCCCATCCCTCCTATGTGTGACATCTACTGAAACGATGTGTCTGCCCACGTAGGAGGACTGCAAGGAGATCACGTCCTCCTACCACGCCACCAACTGTCCCTCGACAGATCCAACTGCATTTAGCGTAATGAAACCCTTCATCCAGGAGCCACTGACCTCCCTCCATGTCGTGGTGCCACACGTAGAGAGCTTTGTCTCCTGGAGGAGAACCTCAACCTGCTAACCCTTGATGTACCGTTTGAGCGTCGCCCTCCTCACAGGGTCGTTGAGACCTCGCACATTTCACGTGAGGACCTTCAACATAAGAAACCACAGGCTCCCCTCCTCTCGGTCTAAAGTCGCCTACCTCTTCCACCAGTCCCTCTATCTTCTCCCCTCCAATAGGGTCCTTAGAGTTTCCAGCTGCTTCCCCACCAAACACCTCCGACCTAGCATCCACCACCACCCTCCTCCGGTTCTGATCCTCCCTGTTGCCGTAAGACCATTTCCTAATATATTTTAGAGTTCCTTCCCCTTCCCTATTCTGCCCAACTCCCACATCCCCACCTTCTCTCCCTTCTTCCTTGCCTTTGGCCGGTTTCTTCGTGGCGAAGCCAACCCGCCGACAAAGCCATGTTGCTGTGGCTTCGTTGCCAAGCGGGTGGAGATGTTTCCCTCAAGGCTTCCACCCACCTCGTGCGTCGACCTCCCATCCTTGTTGCCGGCCCTCTCTTCATCCTTCGCCCCACACACTTGGGGCAGTATGGGGCCCTCTCTCGTGGTCGCGATAGTTGGAGGAGGGCAGGAGTAGACGGCACGTGATGATGGTGTCATAGAGGGGACCTCAGACTTAAAAGCATTTGAGAGCCCAGACGGGTCCTTAATCGAATCCTTAATCGGATCTGATACCCACGTCAAAATTGCCTCAGCATAAGAAGTGGAGGGGGGAGGCGAAAGGGCATGGGCAATGACTCCCCTTAAACTCTCCTTGGTCTGTCCCCAAGATCTCGTCGCCTTGACTCCTGCAAGTCAAGCCTCCTTGTCTCCTGCATGTCACGCTGACTCAATCCGTGCTGCCACGTCAACGTCAATGCTCATTCTCGTTCTGCGAGGCGTTCGCTTCCTTATGCATCCACATGAGCATCAGACAGTTTCACTTCCGAGGGATGTGGAGCCCTCGTCGTAATGGATCATGGTGCCACCTCTGGCCCGGCTACCTCTACCGCTACCAACATCGATTAGTCTGCCTCCTTCCTCGTGGTCAAGCCCTCCTTCACATGAAAGCACCGCACCAACCACGGCATTCCCCCATGGCGCAACACCAAGGACTTCATCAGAGCTGCCCCCGATCTTAACTCGACCTTCGCAACGAGGGGAGTTGCTGTGAGACCGCCCCCCTGACTCCTTGTAGAAGGGCGAATGGGGCAACTAGCCCCTTGAGCACTACAATTGTACGGAGCCAGCAAGGTACACCTTCAAGGTGAACACGGATGCGTGCTTTCTCCAGCGGTCAGACCCGAAGTGCACCGTCATGGAAAGGAGGCAGCCTCCATCGCACAACTCCACCCGACAACCGCGAGGTAGCATCGCGTAAATAAGTCTTCAAGCCCTCCGTCGGCCCAAGGGTGAGGAAAGAGCTTTGGCCAAAGGGTATGAAATCCCTCTCACCCCCTCTACCTCCTCCCAGCTTCAACCACTCAGCGACCTCCATCTTCGAAACCCAACCTTCAACCTCCTCCTTGACCAGTGCTAGCTAGCTCTTTCCTTAAGAGCTTTGCCTCCTTCGACCACAGGACCTCCACCATCGCCTCAAGCCAGTCCATTGACGGTGGGGTTGGGGCTTGCCTAGGGTCGTCTCCCTCGCCCCCCTACAAGACCTTCTCTGGTGACCAAAAAAACCACACTTCCAACATGGTGGGGGGGGGGGGGGGGGGGGGGGTCCTTACACACGTCCGCCGACCTGGAAGGTCTTGTTCGCTGCAAGAAGGCATTGTTCGCTGCACTACCGACCTAGGTTCCACCCACAGCATCACTTTGTTGCCTCCACTTCGCCCTGACCTACATCTAGTTAGAGCCAACAACCAGCTCCTGGCCCTCGAGTGTGCCCTCTGCCTGCTACCTACATTCCTCCCCTTCTCTAGCTCCCCCATTAGACAAGCTCCCGTTCGATCACCCACAAGCCACCACAGTTGTGTCTACCTCGTGGGAGTGCCCCTGAACTCCCAATGTCCTTCCTCCCCTCTCTAGCCACTCCATAGGCTCCCCACGCTCCACTCTCCCCACCCATCTCCTGCCAGCTCAATAGAAGTTTTCTTCTGACACTCCTGATGCTGTGTATGAGTATTATTTTATTTATTTTAGTAGACAGGGTTACACTTAGACAAGAATATATTAAGATGCATGGATATCAGGGGGAAACCCTAATACAAAGAGAAAAAAAAATCCTTAAAAGATTTACCAAGAGGGCAATTGTTAGAATTATAAGAAGAGGGAATATTTATTATACTGTTGTCAAATGAGTTTTCTGAATGTTTTTTGTTGTTACCATAGTGCGAGTCTTCTCTGTGATTGAAGGATTGATTATGACAATTACGGACTTTAACTTCTTTAGCTTTTAAGTGTGCTAATTACAAAATGGTAAACCTGAGAGAGAATTCATTCGGCTTTAGGTTTTTATAAATTTTTACTAGGGTAGTTGGGAAAGATCTCTCATCTGCAATGGCACATATGCATGTAAAGGAACCTTCCCTAAGTTTATGGTTTCTGACAAATGAAAAAAAAACCGTTTGTGCATCTTTAGGCCTGGAAGTGCTGACATCCCAAACATCAATGCTATTGATTCTGCTGCCAGTAAGATTTCGAAATTAGATTTGGGTAAAAACAGTATGAAGGTAGCTACTGGACTGTACCCCAATGGGAAGGCTGAAACTGTAGAAAATACAACCAAAGAAGCTCCAGAATGCAAATGTGGAATGCCTTTATGCATATGTGCAGCTCCAGTCCCCGATCCAATTCCTGTTCAGGTTTGTACGATGCCTTAGAATTTTCAATTGCATGTTTCATGTCTTAGCATTAAGCACAGCAGTCACCAATCAATTACAAACATGCAACTTATTCTGATATGGAGTAGCTTAAAAATGACATTTCAATCATGCATTTATTGTTTCATTATTTTCTCTTGATTTTGTTTATTCTCATTGTTGTTAACAATAAAATGCATTGTAACACTGAGATTTATGTGGAAAATTTCTAAGGGAAAAACCATGGAAGAAGCAGCCTAGAGAGCCTGTTTATTTCATTGATTCTTCTCAAGGGAAACTCTAGTGCAGCAATCTTTATATAGGCCACACTTTTACTCTATATCTAAATACTATCCTAGTCTTAATCTTAATCTTCAAAAGTGTGGGACCAAACTCATTAACAATAATATAAAGGACTAATGAGGCTTTATTGATGTTTTGGACCATCTAGGATATCAGATTGGTTAGGGTTGGGATGGCTGGATTTGGTGCCATGGACTGTTCTGTTTCAAAACAACTAATCTCTTATTCATGGGAAGCATATCACATATAGAGGAAACTTTTTTCCTTTGGAAAAACATATAGAGCAAAACTTGTCTGCTTGCTGTAGGAAGATTTTTAGAGAATCAAGGTTCCCCTAACGATCAAATTTTTTAGGTGGTTGTTAATAAGTGTTAATAAGATAGGTGATTACCCGTGATTGTAGGAGAGGGTGGGCGCCTGAGATAGATACCTGTGCCTTTTATTTTTAAGGGTAGAAGACACAAGCCACCTTTTGTTCATTTACGCTCTCACTCAATCCCGTTTACTAGGTGTGACTGATTGGTCTATGCCTATGCCTCTAGTTTTGACTTTTGGGTCAACACATTGAGCATTGAAGACGTGAACACTCTAAGGATGGCCTTCATTATGCTTTGGTGCATTTGGCTGGAGCGAATGGAATTACGTTTCAAAGAGAACGAACCTCTGTTGAGGGTGTTTTGCATCATTTTAATATGTATTATAATTATTGGTGTAATTAGCTCTCTTCATTAATGAAATTCAGGGTGTTAACAACCCTTATTAACCGATGGTAGGGGCATAAGCATGGGGCTTTGTCGCAATTTTGATGTATGTCAAGGGCATTATTAGTCATTGAAGATGTTGAGGGGAGATGGAGATGAGTGGAGGGTGTTGAAAGGGGGGCAAGGTGCTCTAGAGAGGAGCTATTGTGTGGTGATTTGCTACAAATGTAGAGGTCGTGGGCATGTGGTGATGTGTTTTGTCATGGTTCGATGGTCTGTGTTTGGTACAAGGGGGTGGGTCATTGGTAATGGGACTGTTCGAAGAGGAGAATTCCTCCTTCGGTTCCTCCTCTTGAGGTGGTGATCGACCATTGTTTTGTAGGAGGGGGTCTTGATGATTTTTTTTTTGAAAAGCCAAAGGGCGGTTATTCAGAAGATAACCGCCCAAAATCATTCCATTCCAAAAATCGATTTACATCAAAGATTACAAAACAGATCCCTAGAACACTACCCAGGAAGAAATGGATGAAACAAAGTTCTCAATATAGGGTCTCTCTCTCTTAAAAAGCACCTCATTTTTCCTCAGCCAAAAACCCATAAGACCACTAAAACCTTGGCCCTATCCTTCTTGGATCTAAAGGTGATCCCTCTATCGTGGGCGTTTCCTCTGTGGAACGAAGAGCAGAAGCTAACTGCATCCCGACGGGCAATCTAGTTGGTCCCCATCCTTTGTCAAACCTACATCACAAACGGACACTGGAAGAAGAGGTATTAGACGTCTTCATCGACTCCATCACAAAGGGGACATGTTAGGTCATCCGATTGAGCCCATCTTGCTCTCCACTGGTTCGTCATAATTCTCCCCCTTCTCACTAACTAGGTGAAGACCTTCACATTCAACGGGCACTCTGCCATCCAGTGTAGTTTGCAATCTCGCAAGAAATCTATGTCTGAGCTAATTGCGCCACTCCCCAATCTACGTAAGACCTTTGCTATAGAGAAATCTCCTTCCTCCCAAGGAAAAGCATCATTACCCACTTTCAGTGCCCAACCCTCAAGTTCCTACAACAATTGCTGGAACTCCTCGCATCTCTGATCGGAGAGCCCCCCCAAAAAGTTGGGCACCAAGCCCCATCCCAACAACTTCCCACCGTTGTCGACGGGTCCACAACACCCCCAAAAAGGTGGGGAAACCTGTCGCTGATGGTAGAGCCAACTCCCTGCCAGTCATTCTAATAGAATCAGAACGCAACCCCCCTCCCCCAGCATAAGGAAAAAGAAATCTCGCACTTTCACCGTCATCGCCGCCAAGCCCCTGAGAAAATGAGAGGCTCTGTGGGGAGGGGATTTTAGAGGCCCCCACGAAAGGAAAGGACTGTAGTATCATCGCATAACATCACCAAAGAGCCCCTGCTCCCGCCCCACCAACTTAGCAATTCACTTCGTGAGGAGGCTGATGTTCACCTCGTCCACATCCCTAACCCCCAAACCCCCTTCCTGAACTAGCCTACACACCTCCTCCCAGGCTACCAATCTCGCCCACCTTCCTGTCAATCCTACATTAACCCAAAAAAAAATCCCTCATCAACCTTGAGATCTTCTCAATCTGGTGCGGTAGTATGAAAATTGAGAGGAAATATGATGGTTTGGACGTCAGAATTGCCTTCACCAGGGTCAACCTCCCACCTCTAGATAGAAGTTTGGAGGACCACCTCGCCAATCTTCCCTCGATCCTCTCTAGTAGAGGAATCCAATCCTATAACCTGAGGTACCAATCTGATAAAGGAAGGTCCAGATACACCAGTAGCAAAGAATCCATCTCTGTCCCTAAAGCACTGCCCACCCTCTCCACCTCTTCGACCGACAAGTTCAATGGGACAAAGGTTGATTTTTGATAATTGATCTACTGCCCTGATGCCTCGCCAAAAAGCTCCAGAAGGATTCTCATCCTCCTGGCCTCCATATCCGCTCCCTCAACTAGAAACAAGGTATCATCAGCATATTGCAGGACCGCTGTCTCCTTGTCCTCACGAACCTAAAGCTTCTAATCAGACCCCTAGGACAGGTCATTTGCGTTGCACACGCCAGAATATTTGCCATAAGCACAAATAGCATAGGTGCAAGAGGGCAACCTTGTCTGACCCCCCTCCTAGGTTGTACCCATCCTCCTGTCGGGTTACCATTGATTAGGACTGAGAAAGATGTTACACACCTCTTCATGCAGTCAATCCACATTGTAGGAAAATCCCTTTTCAACAAAGAAGCCCACAGAAAATCCCACTGTACCGAGTCATATGCCATGTTGAAGTCAACCTTTCACAAAAAAGCTTGTTTCTCCCTCCTCCAAGTGGCCAAGGCCTCCATGGCAACGACAAAACCATCTAGGATTCCTTTCCCAGGAATGAAAGCCACCTGAACAGGGGAAATTAGGTCTCCAAGAAGGTCCCTGAGCTTGTTGGCCAGGACCTTAGCAACAATAAGGTACACGACATTCGACAACTCAATCAGTCTGAAATCCTAGATTGCTTCCACCCATTCCTTCTTAGGTAGCAAAAATAAGTAATATCGTTTAGCTTTTCGAAACTTTTGTTCCTGGTTGCGAACTCTTCCATCACTTGCATCACATCTGCCCCCACCATGGGCCAGAATTCCCTGAAGAAGAAAATAGGGAAACCATCTGGGCGAGGGCACCCTTCCACATTTAGGCTCCAAATCGCTTGCCTCACCTCGTCCTCCGAGAAGCCAACTGTGAGTCTCTTTGCCTGAGCCTCCGTGACACACTGCACATTCTCCCCTCTCCACCTCCAGCACCCCCTGACGTGCCTCCCAGTGAACTCCCTGAAGTAATCTATCGCAGCTTGTCCCACCTCCTCCCTACCAGAGAAGGTTTCCCCATGTATCAGCATATTCTCTATCCAGTTTCTCTTTCTCCTGGCAGAGGCCATTTGGTGGAAGAGCCTGGTATTAGAATCACCTTCTTTAAGCCATCTTTGCCTCAATCTCGTTTTCCACTCTACCTTTACTTTCCTGTCCTCCTCTTGCACCACTTGTGTCTTCCTCGCCCTGACCTCCCTATCCTCTGTCGAAATAGGGGCTTGGTCCTCCTGCCTATCAATCCTGATAATCTCTGCAATTGCCTCTTCCTTCTTACCTCTCCTAGACGCTTTGATCTCCCTCCTGTACGCCCTCAAGTGGTCTCGCAGCACACTCAGTTTCTTCGCCAAGCAACATGCGGCTGTTCCTCCACCTCTATAGAGTTCCACTTCTCCACTATACTTTGGAACCCCTCCTTTATCAGCCAGGATTTGTCAAATTTAAAATAGGTGTCAAACTGTGTCCCCTCATTAGGCCACCACATAAGGGGCGTATGATCAGAGGAAGGTCTCTCCAAAATAGACACATCCGCCACAGTGAATGCCTTTGCCAACTCCACGTTGGAAAGAAATATGTGAATCCTAGACATTTGGCCGTTATTCCTCCAAGTATAAGCACATGATGCCAGAATCAAATCCACGAGGCCATGTGTAGCAACAAAATCCACAAAAAGATTTTAACCGGGATCTTGTCTTCCCTGCCCTCCAGGTCTGTCCTCCGTCTGTAGGGTGATGTTGAAATTCCCTCCAAGCAACCAAGGATTTCCATGGCACTCCGTAGCCACGGTCGTGAGTTCCTTCCACATGACTCCCCTCGCCTGGGCATCTGATGGACCATACACTCCTGTGACAGTCATCATGGCACCTCCCACCTTCCTAACCAGCTTCGTAGAGATGACATGCTCCCCGCAATAGTAATCTTCCAAGGAGAAAACATCTTCCTGCCATCCCAGGATCTATCCTCTTGAGCAGCCAATTGCACCAAGAAATCGAAACCCCTCCATCCAAAACCCCCAATCTACTTCCAGATCCGAACATCACTGTCGAATAGTTTTGTTTCTTGCAGCAACACGACGTTCGCTCTCTAAAGACGAATGTAATGTCCCAACGATGCCCTTTTCGACGGGTCATTGAGACCCCGCACATTCCACGTAAGCACCTCGTTCATTGACAATAGCTGGGGGCCTCCTTCATAATCTGTCGAAAGCCACACTCCTCCGCAGTCCTACGCACCTCCACATCATCATGATCCGTCGTTGTCTGTTGTGAGGATGGTGGCGTCCTTCCACGACCATCCACGACCACCCTTGGTCCCTGACCTCCACGAAACCTCTACCTCCTATAGCGGAGGGCGCCACCTTGCCCACTGTGCACCAACCGCAGCCTTCATCTAGTCAGGGGGATCTCTGCCTGGTCGCCAGATGCCGAGGGGACGCTACCCGACTGCTGTGGCGGTGAAGAGCCATTAGGATGAGCCTTGACCGACCCATGCGGGATCATGATTTCGCCTCATCGGCCAGAGGGTGATTGGAAGACCCTCCTACTATTGTTGAAGCTGTGCCTATCGTCGTCGCTACCACTTGACCATCCGCCCACAGCAAGGGAGACGCTGCGTGGGACTCCACACCTTCCACGTCGAGGGGGGTTGGGGATCGCTCTCCTTCCATGTCTCCGTCGCACTCTGGCATCCCTTTAGCCAACTTCGAACGCGAGGTCGAAGGGATGGAGGGGCCTCTCTCCTCGAAAGAGATCCCAAGAGGGAGCCAGATCTTAGGCCTTGCTCTGCCTGAATCCACGAGAGGGGTCTACTCGGGCTTCGTAAGGGATTTGGGTCTGCACACAAACTGCAAAGGCGAGCCTCTGCACGTGCTGCAGACGTGGTCGATTTTAAAACCGCCTCCAGCTAGTCATCGGGAGTCCGCATCTCATCAATGCCTCCCCCTGCCTTTTCCGCTCTCGAGATTATTGAAAGCGCATCAATCTCGGGCGACGCCAACTCCACGCGGATCCACGTCATCGATCGATTGCCTCCCCCACACCATCATTGGACGTTGCCTCACCTTCCTCCGCATCGGAGCAATAGCTCCTACCACCGATGAGGTTCCCTGATGTCCTCCATGAAGCGAGCAGGACACTACCCAAGTCGAGCCCCCAAGCCGCAACACGACCTTCTCCATCATCGCCACTCCGATCTTCAACTCGATTAGCGCCACCACCGGACCCTTGGACAGGTCGACCGTGTTGCATCTTTTGACTCAAGCAAACAGGGATATGACCGCCTCCACCACTTCCATAGACCTCAACCACCATGGGATCCCCACAATAGCTACCTTGAAAGACAACCTTTTTGGTGGGTGCTCCAATGACGCTCCATCGTGCGGGGATGGGCACCGCCATCTCTACCTCCCCATCTCGAAGGCAACCTCCAAGAAGCATAGCTTCTCCCTCCTTGAGATGGGGAGGCCGAGGGCCAAGAATCTCCTCCCGTCTAGCATCAAAACCCTAATCCCCTCTCGCTCCATATCTCCACCCAAAGCCTTCTCCACCATCGCCCGAGTCACCCAGCCCTCTAAAACCTCACCCACCATCGCACTTTCAACCTCCCCCATTAGGCTTCTGATACCCCCCTTCGACCAAGGTGCCTTGACCTCAGCTTGTGGCAACCCCCCCTCGGCGGCGGTAGGGGTAGGTTCCCAACTCCATGATCACAGCCACCACGATAGTGCAAGCTCCTATGCTCGAGGCTACGACACCTCCAACACCACCACGGCTCATGGTAGTTTTGCGCCTAATGGTCATGACCTAAGCATTTGAAACACCTCCCCCTCTCGCCCGCACCTCCTCAACTGGGAAAAATGAACAACTCACTTTATTCTTTAACCCTACCTCTCTTTATATAGAGAGAGAGGTGGGTGCAAATTACCATAGAACTCCATAAAGAAAATAAAAAATACATAGCACCACATAACACCAATAGAACAAATAAATAGCTAGACTCTGTAACACTCTCTCTCAAGCTAGAGTATATATATCAATCATGCTCAGCTTGGACACACATGTATCAAAGACGGATCTAGCCAGAGGTTTGGTAAAGATATTAGTAGTTTGCGCCTCTGAAGCAACCTGGGAGGTGAAGGTAAACCCCGTCTGAATCAAATATTTGGTGTAATGGCAGTTTACCTCCACATGTTTGGTGTGTTCATGAAACATGGGATTATTAACAATATAAGTAGCAGCCTTGTTATCACATCATAGCTCCATAAGCCTGTTAATCTGTACCAGGGTTTGAAATATCACGATATATCGGCGATATATCATCGATATATTGATATCGCCGAGGTTGGGCATATCGATACCATTAATAGTATCTTTTTACTATGATATCGACGATATATCGCCGATATATCCCTGATATCAGTGACATATCCTCGATATATCCCTTTTTTGACTTATCGATACGATATCGATATCGATATTTAAAACCTTGATGATGATGTAGTGATGGTTGACAAGCCATAGGAAGAAAGTAGTGGTGGAGATGAGGGATATCATCATCAAGGTCCTAGTAGATAGGATACCCAACATGAATACACACAAAAATATACAAATATACATGGAGATCCCATACTAAGCCCACCTTGTGACTATGACACGGACAAGCCTGACAGGGTATGGGTATGCCTCAGGCTATTCTATGATGTCCATCGATGATTTAAGTTCATCAGTGGGATCTCTTAATCTGGCGTTGGAATAATTCTTTGGAGGTGACCCAAGATCATCATCATCATCAAGTTACTATGGTGGCTACGGATCTTATTACACCAACTCTCAGTACCAACCCCAAGATGAGGTGCAAAGTTCATTTAATTACTTCCCTAACTACACCAGCCCTCCATCTTATTATGATTCCTCATATGGCTATGGGCATGATGGTCGCCACCAAAGTAATAGTATCCAAAGTGATCCTGCATCTGCAAAATATGGTTATGGGGTTTTCCCTGAGTATTTTGCATCTCATGGTCCTCAACAATTTTCTTATCAACCTTCCCACTCTGCTGCACCACTTCCTCGACCATTACAAAGTTCATCGATGAGACAGTGTGAACCTTATGAATCATCAGGTTCTATACTGAAATGAGGTGGGTCTACCAGATCCACAGATTCAAGAGGACATCGAGATGAGTCTACTCAGAATCAAGGTAGATCTAGAACTAGAAGTAGAGGTAGCTCGTCCGACAGTCACAGTCAATATCCACGTCTTGGAATACTTTTCTATTGCAGTGATGAAGACTATCAATGAATACAATACTCGATATAGCTACATGGCGTAGGAGTCATACTGAGAATATGTTAGAGTATTACAAATTGAGGAAGATAATCGGAGGAGAGGTATCGAACCAGGTTGAAGCTCAACTTGGTATTGATTTGGTGGCATTGACTGATGTTTTCGTACTTGGTGTAGTTAATTGATACTCTGATACTATTTATATTTCATTTTTTTGTGAGTAGCATTACTATGAACATATTTCAATTATTAGTTATTAAAATGTTAATTTTCATAAAATTTGTGACATTTTGTAACATTTTAGATCTTTTTGTGCGATTTCCTCAAAATTCACCGATATCAGTGATATATCCCCAATATATCCCTTTTTTGACTTGTCGATACGATATTGATATTTAAACCTTGATATGTACATGTAGATCACTCAGCAAGGATCTCACCCACATCAACTCTACCGTTGTCTGAGCCATAGCACGATACTCAGACTCTGCACTGGATCTGGACATCGCGGTTTGTTTCTTGCTCTTCCAGGTAATTAGATTCCCTGCAACATATGTACAGAACCCTGTGGTAGACTTTCTGTCATCATGACTGCCTGCATAGTCTGCATCAGATTATCCAACTACGGTCATGGATGTCCCCTTAGTGAAGAGAAGACCTTGTCCTAGTACTCTCTTCAAGTACCTGAGCACCATCATGGCTGCATCCCAGTGCTGTCTAGTAGGCCTCTCCATAAACTTGCTTAACTTCCCTACTGCAAAGCAAATATCTGGCCTAGTAATCGTCAAGTAAAGCAGCTTTCCCACCAGTTGATGATACTGTTTATTATCCACTGGCTCTGCATCATGGTCATGCAGTCGTGCCTCAGGGTCTATGGGAATATTTGCCGGCTTGGCTCCCAGCATACCTGTCTCCTTTAGAACTTCTAAGGCATATTTCCGTTGAGATAGAACAATACTACGCCTACTACGGGCTACTTCTATCCCAATAAAATCTCTCAATGGCCCTAAATCCTTTATCACAAACTGATCTGCCAAAGTCCGTTTGATCTCAACCACACCTGCTATATCATCACCAGTGATCAAGTCATCAACATAGATCAAAAGAGCTACAATACCTTTCCTGATCTGACTAACAAACAAAGAATGATCTGCAGATGATATGATGAACCTTATAGACTCTACCACCTGGGAGAGCTTCTGAAACCAAGCTCTCGGGCTCTACTTGAGGCCATAAATGGCCTTCTGCAACCTGCATACACACTCCTCCTGAACCTCATAATCGGGGGGCTGCTGCATGTAGCCTCCTCCTGTAAATCTCCATAGAGAAAGGCATTCTTTACATCAAGCTAGTAAAGATGCCAATCTCGCTGAACTACCACTGAAATCAAAATTCTCACTGTAGATAATCGAGCCACCATTGAGAAAGTGTCAAAAAAGTCCATCCCATATGTTTGGGTGAACTCTTTGGCAATAAGTCCGGCCTTGTAGCTTGCAACGGATCCATCTGGATTGTACTTGACTGTAAACACCCATCTGCAGCCAACTACTGTAGCACCCTCTGGTAAAGGTGTAAAATCCCAAGTATTGCGTGGCGTAAGAGCAGTCATTTCATTCTCCATGGCCTGGCATCGCTTTGGATTAAGCATAGTCTGTTGGTAGGTGGCAAGGATTGATATGGCAGTGGTTGTGGTATAAATCACGTAAAGAAGATGAATACGTCGTAGTATAGCGCGAAATACATCTCGATAAATAAATTTTAACGGAACAAGTGAGTCCTGGTCGAACTTAGGGAGGCAGGTAGTGCTTTTCATTTCAAAATTGAATTAGAATGCTAACTTAAAGAATATGCTACTAATTACAAACTAATATATATATATATATATATATATATATATCACAATATGTATATCATGCAGATGGTCTGATTATGAATTGCAAAAATATAATTATGCGTAGAACAAATTCTTGCTATCTATCTAATTTGAGCATAAATGAAAATTACTATGTAGCAGAATAACCCGTGGAGCCCTTCTGGAGAGGCTGCGAAGAGCAATGATTGTCCACCAAGGTGACTTGGTGGGTGCTTTAGAGGAAGAGAGCTAGTGAAGGTCTGAAGAGTTGGAGAGGGTCTGGAGGAGTTCTGGTGGAAGATATCCTTTTAAGGGGTCCTAGGCCTTCTTTTATAGCTTTTATGAGGGGAAAGATAGGCATTTGAGTCCCCAAAACCTTGCAACAATCTTCTGGTGATCAGATCCGTCGATCGGGAGATCAACGAATTAGATCGCACCTCAATAGACCTTCATTTGCTCCTTCTACGGTCAGATTGCCTCTGGTTGCGCCACGTGGCACTCTCTGGAGCCTTGGATCGCAATTTGACGGCTCAGCACTCGCCACGCGTGTGCGCCCAATGTCTGCTCTTGATTTCTCTCTCTATGCACGGGCCCTCACGATTTAAATCGCACGTCCTGATTTCAACCGTCCAATCTTACGATTGAATAGCTTAAAACAAGCTGCAGCACCGCCTTTGAATTTCCACTTCGCGTGTTATCACGCGCGTCTTCTTCCAACGCCTGCCAGTGCGCCACGTGGTTGCACCTTAGTCGCTCGATGTTGATCGGACACTTGAGATTCACCCGCGTGCACTGCCGCCTTGATCTCCTGCGGATCGCTATTCGATCTCTCATCATGCGCCGCTATTTGAGCGCGCTCTCTGCTGCGCTATGTGTGCGGATTATTGCGATTGCTGCTTTGCGTCCATCTGTCCTCAGTTGTTGGATGGAGATCCAATGGTTGAGGCTTGATCGTCTTTGATAGTGTGAGGGAGCGGGTGACGTGGATGGCTCATGGCCATTGGATGGCGATCCAACGACCCAAGATGCGCGGGAAGATTCCTTCATGAGTTGGGCCCGGTGCGAGGGATAGCTGAGATGGCGTCACGTGGCACGACCGTGGTCATCCATCTTCTCTCTTTTGTAAATGTTGATGTAGGCCTTCAATTGAGATGATTCTTGCGCCGTTGGACTGTAATCGCTGATTCGGATCTATCCGTGCGGTTGGATTTTTATTTGAGGTCTGGATTTTCTCCTATTTGCTTCTTGGGTCTTGCTCTTCTGTGGATTCCATAGGCTGCTACGGGAGTTTGATCGATGTGATCTTGGAAGCATTGGACTCCGTCGTCGTTCTGAGCAAATCCGTATGGTTAGATTGGTCATCCGCAGCTCTGAATTACCTGTGATTGTTAATGCCTCTCAATTATCGCATAATATGACATTATTATTCACAAATCTAATAAATCAACTATGATGCAAAGTACGATGTGAATGCATGCAGAATGCATAAGTTAAGCTAGGTTCTAACTTAATTCAGGTGGATTAGGACCTATGATTGCTGTGCAATCAGGTAGAAAGAGCACGACGGAAGCTCCCAAAAGTTGACCTATGGCCATCAGTAGCCAGACTACCTGCAATACGGTATCTAGACTCACAAGTGTGGGGTGCCCTCCTAATGGCAATAAGAAGGTCAAAATTAGCTATTTAATCCTCCTGTACTAATTGTACTGATTGTGAAGCAGAAAGATTCTCATCTAGGCATCTGTTATCAGAGGGTGCCCTCTCATCATTCTGTAACCTATCTGTGGTCTCCTGAGATGGTGACGGTGGAGTCTGTGTGGCTTTTGTACGAGGTGGCATCTGAAAAGTGCTGTGAGGTCGCTGATATGTAACAATGGGTTCAGAGAACTTCATAGGATCGGTCGTAGTAGGTGGGGGAGCAGAAATAGTATTGCCTCTAAGGGAACAGGAGGTATAGGCATGGGAGCCTCCATAACCTTAGGGGATAAACTCCGAGCAGCAGTAGAAAAATATGGAATAGACTCATGAAACGTAATATCGGCACTCACATAGTGCCTACCAGTAAGAGGATCGAAACATCTATATCCTTTCTCAGTTTGTGAATATCTTAAGAACACACACTTAACTGCTCGTGGTGCCAACTTGTCTCGTCCTGGAGAAAGAAGGTGAACAAATGCAGCACAACCAAACACGTGGCGGTACATGAAAAAGCTTCTGCTCAGGGTGCAATATATGCCAAGGTATTTGCTCATGAAGTACTAAACTGGGCATCCTATTGGTCAAATAGCAAGCTGTAAGAACTGCATCTCCCCAATATACTGGAGGTACATTGTGGTGGATCAACAAGGTACGAGCTACATCTAGAAGGTGTCTATGCTTTCTCTCAATCACCCCATTCTGCTGAGAAGTATGAGCCCACGTTGTCTGGTGCACTATCCCATGGAACCTGTAGAAAGCAGACAACTTAGTGGTGCATAGCTCAAGTGCATTATTAGATCTCACTACTTCAATAGTGGCTGAATACTGATTCTTAACTTCCAACATGAAACCTTCAATGATCGATCCAACATCTGATTTATTTTTCAATAAAAACACTCAAGATAGACGTGAAAAATCATCAACCACTATTAAGTAGTAATGGTAACCCTACCTGTTTGGTATTCTGCTTAGACCCTACACATCCATGTGTAATAACTCAAATAGGGCTGTTAATCCAGGACGAGTACTCACTGGGTAGGAGGAATGACGATGCTTGCCCAATTGACAAGCATTACAGCAAATCCGGGTCGCAGGAGATATATGTGGAATGACTTGACGAAGGCTATCCAAATGAAGGTGTCCAAGGCTTAGATGCCACTGAAATGCACTCCTAGGTGTAGAGAATACCTCTCCTCGACATGCAGATGCAAGTGGAGTCTGAGCCAATCGATAAACCTTATGCTCTACGTGTCCACTGCTAATCATCTTCCCTGTCAATTTGTCCTGAATGTTACATCCCACTGCATCAAATATTGCACGGCAATTAAGTTCCTTAGTAATTTGGCTGACTGAGAGAAGACTTATAGGAAAGTCTGTAACATACAAAACATTAGGCAATCTCAATGTAGAAGTTACCAGTACCTCGCCCTGACCTATCACCTTGGAGTGTCGGCCATCTGCAACCTGAATAGTCCTGCTAGCTGGTAGTGAATGAAGATGGGTAAGTAATCCTGATCTCCACTGTAGTGCTGTGAGGCTCCTGAATCCACAAGCCGTTCTGAGCAACTCTGATTCCTACTACGTGCAATGGAACTCAATTTGCTTGGTCCTTGTCCCTCGAGTCTATCGTGATGACTATGACCTTGGAGTAGTCTCTCATACTCACTCCGGGCAATGATCACAGTGTCATCTCTCAACTCCTGAGTGGTAGAAATACCACTATGAATAGGTTGAAGAAACGGGTTTTTATACTTCCCAACCTCTGTAGCGGTATCCAATGACATTTCTGACAACCCTAATAATGCCATTGTGCCTTGAGAGGAAGGATAAACCTAGAAAACAGATCTGAATAACTGATTTCAGATCATGAAGAAGGTTTGAAATATAGAAAATGAGCCCCTTGATAATGAGATCCAAGCATAGTTCGCCTGAAAATTAGATCAAAGGCCTCAAAGGAACCCCTGGAACAAATGAAGGCCACACTAGAATGTGGGGAACCATCCTAGCATGGCCATCTAGGAGCGCCTACCCTCCTTGCCACTGGAAAGAGGATCAACCTACCGATCTACTGCCGTTGCTGGCCTGCTAGTTCATTGGCTTCTGCTGGGCTGTTGCTGCTGGTTCAGAGGTGGCGCTGCAAGACCCTGAGGGCCACCACTGTGACCTGTAGACGATGGGCGATGGCGCTCAGTGGTTAGGGGTGGCACTTTGAGGTTGGGGGCTGTGGTTCAGGGTGGTGCTGCAACCTACAACCAACAAGGCAACGTAAGAGGTGGCGCTACGGTGCCTCGAGGAGCTCAAATCACCGCTGACAGAGGGGCGGTGACGCCCTGTGGCACTCAGAGGAGGCCCGTTAGGGCTAGCAGCGGCAGGCGGTGAGCGCCAACAGCAGTTGCAATCGTAGTGGCAATATGTTAGGGCCGGCGGTGGTGGGTGGCTTGCTGGCAAGGGCTCCCGTGGGTGTGTGCCAGGAGGATTAGGGTTTTTGGTGGATGGGTACGGAAGTCTTTGAGAGGTGGGATACCAGACTGCCAATCTAGGATCGTCGCTCTGATACTAAGTTGGGAAAAATGAACAACTCACTTTATTCTCTAACCCTACCTCTTTATTTAGAGAGAGAGGTGGGTGCAAATTACCGTAAAACTCCATGAAGAAAACAAAAAATACATAGCACCACATAACACCAATAGAATAAATAAATAGCTAAACTCCGTAACATCCTCCCTAGCGAGTAGTTCCTCGGGGACCAGCGGAGGTCCTCTCCCTCCTCCGTCTCGTTACCACCAACCAGCCAAGACCTTCCTTGGCCTCCTTGCCCACCGGACGCCACTCACCAAACGGATGAGACCCCTCTCCCTTCTCCTTCCTCAAGTACTCCCCCTCCTCTCCCACCCTCGGTTGCTTCCCCTTTCGCCCTCTCTCCCGCTCTCCATCCTAGCCTCAACGGATTTTTCTAAACCTTGGAGGGGGTCTTGATGATGTGTTGTGCTTTGCAGTGGTTAGGGTTTTGGTTAGAGGGTGTTTTTCATTGGAGTGGGTTTGGAGTCCTGTTGAGAACCTTCGTCTTGTGTTCTAATGAGTGGAAGCTTGCATCTTTCTATTCTTCCCACTTGCTTCTTTTTGAGCTTAAGGATGAGGATGTTGAGCGGCTACGATTTGCTAAGATGGATGTTGGTGAAGGGTGGTTCGATTGAGGACCTCATTATTTTATGATGGTTCTCTTGAAGATCATGCACTTATGAGGCTTGCTATTTAGTTTTCAATTGTTGGCACTGCGATTGAGGTGTTGAGAGGTGATTGAAAGGGTGTGTGCCCCATTTGTGGTGGTGAGGTGGTGCAAGGGAGTGGGAGTTTCTGAAGGTGATACTCCTTGTGTTTTTGTGGGAGAGCTTTTTGATGGTCGTGTTTTGCTTGCGAAGGCTATTGTGAGGCATGATGGTTGTTCATGGGTGGTACCGTTTCAGAAGGATGGTATTGCTCCCTTTTCTAAGTTCTCCTTTGCTGAGGTGGTTGCTCATGGTGGCTGGAGGATTGTTGATGGAGGTGGCCGGAGTTCTGCTACCTTGGTGAGGAGGATTGCACGTCAAATTTGGAAGCTGAAGGGACTTCGGGGAGTTTCGAATTTCAGATCTTGCTTGGCTAGCCCTTCCAAAATTGAAGCCTTGATTGTAGTGGACTCCAACTGGCGCCAGCCTATCCAGAATTGCGAGGAGGTGCATTTTCGTGTTGCTGGTGTTGCTGCAAATTTGTTTACCGATGCCGATCTCCAGGCTGACGTGGCAGAGAATATTTTGGGCTATCGTGGCAATATTTTTGGCACTTTACAGGGTGCCTTTGGATCTAGAAATGGATCTAGAGTTGGTGAGTATCCATCTAACCCATTTTCAGACTGTGTTTTGTTTGGGCCTGATAAGATATTTTCTATTCTTCTCCTCCTGCTGGCCTTGTGTGTGCTTCTCCTTTGTGTAGGAATGTGGACTTGGTTTCTGTTGGCTCCAGCAAGTGTGTTGCTGCAGTGGGTGATGCAGCTTCTTCTTCTACGTACAACGCAACAAGTGGCCATGATGCTGGCCTCTGCAGCTTCATTTTGCCCCATTGGGAGATGGTGGTGGCTGGGAACGTGTTTCTGGCGATGCGGGTGCTACAACAGATGTTGGTGAGGCTGGCAATGGGGTGGTGGCTGGTGATTGGGTGCTGTAGGGGCCTGACTCTAGTAGGCTGGCAATGCAGGTGACTGCGTTGCTCTCTTGCAGTTCTGCAATGGGTGCTGGCCCCGTTGCTGTGGCACAGCATGCTGCTGTAGTGCCTGTTCAACCTGTTGTCCGGTCAGGGATGGTTTCAGAGAGGAGGAAGGGCAAGCAATCTGTTTCGAGATTGAGGAGCTCAGGTGCGAGTAACTCTCTATATGCGAGAAGTGGCTTGAGATATCGATCCTTTTACAAGAGAAAATTTTTCAAGAGTAAGCCATCAGATGCTGAGGGTAGGGAATTGGAGGAGCTTTGTGTTATTAAGGTGCTTAATCTAAAAAAAGTTCCGCATCCTTGTGGAGGAAGGGATTCCTCTCAGTTTCATGGTTAGAGTTCTCACCTGGAACATTAGAGGACTTTGTGATCGAACACGGAGGTCCCTCTTGAGGAGGTATTTGGCAAAATGGAGGGTGGAAGTGGCTTTGATTTAGGAGACACATGTCGATGGTGTTGATGATTTGGTTAAGCAATGCTTGTGTGGTGATTATTTCTTTGATTTGTTGAGTGTGAATGTGGTTGGTAGGTTTAAGGGTCAGATTCTTATGTGGAATGTAGACACGTTCATCCTCGATAATTCGTTGGTGGCCATTAGGATGATCACGAGGAGCTTCACAAGGATTTCTGATGGCACTTCTTTTCCCTTTTTTGGGGTTTACAAACCTTGCGAATCGCCTACAAGGTATGTTCTTTGGGATGAGATGAAGCAGACTGCAAATATGGTTGATGGTATTTCGTGGCTTGTTGGAGGTGATTTTAATGTGGCCTTTATGACAGATGACAGACCTGATGGAAGGTTGGAGGCATCCTTTATTGACTTTTGTCAGGTGGTTGATGAGCTTGAGCTTTTTGACTTTTCGGTCTTGGGGTTGCATTTTACTTGGTGAAATGGGTTTGTCTAGACTTTGCGTATTGTTCGCTTCTTCTGTAATGTTTCTATGGTGGAGTTTTTTCATGGAGCTTCTATTACAGCCATGACCAGGCCTTTTTCTGGTCATACTCATTTGTTGTGGGGCAGTGGGGAAGATGTGGTCTATTCTACGTATTTCAAATTTCATAACTCTTACCTTTTAAAGCCTGGCTTTCAGGAGCTGGTGAAGGATAAGTGGTTGGAGATCCTTGTGTCTTCCTCGGCCATGCACACTTTAGCAGAGAGGATCAAAGCCATTAGGCTTTGCTTTCATTGACTATAGGAGGCATGTGGGGAGAAGGTGAGATGAGGTGCGGAAGGAAGCCTTGGAGGTTTTGGCGCGGCTTGATAGGAGAGAGGATTTGGGAAAGCTGGGGCAAGGTGAACAATAGGCGGGGCTTGCAATTCAAAGCAAGATTGCCTTGGAGGATCGAAATCGGGAGATGGCTTTGCGACAGAAGTTCAAGCAGTTGTGGCTTTGGGAGGGAGATTCCAACACAAGATTCTTTTATATGTCTGCTAGTGCGAAGAGAAGAGCTAATATGATTTCTTCGATTCGGGATAGTGAGCAAGTTTTTCAGTAGTGGCAACAGATTTGTGATATTGTTAGTGGGCACTTCTAGGCCTTTACCAGGAGGAGGTCGGCTAGTAGGTGGAGGTTGGGGTCCTCTGATATGGAGTGGTTGGATGATTAGGCCAAGGTTGACTTGGTTAGAGACATTTTTGATGATGAGGTTTTGGTCGCTCTTCGTGGTCTTAAGGTAGAAGTCTCTGGGACTTGATGGACTCTAGGTTTAGTTCTTTAAGGAGTTTAGGATCTTATGGGGGGAGATGCGCTAGCAATGATTCGTAAGCTTTTGTAGGGAAATCATGGTTTTGAGAGGTTGAAGATATTTTTCTTCCTTTTGCTCCCTAAGAAATTTGGTGTAGAAATGATTGATGGTTATAGACCGATAGCCCTCTCGAATGCTCTCAAATGCTATTTATTTGATTGTTGTGAAGGTCCTTGCAAATAGGTTGCATTAGGTCCTCTGACAGTTGATTTCCTTCATTCAGTTTGCTTTCATCTCTGGTAGGGCCCTTTGTGACTTATATGTGTTGGCTGTGGATATGGTGGAGGCGTGGGAGTAGGGCATGAATGCAGGCATTTCTGTGGAAGGTCGATTTCTCTAAATCATATGATTTAGTGGCTTGGTCTTATTGTGGGAAATTCTGAGGAGAGGTTTCCTAGAGGCTTGGATTTGGATCATGAAAACATGTATCATGATGACATCTTTTTCTGTTCTGGGTCTTTAGGGACGTGGATGTAGCTGCAGTGAGGTGTTAAGTATAGGGTTGTTTGCTCATGCCATTGCTTTTTATTGTGGCGATTGATACGCTTGCATGTTTGGCCTTAAGGGCTTGTAGGGGAGGGCTTTATTCTGGCTTTACCTTGAGATATGATGGTTCTTTACTTACCCCAATTCTATAGTATGTCGATGACACAACTTTCTTCATTTAGGGTGGGGCTTGTCAAGCAGAGTGTGGCACGCTTGGTCAAACTTTTTGGTGACATATGGGGTCTTCTCATCAACAACGGCAAGTCTATGGTTATCTCATTCGACATGGAGGCCTGGGAGGAGGGGGCTATTTTCGAGGTTTTGAGGACACCTGTGGCTTGTTTGCCTATTATCTATCTTGGGTTTCCTCTAAAAGGGGGATGGTTGGTGGCTGTAGACTGGAGGCCGGTTTAGGAGAGGTTGGCTATGAAGCTGAATGGGTGGTGAGGGAAGTTTCTCTCCAGGTGAGGGAGACTGGTGAAGGTGAAAGCAGTTCGGACAGTTGTCCCAGTGTTTTTATCTATCCATGTTTAAGCCGCTAAAGAAGGTGCTTGAGAGGCTTGATTTGGCTCAGAAAAGGTTCTTTTAGAAGGGCTTGAACCACAAGGGGTATTTCTTGTAGTTGATCCATTGGAAGGAGATTTGTAGGCCCAAATGAAAGGGAGGCTTGGGGATTAGGTGGCTTAACAATTTAATATATCCTTTCTTATGAAGTGGGTTGTTAGATTCTTGGTTAGAGGTGTGGGGTTAGTTGATAGACTTTTAAGGGACTCCTATGGTTCCCAGGAAGAGATCCCCTACGGTGCGACCTTCAGCTTTCTAGAGCGTAGTTCAGCCTACCATTCCTAGGGGTATGAGTCCTTGTTCTTTGGGTCGAAGCTTGGGAGTGGCCATTCTTTCCAAATTTGGAAGGATGTCTGGATGGGTAATGGTGCTCTTTCTACCTTGTTTCCACAACTTTTTGTCTTGTCTTTGCAGAAGAATGGTATGGTCTTTGATGTCTGGGATACTTCATCTTCTTGGTCTCTTATTTTCCAATCAACCTTGTCTAAGGCCACCATGGAGGAGTTACAAGTCTCATTGGGGCTTTTGCATTGTTTCTCTTGGGGAGGATGTAATGGACGATTTTGCTTGGTCTGGTGTCACTTTTTTAGTGGGTCGAGCATATAAAAAGTTGTCCTTGGAGATTGGACTGGGTTTGTTAGTTTGGGAGGATTGCTCATTAGTTTTGGAGTTTGCCTTTTGCCGTTGAAGGTTAAGATTTTTTATGGATCTTCCGCAGGGAGTTGTTACTTTGGTGACCAAAATGTCAAGTGCATTTTCTGTGATGGTGCAATGGAAACTATCAGCCATGTCTTCTTTGAGTGTTAGCTATCTTTCGATTTTTTTTTTTTTTTGGGAAAGGCTATCTTTCGGTGTTTGGAGTAGATTGAATATTCCCAAAGTCAAGGGTGTAAAAATCGATCTATGCTGTACAAAAACAAGTCAAGTACCTATATTTGGCCTTGTAGTCGGTCTACCTGATTAATTGGTTGATTATCCGATTAATCATCCGATTAATCGGCCGAGTAAGTTTTAAGGTTTCATTTTTTTGGCTTTAATGTACATGCAATGCACTCCCAAACCGAAACCCAACTAAGCTTGATGCCTAAATGCACCCAACTAAACCTGTCTTCTTCCATTACCTCAAGTTCCCAACACACGAAAGCCTCAACCCTAAGCAAAATCCTCGGTCCCGAGTCCCTCTTCCTCTCTCTGATGCTCGCCACCACTCATCGATGACTGACCCACCACCGCTCATAGTCCCTTTGCGAGTCGTCGCTTTGGCCAGCAGGTGTTCGGTCATCATCGCACTGTCCAACCCCTCCTTGTCAGTGAGTGATGTGTCGGTGGTTGCTGCCTTCTCCATTGATGGCTATTGCTCTCCACGATCTATTGGTAGCCCCTACTTCTCTCTATTCTCTTCTTACTAGTGGTTGTGATATTGATTTCTTTTAAAAAATGTTTAATGATATTATTTTAATGATTTTCTTGTAAATGTAAGTTTGGATTAGGTTTTGTTATTTTTAATTGCATATATTACTTTAGATTGGTTTGTGTCACAAACTTTATGAATTGCATTTATTTTTGTATTTTTTGTGGCATCTGGAGCTAAAAATTTGTCTCGTTTAGATTTATGATACACTAATTTTAGTTTGTTTGTCCTATTTTATATGTTGTGATATTGATAACTATTTGTTAGAAGTTATATTTAAAGAATATGTATATCAAAAAAATAATATTAATATATATGTGATATTTCAATTCATATATATGTATACTTAATATGTATAATGGTATATATAATTATATTTAAAATTTTAAATATTAAAAAAATACTACAGCAATTAATCCTCGATTAATCACGCACATTCCGTACACTCCTTAGGCGGTGACCTCACCGACTGAATACTGATTGCTGATTTTTGCAGCTATGTCTAGAGCCGACGCCTTCTCCTTCAGTGTTTGGTGGTCTTTTTTTTGATCCTTGGTTCATGCTAATATGATTGGCTGGGTTAGAGCTTCGGCGATGTTTTGGTCTATTTTGTTGCACTGGAATGCTTTAATTTTTTGTGGGAAACAAGCATGGGTTGAGAATATTGTCGAAGTTGAGTGGCATGTTGACTTGTGGCTTAATGTCTTGCAAGTCTGTTGCCTTTTGATTTTAAGTCAAGTTTTCTAGATGATTATAAAGTGACGGTTATCTTCCTTATCTTTTAAAAAAAAAACGTTGTTAACCCCATTTTCGGCTTTTCAAAAAAAAAAAAAAAACTCACAACTATCACTTTTTTATGTTTAAAAAAGGCCTTTTCTTTTGTAGCTCGATATTTGCCTATTAAATGTCAAGTTCTGAAATGACTAGATAAACACGAATGGCATCACCGAGGAAGTGCTATTCAAAATATCAGAATTGATCTTGTCCAAAAAAATATCAGAATGGAACCTATAGGTTATATGGGTCAACTCATAATCATTGGGTCTAAGATTACAGGGAAAGCATGCAAGGAACTTAGCACATGTGCCGCTTTATTTGGATAAAGATACTGATGGGAGATAGAGACATAGGGATTCAAGAAAAAATAAGTAGTTATTTCTTGATATAGATAAAAAATTATGGTGTATGAACAGATCTTAAATAAGGGGCAAACCAAGCAGAGCTTGTATTATCTCTAATGGTGGTATGTGATGCGGATAGAAGTTACCCCATTGTATGGCATACATGTGTCCTCACTTAAGCGAGCTAGGCTAGGAAGTTTGGTGCAAAACTAGTTTCTTATGAACTTGTCAGTCCATAATTGCCTTTTATATGCTGCTTGAGTGACTACAAGAGCCCTAGCTTGCTTGCCTTATTTCTCTTAGAATGGATTGCCATAGAAGGTGCCCCCTAATAGGGTAGTGCTTAGGGTTTGATGCCTCATTACTTGACACTAGTCCAATTTGGCATGACTGATTAAAAGGTTAAGAGCAAGGTGCTGCCAAGGCACCAGCTTAACCCTTGTACATCCCTACTCTCACAACTATGCTCAAATATGCCCACAGGCAGTACACACAACCTGGCTTGTTGTAATGACCTTTCTACATTAGCAATTCTCATGAAGAGGTGATTGTTGAGTACTAGTACCTTGTGTTAGGTTTTATTTTTTTTGCTATTTATGCTTTGTTTGAGGGCATGTTTATAATTGTTCCTGTTGAGAGTTATGTTTGTAGTACTCTTTATGTGGTCTTTTTTTTTTATTTTCTTATTGTATGGGGTGATGCTTGTAATTGTTTCAAGAGGTTTCTTTATATAAAGACCTTTAGGGTTTTCTTAATGGATACTTATTTTGTCTTTTCCACCAACATAGTATCAGAGCAGCAATCGGTGCTTGGGTATTTCACTAAATACCACCAAATACCTTAGTCATTCTCTTGTGTAACCTCTTCATTAGGGACTTCTCCACGTCACCATGCCTAGGGTGACTTGATTATCATCACCCCTACTATTTAGGGGGCTTTCCCTCGTGTCACTGTGCCCAACAGTAGTAGCGCCTCCCATGCCCTTGCAGCGTTGCTATGCCCAGTAACAGCCTCCTATATTGCCGTTGGGGTCCTTCCAGTCATTGGTTGTGGCGCACAAACCTTAGGTTGCTAAGTGGTGGTGTTGGGGGGGCTTTATGGGACCTCCATCTACTCTCCTACGATTTGATCGTCATCTACCTTACTACAATATGAAAATCCAATTTTAAATATAATTTTTTACTTTAATCCTATTTATGGGCTGATTTCAACATTCTTATGCCGAGTTTTTACTTACTACAAATCAGGTTAACATGGGAGATCATGAGGAGGTTCTAGGTTACTCAATGGGGAAGATATCTACCACAAACACCTCTCTTCATATGCAAGGAATGCCCATCAAGTTGGATGGCATCAACTCTCCTTTGGTCTACATCCTTTGCTCGATTTGTAGGGTCACAAAGGAAGAAGTATATTCTCCTTAAGGGGGGAACCAGTCAATGACAAGAAGACTGACGATTGGAGGTCGATAATGATTGGGTTTCCACTTGTATGTTGAACAACATGAAGGAGCATATAGCCAAGTAGGTCATGTCCTCATTTTCCAAGAAAATGTGGGATGTGGTGCATGAGATACATTCTTAGAAGAGCAATATTGCCTACATTTGTCATGTTGTTAAGGAGATAGATACTTTTTGGAAGGGATTGATGCCTTTAGTCGAGTGTTATAGGTCTTTGAAGAATCTACGGGATGAGTAATATACTTATCAGTATTTGTCGTCTGATGTTGTAGTTATGACCAAGTAGAGGGAGGTTATTAGATCTATTTAGTTTCTTGTTACCTTAGGATCGGAGTACAAGGTAGCAAAGGATCAGTTGATGACTTTAGAGGAGATACCTACCCTTGCACAGATATATGCATGTCTATCTCATCTTGAGATATTTGATACAACTCCAGTGACTGACTCGTCTTCCATGGCATTAGTTGGTCGTGGTCATGGAGTCCCCTCAGGCAAGGAGAGAAGATGCCCACCTAGAGGTACTGGTGATTGTGGATGAGATCATGGTGGTCAAGCATGGTTATTTGTTATGACAGGGTCCACATACCCACCAAGTCTCTACTAGGGCTGATGGAACTAGCTTTCAGGAAGATGATGCTTTGATGTCTTAGGTCACTATTTGTCGAGAGGAGTATGATAGGTTTCTAATGCCTTAGTCTACTCTTTTTGCTGGAACTTCTCTTGTTAGATTGATAGGTGCTACTACATTGTCTGTTTGGTCTCATGATCTTGACTGGATAGCAGGTTTAGGTACTTCCCATGTTACTGGAGCTGCAACTTTATTCACGTCCTTATGGTCTCTTGTTAATCCATTCAATGTGAGAGTAGCTGTCGATGCTCTATCTGTAGTTACTGGACTTGGAGATATTCCTCTCACTGGATCTTTATGTGTCCCAGATGTGTTGCATGTTCCAAAATTTGCTTTGAATCTTATGTTTATGTTGAGGGAGAAGAGAAGAACAAATCTTATTAGATTCAAAATTGTTAGCTTATGTTGTCTTTTTATTTCTCTTTTATTGTAAGTCCCTTAGGGACATTCATGTACTTTTGACCCTACGGCCTCTCTCTATATAAGAGAGCTCTAGGGTTTCTAATGGACATTGAGTCGTTACAACTAATTTGGTATTAGAGCACTGGTCCTAGACCGTGGCTCTCGGTATCCCACCCTCAAGGCCTCCAAAACCCTAAACCTAATCTCGTTCTCAGTCCACCACTTGCTAGTGGCAGTAGTAGCAGGGCGGAGCATCGCCTCTCGTGTGCATAGGGTGCCGCATGATCAGTGCTCGATCGCGCACAGGCAGCGCGCGGCCACACAACGTAGCGTCGCCTCCTCTCGAGCGCGTAGGGCATCGCATGACCAGTGCTCGACCATGCATAAGCAGCGGGTAGCTCCATGGCGGAGCAACGCCTCTTGTCGAGTGTGTAGGGTGCCGCACGATTAGCGCTCGATCGTACACGGCCAATGGCGTCGCCTTGAGCACCCAGCTGCGATGTTGCCTGATGCGAGCGGTGCGATGACGACGGCGCTCCGGTGACCCAGCGGTGCTAGCGGTGGTTCTCCTGCAGCTTGACCTTAGAGGACTGTAGCCTCTTCTCTAAGGCTACTCTCCTCTTCTATCGCAAGGGGAAAATCTCCGTGGGGCCTCTCGGGTGGTCTCCCCGCACCCGGGCTAGGCCAAGGCTAGTCTAAGGGGATTTCTTGTGAAGATGCAGATCTGATTTTTCATGTTTAAAATCTGATTGATGATCTATTGGATATAAAAGCCTAATTATGTCTCAAAAATTGTAAGGATGGCTTCAGACGATCAGTCTGAGGTGAATTCAGGTACTTCTTTAGATATCGGGGTATTGAAGAATCTGTTTTTTGGTCCTATCGTCAAGTTGGACGAGACCAACTACCTACGGTGGTCTCAGGCTTTCCTCTTGACCATCAGGGGTTATGGGAAGAGCCACATCCTTACAGATCCAAAGCTCGAGTGCAAGACTGGTGCTAGTGCCACCTGGGATAGAGACAATGTCATGGGCTCTGCGTGGCTTATGTAGACAATTATCCCCCGTATAGGGGATGAGATCATGTATTACGACACCGCAAAGAAGATGTGGGAGTCCTTGCGTGAGATCTATTCTCATGCCAAGAACTCTGTACGAGTCTTTCAGATCTTCTATGACCTTTTCTATTTGCGTCAAGAAGGACGCATTATGCCACAGTACTACTCCCTCTTGAAGGGAATGCTAGAGAGGCATCACTCTTATCTGTCGGGGTGTGCCTGTGATTCTTGGAGGGAGTTTCGGAGACAATTGGCCGTCTCTCTCTTCCTGGCAGGTCTTGGACTTGAGCATATAGCTGCTAGAGATCAGATTCTCACCTCTCCTGAGCTTCTTATCCTAGAGGAGGCTTATAGTAGACTCAATAGAGTTGCAGTTCGTACTCCGGCTCTAGACATTGGTACTTAAACGTTCGCACTGGCAGCGATCCTTGGACATGGCAGGGGTACTCCTTCCCTTGCACATGGTTGTGGACGTGGACGCTTGTCTGGTACACGTACCAAAACATCGTGTACTTACTGTGGTAGACTTGGTCATCCAGAGGCTACATATTGGCAAAAGCACGGTAGGCCACCCATGGCCAATTAGGCAGCTGAGGTTATCAACGATGTGCCTAATGGTCCTGATGTGAGCTCCTTGAGTATAGAGATTGAGACTCTGAGACAACGGATTGCGCAGTTGGCACAAGCCTCATCCTCCTCTCAGATTCCTGACACTGCACCTATGGCCTCCTTGTTAAAGACACCTGCGATTGGTATGTCGTCACTGCTTGTTTTCTGGTGAGTGGTTGATTGATTTTGGTGTATCTGAGCATCTATGTGGCGACCGGGGCTCTTTCTTTCAATTGGCACCTGTTACACTCGCCAGGACAGTGTGGGTGGCTGATGGGAGACACTCGTCACTTGTTGGCAAGGGAGATATGTCATTATCTCCTACTTTGAGACTTGCAGATGTCTATTATGTGCCTGATTTTCCTTTGACTTTATTGTCCGTTGGTAACATCACTAGAGATTTGAATTGTCGAGCTATTTTTGATGTCTTCTTGTGTCTTGCAGGACAAATTCATTGGGAAGACGATTGGTGGAGGGTGTGAAGAACATGGGATGTACCATTTGAGCTGTAATGTTCTTGCTGCTTCTACTACCCAGGGCCTCACTTTTGCTGGATCTCCTCTCTAGTGGCACCATTGCCTTGGCCATCTACCTAGGGCCTCAGATGTATTATGCCGCACATCCCCTCCACTACTACTCTCACTTGTGATTCTTGTCAACTTGGCAAGCACCACAGGACTAGTTTTTCCAGTTCTAGTTCTGTTTCATCTGTTGCTGTTTTTGATTTGATTCATATGGACGTGTAGGGTCCCAGTCATACTCCTGATCAACTTGGGAACAGACATTATCTTGTTTTAGTTGATGACTTTTCTCATGTGTCTTGGATGTTTCTCTTGAAAAATAAGTCCGATGTGGGACAAAGTATTGAGAACTTTGTTAAAGAAATAAAAACTCAGCATTCTTGTTTGGTAAAGTGCTTTTGTTCTGATAATGCCTTGGAATTTTTTACGTTACGTTTGCGTAATTTTTTTTCTAGTTGTGGCATTATCCATGAGACATGTCCCCACACCTCTAAGCAGAATGGTGTTGCTGAAAGGAAGCATCGCCATATTCTTGATGTTGTTCGCATTTTATTGATTCACCACTCTGCCCCCTTTATTGGGGTGACGCTATTTTGACTGCTTGTTTTATTAACCATATGACTAATGTTGCATTACATGAACGAATTCCTATTTAGGTCATGTATCTTGATCGTCCCTTGTTTCAGTCACCCATCGGACTTTTGGTTGTGTTGCCTTTGTTCATTTGTTGGGACTAGGTCGGGATAAACTAGCACCGAGAGTAGTCAATTGTGTTTTTCTTGGGTACACCCACACTCAAAAGGGGTATTGGTGTTTTGATCCGTTTACTTCCCGGCACTATGTTTCAGCAGATGTTACCTTTCATGAGGGTGTACCTTTCTTTTCTGTGATGGTTGCTGAGATGCCTCTCGAGGGTGATATGATAGCTATGCCATATTCTCCCATTCGCTTTGGAAGCTTTCCTGAGATTCATGTCTGCACCACATCGCCACCCCCTCCTGCTACGCATCCCTTTTGTTGCCTAACTGGGCCCTTCCAGACATATGTTTGCCCTCATGCTACCTATCAGGGACCCCATCCTCGCCTTTACCATTGGATTCTAAGGTGAGTCCTTTAGACATTGATGCATGTTTGCCGTGTGATGGTCACTGGGACAGGACTTGTGATGTATCAGGCGATGATCTTGACCTTCCGATAGCCATTTGAAAGCAACCATGGGCTTGCACTACTTATCCTACGGCGGGGGCACTTGCTACTTATAGTCTAGTTCCTGGATTTGTTGCATTTACTCAGGCGTTAGCTACTACGCAGATTCCAACTACTCACCATGAGGCCATGCTTGATCCAAAATGACGGGCAGTCATGGAGGATGAGATGGTTGCTCTTAAAGGCCATGGGACTTGGGAGCTTACTCCGCTTCCTGATGATGCTATGCTTGTTGGTTGTCGGTGGGTATTCACTGTGAAGTTCAATACTAATGGTGGTGTGGCTAGGTACAAGGCCCATCTCGTGGCAAAGGGGTTTACCCAGACTTATGGGGTGGACTTCTTTGACACTTTCTCCCCAGTTGCCAGACTTTCCACAGTTCGGGTATTGATTGCAGTGGCGGTTCAGTTAGATTGGTTGTTGCACCAGTTAGATGTGAAGAATGCCTTCCTTTATGGTGATCTCCAAGAGGAAGTCTATATGCAGCAATCACCTGGCTTTGAAAGTCAGGGGGAGTGTGTATGCTGATTACGGAAGGCTATATGTGGCCTCAAACAGTGTCTAAGAGCCTGGTTTCAGAGATTGTCACATGTTGTAGAAGCAGCTGGATTCAGGAGATCAATTGTGGATTTTTCACTTTTTCTCAGGACTAGATGAGGTACTGTGGTACTTTTTGTTTATGTTGATGATTTGATCATCACAGGAGACGATGTGCAGGGTATTACTGAGGTTAAGCATATCCTAGCAGAGTAGTTTTTCATGGACCTGGAGGCTTTACGGTATTTCCTTAGTATTGAGGTTGCTTGCATCAAGGAAGGTGTGGTCTTATTTCAGTGGAAGTATGCTTTAGATATCTTGCAAGAGGTTGGTATGCTTAGGGCCAAGGAGGCAAATATTCTTATAAACCCTAAGATGCTACTTTATGATGAGGATGCACAGGTAGTGGACAGCAAACGGTACAGACGGCTTGTGGGCAAGCTACTGTATCTTACTACCACGAAGTCGGACATATCCTTTGCAGTTGGGAAATTGAGTCAAGTCATGGCCAACCCAACACATCAACTTTGAGATGTAGTATTGATGGTACTTAGATATGTCAAGAAAGCACCTGGGAAGGGTCTCTTCTTTTCAAAGGGATCCTCTATGATGCTGGTTGGCTACTTAGATGCAGACTACGTCGGATGCCATGTGATTGCAAATCCACTACTGAGTTCTGCACTTTCTTAGTAGGAAATTTGATCACATGGAGCAGCAAGAAATAGGGCACAATTACAAGATCTAGTGCCGAGTTTGAGTACAGAGCTTTGGCTCAAACGACTGCTGAGGTGATGTTGATCAGATCCTTACTTATTGATCTATAGGTGCAGTTTTCTAGCCCCATGAAGATGAGATATAATAATAAACAGCTATCTTCATTACCAACATTTCATGAGAGGATGAAGCATGTTGAGGTTGACTGTCACTATACTAGGGATATTATCTAGAAGGGGTTGCTATATACCACTTCTGTTACATCTGAGGAGCAGATTGCTGATATTTTTACCAAGCCCTTGGCAAGATCTTCATTTGACACTTGTATATCCAAGTTGAGCATGATAGATATCTATTCTCCAGTTTGAGGGGGAGTGTTAGCTTATGTTGTCTTTTTATTTCCCTTTTATTGGAAGTCCCTCAGGGACATGTACTTTTGATCCTGTGATCTCTCTCTATATAAGAGAGCCCTCTGGTTTCTAATGGAGATTGAGTCATTACAACCAATTAAAACCTTAGGTCTCTTTTTATACAAAGAGCCTTTGGGTAAATTACATAAGTAGCCCTTACGCTTACACAAAATAACACATGTACCCTTACATACTCGTAAATATCATAATACTAATGGTCTGCTAGTTAGATTACTAAGATCTTAATTTTTTGAGCAGTGTTTTACGATCATTTCTTTTTCTTGTAGGGTCTCCAGACGATGTGGCGAATTGGTGGAAGGTTTGAGCATGATGGTCTTTACTACCTGAGCCTTCCACTTACACATTTATGTATTGTTGCTGCCTTTAGCACATCTGCCTTGTAGTTTAGTGCCACATTGGAAGATATGGATTTTTTGTTGTGTGATGACCTATAAATAGGTGTGTACTCCCATTTTACTTTGAGAAGAAATACAGAAAACACGGCCATATGGTGCTTCTCCCATGGTTTTCTCCCCGTTCTTTGTGAGTGGGGTTTCCACGTAAACCCAAGCATTCAATTATTGTTTATTGCTTTGATTTATGCTTCCGCTTGATTATCTTATTCAACTTGTTCTTTTTTGGGTTCATTTTATCATATTTTTATCTGGTTAGAGTTTGTAAATGTTCACAAGATCAGATTTGCCAACATCAGATGGCCTAATTGTGGTTGCTACTGTTCTTCAACACGATGGCTGTCATGAGGCGCCGGTGGCTATTACAAGATTGAGAGGCATGGTCTAGTCCATGAGGGAGTCCAAGATCCCACAATCATCACATGGTGGTGTGAAGCTTGATTCGAACCTCACCACTGAAGCAGATGGTGTTGAAGTAGATATGTTCGTCGCTGAAATAGATGGTGCTAGGCAACGTGGAGATTGTGGTTGTTTGTCTGAAGTAGATCATGTTGATGAGGTAGGAGGCCATCGGAGGGGTCGCCTGAAGCCCTAGAAATTCGGTGGTGAAACGCGAGTGGTAAGGAGATCGCGCGAGGTCTAGAGGCACTGATCGAGGCGACGATGAAGCCAATGAGGAGGAAGATGTCGATAAAGAGGCGGCATGGTGTTGACTTGGTGAGGTGCTGGCGGTGAGGACAAAGGTGAAGCGATGCCGATCACACAGAGGGTAACGGTGGAGCTGTGGTGCGCGGTGGTGATTGGATGGAGGGCAATGGTGGAGGTGCCTTCCCTCCTTAGGGGAGTGCCACCAGCATTGAGGCCATGACTTCGGCCAGCGGGCGGTGGTGGTGGCTCGACCATGTTCGGAGGCTGTAGCAATGGTGCTTTCATCTCGATTTGGCCGACGATGGTTGAGAAGATTGCAACGAGAGACGCGGGCTGATCTGATAGAGCGATCTCAGGCGAGGATCGCGGCGATGATCTCAATGAAGATCTTGCAAGATTGGATCTGGCCGCATATCTTGGCGATGAAGGCGATGGCGATATCGGCAACAGCGCAGGCGAGGACAAGGGTGCTTTGTCATGAACCACACGCACCTGCTACGAGCTTTTGGTGATGCTGTCTCCTCCATTGGCATCCATCGCAACCTCGTAGGAAGCGGAGTTGCGATGGAATTGTTGGGTTCTCCCCGAACCCTTAGGGGAGAAGGGTTTTTAAAAGGTGCAAAAAAAAAAAAGAATGACGTGGAGAAGAAAAAAAAAGGGAAAAGAAAAGAAAAAAAGGAAAGGGAGAAGGAAAGAAGAAAAAGAAAGAAAAACAAACAAAAAATACAAAAATAAAAAATGATGAGGTTTATGTTTAAGAGAAGAGGTGGAGAAGTCTTTTCGAGTTTTTATTGTTTTATTTTCTTATTATTTTTTTCTTCTCCCATATGAGTATGGGAGAAAGGGGAAGTGTGGAAGCTTATTGTACTCACTCTCGTTTGGGAGTCCCTTTTGTTCATGGACTCCACATGAGAAACCCAACTCTGGGAGGTTCAGAGTTTCGAGGTCCTCAGAGGAAGGACTCATTTCAAGTTTTTATGTGGGAGATCCAGTTTCGTGGACTCCAGAGAGGGAGATCCACCTTCAAGGTCTTCAGAGGAAGACTCAATTTTGGGGATACTAAACAGGGAGCCACCAACACTAGATCTTCAGAGCCAACTACAGTTCGTATGCAGCTCTACCTTGTGTTCCCGCGTACAGGCAAGAACCAGTCTAGAGTGTTGTTTGTTCTGCTATGTAGAGTGGATTTATGTTATAAACTGAGCATTCCATGCTCTAGCTTGAGGGGAGTGTTGAAAGGATTGCGTGTTGGTTTAGTACCACATTGGAAGATGTAGACTTTCTGTTGTGTGTGATGGCCTATAAACAGGCGTGTACTCCTCCCATTTTACTTTGAGAAGAAATACAGAAAACACGCTCATAGGACGCTTTTCCTGTGGTTTTCTCCTCGCTCTTCGTGAGTGGGATTTCTTCATAAATCCAAGCATTTCATTATTATTTATTACTTTGATTTATACTTCCACTTGACTATCTTATTCAACTACATAAGTAGCTCTCAGGCTTACAAGAAATAACACATGTACCGTTACATATTCGTAAACATCATAATACTAATGGTTTATTAGTTAGATTACTAAGATCTTGATTTTTCGACAAGTATTTTATGATAATTTCTTTTTCTTGTAGGATCTCCAGAGGATGAGGTGAATTGGTGGGGGGTTTGAGCATGATGGTCTTTGGTACCTGAGCCTTCCACTTACACATTTATCTATTGTTGCTGCCTTTACCACCACTACCTTCTAGTGGCATCTACGTTTGGGTCATCCGAGTATTCTCCTACTTTGTCGTCAGTTTCCAGATTTACAATTTCCTTAGTCATTCTAGTTTGATGCTTGTCAACATAGCAAGTACCATAGAGTTCCCTTTCCTTCTCATCAAAATAAGTGTTGAGTGACCTTGTGATTTAGTCAATGTAGATTTGTGGGGACCTTGTCGAGTTTGTAGTTTCAGGGGGTTTTGATAATTTTTTGTTCTTGTGGATGATTGCACCCGGGTTATATGGGTTTATATGTTGAGGGAAAAGTCTAAGACTCTTGCATTTATTAAATTATTATTTTTTTGAATAAAAACTTATTTTTCTTTTGCTATTTGTACATTTTAGAGTGATAATGATCTTAAATTTGTGAATGCTACCATGGTTGAATTTTTTTCCTCTTTAGGTGTCATTCATCAAATCTTTTGTGTTGATATCTCTCAATAGAATGGGATGGTTGATTGTGAGTTGAAACTTTTACTTGATGTGGCCTAAACCACGATGCTTTAGATGCATGCTCCCCCTTAGTATTAGGTTGATGTTGTCGTTACAGCAACTTTTCTCTTCAATAGGGTGTCTTTCTCTATTCCGAGGGGAAAGACACCTTATTTTGTGTTGTTTCCTAGTTAAGACAATATTTGTCTTGCACTTGTGTTTGGTTGTGTATATTTTGTTCATTTGTTCAAGGTGGATAAATTGTCTCTAAGGTCGGTCAGGTGTTTTTTTCTAGGATACTTGCACAAACAGAAGGGATATTGATGATATGACCCTTTGATGCACAAGTTCTATATAAGTGCTGATGTCACATTTTTTGAGGGTGTTCCATACTTTACATCAAGGGAAAAGCTTGTACATCCCTATCAGGCCTAGGATATTCCTCTTCCTGTGCCTACTGTGACACCACCAATGCCCACTAAGCCATCCCTGTGCCTACTTCCTTTGGGGCTCCACCACTACCGGTACCACCTCCTCCATATATTCCTTCTCCTCATTTGCATACATACCAACGCAAAAGACCATCTTAGATACCTCGGAGGAACCACTTTCTACTATTCCTACTACTTCACCCCTTACTGATTCTGCTGAGTCTGATGCAGATAAGGTAATCCCTTATACAAAGGGGCTTAGCTTGGACCTTCCTATAACTTATCGGAAGGCCCAACAGTCTTGCACTTGCTATTCTGTTTCTCAGCATATGTCGTTTACTCGACTAATTTCTATTACTGTGGATAGTCACCATGTCCCTCGCAGCTACACATAGGCTCTTCAGCATCCTGCCTAGAAAGCGACAATTGAGGAGGTGATGGCAGTTTTGTAGTCTCGAGACACATGGGACTTGGTGGACCTACACTCGGGTGTTGCTGTAGTGGGCTGTAGGTGGATGTTTACCTTGAAGTATCTTCTTAATGGCTTTGTTGAGTGGCATAAGTTGCGTTTTGTTGTGAAGGGCTATACACAGACTTACGATGTGGACTATTTTTAGACCTTCTCTCATGTAGCTCGGTTGAACTCAGTTTGCATTGTACTGCCCATAGCAGTCAACTTGAGCTGGTAGGTGTTTCAATTTAACATAAAAAATACCTCCCTCTATGGTGATCTTCATGAGGAGGCGCATATGCATCAGCCTTCTGGTTTTGTGACTCAGGGGGAGTATTGGATTGTCTGCAAGCTGAATAAAGCTATTAGTGGACTAAAGTAGAGCTCGAGGGTGTGGTTTAAGAGATTTAGTAGAGCCGTTAAAGACTTTGGCTTTACCTGGTCATCTTCAGATCACACTGTGTTTATGCTACATAGACCCATAGAATCGATTCTTCTTATTGTATATATGGATGACATTTTGCTGACTGGGAGTGAGGGTATTGAAGCTACAAAAACCTTTTCATTCTTAGTTTGTCACAAGGATATGAGCATGATTAATTACTTTTTGGGCATCGAGGTGCATCATATTGATGGAGGCCTGGTCCTTTCGCAGAGGGATGATGGGGTGCAAGGCTATTGCCATTCCATTAGATCTTGCCACTTGTCTTGTCGATTTTGATAGTCTTGAGTTGGAGGATGAGATTAGATATCGTGCAATGGTTGGCAAGCTGTTTTATCTTATAGTTACTTGGCCTGACATTGCATATCCCGTGGGATGCTTAGTTTATGCAGTAGCCTCAAGAGTCTCATTGGGTTGGTGTTTGCCATGTTCTGCGATACTTAAAGAATTATTCAAGGAAAGGCTAATATTTCTAAAAGCATGGTTATCTCAATGTGTAGGGATGTTTTGATGCAGACTATGCTGGGGCTCATGAGGATTGGAGATCTACCGTTGGTTACTGCATATATGTTGGTGGAAACGTAGTTACCTAGTGGAGTAAGATACAAACTATGGTGTCGCAGTCTAGTGTAGAATGTAAATATCATGCTATGGCACATACCACCTATGAGCTACTTTGGATTCAATCTGTGCTCCATGACTTTAGTGTTTTGACACTAGGGCCCAAGCCTATATTTTGTGATAACAAGGTGAATACATTTATTGTAAATAATCTTGCATTTTATGAAAGTGCCAAGCACATCAAGGTGAACTATCATGTCATTAGAGATGTTGTGATGATTGGGAAAATATCTACCACACACATTTCTATTGAAGATCATGTGGTGAACAGATTCACCAAAACACTTCCTAGGAAACAACTTGAGTACCTTTGTTCTAAGTTGAGCATGTTTCATATCTATGCTCAAACTTGAGAGGAAGTGTTAAGAGTTATGCTTGTAGTGCCCTTTATGCTATCTTTTTATTATTTTCTTATTGTATGGGGTGATGCTTGTAATTATCACAGGAGGACTCTCTATATAAAGACCTTTGTGGTTTTCTTAATGGATTTTTATTTCATCTTTTCCACCAACAAGTCCCAATCCTCTATATAATGAGGATTAAGGCTAAGCTAATGAAGTAGATTTCTCATTTTCTCAACATGGTATTAGAGCATCGGTTGTTTCATACCTTCTTAATTCTCATATATCTTTTTTCTCCACTAAATAATAAAAAAACACAAAAAAGACAAAAACTTTGTATTTTTCAACCCTAGAAAACAAGAAAACAAGATTTTTTTGACTTCAATTAGAAGCAAAGTCATCGGAGCATCCACCAATGGCCCTCTTCCGGCCATTGCACCATCACCGTCGGTCCTTGCTAGTTGCCAACAGCTGTCGCCAATTAGATCTAGGCCAAATCTGGTGGCATCTCTGCTCAACACTGCCCATTGGCCACCACCAGTGCTTGGGGGTGGTTGCCAGAGGGAGCTCTTGTTGGTTAGATCACTCTAATAGCCATTGACTAGCCCTTTGCGGCCAGTGGGTGGTTTTTTTCTCTACCAGGGGTTTTTTTTGCTTGTGGTTGATGTGATGTCTGTCTCGTTGGTCATTTTCATGGCATATAATTAGTTTTTTGGAGTTTTTCAGTGGTTTAGAGGTTCTGATTTGTGCGGAGGATGGCCTCGCTTGACTTGTCTAAGGTGACATCAGAATTGATGGAGATGGGGGCCTATGAGAACCCATTCTTTGGTTCTATGTTCAAGCTTGATCGAACTAATTATGCTCGGTGGTTAGACACATTTATTATGATTGTTAAAGGACAAGAAGGTTTTGGATATTGATGTCGATACCATATTGATAAGTCAAAGGAGGGGCATATCGGTGATATATCATTGATATATCACCGATATCCTAGAGTTGGTTTAAAATGGTTGAAAAGGCCTCAAATTTTACAAAATTAAGATTTTATTGATAGTATATAAAATTATGATTTTAGTAGGACATGTCTACAAATATCGCAATTAAATTTAAATGACAATAAAAGTATACTATATTCATAGCATTCAAATAGAATGGTAAAAGACTTGGTAATAATATCATAAGTAGTATGACAACTTACTATAAAATAATGATAGGCAAAAGTTGATAACTGAACATTTAATGATCATAAAAAATAAGGAGTATTAATAGTCCACTAGTAAGAAAGGATAAAATAAATCATGAGATAAGCAAGATTTGGAGCGTATTATTTATGAGATTATCAATGAGAAATAGATAGAGAGAACATGAAAAAATTGGCATATAAGATCAAATATGAGCTAAGCATTAGTATAATTTTCATGTATGATATGAATGGATTAGTGATAGCAAGTTAAAACAAAATGTAAGTATGGATTAGTTACACATGACTTATTAGGATGGTTGACATGAGTATAAACATGAACTAAGCATTGTTCACTTGTATGGTAAGGGTTGATTAATAACTGTTGAAAGAATTGTAGTGGTTATGTAGTCCCACGTAGTGGAGTGAGATTTCGTTATGTGTGTGGTGGCCTATAAATATGCGTGTATCCCCACCTATTTCTTTGAAAAGAATAATAGAATGACACGCCCACAAGGGCACTTCTGTGGTTTCCCCCCCGTTCTTCGTGAGTGGGGTTTCCACTTAAACTCAAGTGTTCATGATTGATTTATTGCTTTGATATTATTTCTTTTGCATTATTTTAGATTTCAACTTGGTATCAGAGTAAGTCGTATCTTTGGAAATAACCTTTTGTTGTTCCACGGAGAACTGGTGGTGTTGACGACAATGGTCTCCCTGTCGATGGAAATCAAGAGAGGAGGAAGAGTGCGCAACCCCTGATAGGCCTGGTAGCGACAGCGGTACCCACGGCCATGTCGAACTCTCCCTAGGCAGCGAGGAAAGAGAAGAGGAAGAGGACGAAGAGGAAGAGAAGGAAGAGGAGGAGGCGATGCTAGGAGCTTCCTCACCCAAACCCTAATCCCTAAGCCTCCACTCTGCACATGCCTCCACGTCGGTGGCCTTTAAGGGCGATTGAGCTCCTCGTCGTTGTTGTCATTGTCATCGGAGGGAGGAGACTTGGCAGCAGGCGCTTGGGTTATGGAGGACGCGATCCACAACGTGGTAGTGCGGAGGTCGGCATTGGCGTGGTTGCCATTCCTGCAAGGGGCATCGTACTGGGCGCCACCTAGGAAGAAGGTGTTGTTTGATTCTGGGTAATGACCTTTTATTATTCCATGGCTTTTAGCAAGTGATTAGTGAGTCACGTGAACAAAAAAAAACAAAAAAAGGAATGGAAGGAAAAGTAAAGAAAGGGAAAAATAAGTGGAAGGAAGGAGGTTTTTTTTGGGAAAAAATCAGAAAGAAAAAAGAAGGGAAACTCAAAAAAAAAGAGAGAAACAACAACCAAGATTTTTCCCACACTAAGTGGGGTTGACTATATGGATTCTTTGCCTCCACGCAGATCGATTTTCAGCCATTTTAGGACTTAAATTAAAGCAATTGAGGTCATACTTAAAAGTTTCATTCCAACACTTGTTTGGTCTTCCTCGCCCCCTTTTAGCGGGTTCAGCCTCCAACTTCTCACATTTCCTTACCGGAGCATCTAGTGTCCTTTGTAAATGTCCAAACCACCTTAGACATGCCTTTCATTTTATCATCTATCGGTGCTACCCTAACCTTTTTGCTAATAATCTCATTTGAAATACGGTCCTTTCTTGTATGACCACACATTCATCTTAACATCTTCATTTCTGCCACAAACATCTTCTGTACATGCCTATAGTTTATAGCCCAGCATTCAGAACCGTACAACATGGCTAGTTTTACCACAGCTCAATAGTATTTTCCATTGACTTTTAAAGGAACCCTTTTATCAAAGAGAACACCATATGCACCCCTCCATTTCAACCACGCTACATTAATTCTGTGTGTAACATCTCCATTAATTCCATCATCATGTTAGAAAATGGATCCCAAGTACTTAATAATACCTTTCATTGGAATGCACTCTTCTCCAATTTTTACATCAATCCCTTCATTGTTCCCTCTACTACTAAACTTGCATTCTATATACTTAGTCTTCATCCTACTTATGTGTAATCCTTTATCTTCCAGGGCTTCTCTCCAAAGTTCAGGTTTTCTGTTCACTCTATCTCTTGTCTTATCAACCAACGCAATGTCATCAGCAAAAAGCATACATCAATGCACTTCAACTTGGATATGCTTCATCAACTCATCCATGACCAAGGCAAAGAGATAAGGGCTTAAGGACCAATGGTGATATCAAAGTAGTCCGTCAAATCATCCTTAGTCTTTACAAAAGCTGTTGCTCCATAGTACATATCATTTATGAGGTTGATATATATAACTGGCACTTGTCTCTTCTCCAAAATTCTCCACAAGATATCTCTTGGGATAGAATCATAGGCCTTCTCCAAATCAATAAAAACCATATGTAAATCTTTTTTCTTGACTTTGTATATCTCCATCATGCGTCTCAAGAGATGTATTGCCTCAATAGTAGACCTGCCTGGCATAAAGCCAAACTGATTTTCAGTTACCATAGAGACTTGCCTCACCCTTCTTTCAATTATTCTTTCCCAAAGTTTCATCGTATGACTCATCAACTTAATACTTTTATAGTTGGAACAATCTTGTGTGTCACCCTTGTTTTTGTATAAAAGGTACCACAAAACTTTTCCTCCATTCCTCTAGCATCTTCTTGCCTCTCCACACAGTATTAAATAAATTTGTGAGCCAAGTTATATCCCATTCTCCCGTCATTCTCCAAACGTCTATAGGAATATCATCAGGTCCAACAACCCTCTCACTTTTTATCATCTTCAAAGTCTCATCTACTTCTTTCTTTTGTATCCTTTGATAACATGCCCGATTCACATACTCTTTTGAGTTGGCTAACTCCCCTAAGATGATATCATTCTTTTTTTTTTCATTAAATAGCTTATGAAAATATCTTTTCAATCTTGTCTTTATATCCTACTAGCTATAAGCACCCTTCCTTCTTCATTCTTGATGCATCTTACATCTGTAAGGTCCTTTACTTTCCGCTCTCTTGCTTTAGCTAACTTGAAAATATCTTTTTCACCTTCTTTATAATCAAGTTTCTTAGAAAAATGTTCTCAAGCTTTTGTTTTTGCTTCACTAACTGTTTTCTTTGCTTCTTTCTTTACTCTTTTATAGTTTTCCATATTTTCATTGGTCTTATCTCTATATAAGGCTTTAAAGTATGCTCTTTTAGTTTTAAGCTTCTCCTGCACTTCCTCACTCCACCACCAAGCCTCCTTTTGTCCTGGAACACCTCCTTTAGACACGCCTAACACTTCCTTTGCCACCTTCTTAATATAGTTTACCATATTTAACCATATTTCATCAGCACTACCATCAAGATCCTAAGTCTTTTGTTGCATCATCTTCTCTTTAAATCTCACTTACTCTTTCTTAAGATTCCACCATTTAATTCTTAAATTCTTATACACTAATTTTCTCTTCTTTGCCTTCTTCAAATGAACATCCAACACCAAAAGTCGATGTTGAGCAGTTAAACTCTCCGCTGGAATAATCTTGCAATCTTTATAAGATAAACGATCTCTTCTTCTCAAAGCAAAGTAATTGATTTGCGTTCTTGTTAAGCTACTTTTATAGGTAATCAAATGCTCTTCCCGTTTTTTGAAGAGGGTATTTGCTATGAAAAGATTATAAGCCATAACAAAATCAAGGAATGTCTTCCATTCTTCATTCCTAACACCAAAACCATGATTTCCATGCACTCCTGCATACTCTAAAGCATCTTTTCCTACATGTCCATTTAAATCTCTACTTAAGAAAATCATTTCTCTCTTTGGGATTCCTTGAATTATCATATCAAGATCTCCCCAAAATTTATTCTTTATTCTTTCCTCCAGACCAACTTGAGGTGCATAAACTGAAATGACATTGGTGGCGGGTTTGTCGCGAGTTTCGTCTTTATGTTTATTATGGTTTACAGTCGTTATAGTATATGACAAAACAGCTATCGGATTACTACAAATTTTTACTTGAATAATAAGTTTTTCCGAGATCGAACTCAGGGAGCAACTATAATTCTAGAAGTATAAAAGTTCTCAATTATGTTACAAAAATAAGAGAGAGAGAGAGAGGGGGGGATTAAAAGTTCTTTTGGCTTCTTCTTCTCTCTTCCTCTTCTTTCTTTTCTTCTTCTCTTTCGGCTGATGTTTCTCTTCTCTTTCTCTGCAGTTGCAGTGATCTTCTTTTCTGCTTCTTCTTTTCTTCCTGCCTTCTTCTTTCTTCTTTTCTTTCTCAGCTTGCCTTGTTCTTGTTTTCTTTCTCTGCTCTGCTTCTTTTCTTTTCCTCTTCTCTTTCTGCTCTGGCCGCTGACTTCCTCTTTTCTTCTTCTTTTGGCTATTGCCCTTCCGACGTCTGATGCGGTGCTCAGATGGCTTATTTGCGCACTTGCTACAGTTCTTTCCTTCTTCTTTAGCTGCTTAGTGCGGCTCAGGCTTCGGCCGCTCCTCTCTTCTTTCTTTCTTCCCTACGCGGATACACACCCATCAGTGCAAAACCTACCCCTACCCCTACCCCTTCCCCGTGTCTCCCTTTCTCTCTGAATCTCTCTTAGGAATGCTCTCCCAGAGCCGGGTAATCGGGTTCGGGTAGCGCGCCTGGGACCAGGCCCACCGGCATGCAGTGGTGGGCGAGGAGTGCTTGGTCGAGTAGTCGGATCCGGCCCAGACCCGCGGGGTGTGAGCGCGGGCGAGGGTAGGCGAGCGCGTGGCACGCCGCGTGCGTGTGAGGGACCTGACCCCTGTGTATCGAAGGCAACCAGCCCGATACACTTTTGCAATTTAAGTGTAGGCGCGTGGCCGCACACTTACGAGGTGGGACTAAAGTCCCACCTCCAGATTTCGCATCCGCGGCTGAAGAAACTGCTGCCAATTAGGGCAGCTGCGAGGCTCGCGACCCAATTGCAGGCCTGGGCGTATTCGCAGAAGCAATCTGCACTGCCTGAGATGCGTGCCTAGGCTGGAGAAAACCTGGAGCTGCGAACGAAGGAGCTGTAGTAGCTTAACAATGGCGGCGAGGGGGCTTTGACCTGAAAACACAATGACGGCTTCTCGGCCACATCAGAAAACGTGGGAAGCTTCGCCGGAATGCGGCGAAGGCGGTGCGGGTGTCAGCGAGGAGTGAGAGCGCCTGTGGAGGTGGACCTAGGTCAGACTGTGTGCGTGAAGATGGGTTTGTTCGGGGGGTGGTTGGGCGGTGATTGGCAGTGAATGGAGAGGGGGGAATGGTTGAGCGGAGTGAGGGGGAGCCTCTAGGCTGGCCGGCAGGGGTGAGGAAGTCTGTGGAAGTGGGATGGCCTCGCCGGAGAAGGTGACCGGAGATGGGGAAGATGGGGTTGGACAGTGGCGATCAGGGGGTTGAAATGGCAAATTAGAAGGGGGAAAATACAAGGAAGAGAGAGGAAGAATTCTACCTATTTACTCGACGAAGGGGTAGAAGGAAGTGTCCGGCTCGTGCCTGCCGAAGCTGAGGACGAAGATGCCCAGGAGGAGGGTATCGGCGACGAGGAGGCGGTCTGACGGTGCCAGCTGGTACGGCCTGACGCGGACGACAGGGCAGAGTAAACTCTGCTGCAGGCAGGGCAGCAGAGCGACGAGAATGAGGAGATCGCCGGAAGCTTCGGGTGCTTTGACCGGAGGGGGAAGAGATGAAAAGTAGGGTTTTTCTCCGTCAGAGGAAGCTTGGAGTCGGCAGACCTTGCTGCTCCTTATAAAGGCCTTAGCGCGGAGAGGGAACCGAGGAGGTGACGTGCCTGCCTCGCCGGAGAGTGGCCGGAAAGGATACCCATGCCTTTCGTGCGTTTGCACGAAAGGCATGGTTGATGGCAGAGGTCGTGGGCGGGTCCCTGCGACAGAGGATGACGCAGGGAACCCCCCGTCTGTTCTAGAGGACGGTCGTCCTATCCTGCGCGGCGCCATCCTCCGCGCAAGGTCGCCGGAGGTATGGCGCTGCGCAGAGATGGCAGGGAGAACCATTCTGCAAAGAACGACGAGAAGTTAGGGGACTAAACGCAGGGGTTTCAAAAGATAAGGGTCAAAAAGTAAATTAAGAGGATCAATTTGTAAAGTCAGTCAATATTGTCTTTTCTTAGGCCCAAATTTTTATACCAGACTAATTTGAACCTAAGGATTTTAATGGTGAAATTTGATTTTTGGTTGGACCATGTTTGACCGGTCAATTTGCGTAAAAATCCAAATTAAGTCATTAATTGGGCATGATTCTCATTTTAGGTCAAAATAGATTGCAAGGGCCAAATTGAAGGTTCTAAACCCTAGGGGATATTTTTCTATGAATTTTAGAGGGTTTAGTTGTTTTTTATCCTTCCTCGAACCTCGTGAATTAAAGTGGGTTTGTTTTAGGGTTACAGAATGTCATTTTATTCCTAGAAGTTGCTATAACCCTTTTCAGATCAGATCATCCCACCTCCCTCATTGTTAAGCTTGTTTGACCTATGTTTGGACCCTTAATTACCCTGTTTGCATACTGCATTGGTGAAACTGCAGTTTTGCCCCTTATAGTTTGTTTTATTCTTTAACTCAGAATTCTCTGAGTTTGGCCTCTTTTTAGGTCTTGTAGGAGCTTTTTCACACATATTTGGATTAAATTGTGCTAGTTAGGATTTATGATGAGGTTCTCATCAGACATTCAAGATCTCTTCTTCTAAGACTAATTTTATCAAAATAATTCGATTACCCAATCTCTTAACCTCAACCACACTCTCCTTCAAATCCTTATGAATTATAATGCCCACGTCATTTCTACCTTTGCCCCTTCCTAAATACCATAGTTTGAAACCTGTTCTCTCGATTTCTTTTTCTTTTTCTCCAACCCACTTAGTCTCTTGAAGGTAAAGAATTTGGATCATTCTCCTTACCATTGTATCTATAATCTCCATGAGCTTGCTGGTCAAGGTACTAATATTCCAACTACCAAATCTCAGCATTCTTTGTGACACACTTCGATGGTGAAGTGGTGGAACTAGCTTCTTTACTCGCATGCGTTCCTCATGCAAGAACCCTTGCTCATTTTGGACTACATCCGGGTGGCGATGTAGCAGAACTAACTTCTTTACTCGCATGCGTTCCTCATGCGAGAACCCTTGCTCATTTTGGACTACATCCGGGCGGTGATGTAGCGGAACTAACTTCTTTACTCGCATGCATTTTTCATGCGAGAATCCTTGCTCATTTATCACTACACCCGGGCGTCGATGCAACGCGTCGCAAGTAGGGAACGTCCTAATGAAATCTGAGTGTTTGCTAGAATTCATGTTTAAAGTGAGAAAGACAAGGGAAAAAAAACAAAAAAAACAAAAAAAGAGTTTGAATTGAAGAGAAGAGGTAGAGAAGCTCTTCTCTAGTATTATTATGATCATTGTTTATTTTTTATTGTATTTCTTCTTGTTGTTATTTTCTTCTCCCATTTGAGTATGGGAGAAAGGGGGAGTGTTGGGCCTATTATAGTCACCCTCGTTTGGAAGTTCGTTTGTTGCAGTCCTAAGGCACGATGGGTGATATCGGATATCGTTACAGACATTTTAGAGTAGTTGATCATCACATGAGAAACCAAACTCTAGGAGGTCCAGAGTTTCGAGATCTCTAGAGAGAGGGAGATCCATTTTCGAGGTTCTTAGAGGAAGGGCCCAATTGGTTTCTATGTAAGAGATCTAGCTTCGAGGTCTTCAGAAGATGGTCCATTTTAGGGATATTGAATGGGGAGCCATTAGCATCAGGTCTCCAGAGGAGAGGTCTGTTGTCAGAGCCAGCGAGCCAGCTACAGTTCGTTCAGCAGCTCTAGATCTCACTGATGTGTTGTCATTAGCGCACACCCACCTACAAGCAAGAACTAGTTAAGAGGTTGTGTTCTATTGTGCAGAGTGTATTTCTTTGTGTTACAAGCTGAGCAATCCATGCTCCAACTTGAGGGGGAGTGTTGAGAGAATTATAGTGGTTACTTAGTCTTACATTGTGGAGTGGGATTTTGTTATGCTTGTGGTGGCCTATAAATAGGGATGTACCCTCCACCTAATCCTTTCAGAAGAATAATAGAAAGACATGCCCACAAGGACACTTCTCATGATTTTCTCTTCTTCGTGAGTGCGGTTTTCACGTAAACCTAAGTGTTCTTGATTAATTTATTGCTTTCGTATTATTTTAGATTTCAACTATAATAAGTAAAAAAAATTCATATAAAAGAATAGAGTTTGAGGAAGGGAGAATAAAACCTCAATCATAGAGAAAGTAGGGAATTGGAAGGGATTAAAGAAGGGAAAGTGGTAGATACCTGAGAAGTCTTAAAACTGCAAACTAAAGCCAATAACACTTTGGACTTGAGAATAATTTAATGAACACGACAATATCGATGACATATTGCAACATTACTTGTTTCATGGGATATTCATTTCGATAGATCATTTAAGCCTTTAGGTTTCTATCCAAATTTAATGTCTTTAATATCTCCTCTTGGTAGATCATTTAAGCCTTTGGGTTTCTATCTAAATTTTGAAGGTGGATTATAAAGATCACTGGGAGTCAACTCATCGTTTGTTATGTTTGGGCTCTTATGCATCATTCTTTGATCTTGAAGCCTAACACACCTCGACTCGAAGGACATTTTATGGGATCCTTATTGAGGATATTGGTATCCCCCAATATTTAGGGATATCGATCAAGATCCACTGATTTGGGTGATATATCGCCGATATCCTAAAAAAAAGATATTTCTGTGATATCGATGAGTCATGTTGGGAATATGGATATATTGTTGATATATCGAGATATCTATTTCTATGAAAGACATGGAAAAGAGTATGTTCTCATAGAACTGGAACCCAAGAAGTTAGTAAAGTATGTGACATAGAAACTAGACAATGCCTTGTTGCGCATTGGGATGGTGGAAAATGTTATTCCTTGCATTTGCGATAAAATTATGTACTATAGAATGACAAAGTAGATGTGGGATTGTTGCAAAGAGTCGTAGTTGCACGAAGAGAGCTTTGATCATGTTGCCATGCTTGCTCTGGCTTGTGGTACACGTGACTCAGATTGGCTTGTAGACTTAGGGGTGTGATGCCATTTGTGTGGTGACTAACAAAGATTTAGTTGCCTTTGGCTAGTTAATGATTCAGGTAGTTGATTGTAGACATTCTCCCATCATTAGCTACTGAGAAGTGATGGTTACCCCCATAATGCAACCATCAAATGTTTTTGATGTTCCTGATTTTCTTATCAGCTTCCTTTATGTCTGTGGAATCACAAAGAAGTTGAATTGTCGAGCTATTTTTGATGTTGGCTATTGTACATTTCAAGATAGTTTGACTAGGAAGATCATTAGTAGAGGTCGCAAAGACGAGGGAGTGCATATGTTGCTTCAGTCTCCATTTAATACCCATGCCACCACTCCTACATCTGTTCGTACGTCCTCTACATTTGCTTTTTAGTGGCACCTACGCCTAGGTCATCTTCCTCTTTCGAAGCTTCATTGTGCCATTCCTTAGATTTCTCCTAGAGCTAAGATTGAATGTGAGGCATGTTAGTTGGAGAAGCATCATCGGAGCACATTCTCTTCTAGTTAGACTCGAAGCACTAGGTCCTTTATTGAGTTCGTTCATATGGGTGCGTGGGGTCCTAATAGGTTGGGACAATGCTTTTATTTGGTGAGAGTTGATGGCTACTATTGCTTAAGCTAGGTGTTTTTGTTGAAGCAGAAGTTTGATGTGGGAATGAACTACTAAGATTGTTCGTTCTAATAATGCCTTGGAATTTTGCACCACTTTTCTTCGTGAGTTCCACAAGTCTGAGGGGATATTGCATTAGACCACCTGCCTCCATTGTGTTCCTAAACGTAAACACCACCACATTTTAGATGTAGCTAAAACCTTGCTAATTCACAACAATGTTCCTTCCCATTGACTTCGTACTATCTCTTCAATTGTATGCCATCCTTCGTTCTTAATGAGCTGATCTTGATCTAGGTGTTATATCGAGATGGAGATTTATTTTCTGTTCAACCTCGTGTATTTGGATGTATGGCATTGATTCACCTTAGTGGTCTTGGCAAGGATAAGTTGGCACCCAAAGTAGTAAAGTGTGTTTTCTTGGAATACTCCAGATCACAGAAAGGGTATCCATGTTATGATCTTGTCCATAGATGCCATTATATCAGTGTAGACGTGACATTCTTTGAGTTGATTCAAACTTCTCCATAACAAGGTTGTGTGTTAATATGGTTTTTGACATAGTGCCTATGCCAGTTCCTCGTATTCCACTCTGGAGGAAATTCTAGTCACTCTCCAAATGCTCAGTATCGTAACCTCCTAGAAGGTTTTGGTTCTTAGCAACACACATTCGAACCTGCACAACCTTTGGTCTCTGAGGTGCATATTGATTTAGATGACACTAATTATATGGTGATGAGTGATATGACAAATAGTTGGATTATAGATACCCTAGTTCCAGTTGAGTAGGAAGTTGGTGGTGATGATAATGATGTTGAAGTTGGTGGTGATGATAATGATGTTAAAGTAGATTTGAATTGGTCGATAGTCTTGAGAAAGGCATGCTGTACCTACACCATGCATCCCATTTCCAAGCATGTCTTAGGCCTTTTTTTAGGCAATTATCTCTAGCACTATCAGCGATAAAGGTTCGCACACCTCATCATCAAGCATTACTTGATCCATGATGGAAATAGGCTATGGAGGAGATGTCAACTCTTACCTCCTTTGGTACATGGGAGCTTACTGACCCACCATCTAATGCAATGGTGGTAGGATTTAAGTAGGTCTTCACTATAAAGTATAATCCAAATGGATCTGTTGCAAGATACAAAGCCAGGCTTGCTGCCATGGATTTAATTTAGACATATAGGGTGGGCTTCTTCGGTACCTTTTCGCCTTGTAGCATGACTCCCATGCCATTAGGATCTTGATTTCAGTGGCAATTCAACAGGATTGGCTTTTTCAGTAGCTGGATATGTAGAATGCCTTTCTCTATGGTGAACTGCAAGAGGTGGCTTACATGTAATAACCCTCAGGTTTTGAGTCTAAAGGGGAGTGTCAGAAGGTATGTTGCCTTCATAAGGTGATACATATATATATATATATATATATATATATATATATTTGAAAAATCAAAGGATAGCTATCCAAGCGATAACCGCCCACATTCATCTCATTTCATAAAAAAAGAGTTACATCAAAATTACAAAATGGATCCCCAGAACTCCACTTGGGAAGAAATGGATGAGACAAAACTTTCCACATAGGGTCTCTCCCCCCTAAAACAGACTCCATTTCTTTCAAGCCAAACACCCCACAAGACTGCCAGGACCCTGGCTTTATCCTTCTTTGATCTAAAAGAGATTACTCCATCTTGGGCGTTTGCTCTACGGAAAGAAGACTAGAAGCTAGCCGTGTCCCGATGGGCAATCCAGTTGATCCCCATCCTTTGCCACACCTGCACCACAAACAAACACTGAAAGAAAAGATGTTGGATGTCTTCCTCTGCTCCTTTGCAAAGGGGATAACTCGAATCATCCCTCTGGGGCGAGATCAAATCATCCGTCTGGGTCCATCTTGCCCTCCACCACTTCGTCATGATTCTCTCCCTCCTTACTAGCCAAAGAGAAGATCTTCACCTTTAACGGGCACTCTGCTGCCCATAGTAGTTGGTAGTCCCTCAAGAAATCAACGTCTAGGTTGACCACGCCGATACCCAACCCACGGAATATCTTCGCCACAGAGAATTCTCCCTCTTCCAAGGAGTACGAGTCACCACACTCCTTCAGCTCCTAATCTTCCAGCTCCTGCAGTAGCCACTGGAAGTCTTCACACCCCTAGTCGGAAAGCCCCCCCACCGAAAGATCGGGCACCAAGCCTCGTTCCAACAGTCCCCCATTAAGGCCAATGGGTCAGGATGATTGGTGGGCACCAACCCTCCCCCCCAAAAAAAAGACGGGGAAATCTATCATTAAGGGTTGAACCGACCCCTCGCTAATCATCCTGCCAGAATCGGAAGGCATCTCCTTCCCCCAGAGTGAGAGAAAAGAAATCTCGCACCTTCCTCGTCACCTTTGCCAAACCCCTAAGAAAGAAGGAGGCCCCAGGAAGAGGAGACTCCAAGGGTCCCCAAGAGAGGAAGGGCCTGTAGCAATTTCGCATGATGTCACCAAATAGCCCCTGGTCATGGCCCACCAATCTGGCAATCCACTTCGCAAGGAGACTGACATTTGCCTTGTATTCATCCCTAACCCCTAGGACCCCTCCTGCACTGGCCTATATACCTCCTACCAAGCCACCAATCTCTCCCCCTTTCCTGCTGTCCCCACATTTGACCAGAAAAATCCCTCATCAACCTGGAGATTTTCTTCTCAACATGTCGCGGAATCCTTAAAACTGAGAGGAAACACGAAGGTATGGAAGCCAGAATCGCCTTCACCAGGGTCAATCTCCCTCCTCTAGACAGCAGCCTAGATGACCACCCTGCCAGTTTCTTTTCCATCCTCTCCAGCAAAGGAAGCCAATCCTGCAACCTAAGGCACGGATCTGAAAGCGGGAGGCCTAGATACACTAGCGGCAAGGAACTAACATCTATCCCTAGTGCACCACCCACCATCTCCACCTCCTCTGCTATGTTCATTGGAATAAAATATGACTTCTGATAATTAATTTGCAACCCTGATGCTGTGCCAAAGAGTTTCAATATGATCCTCATCCTCTTAGCCTTTAGACCCGCTCATTCAACCAGAAACAGGGTGTCATCAGCATACTAAAGAATTGCCATCTCTCTATCTTCCCCAGCCATAAAGCCTCTAATCAGAGGCCCAGATACACCAGCAGCAAGGAACTGACATCTGTCCCTAGTGCACCACCCACCATCTCCACCTCCTCTGCCATGTTCGTTGGAATAAAATATGACTTCTGATAATTAATCTGCAACCCTGATGCTGCGCTACAGAGTTCCAATATGACCCTCATCCTCCTAGTCTCTCGACCCGCTCCTTCAACCAGAAACAGGGTGTCATCATCATACTAAAGAATCGTCGTTTCTCTGTCCTCCCCAGCCATAAAGCCTCTAATCAAACCCCTACCACAGGCTCTGCGAGTTTCCCTCGCCAAAGCATCTGCCGCAAGCACAAATAGCATAGGTGCAAGAGGACACCCCTGCCTGACTCCCCTTCTAGGTTGCACCTACCCTCCTGCCAGGTTCCCATTAACTAGGATAGAGAAGTTGTCACACACCTTTTCATCCAATCGATCCATACTTTGCGAAAGCCCCTCCTCAGCAAGGAAGCCCATAAGAAGTTCCACTGCACCGAGTCGTATGCCTTGCTGAAGTTCACCTTCCACAGAAACACTTGTTTTTTCTCCCTCTTCTAAGTGGCCAGTGCCTCCATAGCAACGATGAAACCGGCTAATGGAATAAAGGTTGTCTGAACATGGGATATCAAGTCCTTAAGAAGGCCCCTAAGTCTGTTCGCTAAGACTTTAGCAACAATAAGGTAAATGGCATTCGACAGCACAATCGGATGGAAATCTTGAATCGCTTCCTCGCCTTCCTTCTTGGGCAACAAAAACATGTAATATTTATTTAGTTTGTCAAAACCTCTGTTCCCAGTTGTGAACTCCATCATCTGCATCACATCCGCTCTTACTAGGGATCGGAACTCTCTAAAGAAGAAGACAAGGAAACCATCCGATCCAGGGCACCCCTCCACATTCAACCTCCAGATCACCTGTTGCACCTTGTCCTCTGAGAAGACGGTCGTAAGACTTGTTGCCTGATCCTCAGCGATACACTGAACATCCTCTCCCCTCCACCTCCAGCATCCCCTGCTGCACCTCCCTGTGAAAACTCTGAAGTAATCAGCCACAGCTTGTCCCACCTCCTCCCTGCTAGAGAAGGTCTCCCTGTGAACCAGCATCTTCTTTATCCAGTTTCTCCTCCTCCTGGCAGATGCCATTTGGTGGAAGAACTTGGTATTAGAGTCACCTTCCTTCAGCCACTTTTGCCTCGACCTCGTTTTCCACTCCACCTCAGCTTTCCTGTCCTCCTGTACCACTCGTGTCATCCTCATCCTGGTCTCCCTATCCTTAGGCGAGATAGGGGCCTAATCCTCTTGCTTATCAATCCTGGTAATCTCTTCCAATGCCTCCTCCTTTCTGCCCCTCCTGGATGCTCTGATCTCCTTCTTGTACGCCTTCAAGTGGTCTCGCAACACACATAGCTTCCTTGCCAGACGAAGCACAGTTGATCCCTCCACCTCCATAGACCTCCACTTCTCCACCATACTCCGGAACCCCTCCTTCATCAGCTAAGATCTATCAAATTTGAAATAAGTGCCAAAGAGTGCCCCCTCATTAGGACGCTACATAAGTGGTGTATGGTTTGAGAAAGGTCTCTCCAAAGGAGACACATCCGCCAATGGGAACGCCTCTGCCATCTCCATGTTGGAAAGAAATCTATCAATCCTGGACATTTGACCGCAGTTATTCCTCCAGGTATATGCACATGATGCCAAGATCAAATCCATAAGGTCATGTGTGGCCACAAACTTTACAAAAAGATCCAATCCAAGATCTTGCCTCCCTCGCCTACCAGGTCTATCATTCGCTTGTAAGGTGATGTTAAAATTCCCTCCAATCAGCCAAGGACACCCATGGCACTCAGTGGCCACAGTCATGAGTTCCTCCCACATCACTCCCCTCACCTGTGCATCCAAGGGATCGTATATCCCCGTGACCGTCATTTTGGCACCTCCTATCTTCTGCACCAGTCTGATAGAGATGACGTGCTTTCCACTAAAGCAATCTTCCAAGGAAAAAACATTTTCTCGCCACCCCAGAATCTGCCCTCCTGAGCGGCCAACTACTTCTACAGACTGAAACCCTTCCATCCAAGAGCCCCTGATCTTACGCCACGTCCTAACATCACAGCTAGACAACTTCGTTTCTTACAACAACACAACGTTCGCTCTCCACAGGCGAATGTAGTGCCCCAAAGATGCCCTCCTCGATGGGTCATTGAGACCCCACACATTCCACGTAAGAATCCTATTCATCTAGAAATGGTGGAGGCCTCCCTCATAGCCGGCCGGAAGCATTACACCTCCACAGTCTGACGCACCTCTTCATCACTCTGATCCAACACCTCCACTTGTTGCGCTGGTTGTGGTGACTTGCCACGACCATCCACCACCACCCTAGGACCTCAGCTGGTTCCATGGAAACTCCATTTCCATCTATATCGGAGAGTGCCTCCTCGACCACCGTTCACCATTCTTGGTCTCCATTCGGTCAGTGGAATCCCCGCTTGGTCACTGGATGTCAAGGGCATGCCCCTTAACCGTTACTGCAGCAAATCCCCATCAACTCCTTCCACCATCAGCCGCGAGACCCCGGTATCCTCCCCAACAACCACAGAGTCATTGGTAGTCCCTCTTTCCCCCATCGAGAGCGTGCCAACTGCTGTTGTCGCCACTTGAGACTCCACCCACCGTTGGGTAGCTACTGTGGGGCCTTGCAGGACCTCCACGTCGGCAAAGGTCAAGGGCCGCACTCCACCTTCAGCGTCGTCGAGCACCGGAGCACCTCCTTCAACAAGCCCTGCATGCAAATCTAAATAGAGGCACAAGTCGAAAGCGAGTCCCTGCGGCATCTGCATCTCAGGCTTCGTCTCATTCGGATTTAGAATGGGGGGCTAACACAGCCGAACAATCGGATTCAGATCTGGGTCCACCTCCTTTTCGCATCCGGACCGCGAGGAGTCACAAGTGTCCAGAACCCTAGACTTATGACATAAAGGTGGCCCTAGCTAGCAGGTCACACGCACCTCTTCATTAAAATGCACCTCTTTGAGCAGCACAAGTGTCTCCATTTGGCGCTCCAACGGATCCTCTACGACCAACCTCTTAGCCCCTTAAGCTCCCACAATCATCGAGCGTGGAGGATCTTCACACGCCTCAATCTTGGGATGCGGTAGATCTCCACGTGAGATTCGTGGTCTGTCGAGACTCGAAGCCACGTCGGCGATCCCTCGCTTCATCCACACCTTCGTCAGGCATCTCTCCGCCGCCCTCCTCCGCACCGGAGCAGCGGCATCGACCACTGACGGAGTTGCTCGACGCGAGCAAGACACCACCCAAGATGAACTCCCAAGTGAAAGCAAGATCCTCTCCATCACATCTGCCCCCATCCTCGGCTCAACCACTGTTAGTGGGCCCTCGAAGATGCCCACCGATTTGCACTCCATGAGCTGAGCAAAAGATGATACCACCTCCTTCACCACCTCCACAAATCTCAGCCACCAACGGATACCCTCAATGGCCACCTCAACCAACGGCCTCTTCGCCAGGCGCTCCGAAGATGCTTCATCGTGAGGGGAAGGTTGTCGCCATCTCCATCTCCCCATCTTTGACCTGACCTCCTTAAAGCAAAGAGCATCCCTCCTCGGAGTGGGAAGGCTGTGGACCAGGGCCTTTCTTCCGTCCAGGATTAAGACCCTCACCCCCTCATGCTTAGCATCCCGACCCAGCACATTCACCACCTTTGTCTGAGTGGTCCAACCCTCCACCATATCCCCCACCAGCCCGTTCTTGACCTCCTCCCGCAAGCCCCTCACCTCCTTCGACCAAGGAGCCATGACCTTTGCCTGTAGCACCCTCCTCGAAGGCGAAGGTGATAGACCCCCAGCATTGCCATCACGATCACCATGGCACGCCCTGCTCCTATGTCCGAGGCCACTGCAACTCCAACATCTCCACGACTCATGGCAGTCCCGAGCCCGATGGTTGCTGCCCAAACATTTGAAGCACCTCCCCTTCCTTACCGCGACGACTCTTCGATCGAGCACCCTCAGTTGATCTCCCAAAGCCCTACGCGAGCCCTTCCTCGTCACCAGCGACCAACCTAGTGCCTCATCAGTCTCCACACCTTCTCGGCGTCCCTCCGCTCCTCCCCCTCCATTCCGACTAGACACCACCTTCTTCATCCTCCCTTCCTACATGCCATTGTCTCATAAGGTGATATTTGGCTTAAAGTATAGCTTCTAAGGTGGTTGAGACCCATGGATTTCAGAGATCTTTTATTGACCGCTCCTTGTTTGTGCAGTAAACATCCAGAGGGATAGTTGTGATGCTTGTCTACGTCGATGATATTATACTTACTGGTGATGGCACTTAAGTGATTTGTCATTTGAAGAAATGTCTTGTAGAGAATTTTGTAATCAAGGACCTAGGTTGTGCTTCCTTGGAATTGAAGTTGCCTATAGTAAGTGGGGTGTAGTATTGTTTGAAAGTATGTTACAGATCTACTTTAGGAGATAGGTATGTTGGGAGTTAAGCCTACATATATTCTTATGGATCCTAAGGTGCATCTTTATGATGTAAAGTTAGAAGTTGTAGATACTCGTCAGTATCGATGTCTTATTGGAAAGCTCTTATTTTTAGACTATCACATGGCCAGATATTTCCTTAGTTGTTGGTAAGCTGAGACAATTCATGGATAAGTCCACTAAGGCATATTGGGGTGCAACTATGATGGTGTTGAGATATCTGAAATCTTCTCCTAGGAAGGGGTTGTTGTTCAGAAAGAGTTCTACATTTAATATTGTGGTTTACCCTGATGTAGATTATGCAGGTTGCACTGTGTATAGAAAGTCCATGATTGATTTTTGCACTTATTTTGTTGAAAATTTAGTCACATTGAGAAGTAAGATGCAAGTCGTATCTAGATCTAGTGCAGAGTTAGAGTATTGAGCAATTGTTGAGCCCCTTCATAGTAGAATAGTACTAGGACAATGAATGACCCTCCTGGCGAAGTTGCGAAAGTTCGCTGTAAATTTGAAAAACTCTACTTGAGTTCTTGTGGGAATACGTGTCGCGTAAACTTCCCCATATCTCCTTAGTAGTTTCGTAGTATATAATCTCATCTTCAATTCGAGGAATAGCGCAGTTCATGATCTATGCTTGGACCATGGCGTTATCCTTCTTCCAAGTTGCATTGCTTCCCGTCAAATTTGTTGGCTGTGGTTGAAGAAGAATGTGCTCTTTGTTATGACCTTCCACCATCATTAAAAAGGTCTGTGACCATTGGGGATAATTGATCTCATCTAAATTACCGTGGAACCAAAGAAGGCACTCTTGTATGCCCCTGTTTCTGACACAAGCCTCGATGTCACCTTCGAAGAATTGGAATATGCCATCTAACCTTCAACCAAAGGCGATCTAAATCACCTACAACAAATTTCAAATCATATTGCAACTGTAGCAACACAAAATCAAATAATGGATCTAATATTCGAGTTGAATAGAAGCCCAAAAATCAGAAATGGGAATCAAAGGTTGATTCCTTGATGGTGGTAACATACGTTAGGGTTGAAGAGCACTTAGTGGTGTTGCCAATAGCAAGAGGTGCCCAGGTGGCGTTCCTGTGTACCACTTAAGAAGAACCCTACCGACAGTGCTAACTATCGCTAGTGGCTTGCTACTACATGTTGGAGGAGATTCGACGAAAGGGGCTAGCCGACGTCGGTGAAGAGATGAAGCAGTTAAAGTGGAGGTTTGGAGACTAAGGCTTTTGGTGGGATATCGGAGCACTGGCCTAAGATCACTGCTCTGATGCCACAAGTCAAAGGAAGTGATTTTCTTATTGTCTAATAAAGCCCTACCTCTCAATATATAGAGAGGTGGAAAAGAAAAAAAGGAAAATTACATGGCTACTCCAAAGAAATATGAAAATACAAACCAATACTTGAAAATAAGGAAAAGTGGTAAATGACCTAAGATGTGATAGCATATTTAGATGTAGAATATGCAGGATACTTGATTGATAGGAAGTCCATGGCAGGATTTTGTACTTATGTTTCAGGGAATCTTGTCACTTGGAAGAGTAGGAAGCAGGTTGTGATTTCCCATTTGAGTTCTAAGTTAGAATACAGGGCCATTGAACATACAAAGTTGGAGAAAATGACCAATCTTGTTTTCAAATGAAATCTTAAACCTCTTTCTGTAGTGAGAGGTGTTGGGAAAATTAAATCATAAGTCCAATAGGACAAAAAACACACCATACAACTCCAATAATAATAAAAGATATCTAGAGTGCTCTACCAACACTCCCCCTCAAGCTGGAGCATATATATCAATGATGCTCAGCTTGGAACAACACTTATCAAAAGCGGATCTTGCAAGGGTCTTTATGAATATGTCTGCAATCTGATCTTCAGAAGGTATAGATGTAGTGTAAATGATTCCACGCTGTATCAAGTCTTAGGTATAGTGGTAATCAACCTCAATATGCTTTGTCTACTCATGGAACATTGAGTTGTTTGCAATAAATGTAGTAGCACGATTATCACACCTCATCTCCATTGATCCCTCTACTTGAACATGGAGATTATGTAGTACTGATCTGACCTAGACCATTTTTGTAGTTGTCTGAGTCATAGCCCTGTGTTCTGACTCTGCACTAGACCTGGATACCACCTATTGCTTCTTTCTTCTCAAGGTAACCAAGTTGCTTGCCACATAAGCGCAGAACCCAGTTGTTGACTTCCTGTCTGTCATGGACCCTGCATAGTCGGCATCAGAATAGGCAACAACACTTATAGGTGTGACCCTCTGAAATGAGACACCTCTGCCAGGTGCTTTCTTCACATGCCTAAGTACCTGTATAGTAGCATCCCAATGCTGCCTAATCAGTTTGTTTATGAACTGGCTGAATTTCCCCACTATAAGGGAAAGATATGGATGTATAATAGTAAGATACAATAACTTATCAACCAACTGCTTATAAGATTTGCTATCTACTGATGGAGACTTAACATCATAGAGGTGTCATTTAGGATCCATAAGTATATTAGCAGGTTTGGCCCCTATCATTCTTGTTTCTTACAAGACATCAAGTGCATATTTGCGTTGACTGAGAACAATGCCCTCTCTGCTGTGTGCCACTTCAATCCCAAGAAAGTATCAGAGCTCATCGAGATCCTTCATCACAAAGGCATCAACCAACTTTCTTTTCACCTCAGCTATCCCAGCAAAGTCATCTCCAGTAAGGATCAGGTCATCTACATAGACAAGGAGTACAACCACTCCTCCTTTGCTCTTCCTGACAAACAAAGAGTGATCAGCAGAAGACGTTATAAGTCCCATGATTTGTACCTTCTTTGAGAGTCTCTGGAACCAGGCTCTCGAACTCTGCTTCAAGCCATAGATGGCTTTATTCAATCTACATATACACTCCCCCTGAGTCTCAAACCTAGAAGTTGCATATAAACCTCCTCCTGAAGATCTCCATACAAAAAAGCATTTTTCACACCCAACTGATGGAAAGGCCAGTCGTAGTGAGCAACTATAGGCATCAAAATCCGAATAATAGATAGTCGAGCGACAGGAGAGAAGGCATTAAAGAAATCTACCTCATACGATTGGATAAATCCCTTTGCCACTAGTCTCACCTTGTAGCAAGATATCATGTCATCTGGGTTGTATTTGACAACAAAGACCCAATGGCACTCTACTATTCTGGCATGAGGAGGCAAGGTGGTTAGGTCCCACATCCCTCTAGAGGGTAGAGCTGCCATCTCATCCTCCATGACGTGACGTCATTTTGGATCAGCATAGCCTGCTGATGGGAGGTAGGAACGTGCGTTGCAGTGAGAGCAGTTATGAAAGTGGCAAATGAATTACCAAGATTGCCAGTAGAGACTATCTGTACAGTATGGTACTAGGCACAATTGTTTGGAGCCTTCCGAATATCAATCGGAAGATTGAGATTCTCCTCAATATGCTCAGTAGCAACAGGAGTAGAAGACTTATTAGGGGAACCTGCACAAGCACCACTAGGATAACTCACATCAGTATCAACCCATACCTTACCACGGGAGGAGACAGGTGGCTAAGGTGGTGGGGGGGGTGTTCTTCTCGCCATGCATGTTGTTTGTATGTCACAGGTAACCTATAAATCTGAGTGATCTCATCCTTCTGCCTCACAGGAGTCTCTGTGGTAGTGATATCCTTACTATGTGTAACGGGGATCTGTTCCAAGGGAACTAGTGGAACAAGTATAGGAGCCAAGCCTCCTTCAAATGTCACCTAATGACCATATGTAGAAAAATAAGAAATCGACTCATGAAATGTGACATCTGTAGTCACATAATGCTTCTTACCACGAGGGTCATAGCATTTATATCCTTTCTGGGTGCTACTGTAACCCAGAAAGACACACTTCACTACTCTTGGAGCCAACTTGTCTTTGCCAAGTTCAAGAATGTGAACAAAGGCTACACAGCCAACCACCCGAGGTGGGACAGTAAATAAATCCTTCTCAGGACAGAGGACCTGCCAAGGAACTTGTTCTTGTATAGTTGAGTTGGGCAACCTGTTAATCAAATAACATACAGTTAACACTGCATCTCCCCGATACACCTGTGGCACATTATGTTGTATCAATAGTGTCCTAACTACATCAAGCACATAATGGTGCTTTCTTTCCACTGTACCATTCTGTTGTGATGTATGAGGATAGGATGTCTAGTGAACAATCCTAAGAGATCTGTAAAAGACCGCCAACTTAGATGTACAGAGCTCTAGAGCATTATCAGACCGTTCAATCTTCACAATAGTAGAAAATTGAGTCTTTATTTGTAAAATAAATGTTTCAATCACAGATTCAACATCATATTTATTTTTCAAAAGATATAACCAGGTCATCCTGGAAAAATTATTCACAATAAGTAGATAAAATCTATGACCAAGTTTGTTTGAGACTCGACTATGACCCTATACATCCATGTGCCGTAAATTAAAGATAGCAGCAGAACTCTAAGAAGAACTAGAAGGAAAACTAGCTTTGTGATGCTTTCCCAGCTGGCATGCATTACACAAAATCTCCGTAGTTGGCAAGATGAGGATTGACGCGTCGAAGCTTATCCAGTGAGGGTTACCCAAGATGACGATGCCACTAAAGAGCTATATCAGTACTAAACGTAACCTTGCCCTGACAAGATATACACCCCCCTCATGTCCGCTACTAATCGTCCTCCTCGTGAGTTTGCCTTGAAAGATACAACCCAACTCATCAAATATTGCATGACAGTGCAAGTCTTTTGTAATCCTACTGATAGACAAAAGATTAATCGGAAATTCTAGAACATAAAGAACATTAGGTGGAGTCAGTCTAAGAGTTATTGCCACATCTCCTCTGCCATGAACCCTGCACAACCTGCCATCTGCTACTTGCACAGATCTCCCTGAGAGAACATCATGAACATGTCAAAAACATGACTCATCCCCACTGAGATGCTGAGATGCACTTGAATCCACCAATCACAAGGCAATGTCAGTGTTACCAGACCTATAAGCAGAAGTTATACCTGAGGTGGCCAAGGCGGCAATATCAACAGTAGTAGTGGTCTCTTGGGTCAACTGGGAGAGGCGCTAAACCACAACATCATAGCCGCACGAGACACCATGTTGCTCACCTCCTTTGATGAAGCAACCTGGTTGGCCATGGGAGGTCGACCATGCTTCGTCCAGCAAGAGGCCTTTGAATGGCCAATCTTCCTGCAATGCGAGCAAATGGTGCGAGGTCTACCACTTGTACCTCGACTACCACGCCCTCTCCCCTTAGTAGATGGAACATCACGTCCTCCACGTGCAGTAGCAACAAGCACAGGAGTTTGTCCAATCTCTAACATGGATGGCTTGACAACCACTCTACTCACATAACTATATGCCTCTTTCAGAGATGGAAGCTCAGCCTGATTAAGGATCTAGGACCTAGCAGCCTCAATCTAGTCCAAGTTCATTAAGAAATTTTAGGGCATCACACTCCTTCCTATGTACCCTCTGAATGGCACAAGTACATATAGGTCGATAGGCATTGCACTTCTCAAGGAGCACCGTTAGAGTGGCATAGCACTATGAAAGAAACTGGCCCTCGTAGGCAGCACGTTGCAAGTGAGTGGCGAAGTCCAGAAGCAGCCTGCTACGGTCAGCTGTCATCGGTGGCGAGTGCCAGAGCCTACTGCGACTGTAGCGACGGCCTGAGGGGCTCGTGATGACCTGCTAAAGCCGACGGAGAGAGGAAGCTTGCCAACAGACTCCTGAGGGTGTCAACCAAGGAGATTAGGGTTTTGGTTGAGGGGTACAGAGGCTTCTGAGGGATGGGATACCAAAACACCGATCTAGGATTGCCGCTCTGATTTCAAGTCGGAGAAAATGAGCAATCTTATTCTCAGTTGAAAGATCTAAATAATGTGGAAGCATGATATCAAAACAATAATTCAATCAATGAACACTTAGGTTTACGTAGAAACCCTACTTACGAAGAGCAGGGAGAAAATCACAGGAGAAGTGCCCCTATGGGCATGTTTCTGTTTATTTCTTCTCAAAAGAATAAGTGGGAGGCACACGCCTATTTATAGGCCACTATACACAACACAAAGTCCACATCTTACGATGTGGCACTAAACCAACTCACATTCTCCAACACTCCCCTCAAGCTGGAGCATGGAATGCTCAGTTTATAATACAAAGAAATCCACTCTACACAATAGAACATAACCTCTGGATTGGTTCTTACTTGTAGGTGGGAACACGAGCTGGAGCTACTGGATGAACTGTTGCTGACTCTGACAATGGCCTCTCCTTTGGAGACCTGGTGCTGGTGGCTCGTCATTTAGTATCCTTGGAAAGGATCTTCCTCTGAAGACCTCGAAAAGTGGATCTCCCTCTCTGGAGCCCATGAAACTGGATCTCCAACATAGAAACCTGAAATGGGCCCTTCTTCTGAGGACCTCGAAACTAGATCTCCCTCTCTGGAGACCTTGAAACTTTGGACCTCCCAGAGTTATGGTTTCTTATGTGTAGTCCATGAACAAAAGAGACTTGAGAATGAGGGATGACTACAACAGACTTTCACACTCCCCCTTTCTCTCATACGAGTATGGGAGAAGAAACAAACATAGAGAAGAAATGAGAATAGAGAAGAGTTTCTCCACCTCTTCTCTGGAATTTTCATCCTTTTTTTTCTTTTTTTTTTCCTTAGCCTCTTTTTTTTCTTTAAAATGGTCCAATGGACCTTAGGAACCCGCTCTAATAGGCCACCCACAATGGGTCGTGCCTCTTGGACAAAACTCACATGATAAACACACACAGTATGCACACAATGAGTATAGAAGGAGCCCACCCCACATCGGGCCCTTCTTTTTCCTCCATCTCCTTCAGCAGCAGCTTCTTCGGCACCATCGAAGGCACCATCAGCGCTGCAAATCTCGATGCCATCAACACTGGATCTCCAATCTCACCTAAATCATGACCGCGTGAGATCTCTCCACAATCTTCGCCTTGACCACGCACAAGCCTTAGCACCGCCATCATCTCCTTGTCGAGTTAATGTCGCTGCCCTCAATGCCAACCTCTCGGCCGAGTCGGCCTGCCACTTCTCCAAGATCCTTGACGTCCATTGCGGCCTCCGCATGTCTTCTCCACTGGCCGCGTGGCCGAGGCCATTGTCGACTGCAATAGGGCCCCTGCATCTTCGCCTTCTTAGAGGCTTCTCTCTCGCTTATTCGTCAGTCTCCTCACTGCAAGGACACGATGGAGACATCGTATCTCTGGACCTCGGCCATGAGTAAGGCCTTGTCTTCATCGTTAGCCGCAGTGTCGCCTTCAAGCTCCTCGTTGACTCCTCGCCTTCAAGCGCGTCTTCAGATCACCGCGCTTGAGGATGGTGACCTCCTCGATGATGAGGCTCCTTCCGGCGGTCTTCTCCACCATGGGGGGCCCTACAGTTGTCGACATGGCTCCTGCCATCGCCGGATCTAGGGTTGGGGGGGGGGGCGGCGGCGGCGACGGGCTGACCCCTAGTGATCTCTAGTAACCGATCTAGATCGCCACCGTCTTCGCTCTTTATGGTGCTTCTATGGATTGCATTGCGACCATCGTCAAATCACCATTGTTGCTGCTCACCATCGCACGCCATCGCCACTGCAGCCCGTCATGACGAACTTGGAACAAAAGATGATAATAGAATTGTATAATCTGAAGAACAAATAAATAAACCCAAGATTGACTTACTCTAATATTAAGTTGAATGATATAAATAATGCGGAAGTATAATATCAAAACAATAAATCAATCAGGGAACACTAGGGTTTACGTGGAAACCCCACTCACGAAGAGTAGGGAGAAAACCACGAGAGAAGTGCCCCTATGGGCGTGTTTCTGTTTATTTCTTCTTAAAAGACTAAGTGGGAGGTACACGCCTATTTATAGGCCACCACACACAACACAAAGTCTACATTTTACGATGTGGCACTAAACCAACTCACATTCTCCAACATTCTCAAATGAAATCCTACACCTCTTTATATAGCAAGCGGTGTTGGGAAAATTACATCATAAGTCCAATAGGACAAAAAACATAATATACAACTCCAACAATAGTAAAAGATAACTAGAGTGCTCTATCGACATATAACCTTCGAGATGATGTGGGTTAAGTCTCTCCTTATTGATTTGCATATCCTAGTAGCACACCTATGAAGATGAGGTGTGATAATCGGGCTGTCACATATATAGCCAATAACCCGATGTTTCACAAGAGGATTAAACTTGTGGAGGTCGATTGTCACTATACTCACGATGTGATCCAGCGAGGTCTCATCTATACTACTCTAGTTTCTATAAAGGACCAGGCAACAAATATCTTCACTAAGACATTGCCACGTTTGTCTTTTGATATTTGTTGTTCTAAGTTAAGCATAATTGACATCTATGCTCTAACTTGAGGGGATTGTTGAGCCCCTTCGGTCATTTATCACTTTTCCTTATTTTCATGTACTATTTTGTATTTTCCTATTTCTTTGGAAGTCATGTAATTTTCCTTTTTTCTTTTTGACCTCTGTATATATTAAGAGGTAGGGCTTTGTTGGACAATAAGAAAATCATTTCCTTTGACTACAATGGCTCAGATGGAAATAGAGGATATGGATACGTTCCGTTTTATCTGACTTACACATTTCTATTGATTATGCTATGAAGATGAGATGTGATAATAGGGTAGCTACATATATTGCAAATAATCCCATGTTGCATGAGATAATAAAGCATGTTGAAGTAAATTGCCACCATATCGAGATTTGATTCAGTCAGAGCTTATCTGTACAACTCATGTTTCCTTAGAAGAACAATTGATGTTTTTACTAAAGAACTTCCATGGACTTCATTCGATACATGTTCCATGACATCTGTACTCCAACTTGAGGAGAGTGTTGAGTACTAGTACCTTATTATTATTATTTTTTGTTGTTTATGCTTTATCTAAGGGCATGCTTGTAATTGTTTCTTATTAGAGTATGTGGTGTTTCTCATCGTCGATTGTGGGATTATGGAGTGTGTGGTGGCCTATAAATAGGAATATACCCCTCTACTTATTCATTGAGCAGAGTCATACAGATACTCACCCTAGTGGAGTCGTCTCTTATGGTTTTCACGTAAACTTAAGTGTTATTTCTTATTTTCGCTTTGATATTTTGTTGATTTGATTTCGCTTATCATACTTTTCAGCTTGGTATTAGAGCAAGCCGGTTCTTAGGTTATCATTTTTGTTCTTAAGATTATCTCGTTTATCTTTCTTATTCGTGGAAGTTTTATTTTGCTCCATGATTGTTTGAAGAGAAGCATGTGAGAGTTAAAGAAGTGCCGCCATGGCTTGTTGGGTTCTGTAAACCATAACGTGTAAGGAGACACGAAATTGGCTCTTCATCCTACTAATTCGAGTACAGGGGGCGAAGCGGAGCTCAGAAGGGATTTGAGTAGTTGAATGAGGTGCTGTGACGAGATGAAGAGCTTCTCTATCTTCTCTGATCATTAGAGGTGGCGTGTGAGGCTGTGGCGGTGCGGTAGGAGGTGGCGTAAGGGGGGCAACTAGGGGCACTCGCAGTGCTGCTGCTCCTGTCGCGAGGTAGCGAGGCCGTAAGGCATGCATGAGGGTGCAAATTGAAGTAGTGGCGATGCTCTCTCGAAGTTGACCTTCTCGAGGAGAGGCAACGTTGTAGCTTGTTGGGTTCTTCGAACCCCAAGAAGCAATGGAGGCAGCGTGGATCTCACATTAGGAGGACGCGAGGAGTAGAGGACCTTGATGGAGGTGCCACAGCATCAATCTCGTGAGAGGTGGCATGTATTAGCTCGTGAGAATCCTAAGGAGGTGAGAAACCCATCACTCTTCGTGAATGGTTACATTTGTGGGGCATTCTGCTGGTTCTTCCCTTTGTTTATATTATTGTTACTTATTTGTTATAGAAAGGAAAAAAAAAAGAAAAAAAATAGAGAAAGCAAAGAAGAAAGAAAAGGGAAAAAAATAGAAGCAAAAACAACAAAAAGTTAATACAAGAATGATGGTTACGTTTAAGAGAAGAGGGCGAGAAGCTCTTCTCTAGTCTTATTATTTCTTCTCTATGCTATTTTCTTTTTCTCATAGAGTATGGAAGAAAGGGGGAGTGTGGATCCTATTATAGTCATCCCTCATTTGGGAGTCTCTTTATTCGAGGTCACTACATGAGGAATCACAACTTTGGGAGGTCTAGAGTTTTGAGATCTCTAGAGGGAGATCCAGTTTATTGGACTCCAGAAGGGAGATCCAGTTTCGAGGTCTTTAAAGAAAGGCCTATGATAGAAATACCGAATGGGGAGCTACCAGAATCAATTGAGGTTTCCAAAGGAGAGGCCCTTGTCAGAGTCAGCTATAGCAGTTCGTTTAGCAGCTCTAGCTCTATCATCATTAGCACACCCGCCTAGAAGCAAGAACTAGATTGAGAGTTGTTTTATTGTGTGGAGTGGGATTTCTGTGTTGTAGAACCTGAACATTGCATACTCTAGCTTGAGGGGAGTGTTGGAGTATGTGTAGTTGGTTTAGTCCCAAATCATTTATTATGGGATTATGGAGTGTGTGGTGGCTTATAAATAGGCATTGCCCCTTTGCTTTATCTTTGAGAAAAGTAATACAGATACTTTGCTCTATTGGGACTTTCTCTTGTGGTTTTCTCTCTGCTTCTCGTGAATAGGGTTTCCACGTAAACCGAAATGTTATTTCTTGTTACGCTTTGATATTTTGTTGATTTACTTTCGCTTATCATATTTTTCAACTTTTCCAATTCTCTATATAATGAAAATTAGGGCTAAGGTAATGAAGTAGATTTCTCATTTTTCTAAACAGTGATGCTTGCCCTTTTAGTAAAATCTTTTCCATTGAAATGGAATGCTTTCCACAATTCCCATTATCCATGCAATTTTCTTGGTGAGGTAGGTTTTAGGCTAATAGGTGACGTGTATGACTAGGATAGGAATGCCCACTTACACCATGCAGCAGAGGATCTGGATAGTTGATCCATGCTTGGACGGCAAGGCATTAACCTAGTTGAAGGATTTAATTTGTACGCCTTTCTTCTGGTATGTATAGAGGAGGAGAGGGACTATAAAGAAAGGAGAAAGATCCCAAAGAGGCAAAAGTTATTGCTTGTTTTGAGAGTGAATGTGAGAGCTTGTAACCTCCATCTTCCACCTTGTTGACTTGGAGGTTAGATTCCTCCACAAAATCTACATCCAATCCGGGTGGAATTCGGTAAAAATGATCCTTGTGTCCTTACGTGGTTTTTATTCGATTCCTTTTCTTCTTTTCCTTACTTGGTAGTTAGGATTTCACTTAGCTGCCCACCCGAGGTTCAATTCTATAACTTTTGCTTCTTATGGGTTGATTTCTTGATTATTTCCACACTCTCGTTAGCAATTATGGCTCCCAACCACTGTTTCCATTTTCATCAGCACAACCAAAATTATTTGTCATTGGTCCTAAAGCTTTAGACTTGACAACCTTGGTATTGCCAACTGCCTTTTATGGTCCTACCTCTCAAAAGGTAGCTGAGAAATAGGGAAAAACCCTAGAATTGAATTCTTCAGAATGGGTTGTAAATCCTAACTGGAAAGGTGTTCAACTTTCTTACAGAGAGACTATTTTAATAACAATCTCTTTGCTAACTGTTCAAATAAAATAAGCAAAATAAGTTGAAGTAAAATATCAAAGTATCACAATAGAACACTTGGATTTATATGGAAATCCCTCTCACTAGGAGAGGGGAGAAAGGCACAAGAAAAGTGCTCCTTTGGGTGTGATATTGTCATATTTTTTCTCAAAGACTAATGGGGGGGGGGGGGGGGGGGGGTTATAAGGACCTTTATATAGTTCACCGCACACCATTCTCTTTCCCGTTCTAGTATATAGGACTAAATAACTTGTAATTAGATCTCCCACTATTCAATTACCCAACAACAACATTTATTTCTCTCAATATAATTAGAACAAATGAATCCGATGGTTATTTCATGACCCTATCTCTCAATATATATAGAGATGGAAGAATTACATGAGTACTCCTTTAAGAAAATGAAAATAATACAACTAAGGAACAAAATAACAAGAAAATCATAGGGGCTAATATTTCCCCTCAAGTTGGAGTATAAATGTCAATCATTCTTAGCTTGGAATAGTAGTTATCAAATGGAGATCGAGGCAACACCTTGGTGAAGATATTTGTTATTTGGTCCTCAAAAGAAACATGCAAGATACGAGTAAGGCCTCTCTAGATCAAGTCGTGTGTAGCGACAGTCTACCTCCACATGCTTGGTTCTCTCATGGAACATGAGAATGTTGGCAGCATAGCTAGCTGTCGCATTGTTGCACCTCATCTCCATAGGAATATCTGTAAATTGTGTATTAGATGAGGGTGAATAGTGCAATAAATAATATAAGGTAAATAATTGCAAATATAAAATCAATCCACAAGCAATTACTACATGAGACAAGTATTTTAGGTAGAAACCCAACTCAGGTAAAAACCACTACCTAAGTCTCTCGACTTAAGATTTCATGATTCACCAAGTAGATCAAATCTATTATACATACCACTTTAAATGAGGGTGGTACAACTTCAATATAACCACGTTACTTTGGACTAAGGGTAGTGTGCCTCAAATCCCTCTTCTTCACGAAGAGAATTATCTCACAAGGTGACGGGAATTCGCTACGCGATTACCCAAACAAAAATACAAAATAATGGGAAATAATGATTTGTCTTATTGAATCAAAAGAGCCTTACACCTCTTTATATAATAAGAGGTGTGGGTAAATAGCAATACAAGATAGACCTAAAAATAAAATAACAAAAGAGGAATCCCGCAACACTCTCCCTCAAGGTGGAGTAGAGATATTAATCATGCTCAGTTTGTCATAACAAATATCAAATGTAGAACTAGATAAGGGCTTAGTAAAAATCCTGCAGGATAGACCACACCCAGACCAACTCTACAGCTGTCTATTCCATACTACGATATTCAAACTAAGCACTAGAGTAAGAAACAACGCCTTGCTTCTTGCTTCGCTAAGTAATAAGATTTCCAGCTACATAAGTACAAAACCAAGTGGTAGACTTCTTATTAGCTTGCATCCTGCATAATCGACATCAGAATAACCAACCAAAGACATGAAAGCACCTCTGGAAAATAGTAGACCATAGCCAAGTGCTTGCTTTAGGTATCTAAGTACCTGCATAACTGCTTCCTAATGTTGCTTTGTAGGTTTATCCATGAATTGGCTCAATTTTCTCACAATTAGGGAAATATCTGGTTTGGTAATAGTGAGATAAAGAAGCTTGCTCATAAGTTGCCAATAAGATTTGCTGTCAACTAGAGAGGACTCAACATCACATAGGTGTCCTTTAGGATCTATAGGAATATTAGCAGACTTAGCACCTAACATTTCTATCTCCTGAAGAACATCAAGTGCATACTTGTGTTGAGAAATAACAGTACCTTCCTTGCCTCGTGTCACCTCAATGCCCAAGGAATATCTCAAATGCCCCAAGTCTGTCATAATAAATTTTTCTGCCAAAATCTTCTTCACCTCCTTTATTCCTGCCTCATCATCCCCAGTAATAATATCATCTACATATGCCAGGAGCACAACAACTCCTTTGTCACTTTTCCGCACAAATAAGGATTGGTCTACTGAGGATCTCTGAAGGCCAATGTCTTGCACCACTTTTGATAGATTTTGGAACCATGAACGAGTTCTTTGATACTTTGCATAAGGCCATAGATGGCCTTCCTAAGTCTACATAGACACTACCCTTAGTCTCAAAACTAGGAGGCTGCTGCATATAGATTTTTTTTTGGGGAGCACTATATAAACATGCATTCTTCTCATCCAGCTGAAATAGAGGTCAATCATAATGAGCAGCAATAGATAGCAAAATCTGCGTAGTCGAAAGTCATGCCATTAGAGAGAACGTATCAAAGAAGTTCACCTCATAAGTTTGGGTGAACCTCTTTGCAATAAGGTGAGTCTTATGCTATGAAATAGATTCTTTTGGATTATATTTCACGACAAAGACCTATCGGCTACTCACCAAATGAGCACCTTGTGGCAACATTGTTAGCTCTTAAGTCCCTCTGGAACATAGTGCAATCATCTTGTCCATTTCTTAACGCTACATTAGATTAGGCATAGCTTGCTGGTAGGAGGAAGGGATAGTGGAAGCTGTTAGTGCAGAGTAGAAGTGGCCAAAAGATTTTCCCAAGTTGGCCTGTTGGAGAACATCAGAAGTCCTGTACTGAGCACAAGAATGTGGAGCCTCCCGGATAGCAATCACATGATCCATAATGGGATCAGGAACCTCGAACCTATAAAGCTCCTCAATAGTAGGAGATAAATCTCTAGAACCTACAGGAACATCATTAGAAGAAAAATCATCAGTACCATCAACATGTACTTGATTTGGGGGTGATGGTGGTGTGGGGGAGGGGGTTGTCTTGGTGCATATGAAACTAGTATTCTGTATACTTTAATTGGATTGTTAAATTTGACTGTCTTGCTCTACTTTGACTCAGTCGTGCTAGAATTGATAGGAATATTCTCTAAAGGAATATGAGGGGCTAGCATAGGAGCTGTCTCTGCCTTAAATATCAACCGATGCCTCGTGGTAGAGAAATATGGTACTACCTCATAGAAAGTAACATTTACACTAACATAATGTTTCCTGGATAATGGATCATAATATTGATAACCTCTTTGAGTATTACTATAGCGTACAAAGACATCTAGCAGCCCACGGTGCCAGCTTATCACGTCTTAGACTGTTGCGTTACATTATATTTTGAGGGGCTTTGTCTTTTTATTATTTTGTTGGACTTATGCCAGGGTGCAAAAGTCGATCTAATCGGCCACATAATTGTATGTGGTGTTAAAATGAACCGAGTATCTATATTTGGCCCTATAGTTGGTCTACTCGATTAATCGACTGATTATCCAATTAATCAACCGATTAATCGGTCGGGTAAGTTTTAATATTTCAATTTTTTTTAGCTTTGATGTACGTGTAATGCACCTCCAAACAAAAATCTGACTAAACACGATGCTTAAATGCACCCAACCAAACTCGACTTTTCCCATTACCCTAAGTTTCCAATGCACGGAAGCCTTAGCCCTAAGCAAAACCCTAAAGTCCTGAGTCCCTCTTGTTGTCTCCTTTACCTCAACTTGTCTCCTTTAGATTTATGATACACCAATCTTAGTTTATTTGTTTTATTTTATGTGTTGTGATATTAATAACTATTGAAGAAATATGTATATCAAAAAAATAATATTAATATATATGTGATATTTCAATTATATATATGTATACTTAATATGTATACAGGTATATATAATTATATTTATAATTTTAAATATTAAAAAATACTACACTGATTAATTCACGGTTAATCACCCGCATTCTGTATACTCTTTGGTTGGTGACCTCACCAACTGAATACCGACTGCTGATTTCTGTAGCTATGGACTTATGCGATAAATTTTCCCTCACCTCTCTATATAAAGAGGATTATGGACGGCTTAGTAATTTATGAAGTTTCATTTTCTTCAACTTGGTATCAGAGTCAAGTTGTGGACTCCACCAAGAAAACCCTAATCCTGTTGCACAACCCCACCATAGTCGATTAGCAACAGCAGCAGTGTTGTCGCCGACAACTGCAACAATAGCAACAACGCCGCACTAGCAGCAGCATTGTTGCCTAGCCATAGTGGTAGTAGGAGGGTCAATCTAACCACCTCCTCTCCTCCAACGCCTTCTCCTTGCTGCCGAGTCTCCTCCGGCAATAGGGAGAGGGCAGGAGGCTCGATTTTTCCCTTGCAACAAGGTCTAGGGAGGTCCTTGGCACGTTGGTGATAGAGTCTAATGTAAGGACGTTCCAGAAGCTGTTTGGAGATTCATCTTTGATGGTATGATCAAATTAATATTTTGATTATTCCTTGGGGTGTGTATTCCCCTGTTGATGCATGTTTTAGGGTGTGTATTCCCCTTGGATTGTTGACAAATATTGAAACCACGTGTGAGTGAAGTTTTGGGGTATGTATTCCTCATTTGTATCAAAATTCAGATCTATGTTTGAAGGTATTTGTGGTGTAATTTCACTATGGCCTCATCATCGTCAGAGACCGGAGTGACATCAGAATAGACTGGAGAAAGTGTGGTCTATAAGAATCCGTTTTTTGCATCTATTGTGAAGGGTGACGAGACCAATTACCCCCGTTGGTCTCAAATGTTTCTTGTCACTGTGAAAGGACATGAGAAGCAACATGTCCTCACTGAAGCACCACTACAACAGAAGACAAGTATGCAACCTAGAATAGAGATGATGCTATAGTAAGGGCTTGGATACTAAACAATGTGATATCTTGCATTAGAGATGAAGTCATGTAGTACAAAACTGCTAAACAGATATGGGATGGTCTGAAAGACGCATATTCTCATGAACCAACTCCACCTAGGTCTTCCAGATTCATTATGATTTGTGTCAGTTGGAGCAAGAGTCGTCCATGAGTCTCCCGTAGTATTACTCCATTATGAAGGGACTCTCAGAAAAGTACAATTCATGCGAACCCATCTGCACATCACTCACGTGCAAGAATCAAAGGAAGGAGTTCTCAGCTCATATGTACACAAGGAGGATGGACAGGAGCCTTCCGAGGCAAAGGCAGGGGGTGTATTGATGCTGGTCGTGGCAAGCCTACCTGTTCATATTATGGGAGAATTGGCCACATTGAGGCCAAGTGTTGGGACAAACTTGGATGACCTGCTTTTGCCAACCAAGTGTCTGTGATTGCTCCATCGGTCGTGTCTACTGATACAGTGACTTTTGCAGAGGCAGATTATGATGCGGTAGTGCAACACTTAGCTCAGTTGACCCATGATCAGCCTTAGTCCTCAGGCATTGTAGCTTTTACCTTCACATTAGGTATGAATAATTCATGTTTGATTGATTTTGCTGCATCAGGAAATCCTTGGTGTTTTGGGAATATGCAAGAGGTGTCACAGGATCACTTAATACAACTAGCAAGTGGTAGGTATGCCCCCATCCGTGGTAAGGGTGGTATCAGTTACTCTTACTATGCACCTCTCTGATGTTTATGTGCTTGACATGGCAATGCAGTTATCTGTTAGTACTATCACTAAGCAATTGAATTGTCGTGCCATTTTTGATGTGGTTGGGTGTACGTTTCAGGACTGCATGACTGAGAGGATGATTGGTGGTGGACATGAGGAGGGAGGTGTTTATTGGCTAGTTCGGAGTCCACTTGCTGCAGCTTGTCTGACGAGTACTACTGCAGGGAGTGCTTTACAGTGGCACAGACGACTGGGCCATCCTTCACTGGACAAACTACGTCGGATCATTCCTCATCTTTCGCCTGCCATGAAGATTTGGTGTGATGCCTGTTAGTTGGGGAAGCATCAACGAGTCAGTTTTCCAGCTTCTATCCAATTCAGTAGTTCGGTTTGTTTTGATTTGATGCATTTGATGTCTAGGGTCCTAGCCGTGTGGCAGATCGACAGAACTATCATTATTATTTGTTATTTGTTGATGAATTCTCTTGTTTATCATGGATATTTTTGATGCGTAATAAATTAGAGGTTGGATATGTTATTCAACAGTTTGTAGCTTTTGTGAAAACTCAATTTAGTGTTTGCATTAAGAAGTTCATAACTGATAATGCTTTAGAATTTTGTATTAAACACTTGTCTTCTTTCTATGGATGACTTGGCATTGTACATAAGACGTCTTGCCCCCACACGTCATAACCAAATGGGGTTGCAGAACGGAAACGCTGTCATATTCTAGATACAGCTAAAGCCTTGCTTATTCAAAATAGTGTCTCACATAGCTACTGGGGAGATGTTGTACTCACTGCCTATTATATTATCAACAGGCTTCCTTTCTATGTGCTTCATGAGCAGATTCCATTGAATATTTTATATTCGGACTCTGACCTATTTCCATTGGTTGTGTGGGATTTGTACACCTCCTTGGGCCTGGTCATGATAAATTGGCTCATAAGGTGGTTAAGTGTGTGTTTCTTGGTTATTCACGCACTCAGAAAGGATATAGGTGTTTTGACCTTGTATACTGGAGGCACTATGTGAGTGCGGATGTGACTTGTTATGAATCTATTTCGTACTTTTCTATTTCAAGCCATCGGTTGAAGGAGGTTGAGATGGCTGTACCAATGCCTGTGCCTCTTGTAGCCATGGAGGATTTCTTTAACAGTAGTAGTGTACCTGCTTCAGAGTAGTCATTAAGCGCATTCATAGTTGTACTACCAGATGATAAGACCTTTAAGGGTGTCACATATCAACTTCCTATCAGTTATAAAGAGAAGACACACTCCCCCTCCTTAGTTCCTATTGAGACACCACAGTCTTCCCCCACTCAGGTATGTATTGTGGGTACTGACAATACTTCTGATGATGTGTCTCTAGGTTCTACCTCCATGACCACAGATGAGGATATTCCTATTGCTATTCGGAAGGCTCCTTGATCTTGTGTCTAGTATCGTGTTGTTGGGAGTATTGTTTCTGTTGACTCTCTAGGTTTGGGGCTTCATGCGTTCACTGCTGCAGTTTCCGGTGCTGAGATTCCTACCACTTACCAGTAGGCTTTACTACATCAACACTAGAAGGTAGCTATGGAGATGTCTGCTCTTACTGACAAAGGCACCTTGGAGCTTACCGCTTTACTTTCTGGTGTGCACCTAGTTGGAGCTTGGTGGTTCTTTGCCTTGAAATAAAACCCAAATGGGTCTATTTCTCAGTATAAGGCTTGCCTTGTGGCCGAAGGATTCGCTTAGACCTATGGAGTGGATTTCTTTGACACATTTTCTCCGGTTACTTGACTCTCCATAGTTCGTATACTTATATCTGTTGCAACTCATTATGGGTGGCAACTACACCAACTGGATGCCAAAAATGCTTTCTTTTATGGAGATTTACAGGAGGAGATATATATGTGGCAGTCTCCTGGATTTAAGGTTTAGGGGGAGTGTGTTTGTAGCCTTCGTAAGGCCATTTATATCTTAAAGAGAGCTCCCGAGCCTAGTTTCAGTACCTGTCTGAGGCATTGTCTGTTATTGGGATGCAACGGTCCTCGTCTGATCATTTACTGTTTGTAAGGAAGATCAGTGGTGGTACTGTGGCTCTTCTTGTGTATGTAGATGACCTTATCCTCGCAGGTGATGATATAACTAGTATTTCTTAAGTGGAGTATTTGGCATGCTAGTTTGTCATTAAAGACCTTAGGAAGTTAAGATAGTTTCTGGGCATTGAGATTTCCACAAGTAAGCAATGGATAGTTGTGTCGCAAAAGAAAGTATGCCCTTGAGATTCTCTAAGAGACTGGCATGCTAGGATCCAAGGATGCCAATATTTCTGTGGATCTTAAGGTTCACCTCTTTGATGATATTGTGAAGCTGAAGGACAAGAAGGCATATCGATAGCTGGTGGGAAAACTTTTATATCTAACCATCACTTGGTCAGATATTAGCCTTGGGGTAGGTAAGCTAAGTCAGTTGTAAAACAAACCTATTGCCGATCATTGGTAGGCTGTGATGTAGGTATTGAAGTACATCAAAGGATGTCTAGGTAGAGGCATCCTATTTCAGAAGAAGGCTCTTATGTCTATTATTGTCTACTCAGATTAGGAGATGTTGGAGACAAGCAATCTATCATAGGCTATTGTACTTTTGTAGCTGGAAATTTGGTGACCTGGAGGAGTAAGAAATAAAGTGTAGTTTCACATTCTAGTGCTGAGTCTGAGTACCGTGCCATGACACATACTACAACGAGATAATATGGATAAGATCTTTGTTACGAGATCTTCATGGTACAATTCAGGAGCCAATGGAAATGTATTGTGATAATCGAGCTGCAACATGCGTTACTAACAATCCTATGCTCTACGAAAGAACCAAACATGTGGAAGTGGATTATCATTACATTAGGAGTTTGATTCAATAGGGTCTGCTTCGTACTACTAGTCTTGCCTCTTCAGACTGACTGCCGATATGTTTACTAAGTTGTTATTTTGCCCTCTATTTGAGAAGTGTAGAAACAAGCTGAGTACGGTGGATATATATGCTCCAGCTTGAGGGAGAGTATTGTGTTATGTTATATTTTGAGGGACTTTATGTCTTTTCATTATTTACGAAGTTTCATTTTCTTCAACTTAGACCAAGTGTAGCAAATCTTGGGTGGCACATGAAATAAATTCTTGTCAGGATAAAGAATATTCCAAGGTATCTGGTCCTGAATAGATGAGTTGGGCATTCTATTAATCAAAATAACATGCAGTGAAAACTGCATCCCCTCAATACAAAGATGGTACATCATAATGGATTAGCAATGCCCCCCCAATATAAGTTTTTTTTTATGGTGGTTATGTTTGATGATATGATGGTCCATGCTTATTTGGTTTCGTGGTCGAAGTTAGTTTGATGTCTGAATTTGGGGCATATGAAAGCCCCTTCTTTGATCCCACGGTGGAGCCAAATCGGATGGATTGTTCTCGATGGTCACAAATGTGTATGATGACCATGTGAAGTCATGATCAGGATCACACTGTTCTTCGACCAGAAGCAAAGGAGAAGATAGTTTCAACCACTGATTATGCAACATCTGTGATGACATGAGAGATATCTAACACTATTACTATCTCTAAGAGAGAATATGAGACATTGCTTGAGGTGTATAGGCAATATGGTGCTTCCCAGTTGGGTATAGCTTGCTCGTCTCTAGTAGGAGAGGCAGATTGGCTTGTTGATTCTAGAGCTTCTTAGCATATCTGTGGTGATGAAAGACAATTCACACCATTCGTTCGGTCCCACCAGGCAAATCTAGGTTGCTGATAGGAGACAGTCTCCCATATCTGGTTAAGGGGAGGTTCTTGTAGCTCTGCACCTAAAGTTGGAGAATACTCTTTTAGCCCCTTACTTTCCATTGAGTCTGCTATCAACGATTAGGATTACGAAGGAGTTGCATTGCAGGGTGATCTTTGATGCTACATCTCTTACTTTTGAGGATATTCTCACCGGATGCACTATTGGGTTTGGTCGTGAGGAAGGTGGTATTTATTGTCTCTTACAATCGTCCTATGCAGGACATGCTTCACTCTCATCAGGGGGTGCCATCAAACAAATCTATCTAATGGGAGATAGTCTCCCATATTTGGTTAGAGGGGGGTTCGTGTAGCTCTGCACATGAAGTTGGAGAATGTTATTTTAGCCCCTGACTTTCTATTGAGTCTTCTATTAGTGAGTAGGATTACGAAGTTGAACTGTAAGGCGATCTTTGCTACTGTATCTCTTGCTTTTGAGGATATTTTCATTGGATACACTATTGGGTGTGATCGTGAGGAAAGTGGTGTTTATTGTCTCCTACAATCGCCTTATGTAAGACATGCTTCACTCTCATCAGGGGGTGCCGCTAGCTACTTGTGGCATCTCAGGTTTGGTCATCTCCCCTTGCTGAAGTTCAGATGGATGCTACCACAGATTTCTCCTACTACTTTTTAATGTGAGGCATGTCAACTTGGGAAGCATCATAGGAGTACCTTCCCTAGGAGTCAGCATCGCGAGTCTTAAGCCTTATTCCAGTTGCTTCATATGGATATTTGGGGACCTAGTCGGACTCTAGATCGTCTGGGACACAAATACTATTTAGCAATCGTGGATGATTTTTCTCGCCTTTCTTGGATATTTGTGTTGAAGGCCAACTCCAAGGTAGGTGATATGATTTTTCCCTTTTTAGTAGAGATTAGGACTCAGTATGAGGTGAAGCTGTAGACCATTAGATCAAAGAATGCATTGGAGTTCTCCACCACTTCATTACGCACCTTTATCGAGAGCATGACATCATTTATTAGATTGACCCCACACATCTCAGTAAAATGGTACGGTAGAATAGAAGCATCGGCACATTCGTGATTTTGCATGGACACTCGCGATTCAGAAGTGTGCCTGATAGATACTGAGGAGATGTGGTATTGACTGTGTGGAGAGTAAGGCCATGTGGCAGTGCCACGTGGCAGGTCTTGAGTCTTCCAAGGGGGCATCGGCCTTAAGGGATTTTGTGGAGGTTTCTTTGAGTTCAAGTTATTTATTTTTAGTATATTAAGGTGTCAAATAATTAAGTTGTTAGAAGGATATTTTATTTACTAATTTTAGGAGATTTGATTAGTTTTGTTTCATGTTTTGAGATTAGGATTTGCTTTTTTTAAATAGAGAGAACCTATGTATGTTCCTTTTAAGTTAATGCAATATTATTTCTTAACATAACTCCCTCTCTTTCTCCCTCTCTTCTCCACCATCGATTGCCATCTCTCTCTCTCTCGTTCAGCGTGTTCCACCTCCATTGGTAGCAACTTGCTGCTGCCATCTCTTCCCATGTAGAAGAGCCTCCACGCTCTATAGCTCCCAAATCTCCACAGATTGCTTGCTATCTTATTGCTCGGACGCCTTCTACTGTTCTTGATGAGCAAGTTCCCTACTCCATCCTGTTTCTTGAAAGCGATCTATTTGGAGTGCCTTGGGTCTTTGGATGTGTTGTATTTGTGCATATCCATGGACTCAATAGGGAGAGTTGAATAATACATATAGGTGGAAACGTAACAAAATATTAAAACAAAGCAATAAGAAATACTTAGGTTTATGTAGAAACCCCACTCATGATGATCGGGGAGAAAACCACGGGAGGTTTCGATTGGGTGAGTTTCTGTATTACTCTTTTCAAAGAAATAAGAGAGTACACGCCTATTTGTAGACCACCACATACTTCACAAAGTCCCATTCCACTATGTGAGACTAAACCCACTACACATAGTCCAACACTCCCCTCAAGCTAGAGCATGCAATGCTCAATTTGTACAACACATAAATTCTACTCCATACAACTGAACACAACTCTCTTAATCTAGTTCTTGCTTGTAGGTGGGTGTGTTAACAACAGGGTTGGAGCTGCTATAGCTAACTCTGACAAGGGCTTCTTCTATGAAAACCTTAATTGGTGTTGGTGGCTCCCCATTTAGTATTCCTGATATAGGTCTTCCTTTGAAAAACTTAAAACTGGATCTCCCCTTTGGAGTTCATAAAATGGATTTCATACATAGAAACCTGACATGAGTCCTTGTGAGGACCTCAAAACTGGATCTCTCTCCTTTAGAGACCTCAAAACTTTGGACCTCCTAGAGTTGTGGTTTCTCTTGTGGTAACCTCAAACAAAGGGACTTCCAAATAGAGGATGACTATAATATGATCCACACTCCCCCTTTCTCCCAAACTCTATAGGAGAGGAAAATAACAAAGAGAAGAAATAATAGGATTGGAGAGGAGCTTCTCCCCCTCTCTCTTAAACATAATTAATCATTATTTTTTCTTCTCTTTTTTTTTTATAATTTCCTCTGTTTTTTCTTTATTATTATTTTATTATCCCTTTTTTCTACTTAGTAGGAAGAATTGAAAGGACGTATTTGATTATGGGAGTCCTACCTCTCTTTATATATGTTGAGTTACGTGTTATTGTAGGGGACTATTTGCAACTTGTTTTTTATCTTGTTGGACTTATTGTGTTATTTCTCTGTCTCTCTTTACTTTATATAAAGAGACATAGGGACAGCTTGGTAAAAATAAGACTTCTTTTTACTTCAACTTGGTATTAGAGCACTAGGTTGAGGTCTTCACCAAAAACAAACCCTAACTTTACCGTAAGCCCTTTCATCGGGAGCCATCGTCGCCACCATCGGCAGCAGCATCGACGCTGGATCGTTGCTGTAGAGCAGCAGCATCACCGACTGCCGCCGCTGTTGCAGCCGGAGTGCCACTGCGCCACAGCGCTACTACCCTAGCTCGCACCGCCCTATTGTAGCGACCACAATGACAACGCCTGATCGCGGTGCTGCTGTGGCTCCTCACCACCACCCTGCTGCAGTCGGAGGGTTGCCTGAGCGTCGCCCAAGCCCTGTGCGGCTGCTGCGGGATTGCCTGAGCACCGCTCTCGGCATGTGTTGCTGCTGCGTCTTGCCTTGAAGCCCCTGTAGCGCGTCACCACACCTTGTGTGTGCTGCAGTAGCGCGGGTCATAGCTACAGCATAAGAATTCCGTAGGAAGGTTCTTGAATATCGAGCGATGAAGATTTGAAGCAAGAACCTTCCTATAGTTGGTATGACTTCTTTGGTCTTTTAATCAGATTTGGGGCGTGTTTTCCCCGTTGTGAATGTTTTTTTAGGTGTGTATTCCCCTGATTGATTGATTCTTAGAGTGTGTATTTCCCAGTGAAGTATTGGATATTTTGTCTGGGGATTGTGGGGTGTGCATTCCCTAAGTTGTTGGTGTTTAATCCAGGATTTCAAATCTGTTATTTGGGCTTATTAGTGTGTTTGAAGCTACTATGTCTGTATCAGATGCTTCTGAGGTATCTTCAGGATAGAGTACAGAAAGAAGGGTGTATAAGAGCCCCTTCTTTACTCCGATTATAAAATTGGATGAGACCAATTACTCCCGTTGGTCTCAAGCCTTCCATGTCACTATAGAAGGCCATGATAAGAAGCATGTGCTCTTCGAAGCACCATAGTAGAAAAATGGGAAAATACGCAACTTGGAATTGGGATGATGCTATGGTGAGAGCCTGGATCTTAAATAGCGTTGTTCCAAGGATTGGTGATGTTGTGTACTACGGTTTTGCCAAAGAGATGTGGGATGGCTTATAGACAGCTTATTCATATGAGTTGAATTCAACTCAAGTATTTCAGATTCACAGGAGATGAGTCTGTCTCAGTATTACTCCATTATGAAAGGGTTATTGGAGAAATATAATGCATATAGACTAATGTGTACTTCTACATGCAGGGATCATAGGAAGGAGTTTGCAGCTCATATGTTCTTGGCAGGGCTGAGTGATTACTATTCAGCGGCTCGTTCATAGATTTTGACTTTCTCTGAGCTTCCTCCTATTGAGTAAATTTACAGGAGGCTAAGTAGGATGCAAATTTAGCCTACTTGTGATGTAGTTGTTACCACTACATCTTCGGCTCATGCTGCTGTTAGCAAGGTTTTAAATGTCGATATCGATATCGATATCGTATCAAGTCAAAAAAGGGATATATTGGGGATATATCACTAATATCGGTGAATTTTTGGGAAATCACTTAGAAGGTCATAAAATATAAAAAAATCACAAAATTTAAAATTAACATTTTTTGACTAATATATTATAAAGGAATGGCTAAAAAAAGTGTGTGTGTGTCTTATTTCAACTTCAAGTCTCCCGCCCAACAGTGGCATTTCAACTTCAAGCCTTCGCCCAATAGTGTCATTTCAACTTCACGCCTCCCGCCCAACAGTGCCATTTCAACTTCACGCCTCCCGCCCAGCCATCTCATTTCAATAGTGCCATTTCCCACCCAACTGGCGATATATCACCGATATCTCGGAAATATCGCCCGATATATCGTCAATATATCCCCATATCGGTGATATATCACTGATATATAGGAAAAATACATTTTGGGTGGTATCAATACCACCCGACCCATCGATATGAGATATATCGGTGATATATTGCCGATATATCACGATATGTCAAACCTTGGCTATTAGCATTCGTGTTGGTTGTGGAGGCTTCTTTCGTGGCAAAGGGAGAGGCCGAACTGATGCTAATCATGGCAAGCTTACATGTTCTTACTGTGGTAGGCTTGGCCATGTTGAGGCTAAGTGTTGGAATAAGCTTGGCCATCCTACTATGGCCAACTAGGCTTTTGTTACAGCATCTCCAGGTGTGAGCATTAAGGCAGTGTCCCTTACAGAGGCAGACTGTGATGCAGTTGTGTAGTGGCTAGCATAGTTGACCAATGAGCACCCTCAATCCTCCAGCATTGTAGCCTATGCATCTGCATCAGGTACGAAAGGATCATGGTTGATGGATTCAGGTGCATCTGATCATTTGCTAGAAAATTCCTAGTGCTTTAGGGTCTTACAAAAGACACCATAGGAACATTCCGTACTGTTGGCAGATGGTAGACATGCCCTCATCCGTGGTAAGGGAGGGGTATCTATTACACCCTCCATGCATCTTGATGATGTATAGTGTCAGACATGACAATGCAACTACTATCTGTTAGTTTTATTATTAAGCAGTTGAATTGTTGTGATATTTTTGACGCTGTTGGATGCACTTTTCAAGATCGCATGATGGGGAGGACGATTGGTGGTGGCCATGAGGAGGGGTCTATATCAGCTAGTTCAGAGTCCAGTTGCTGCAGCCTGTCAGACGACTACTGCTGGGAGTGCCTTGCAGTGGCACGGAAGAGTAAGTCATCCTTCCCTGGACAAGCTACACTGTGTCATCCCTCACTTGTCTCCTACCGTGAAGATTCAGTGTGATGTATGTCAGCTGGGAAAGCATCACCATGCCGGCTTTCAAGCATCTATCCAGTCTACTAGTTTTGCTTGTCTTGATTTGTTCCATTGTGATGTCTGGGGTCCTAGCCGTGTGGCAGACCGCCGAAATTTTAGATATTGTCAGTTATTTGTGGATGACTTTTCATGCTTGTCATGGAGCTTTTTGATAAGGAATAAATCGGAAGTTGGCTCTTTGATTCAGCAATTTGTGATGCTTGTAAAAAACCAATTTGGTGTACGCATTAAGAAAATTAGAACAGATAATGCATTAGAATTTTGCACAAAGAAATTGATCGATTTGTATGGATCACTGGGTATTGTGTATCAGACATCATGTCCTCATACGGCATAGCAGAATGGGATAGCTAAAAGGGAACACTGCCACATTCTAGATACAGTTAGAGCTTTACTTATCCCGAACAGTGTTTCGCATAGTTACTGGGGAGATGCAGTTCTTACTGCCTGTTATCTCATTAACATGTTCCCTTCTTCTGTGTTACATGAGCAGATTCCATGGAGTATCTTATATCCTGATGCTGACTTATTTCTTGTACCATTAAAGACCTTTGGGTGTGTGGTGTTTGTACATCTCCTTGGACTTGGTCATGAAAAATTGGCACCAAGGGCGGTTAAGTGTATTTTTGTGATACATACACAAAAGGGATATAGGTGTTTTGATCCCATTTATCAGAAACACTATGTGAGTGCAGATGTGACTTTTCATAACTCTATCCCTTATTTTTCTACCTTTGGTCATCAGTTGAGAGAGATAGAGGTGGTTGCTCCTATGCATGTACCTCCCATAACCTTGGAGGATTTATCTCATAATAGTGGGGTATCTACTACTGATCATACTGTGGGCACTTTCAGACTTGTACCACCTGATGAGAAGATATTTAAGGGCGCTATATATCAGCTGCCAGTTTCTTACAGAGAGAAGACACCCCCCCTCTTCTTCAGTTCCTACTGAGCCACCATCGTCCCTCCTTGATTCAGATATGTATTGGGGATACTAATGATTCTTCTGCTCATGTGTCTTCAGGGTCCCTTTCTCTGCCCACAAATGAGGATATTCCCATTGCTATCAAGAAGGCTCCGCGATCTTGTGCACAGTATCATGTTGCTGGTAGTATTGTTTCTGCAGGTTCTCTTGGGTCAAAGTTTCATACCTTTACAGCTGTAGTCTCTAGTACAGAGATACTTCCTACCAGCAAGTTCTACTACATCCACATTAAAAGGCAACTATGGAAGAGGAGATGACTGCACTTACTGATAGAGGTACGTGGGAGTTGTCTGCCTTACCTTCTGGTGTGCACTTGGTTGGGGTTAGATGGGTTTTTGCTAGAAATACGACCCTAATGGGTCTATTTCTCAATATAAGGCTCGTCTTGTAGCCAAAGGATTCACCCAGACCTATGAAGTGGATTTCTTTTACACTTTCTCATGTGGCACAACTCTCCACGGTCCGTATTCTTATCTCTGTTGCAACTCATTATGGATGGCATCTTCACCAGCTGGATGTCAAAAAAGCCTTTCTATATGGAGATTTGAAGGAGATATACATGTAGTAGTCACCTGATTTTGAGGTTCAAGGGGAGTGTGTGCAAACTTCGTAAGGCTATTTATGGCCTTAAGCAGATTCCTCGAGCCTAATTTCAATGTTTGTCTGAGACACTCTCTATGATTGGGATGTAGAGATCTTCTAATCATTTCTTGTTTGTTAGGAAGACCAATATTGGTACTGTGGCTTTATTGGTATATGTTGACCTTATCCTTATAGGAAATGATGTAGATGGTATTACTCAGGTAAAGGAGTATTTGGCTTACCAGTTTGTTATGAAAGATCTTGGGAAGCTGAGATATTTTCTGGGTATGGAGATCGCCACGAGCAAGCAAGGAATAGTGATGTCTCAGAGGAAGTATGCACTTGATGTTCTTCAGGAGACAGGTATGCTAGGATCTAAGGAAGCCAACATACTTATGGATCCTAAAGCTTACTTATTTGAGGGTACAGTGAGCTAAAGGACAAGGTCTATCAGTAGCTGGTTGGGAAGTTATTGTATCTAATCATCACCAGGCCAAACATTAGTGTTGTAGTGGGTCAGCTAAGTCAATTCTTAGACAAACCCACTGATATTCATTGGCAGGCGGTTATGCAAGTGCTGAGGTACATTAAGGGATGTCCAGGCAGAGGCATTTTATTCCAGAAGAAGGGTCTTATCTTTGTAGTGCTTACTCTGATGCAGATTATGCAGATGTGGTAGACAGGCGGTCTACTACTGGTTTTTGCACATTTGTGGCTAGAAATTTGGTGACCTGGAGGAGCAAGAAATAGAGTGTTGTTTCACGCTATAGTGCTAAGTCTGAGTACAGGGCTATGGCTCATGCTGTAGCTGAGATGATATGGATCGGATTTCTGCTAAGAGATCTTCATGTTGAAATCCAGGAGCCTATGGAGATGCATTGTGATAACCGGACTGCGACATATTGTTAATAATCCCATGTTTCATGAGAGGACGAAATATGTGGAAGTGGACTGTCATTATACCAGGAGCCTGATTCAGTAGGGTTTACTTCATACTACGTGTCTTGCCTCCACTGACCAGACTACTGATGTTTTTACTAAGTCACTGCCTCGCCCCCAGTTTGAGAAGTGTGGGAACAAACTGAGCATGGTGGATATATACGCTCTAGCTTGAAGGAAAGTGTTAAGTTACGTGTTATTGTGAGGGGCTATTTGCAACTTGTTTTTTTTCTTGTTGGACTTATTGTGTTATTTCTCCCTTGTCTCTCTTTATATAAAGAGACATAGGGACAACTTGGTAAAAATAAGACTTCTTTTTACTTCAACTACATAGAGAGAGAAACGAGCAAATTACAATACAACCTTGACGTCAGAAAGAGATGTACAGCACACCCTCACAAATAATTGCAAAACAAAAGAAAACATCCAAGTCTGTCCACAATCCCCTCGAGTTGGAGCATATATGTTTATTAAAAGTAGACTTAGGAAGAAACTTGGTAAAGATATCTGTTGTTTGATCATCAGAGCAACTGGGGTTGTATATAACAAGCCTTTCTGAATCAAATCCTTAGTGTAGTGATAATCCACCTCAACATGCTTGGTCTTCCCATGAAACATTAGATTGTTAGCTATATAGGTAGCTGCAACGTTATCACACTTATCTCCATAAGACCAGTAATTTGCATGTGAAAATCTCCCAAGAGAGATTTTACCCACAAGTTCAGCTGTTGTTTGTGCCATTGCTCGATATTCTGATTCTGCGCTCAATCTGGAAACGGTAACTTGTTTCTTACTTTTCTAGGTCGCTAGATTGCCAGCTACATAGGTGCAGAATCCCGTGGTGGATTTTGTCTACCAGACAACCTGCATAGTTTGCATCAGAGTATGCCACTATTGACATGGAAGTGCCTTGAGTAAATAGAAGACCTCGTCCCGGTGCCCTTTTGATGTATCTCAGAACCATTATGGCAGCATCCCAATGTTGCTTTGTGGGCTTAGCCATAAAATGACTAGGTCTACCGACTGTAAAAGCTGTCTGGTCTGGTAATAATGAGAGAGTAGCTTCCTCACAAGTTGCTTGTAGTGCCTGTTGTCCACTGATGGTGCCTCTGTATTATATAGGTGTGCCTTTGGGCCCATAGGTATGTTTGCTGGTTTCACCCCAAGCTTCCTAGTCTCCTGTAAAATATCTAGTGCATATTTTCTCTGAGATAGAGCTATACCTTGTCTGCTGCAAGCAACTTCTATCCCTAGTGTTGGGAATTGGAAATTGACCACGTGGCATCTGCCACATGGCAACCATCAGATGCCACGTGGCAAGATCTGAAGGACCAACGTGACTGGTGGTTTGGGTTCCTAAGAACCAAACTTGGGTGCACCAAAATTGGTGGTTTTCTTATTTTTGGTAAAGTCAATTTAGGAATAAAAGTTATGGGATTTGTTTTAGTTGAGAGATAAGGTCTTTCCATATGAGAAAAGATCTTATCTCTAGAAATAGGAATGTTGGTTGCTATTTTTAGGGATATGTCCTTTCTTTAAATAGAGAGTCTTTCCAAGTTGTTTTCTTTAAGCAATAAATAATATTTCCCATTAATCAAGCTCCTCTCCTCTCTCTTCTTCACCGATAGCAATCGGCATCCAAAGGGGGCTTCCTGCCTCCTGTCCATGGCCACAGCAGATCGGCCAGCCATCAAGACCAACCGGTTTAGCTCCTCTATAGACCAGCCTAGCCACCAGGCCGGCTTCCTTTACCCATAGCAGATCAGTCAGCACCCTATAGATCGACCTGTCCACCTAGATTAGACGTTTGGCATCCAACCCAGACGTCTTAACGCTGCAACACCCTATTGCTGCATGTGGCTGCACCTGCCTCTCGCTATCCATACGTGGGCATTCCCCTATTTGGGACTATTTCCATGGACCTGGAGTCTCTACGCTCCAATATCATCTTGTCAAATCCTGACATGGTATCAAAATAGTAACCCTCTAGGCCATTATTTTGAAAAGGTGGCGCTACACCACCAAATTGCATCAACCCCCCACTTAAGGTTGAAGTCTTTCTCGACCTCTAAAAGCCGAAGTCTTTTCCAGCTAGGCTGAAGTCTTTTCTAGCCCCCAATCAGAATCGAAGTCTTTTCCGATTCTAACTATCTTAGAGGATGATGGCAAATTTAGAAATACATGTTTTCGGTGAAACTAAGATGCTCGTGCAAGGAACCATAATCAAATTGATTGGTTCTTCCAACTACGTTCTCTGGGCACGTGCATTCAAGATCTTTGTTGGTGGACAGGAGAAGTTGAACATCCTTTTTGAAGCACCTGACATAAAAAGATGTAGCAGGAAGTGGGAGGAGAATTATCTTGTAATGAATTAGCTTATGAATTCTGTTGATCATAATATTGCTTCTAATATGTTACACAAGGCAACGACAAAAGACATCTGGGAGACCCTCAAGAGGCGATTTGCAAAGAAGACTGGGTGTGCCAAGCTTATAGACATCTATTGGCGCATTTGGAATACAAGTTAAGGTGATCTGTCCCTTGATGCTTGCTATGCAAAGATGGAGTCTATTCGAGGAACTCAACATCTACGAGACAGCATATTGTGATAAACAATCCGAGTCACAAGCAACATGACAAGCTTTCATGTTTCTAGGGGCTTCATCCTCGATATTAACCTATTTGTGACCAAATTTTATCTATGGAGGAGGACGTTGACCTCAAGACGATTTATAGTCACCTCGAGAAATTAGAGATCTCAAGTCTAGCCGAGACACCTATTGCAGACAAATTAAGCCTATGGCCTTGAGTGCTACCAAGGAAGGAATTGGGTGTGGAAGAGGACGCGGACCTAGTGACATCTTTCCTCCATGCCAGCATTGTGGATGCAACAATCACGGTTCAAAAACATGCTTGACCAAATATGGTTATCCTCCTCGTGACAAGGATCTCACATCACTATTTCAGATCTTGAGAAAATCCTTGCCTCATTGAAATAAGAAAAGAAGACCGTGACTATTGCCACCACATGTGAGGTTGTCGAAGATGAAGCCACCACCTCTGAAGTTGCAATAGGTCTTGTTGCGGATTGTAAGATGCCACTCGGAAATTTTGATGATGCAGATGAAGAATGGTGGGGCATCTAACCTTACCAGCGAAGACCAAGTCGAAGGCCTCCCGATCTTCGACTTGAGGGGGAGTTGGGATTTGGAAATTGACCATGTGGCATCTGCCACGTGGCAACCATCAGGCCACGTGCTAGTGCTATGTGGCAAGATTTGAAGGCTTAACGTGACTGGTGGTTTGGGTTCCCAAGAATTAAACTTGGGTGCTCCAAAATTGGTGGTTTTCCTGTTTTTAGTAAAGTCAATTTAGGAATTAAAGTTGTGGGATTTGTTTTAGTTGAGAGATAAGATCTTTCCATATGAGAAAAGATCTTATCTTTAGAAATAGGAATGTTGGTTACTATTTTTAAGGATATGTCCTCTCTTTAAATATAGTCTTCCCAAGTTGTTTTCTTTGAGCAATAAATAATATTTCCCATCAATCAAGCTCCTCTCCTCTCTCCACCAATAGCAGCTAGCATCTAAACGGGGCTTCCTACCTCCTTTCATGGCCACAGCAGGTCGGCCAGCCATAAAGACCGACCCGTTCAGCCCCTCTGCATACCAGCCCAGCCACCAGGCCGGCTTCCTTCACCCATAGTAGACCGGTCAACACCTTGCAGACTGGCTTGCCCACCTAGATCAGACGTTTGGCATCCAACCCAAACGTCTTAACGTTGTCTACACATGGGTAGTCCCTTGTTTAGGACTGTTTCCACGCACCTGGAGTCTCCATGCTCCAATATCATCTTGTCAAATCCTGACACCTAGAAAGTAGTACCGTAGTAGACCCAAATCCTTCATTACAAACTAATTGACTAGCCACTTCTTAATTGGTGATACATCGTTTGTGTCATTCCCTGTGACAATCAAATCATCAACATATACCAGAAGCACCGCTACGCCTTTCCTTGTCAACCTGACAAATAGGTAATGATCTGCTGAAGATCTTTGACACCCATTAGACTCCATGTGCGACAACTTCTGGAACCACGCGCGTGGACTTTGCTTGAGTCCATAGATTGCTTTCTTCATCCTGCATACACTCTCCCTGTGTCTTGTACCCCGAAGGCTGCTGCATGTGCACTTCCTCATGTATATCACCATATAGAAAAGTATTCTTCACATCAAGCTGATGCAGGTGCCAATCGTAATGTGTCGCCACTGAAATCAATATCCGCGTAGTTGACAATCGTGTGACAGGAGAGGTTTCAAAGAAATCCACCTCATAACTCTAGGTGAACCCCTTTGCCACTAACTGTGCTTTGTATTTGGCAATGGTCCCATCTGGATGAAACTTGAGTGCAAATACCTATTTGCACCCTACAAGACTGGCTCCTGATGGAAGTGGTGCAAGCTCCCCTTTTGCTCTGAAGCGCAACCATCTCCTCTTCTATGACCTACTATCATTTTGGATGAAGAATGGCTTCCTGGTGAGAAGCTAGCACGGTGGTAGAGATAAGGGCTCTAGTAAAACCAAAAAAGGTTGTCCCAAGATTAGCTATTTGTAAGCACTCAACCACATGGTATCTCGCACACGACTTGAGAGCCTTTCGAATGGCAATCGGAAGGTCACCATCCACCTAAACATCATTAGTTGCAGCCTCCTCATTTGTCCCTGCATCATCACTAGGCACCAAAGTGTCAGTGTCTAAAGACCGTGTGCTCACTTAATGTGGAGAGGCTGGAGATGTGGAAGGAGGGGGCATTTGGAATGCAGTATGTGGCCTCTGGTAGGTGACAATAGGATCATTATATCAGTCTCTCTTATGGGCAGAAGTAGGATGCTCATCCATAGGTATTGCACCAAAAGGAATTGGTGGAATAGGCATAGGAGCCACATCATAGGAAACAAGTCACTACCAGTAGAAAAATATGGTACAATCTCATGGAATGTCACATTAGTAGAAACATAGTGGCGGGAATTATGCGGATTAAAACACCTATACCCCTTTTGGGTTCTGGAATAACCCAAGAAAACACAGTTGACTAACCATGGTGTTAGTTTGTCCCGTATTGGACTCAAATCATGAACAAATGCAATGCATCCAAAAATACGAGGGATGACAGAAAACAGTGGACGACTAGGATACAAAACCTGCCATGGAATCTACTTATGAATGGTAGAGTTCGACATCCTATTTATCAAAAAATAGGCTGTAAGAACATCTCCCTAATACAAGGCAGGTGCAGAATGATGGATCAACAGGGTGCGTGCAACATTGAGAAGATGCCTATACTCTCAGCTATACCATTCTGCTGAGAGGTATGAGCTCAGGTGGTCTGGTGCAAATGCCATGAGTATGGAAAAATTCCAATAATGAGAAGTACAAAATTCCAAAGCATTGTCAAACCAAAACATAATAAAAAAATTAGGTCTTTATTTCCACAATAAAGCTTTTAAGAATAGTTCCAACATTTGATTTATTTTTCATTAGCAACAACCACGTAACATAGGAGAAATCATCAATAAGAACAAGGAAATAATGATGCCAAGATGGTCAGGGACTTGACTTGGACCCGAAACATCCATATGAATTACGTCAAAAATAGCACATGATCCAACATGTGTTGAAAGAGGAAAACTGGCACTGTGGTGTCTGCCAAGCTGGCAAGTGTCGTAGGTGATGGTGGTGCTGGCGAGTATGTTGGGTAGTACCCGTCTAGGTCTCTCCACAGGAAGGTGGCCAATGCGAAGCTGCCATTGAATGGGAGATCCAGTGGCCAAAGTAGTTTCCCCCCATGCACAAAAGTAGCAGTTGCAATATGAGAACTACTCAGACAGTACACCCCTCTTTCCTCACATCCTCCACCAATTATCCTACCAGTGAGTCGGTCCTGCAAAACACATGATTGCGCATAAAAAATGGCTTTGCAATTAAGCTCCTAGGTAATACAACTAATATAAAGTAAACTAAGAGGAAAATTTGGAACATAGAGAACATTTGGTAGCCGCAAGCTAGTGGGAAGGGACACCTCCCCTTTTCGAGCAACCTGTGATAGTTGACCATTTGCCACCTGCACTATCCTACCTAAAGAAACATATCTTAAATATGAGAAAGCATTTGAAGTGCCACATAAGTGTCTCAAGGCTCCTGAGCCCACCAACCAGTTTGCTATACTAAGAACAGATAGTGAATAGGTACCTACTATAGCTAACGAGGAGGCAACTGTAATTGTCTTTGGAGAAGTAGGCTGAGATAACTGACTAAACTTCTACAACAACTCCTTAAACTCTGCTCTTGACATTATGTTAGCAGTAGTAGTAGTCTTTGTCGCTTGATGAGCAGTAACAGGCTTCTCATGCTTCTACCAGTGCGTAACCTTACCATGACTCAATCGACCATAATAAGTGCTTGGAGGCTTGGAATAGCCTCCTGATCCTCATCCACGGCTACAACCACGAGTGGAAGTAGCTCCTCTCTCGGGACCATGAGAGGCCGCCAACACAGTAGTTTGACCAGTAGCCTCAGTAGAAGTAACATGCATGGTGATTTGGCTGAGCCTACTGTACGTTTGCTCTTGCGTAGGAAGATCAGTCAGGGTCAAAATCTGGTCCCGTGCAATAGCATACTCTGGTCCCACACCAGACAGGAATAAAGAAGCCGCAAGTTCACTCTTGAAGGCATGCCAAGAGGAGTGTGTGCACCTACGTCTATAGGAGTTAGTCGCTCCAATAACCCCTTGACATGAGAGTAGTACTAGGCCAGTGTCTTGTCCTCCCGATGTAGATGAAAGAGCTCATGATAGATTTGGAAACTCGAGCAGAGTTCTTCTCATGAGAGTACATCTTACAGAGAGAATCCCACATCTGGTTAGCAGTCGGATAATATATGATCTCGTCTCCAATCCTGGATATCATGGAGTTCATCAACCAAGCGTAGACCGTTGTGTTGACTTGATCCCATAAGGCATTGGCTATTATTTTCTCAGTGGGTTTAGGTTGACTCAAAATACGTTCCTTCCCATGACCTTTAACGGTCATCAAGAACATTTGGGACTATCATAGATAATAAGTCTCGTCCAGCTTGATCATTGGGTCAAAGAACGGACTCTTATAACTTTCGATGTCCATGGAAGTGTCCGATATGACCTCAGACGAACTACACAGGAAGCCATAATGCAATCTCTTGTTACCCACTAGATAAAAGTAGAGCCCAAGAAAGCAAAATCAGTCCGAAAATGACATAAACATGATTTGAAACTAGGTTTTCAAATCATGAATTGCAACTAGAATGGCATAGTGATCCTCCTCTAAACGTGATCTAGTGAAGATGGGTCACCTCTCCCTATAGTGACCCCACAAGGAGGTTGAACTGAGGGAGGGTGCTTGGGAGCACCCTTGCCAGTCATCAATAGGATTGAGGTGGAATGCAGCACCTGCAACAGTAATCAGCAGTGTCACAGGGGCAGCGTAGCAGCAGTCGGAGGTGGCTGCTGCAATGCTAGAGGCGCTGCACCACCACTAGCAATGCAACAACATGAGGAGAAACCCCCACCGCCTCTTCTCTCCACTTGGGACCCCTTTTCCTTGTGAAGAGGGGGTGACGATACTGTGGAGAGGCAGCAGCGGTAGCGACAGCGACCTTGCTAGCAATGCTAGGGTTGGGTGGAAGGGGTTGGCAACTTATTTCGGTGAGATATCTATGGTATCGGTCTAGGACTGCTGGTTTGATACCAAGTGGAAAAAAATGAAAAGACTTATTTGATTATGGGAGCCCTACCTCTCTTTATATAGAAAGAGGAATAGGCAAATTACAATATAACTCCAACAATAGAAAGAGGTGTACAAACACACCCTTAGAAATAAATGTAAAACATAAGAAAGCACCCAAGTCTTTCCACATACTTCACCTTATTTCATTTTTTTTCGTTCTTTTTTTTTTCCCCTTTTTTTTACTCCTTTTTTTTACTCCACCTCCTCCTTTGTAATACAAAATGACATATAAAAGAAACCTGTGAGCGCTAGAGTTGCTGTTGTCTTCATCATTGTTGTCCTCATGAGATCTTCGCTGATATCCATGCGGCCTCGCCGCGAGCTTCACCTCCTGACTCGCGATCTCTTGCGAGATCTTTGCCGAAGATTGCTAGCGTCGCCTCCTTTTTGCGATATCTTGGCTGCCTCCATCATCTTCCTCGCAAGTGCTGCACATTTGAGCCTGTGCAGTATCATCGATGCCCAAATTGCTGTCGCCTTCAACATTAAGCTCATTGCTGAGTCTACTGCTCATGCGAGATCTCCAGCGTGATTGAGTCCATCTTCATTGCCAAGGTCATCACCGATCTTGCATCGTCAAATCTGGATCTCCGCTTCATGCACGCGAGATCGACGCTGCGATCCTTGCCGGGGATCGCTTTACCCGATCGCGAGGTAACGCTTCCTATTTTTTATCCTTGCTGATTGCTTCTCCACCAGCCATGTCGCCAAGTGCTGCCTCTTCGCAAGCGATGCCGTAGATCATTGCCCATGCATGAGGGTGCACCTGATGGTTTCTTCTCCTTGTCCTCAAGCGTGAGCTTCTCAATGATGCTGCAACAGCCTCGTGATGATCTTCGCTAATTCTTCTACGGTTTCTTTGTTGCTTCTATTTTGCCATCATCGTTGAGCTCGCGTCGCTGCTGTGCTGTGCGATTGATTCTTATCGTGTGTGGGAGCGCATCAATAGTCTACCTTCTTCAACTTCTTGCTGCCTTGCATCGCTGCTATGATCGCCATGTGGGGTTCCCCTTTCAGCAGTAGTACAACTGTGCCTCGTCTTGATTGGCACTCTTTTGAATGACTTTTGATAAAAACTTAGAATAATAGAAAGATAAAATCTAAGAATAAATCCAAGAACGAATAGCTCTGATATCAAGTTGAATAATACAAATAGGTGGAAACGTAACAAGATATTAAAACAAAGCAATAAGAAATGCAGGTTTATGTGAAAACCCCACTCATGAGGAGCAGGGAGAAAACCACGGGAGAAGGCCCCGATAGAGCGAGTTTCTGTATTATTCTTCTCAAAGAAATACAGAAGGAATACATGCCTATTTATAGGCTGCCACACACTTCGCAAAGTCCCACTCCATTATGTGGGACTAAACCCACTACACTTACTCTAATAGGGATAAACTTGCTCCTGGTCCACTCAAGTGTGCTTTTCTTGGGTATTTGTGGACTTAGAAAGGATATTGATGCTATGATCCTGCTAGAGGGCATCACTACGCTAGTGCAAATGTTACCTTTCATGAATCTGTTCCGTACTTTTCTACTGTTGGGAGACGTCTTTCTCTTGAGGTTATTGAGACACCTATGCCTATTCCTCCTATGTCACTGGAGGCAATTCTTATCACTGAGATTGGGCCTTCACTATTAAGGCCATCACACTTTGGGCTTGAGAGATATCGTGAGCCTTTGGTTACAAGCTTCTTGTTACATATCGACAACTATCCTCTTCATTTGTTCTTGCTCCATCACAGCTTTAGCTATCCACAGGAGATGTTTGTAGTGATGATGAAGTCCCTAGGATGTCAGTGGAGGATTTGCTACTAGTGCTGTGATAAAGTTAGAGTGGTTGCAGGATGTAATGCCAGTCTATCTTGACCTTTCGATAGCAGTCCGGAAGGCTCCCTGAAATTGTGCCAGATATCCAGTTGCAGGGGCCTTGTCCACAAAGGGGCTTAGGGCTGCCTTTCGATAGTTTTATTGTGCACTATCGACTATGCAGATCCCTTCCACGTATCAGTAGGTCATGCTCAACTAGAGTGGCTTCAAGTCGTGGAGGATGGGATGGCTTCTCTTCGTTCCCATGGTACCTAGAAGCTTACTACTTTACTTGAGGGCACAATAGTGGTTGGATGTCGATGGGTATTTTTATTCAAGTGTAATCCATATGGGCTAATTGCTAGGTACAAGGCCCGCTTGGTTGCAAAGGGGCTTACGCAGACATGACATGGACTTTTTTGATACTTTCTCTCCTGTAGCACATCTATTTACTATGTGCATTTTGATTTTTGTGGCAGTTCAACGTAATTAGCCGCCTCATCAACTGGATGCCAAGAATGCACTTCTTTACAGGGATCTTCAAGAAGAGGCATACATGCAGTAGCCCCCAGGCTATGAGGTTCAGGGGGTATGTATGCTGATTGAGGAAGGCCATACATGGCCTAAAGCAGAGTCCTAGAGCTTGATTCCAGAAGGTCTCAAAGGTGGTGGAGGCTATGGGCTTCAAAAGGTCCTCATCTGATCATTTCTTATTCGTCAGGAAGACATAGGGAGGCACAATTGCACTTCTAGATTTTGTTGATCTGATTATTATTAGTGATGGCAGTGCAAGCATTATAGAGGTTGAGTGTTTGTCAGGGAGTTTTGTGATGAAGGATCTTGGACCATTGAGGTACTTCCTTGGGATAGAAATTGCTCGCAGTAGAAAGGGCATAGTTCTTTCTGAAAGGAAGTATGCGCTTGACTTACTTCAGAAGACTGGTATGTTAGGAGCCAAGCTAGCCAATATTCCCATGGATCTCATGCTCATCTGTATGATGAGAAGTCAGATGCAGCTGATAGTAGACAATATAGGGGGTTAGTGGGCAAGCTCTTGTACCTCACCATCACCAAACCTGATATTTCCCTTGCAGTTGGGAAGTTGAATCCATTTATAGATAAGCCGACCAGGCAGCACTAGGATGCTGCAATGATGGTGTTGAGATATTTGAAGAAGGTACCTGGATGTGTGATGCTATTCAGTAGGGGGACGTCTATGAGTATAGTGGGCTATTTAGATACAGATTATGCAAGATGTTTGGCTGAAAGGAAGTCCACCACTGTAATATGTTGTGTTACGGGATATTTTTGTCATTTAGCTTGTTATATTTTTCCCTCACCTTTCTCTATATAAAAAGGTGTAAGGTCGGCTTAGTAAGATGATTTTCATTTCTTTCAAGTTGGTATCAAAGCCTAGTTGAGGGCTCCACCAAGAAGAAACCCTAACCCTCTATCGTACCCCTTCTCCATCGTCGTTGTCGTCGCTGCCACCAATAGGATTGCTGGTAGCACCGCCCAGCAGCCTAGGCCATCGCTCGAGCCACTGCTCAACCTAGGGTGACGCTCAGGCCACTGCTTAGGCTATTGCTCAGCTTAGGGTGGCGCTGAGGCCATCGCTCAGGTCACCTCTCTAGCCTAGGGCGATGCTTGGGCCACCGCTCCTCCGCCAAAGCCCCACAGGCAGCCTGCAGTCCTCTGCCCGCTGCACTAGCCTAGGTAGCCTCCTAGGGCTCCACCCGTGTAGACCACCTCCCAGGGCTTTGCCTTCCCAGGCCGTTGCCAGTCCAAGCTCCCGTGTAGGCAGCCCAGAGAGGGTAAATTGGTACCTCTATCTAATTTGAGGGTTCTTGGAAGTTGGTTGATGGAGTTCTAGATCCAAGAATCCTCCGTACAGTGGTTTGATGTTATTTTTCTAGAACATTCAATTAGTTTGGAGTGTGTATTCCCCTATTTTGATTTAGTTTGGGGTGTATATTCCCCTTTTATTCTAGTTCTAGGGTGTGTATTCCCCTTTTATTCTAATTTTAGGGTGTGTATTCCCCTTTGTGGTATCGAATTGGTATTATCTGTGTTGTTAAGAAAGTTTTGGGGTGCGTATTCTCCTGTGTGTCATCAAAAAGACCTGTAGATCTTGGAAAAAGTCAAATTCAGATTTGGGTAGTGTGAATTTTATTTAGTGCAGAAATTGTTAGCTGAGTTGTTTGTATTACTCCTGAGGACATGGCAACTTCTGAGTTAGAGATTGTGTTAGGAACTGTTGTGACTGACTCTTCTTCAACCACTAGTGTGACATGGTTGATAGACTTTGGTGCCTCGAACCATTTGTCTGCGAATCTTCAGTGTTTTGGGCAAATTCACTCCATCTCAGAAGGTTGCTTTGTGCAGGTGGTTGATGGGCGATATGCGCCCATTGATGGTTAGGGGGCAGTTGCAGTCGCCCCATCCATGCAACTCAACAAAGTCCTGTTTGTTCTGGACTTATCTATGAATCTACTTTCTGTTAGTGAGATCATTAAGCAAATGAACTGTCGTGTTATCTTTAACGAGCTTGGATGCACCTTTCAAGATCGACTGACAGGGAAGATTATTGGTAGTGAATATGAAGGAGTTTACCAACTTGTTCAGGTCCCCACGACTGTTGCGTGCTAGATTAGCTTTGCCTCAAGGAGTGCGTTACAGTGGCATAGAAGGTTGGGTCATCCTTCTTTGGATAAACTGCAGAGACTTATTCCACATTTGTCTCCAACCATACAGCTTGCTTGTGATGCATGTTAGCTTGGGAAGCACCATAAGTCCTTTCCAGCTATGGCAGGACCACACATGTCTTCATGTTTTTAGCTAGTGTATCTTGATGTTTGGGGTCCCAGCAAGACTCCTGATAGATAGGGACATTGCTATTATTTGATTGTGATTAATGATTTCTCTCGATTGTCTTGGCTATTCCTCATGAAAAATAAGTTTGAAGTGGGTCCTATTATTGAGAAGTTTGTGTTACGGATAAAGAATCAGTTTGGTGTTTGCATCAAGACAGTCAGATCTGATAATGCTCTGGAGTTTTGTACTCGTTGGTTGGGAGACTTCTATGGTTTACATGGTATCATTAATCAGACTTCATGTCTTCACACCTCTCAACAGAATGGGACTGCAGGGAGAAAGTACAGACATATTCTTGATATGGCTAGAGCTCTTCTTATTTAGAATAGTGTGCCACATACTTACTGGGGTGATGTAGTTCCCACAACCTGTTATCTCATTAATAAACTTCCATCCTCGACTATTCATGAGTAGGTACCATGGCTGGTGTTGTATCCCGATGCAGAATTGTTTGGTGTTCCACCTAAGATATTTGAGTGTGTGGCCTTTGTTCATCTTCTTGGACCCAGTTGAGATAAATTAGCTCCTTAAGCAATCATGTGTGTGTTCCTTGGCTACTCCCATACTCAGAAAGGGTACCGGTGCTTTGATCCTCTACATCAGAAGCATTACATTAGTGTTGATGTCACATTTCATGAAGTAGTTCCTTACTTTTCTGTTGCTACCAGGAAGGTGCAGAGTGTGCCAGATTATGCTCCTATTCCAGTTGTTCTTGTACCCTTTGGTGTCTTCTCAAATAGTACCGCTCTCCTTCTACAAGGCCATCTACCAAAACATTAAGACCTATTCCAATGGATGAGAGCACATTCAAGGGACATTTATCGGTTGCCAGTGTCTTACAGGGCAAAGCCACCCTCTCCTATTCCACAATCTCCTCTAGTTGGTGTTGGGAACCTAGAGGCTACTTCTCCTCAGGATACCCCTACAGGTACAAAGTTTAGCATAGAGGACTCTCCTTTAGATATTGTGTTAGACACAGTGGTTATTGTCAGCAGAGGTGGAGGATGATGCTCCCATAGCTATTCGGAAGCCCCCCCCCCCGTTTGTGCACATTACAAGGTGGCAGGGAGTGTTGTTTCCATGCCTAGGTTGGTATGTCCTTGCACCCCTTTACTGTTGTCGTATCTACTACGGAGATCCCAGCCACCTTGTTGGAGGATGAGATGTGACATGCTACCATGGAGGACGAGATGTCTACCCTTCATGATAGGGGAACCTAGGAGCGGAGACCATTTCCTTTTAGAGCACATCTTGTTGGTGCTCGTTGGGTCTTTACCTTGAAATACAACCGTGATGGGTCTATTTCACGGTACAAGGCCAAGCTTGTTGCAAAGGGGTTCACCCTAACTTATGGAGTGGACTTCTTTGACACTCTCTCCGATCGCTCGTCTCTCTACAGTCAGGATATTAGTCTCAGTGGCAGCACAGCAGGGTTGGCCACTTCATCAGCTAGATGTTAAGAATGCATTCTTGTATGGTAACCTCCAAGAAGAAGTTTACATGCAGCAGCCCCCAGGTTTCGAATTTCAGGGGGAGTGTGTATGGAAGTTTAGAAAGGCTATTTATGGCCTGAAGCAGAGTCCCTGTGCCTGGTTTCAGCAACTGTCAGAGGTTTTAGCTACATTGGGATGCATAGGCCATCTACTGACCACTCTCTTTTTGTGAGGCAAATACGTCATGGTGTGGTGGCGCTACTTGTGTATATGGATGATCTGATTGTCACGGGACATGACAAGTTGGGTGTTTTGGAGGTGGAGTTTCTTGGTCAGCAGTTTGTTATGAGGGACCTGGGAGGACTCTGTTACTTCTTAGGAATTGAGGTTGCTCATAGCAAAGAGGGCATTGTGATGTCTTAGAGGAAATATGGCCTTGACGTACTCCAAGAGGCAAGAAAGTTAGGATCCAAGGGAGCAGATATCCCTATGGATCCAAAGATCTTTATGATAGTGCAACAAAAATTATTGACAGCAAGGCTTATAGACAATTGGTAGGCAAACTTTTATACTTGACTATTACACATCCAAATCTCACTCTAGCAGTCGGGAAGTTGAGTCAGTTTTAAGACAAGCCCACGGATGCACATTGGTAGGTAGTGATGTAGGTACTTAGGTACCTTAAGAAAGCTCCTGGATGCGGTCTTCTATTTTAGAGAGGAGCTCCTATGACAGTTGTGGGTTATTCTGATGCTAACTATGCTGGTGATCTTGGTGATAGGAAGCCTAACACGGGCTTCTGTATATTTGTAGCGGGCAATCTTATTTCCTGGTGGAGTAAAAAGCAAAGTGCAGTCTCTTGTTTCAGTGCAGAGTCAGAATATCGAGCTATGGCACAAATAGCAGCAGAATTGATTTGGGTTAGATCTTTGTTGTGAGATCTTCATGTTCAGTTTCAGGAGCCTATGGAGATATATGGTGATAATAGGGCTACCACATACATTGCCAATAATCCTACGTTCCATGAAAGGACTAAACATATGAAAGTGGATTGTCACTATACAAGGAGCCTAATTCAGTAGGGTGTGCTTCGTACCTCATGTCTTGCTTCTTCAGACTATAATGCTGATATATTTACCAAGCCGTTATCTCACCCTATGTTTGAGAAGTGTAGGAACAGGCTAAGCATGGTTGATATATATGCTCCAGCTTGAGGGGTACTTTTTTCATTTAGCTTCTTGTTATATTTTTCCCTCACATCTCTCTATATAAAGAGGAGTAGGACCGACTTAGTAAGATGATGACTTTCATTTCTTTCAACTACCATAGGCTTTTGTACGTATGTGGTAGGGAATCTTGTGACGTGGAAAAGTAAGAAACAAGCTGTTGTGTTTAGATCTAGTGCAGAGTATGAGTACAAAGCCATAACCCATAATGTAGTTGAGGTGATGTGGGTGAGGTCACTTCTTATGGACTTGGACATATCCATTGACACACCTATGGGGATGATATGTGAATCGAGTTGTTACATACATAGCTAACAACCCTATGTTCCATGAGAGGACCAAGCACATGAAGATTGATTGCCATCATACTTGTGACTTGATCTAGAGGAGACTTGTCTACTCTACTTTAGTATCTTATGAGGACCAGACAACAAATATATTCACTATGCCTTTTGCAAGACCAACATTTGATGTTTGTTGTTCCAAGCTGAGTATGATTTACATCTAATACTCCATCTCGAGGGGGAGTGTTGTACCCCTTAGGTCATTTTAGTTTGTTTTACTATTATTGTCCTCAGTTGTATTTCCTTATTTTTCTCTATGGGTTGTTTGTACTTTTCCTATCTCTCTACATATTGAGAGGTAAGGCTTCTTAATAATGTAATGCAACTCATTTTATTCCACTTTTATGATAAAGTCTGAAACTCCTATATTAATTAAAAATTTTGTTAATGAAATAAAGACTCAATTTTTTATTCTCATTCGTATGTTCAGGACTAACAATAGACTTGAGTTTGTGAATGCTACTTTGTCTGTATTTCGTGTCTTTGGGGATTATTCATTAGACTTCTTGTGTTCTCACATCTGGACAGAATAGGGTGGATGAACGTAAATTGAGGCACCTCCTTGATGTTGCATGTTATTATGTTTCAAATGCACGTTTCTTCTCATTTTTTAGCTTATGTAGTCCTTGCTGTTTTTTTTACTATAGGGTGTCGTCATCTGTTCTTGGTGGTAAGATTCCTTATTCTATCTTGCTTCCTGATCGAGAGTTGTTCCCTTTAGCTTCTATGGTGTTTGGATATGTTTGTTTTATTCACCTATTCAAGGTGGATAAGATATCTCCTCGGTCAGTTAGATGCATCTTTTTGAGATACTCTAGGACCCAGAATAAGGGATATTGGTGCTATGATCCCTTGACTCAGATTTTATGTCAGTGTGGATGCTACCTTTGTTGAGGAGATTCCTTATTACTCTGCTACGAGGAAGACTTCCTCTGCACTGCAGGATATCGCTCTTCCCATGCCATCTGCATCACCTCCAGGGCCCTCCAAGCCATCCCTACCATCGTCCCTTGATACTTCCTAATTTTATCCACATACTTTCCACTGCAAAGCCACTACTACTCTTATAGAAGAACCACTATATACTATTCCTGTCCAGTCCTCTACTAAGCCTATGGATTCGCATGGAGATCCAGCAGCCCCTCTCGATGAGGTAATAGATTTGGACCTTCCCATTACCCAGAGGAAGGTCCAAAGGTCTTGTGCTAGATATTCTGTTTCCTAATATATGTCCCTTGATTGTTTGCTTGCAACAGGGAGACTAGTCACCAGGTTGCATGGAACCATATTTAGACCTTTTAGAAACCTTCTTAAACTCTCTCCATGAAGGAGGAGATGGCAGCTCTCCAGTCTCGTAGGACGTGAGAACTTGTGGACCTACCCCTAGGTGCGATCGTTGTGGGATGTAGGTGGGTGTTCACTCTCAAGTGCCATCCAGATGGGTTCATTGAGCGCTACAAGGCCCTATTTGTTGCCAAGGGACATTCTCAGAACTTTAGCGTCGACTACTTTAAAACGTTTTCTCTAGTGGCCAGACTAAATTTTGTGTGGATCCTTCTTTCCCTTATATGCAATAGTGGTTGGTCAGTGTATCAACTGGATATAAAGATCGCCTTTCTCCATGGTGACTTGAAAGAAGTTTACATGCACCAACCTACTGGGTTTGTTGCTTTGGGGGAGTGTCAGAAGGTTTGTAGGTTGAAGAAGGCAATCTATGGTTTGAAGTAGAGCCCAAGGGTGTGGTTTGAGAGGTTTTGTAAGGCTGTTCGAGAACATAGCTTTACTAGATCCTCCTTTGACCACTATATTTTCACTTTATACCGAACTACGGGGTTTGTTATCCTCATGGTCTATGTGATGACATATTGCTTACAAGAAGTGATAAGGATGGCATCGGGACTACTGAGGATTATTTATATTTGCAGTTGTGACTAAGGACCTAGGGCTAATAAATTATTTTCTGGACATTGAGGTGCAATATATTGATGGGGGCCTCATTTTATCTTAGAAGAAGTATGTATTGGACATGTTATGGGAGGCTGGTATGCTAAGGTGTAAACTTGTAGGTGTTCCTATAGATCCTTCTATACCTCTAGCAGATTCAGACAACTCACCACTAGAGGATGTGACGAAGTACTGTGCTATGGTAGGGAAACTTCTGTATTTGACAATAACAATGCTTGACATAACTTTCATAGTGGGACAACTTAGCTAGTTTATGCAGACACCTAGAGAGGTGCATTGAGATGGAGTATATCAGATATTGAGATATGTCAAATGGGTTCTTGGAAAGGGGCTCTCCTTCCAAAAGCATGGCCATCTTAATGTATGGGTTATTCAGGTGCAGACTATGCTAAGATTCATGAGGATAGGATATCCACCATTGGATACTGCACCTATGTAGGAGACAACCTTGTCGCATGGAGAAGTAAGAAGTAGGATGTTGTCTCCAGATCTAGTGTAGAATTTGAACACAGAGTGATGGCACATATCACTTGTGAGCTACTTTGGGTGAGATCCATTTGACATGACTTTGATGTCCCAATTCTAGGCTCCATTCCTATGTACTGTGACAACAAGACTGCTACATTCATTGCTAATAATCCAGCCTCTCATGAGTGGATAAAGCACACTGAGGTGGATTGTCACTTCATTAGAGATTCTATTGTTACTAGAAAGATTTCTACACCCTATATTGCTACTGGGGATCAAATTGCATACATTTTCACTAAGGCACTCTCCAAGAAGTAGCTTGAATATTTTTGTTTCGAGCTAAGCATGTCTGATGTTTATGCTTCAGCTTGAGAGTATGTTGAGTTATGTTATATGAGGGGTCTTTTATTACTTTTGTTTTCTTGTAATTGTGTACCGTTAACGCGTTGAATCGGTGTTTTAAAAGTAATGCGTTGAAGTATAGCCGATAAATCACGTAGAAAACTTAAAATTTATAGCTCAAAAGAAATCTGAGGTCGAACGCATGGAGCGATATGGCAATTTACCTCAAGATCACAATTTTAAGCAAGAATATGACAATGTAATAGCAATTTCGAGCACAAATGTAAATATAAATTCAAGAGTCAATGTGGCAAAAAGATTATGGTAAAATGATGATTTGAATCACCAAATTACCCTATTACAATTATACTCAAATAATGCTACAGTATCAATCAACCAAATGCCACATATGATGAGTGCACAATGCACTCCCTGTTAGAGATCAGACGGCTGGAACTTCAGTTAGACAGCTTAATCGTCTCCTGCTACAGTGCCAAAGGGATGTTGTTCTTCTTGGCTTCTTCAGTTGCTCCTCTTCTTCCTTTCCTTTCTCTCCTTGGCTTCTTCTCTTTTCTCTTCATGCATAAGGGAGGAAACTCACGAATTTTGACTAAGTGTTAAGGGCTTGCAAGAGCAAAACCCCCGTTAACCTTGCGCACACACTCTCTCTCCTGTTCTCCTCTTCTCTCTCTTTCCTTCTCTTCTCTCTTAGATACTCGATTGATCAGGTAACCGGGTGGGTATTCGGATTCGGACAGGGGACCAGGGCTACTGGGCGTGGTGGTAGTCGAGTGAGAGCTTGCGCTAAAGGACCCGACCCCTCGTGAGTGGGCAAGGGGTGTAAGGAAGAAATTTCTTTTATCTCGCGTCGCAGGCTCCTGAAGTAACGATGTGGGACTATCTTTCCCACATCTTCTCAGCGTAGCAGTAGATGAAGGGGCTTCCAATTGAAGTCAAAGACGCGCTCGTGGCGTGGAATTGAGGATCTGGGAGGATGCCTGGGAGCCATCTGCGAAGCCTGGGACTGAAATCTGGAGCGGATGTGGTTGGAGGATTGAAGGCATAGTTGGAGGAGTCAGGGCGGTGGCGGTGGCGGAGCTTCGGTGGAATACCTGAAAGCACAAGAACGACCTCACGGCCACATCAAAACAGCTCAGTATGTGCACGAGAGTGCAGCAAAGTCGATGGTGGCGGTGGCGTGCTGCGTATGTAGTCGGAGAGGCCTGACGACCTTGAGGAAGGTGGACGGAGGTGAGTCGGGTGAGGAGATAGAGAAAGTCAAGCCCCAAATTTCTTTGAGGCTTTTACTCAGTGAAGCGAGGCGATGCTTATGGACGTGGTGGTAGGCAGAAAGATGATCTGTGGCAGCAGGAATGCTTCGCCGAAGGTATGCCGGTGAGATGGAAGACGGAGTCGGAGTAGGTGCACGAACGGTTGGAACGGAGTTTCGACAATACGGTGATGATGAGTTGACAAAGAGGAGTCGAACGAACTAGCTATCGGATGAAGGATGGAGTTGGCGCCGGTTGTGTTATGGTCGGTGTCGGAGGAGATGAAAACTCCGATGAGGTAGACGGCGACGAAGACAACGTTAGGAAGCGTTGCACGGGTATGTTGAGACGCGGAAGACGATGGGGAAGAACCAGCCGCCTATGGTATGTGGCGGCCGGCGAAGGAGTTGGGGATAGGAGTTCGCCAGAGCAATCTCGAAGTGAGTCGGAGGTAGAGGAAGGAAGAGGGTTTTTGGCTTAAAGACTTGTTGAAGAAGAGGAGAATGCTAAGGGGGTCTTTTATAGGCCAAAGGGCGAACTTCAAAGCTTAGAAACCAAGCTTTGAAAGCTTGAAAATCATGGAATAGGTTTAGGATTTCCAAGAGTTCACATGAACTCTTGGACGAGATTTGGAAGGCAAGACCTACCTCAGATTGAAGAGCAACTCCTCAAGAATCTTCCTTTTAAATTTGGAAGGATTTCGCCGTGAAATCAGGGAGAATCTCTTGATTGAAGGTCGACGGTTCATGGGTTCACACAGTAATAGCAGAAGGGACATTTATGTGAAGAAGATGAAGAAGTTAGGGGGATTTTTGTAATAATTTCAAAAGCTAAGGGGTTATTTGAGAGAATAAGAGTCAGACTTGGACTAAAATGCAAACTAGGTCGAAATAATCTCAGATTGGGCCCAAATTTTGATACAAACCTAATTTGAACCCAAGGAATCTAATGGTGAAGTTGGATTTTGGTTTTGACCTAGTTTGACTGGGTAATTTATGTAAAAACCCAAATTAGGGTAATTATTTGTCTGACTCTGTTTTGGGTCAAAATGGATTTTGATGGTCAATTCAAAGATGCTAAACCCTAGTGAATATTTTTCTATGAATTTTAGAGGGTTTATGTGAATTTTATCCTGACCAGAATCTCAGTAGATTAAGTGGGTCGGTTTTTAGGGTTTCAGATGTCATTTAATTCTTGAAATACGTGAAAACCTGTTTCTGTCTGCATAGACCCCCTTATTAGACTTAAATGCATATTTGACCTTTAGTAACCCCTGAAAAATCCTATGGTTATTCTGTATTTGTGGATTACTGGTAAAATTGCAGAAATAACCTTTTATTCTTCTTTTCTTCTCAAAACAACTCAACCTGCCCAAGAGACCTTCTGACTGATATGTAGGAGCTTTTATTGACTTTATCAGATCAAATTGAGCTAGTTATGGCTTATGATGGTGTTCCCATCATGTACTATATAATTCTTCCCTTGGTGCCTCTCTATATAAGGGCACCTTTGGGTTCTGTGAAATAATATTCCACTCATTTGTCCCAACAATAGGAAGCATGCTCTTTACTTGGACCCTGAGATCAACTAAGAAGTGATCCACATTATCCCATTGCTCTATACTCAACCTTAGCGTTGGAATAGGCAACAATGATTTACTTCTTGCTATACCATGAAACAAGATTATCTTCAAGGAATATGGCATAGGTAGTAGTATTTCCTATCTCAAGCTGACCCTGCATAGTCTATTTTAGAATAGGAATGTAGATTTAGGTGCTCATTGCTTCTGTAGTAAATTCCTTTGCCTGAAGACCTCTTTAAATACTTAAAGATGAGATAAACATCATGCCAGTGACTATAGCATGGTTTGTCCATGTATTGACTTGCCCTATTAGCTTCAAATCTAATATCTAGGTGGGTGATAGTTAGGTATAATAGCTTTCCTACAGTGCTTCTGTACTTATGGACATCCACAAAAGGTAGATCTTCGGCCTCTCCATATTTCCCTTTCTGTTTGATAAGGACAATAGAAGGCTTGGAGCCAAGAATTCCTACGTCTTCAAGAATTTTCGAAACATACTTTTGCTGAGAGAGTGCCAAGCCATGCTCCTTTTCACCTGCCTCTATCCCAGAAAGTATCATAGTTCTTTTAGGTCTTTTCATTGCCTCCTGAATGCCAACGTTGTCATCTCCTACAACATACCCAGGTAGAACGACAATGCCAATAGTAGCCTTTCTAATAAAGATGAAGTGATCAAATGTGGATCGCTTAAAGCCAATCTTTGTCACCTTCTCACTCAACTTGTTGAACCATTCATAAGGGCTCTATTTGAGGTGATATATGGCCTTCAATTGTCATACGCACTCCCCCTTAACCTCATAACCAAGAGGTTGCCACATATACACTTTAGTTAAGTTGCCATAGCGGAAGGCATTCTTAATATCCAGTTGAAACAATAACCAATTTGCGTTGACAACAACAAAGAAGATGACTTGTGTAGAGGTAACCCTCACCATTGGGGAAAAAGTCTTAAAATAATCCATGTCATATATTTGTGTGAATCCCTTGGCCACTAATTTAGCCTTGAATCTTTCAATGCTGCCATCTGGAAGGTATTTTACACTATATACCCATTTGTAGTCAACAATCTTGTCTTCATGTGGACATGGCACAAGCTCCCATGTATTGCAAGTAGTAAATGCCTTTATCTCGGCATCATGGAAACCTTCCATTGTGGATCCTGAGCGACCTCCATGTAGTTACACTACACCACAATATTGAATAAGGCTTCAGAGAATTGTTGTACAAAAGGAACCAGATCGGTAGTGGAAGTGTAATGAGAGATAGGATGTAATGTGCAGGAGTGAACTGGCTTCCTTAGAGCAATTGGCCTATTATTGACCCGGCTTTGATTTTGCATTTATGGTGATGTGGTAGTACTATCAATATGTGGAAAAGCAGGCATAGTAGGCAGTTGAACTAGAGTTGGCTCCTTGCCCCGTCGATGATATGTTTGCAGTTGGCAAGGTACAAGCTCAATATTAGTTCTTTCTTCAGGGAAAAATGGAACCTTCTCAAAGAAGGTAATATCAATTGTAACAATGTCTTGTTGATTGCTAGGATCATGACATTGGTATCCCTTCTGAGTGCGAGAATAGCCAAGGTTGTGGCATTTAAGTGCACATGGAGATAACTTGTCTTGTTGTCCAAAGGCATATACAAAGCAAGTACATCTAAACACACGAAGCAGTAAGGCAAACAGATGATCCACTTCAGGATGTAGTAGATGGATGGGAATCTCCCCATGTAGGACAAATGAAGATACCTGGTTAATCAAATAGGTTGTAGTGAGTACACCTCCCCAAAACTACTATGGCACCTTCATGAAGACAAGCAGAGTCCATTAAGGAATATCCAAGATGTGTGCCAACATCCTTTTAGCAATCCCATATTGCTGAGAGGTATATGCACATGATGTCTGGTGCAAGGTGCCATTAGAGGTGAATGACTACTGCCCCTTTTATATGAACTCTAGAGCATTGTCACTACGAAAAATTTTAATGAGTAGATGTTCTGTACTTCTACAAAGAAGTATTTCACTACCTGCAAGATCTTAGACTAGTCCTTCATAAGAAATATCCATGTGTATCGACTGTAGTCATCAGCTAATATAGCAAAGTATCTGTGACCTGTCGTACTACTCACATGAGACGACCCCTAGACATCACAATGTATCAGGTAGAATGGAGATTTATTGCACTCCTTGTCTTATGGAAGAAAAGTAGAACGATGATACTTGCTTAGTTGACAAGTCTTACGGTCAAATCTGGTAGCAATAAATTGATTAGGAAACATCTAGCCTAGCTTCTTGAAGGATGGATGAGTAAGACAATGATGCCAAAGCAAGAGGTTACCAAAGATAGAGGCAGCACTAGCAAAGTGAGTGGGCATATCAAGATAGCAGAGTCCATCCTTCTCATATCCACCACTAATAATTTGACTGGTTTGTGTATCTTGAAAGTAGCAACGATGCTTGTCAAATATTACGTGGCACTTCAGGTCCTTGCACAACTTGCTGATAGACACGAGGCTCATGGGAAACTTGGGTGCACAGTGTACATTTGATAACTCTAGTCAAGAGGAGAATTGAATAATACCGACTGCAGTTATAGGAGAATAGGTACCATTTGCCACCTTTATTGAAGTGACTATTTTGGTTGGTTTAGTCTTACAAAGAGAACTAATTTCACCAGTAAGATTAGTGGATGCACTAGTCTATCACCCACTTTTCGGTTGTAGTAGATGCCAAATTCCGTGAATCCCAGTAACATCAATATCCAAGGATAACTCCCTCTAATTAGTGGATCATATCTTATGGTAGACATTCGCTAACTTGGAATCGTTCAACTCCTGGGAGTACTTCTTGGCCAAGTTATCACAAATGTCCTTCGTATTCTTCTTGTGTAGCATATTTGCCATGATCTTTGACTCTACGTTCATAAGCTAGTTCATGACCATGTAATTTGCCTACTCCCACTTATCGTACTCTTTATCCTTAAGTTAGGCCTTTTTTGGGTTAGAACATAAAGCTTCTTCTTGCCTTTAATGAAGATTTTGAAGACCCTAGATCAAAGGATGTAGTTATGGACATTGTTTAGTTTGATCAAGGTGCCTTGAACTACTATAGTTGCAATAGCGGATGACCAAAGTCGACATTGTGATCCATGAAGATCACATGACCATGACATGTACCTATTTGCACAAGGGTGTGATGCACATGCGAGGGGCATTGTGCGGTAGTGCGTGATGTACACGAGGATCATGTGCGCAAACGGTGTGTGTGGCACAATAAGGCAGGCGTGGTGCGCGTTAGATCGAGTGTGCATGCTTGCGCGTGATGCGTGGTACGTGTAGGATTTGGCAATGGTGCATGTGGTTTGCATATAGAGAAACCAACAACACATTGTTCGTGTATAGGTCTCATGCAATGACGTGCGAAGATCGGAGAACCCACACATACAAGTGCGGTGGGCAGACAAGCCCTGTGTGTATTGCACGCGGCGTAGTAGAGGCCTTATATAGTGTATGTGGAGATAGGTAGATCCATGTGCGTGTGCATTGCAGGTAGGAAGAAGTGTGACATTGGTGTGCATGCAAAGAAGAGCACACGAAGGAGATCGCATGTGGGAGAGAGGGTAGCTAGTCAGGAATTGCCTAGGATTGTTTCCGCTTTGATACCATGTCAAAGAATTTGAAAATAGATTTTATTAAATGAGATTCATTGAAAAGAGAAATCCCTAACCCCTTTTGATATAGAGGGGATTGCAATGACAATCTTAATCTTATTAACTAATTTAGTAATAAACTCAATCGAATCAAATCCTAATCAAAATGGAAAGAAATAAAACAAAATAACTTTACCTAATTTAACTAATTCTAAAATATCTTTTTCGTAATTCTCTAACAGCTATGGCATGATATCACAAGGCCCACTGGTTGACCAAAGAGTCTCACCCATATCATCATCGTCGTCGTCGTCAGATATGAGCTAACAAACAGTAACACTACTGGGCTAGTAGGCTGTTGGACTAGCTGTTGGTCTACTAAGATCATTGTTGCCGGTCTGTTAGCATCCCTAGGTTGGCTATGAACTCCCTCTACCATTGACTCTCTGATGGTTTGCAAAAGGTTTTTTTCCATATTAATTGATATGGGGGCTTTAAAGTGACAATCTCAATGACCTCAATCTCCATGATGGAGATGAATCATGAAGAATCAAGTTACATAAATTGGACATGTAGATTTCTCATGAGTCTTGAAATGCATGATATTGAGTATGCCTTGATGGAAACTCTTGATCCAAAGTCTCAAAAGTAGTCTGGGAAATGTTTTATCATTTGGTCCAGCAACTTATCTACTTCTCCAAGACTTTCACCGACTGAAATGCTTATTTGATTTGATACACCATCCTTAATAATTGTTGAGAAATAAACAATGCGGAAACGAACATAAATATCAAAGCATAAGTAATAAGAATAACCTACTTATAAAGAGCAAGGAGAAAACCATCGAAGAAGTGCCCCTATGGACGTATTTCTCTATATTATTCTCAAATATAAATGAGAGGGTACAATAACTTATTTATAGGCACTATTCACAAACACAAACAATACAAGATGTGAGACTAAATATAGCCTATTACAACTCTTCTTCTCAACACTCTCCCTCAAGCTGGAGCATGGAATGCTCAACTTGTACAAAATAAATCCTCACTCTACAAAGCAGAACAAAACACAACTCAAATTGATGCTACTGGGTCACTGCTTCCTTGCATCCTATGTTGCCGGCTTCCTTGCATCCACGTTCTTGCTTGTAGGTAGCTATAGGTTGAAGTTTTGAGATGAATTGCTAAAGCCGACTTTGGTACTTGTGTCGCCCATTTTGAAGACTCTAAAGAGGGCCTGTCATGGAGACCAAGAGATTGGGCCTTTCCTACGTGGAAACTCAAAGAAGTCTATTCCTTGGAGATCGAAAATAGTGGCCCTTTCCTTTAGAAAACAACAAAGAAAGTGAGTCTCTCATATAGAGACCTCAAAGAGAGTAGAGTGTCGCATGGGGTCACAATAAGTTCTCACACTTTCTTTTTCTCCCATACTTGTATAGGAGAAAAAAATAATATAGAGAAGGAAAATTAAAATAGAGAAGAGCTCTTCCTCCCTCCTTCTTTTTCTCCTTTTTTCTATATCCCTTTTCTTTTTATTTTTTCCTTACCTTATTTTGATATATATATATTCCATATTTTTCTTCTTCTACCTTTTCTTTTTTTTTTCTTATATTCCTGCCTTGCCTTTGAAATACTAAAAAGATACCCAAAAAGATATTTAAGGAAATAGGGGGTAGATATGTCAAATGCTCTAAATAAAAAATCTAAAAATATCTTCCTTTTAGGGGTTCAAAAGAACCCAAAATCAGGCTGCTTACGTTTCTTCATCACCACCATTTAACTCCTTTGTTATGTGTGCTTCCTGACATGCGAGCGATCTCATGTGAGATCTCCACCGCGATCTTCGTCGAAGAATGCTCCTTAATGAGCAATCAAGAGGAATGCTATTATCACGGCCACATCAATCTTGCCTTGATTGATGTTGCCTCCGTCTTCTTCCTTTAGATCTCATGTGCTCTACAATAGTGCCCCTTGAACTTCTTCAACACCTCCAACGCTCCCACAATGCTGTAGTAGCACCATCAGAGCTACCCAAGCATCGTTAATGCCATGTAGGTTCGTTTGAAAGCTACAATGGTAGGCTTTTACTAGTCCATGGTGAGATTGCATTGCGAATCGCAGTCTATCACCACCAATTATGACTCATTACTGCCAAAACCTTGCCTGTGCGGGAGGCACACTGCTTTAATCTTCTCTTTCTTCTTTGGCTTGATCACCCTTGCATGATGCTGCCACCTTCTCCTTCATTCTGTTACTGTTGGTACTTGGTATTAATGGAATTTAAACACCGTATAATTGAATCAAATCATTGAAATCGATTTCGTTAAATCCCAAGAATCAATCCTATCAAATCATCAACCTGTATGAAAGAAACAAAAGATAGAAACAATACCTGAATCCATCGTAGTCGTTATTCGACATGAAACAACACGTCCAAATCTTCTGGAGACAAAGGAATCAGTCCTCCAGAGACAGCAGCGATGAAGCTTCTAAGGATCTAGAGTGAGTGCGGAAACAAAGAAATGACGTAGTGCCCTTTTAGTTTCATCCAAAAGGCTCTTATATTTCCCACGATTAGGTGCAGAAAAACAAAACCGCCCACTACTCGTATATCCTCGGGGACCATAATCACTATATTTTGGAATTGACGGTTCTACCCATCAACAAACCATAATTCCCTAGAGAGTTTCTATGTAATTGACCCTATATTATTACAAGTGCAATTTGCCCAATTCTTATCAGATCATTTAATGGGCATGTATACGAATTTATACATATATGATATGTATTAATGTAGGTTTCTTTATAATAATATATGTATGTCCACATAATGATTCTCTAACAATCTCACTTGGGCTACATATATTATCGATATAACCTTACAGTAATTTAAAAATCGTGTGGCTTAAAAAATGAATATCGTATGTATGTGAAAATACACCTCCACCAATCTTGTCCATACTGTGTTAGTCATAGGACCAATGTAGTTTTCGTCGCCTTATATTTGATTAAGCCCCTTAATAATCACATACAACACAAATAATGACATGGATCAAATATGGGTACATAACATGAAAAATTGCATGTTTAACCGATCCATACATGCCTATTTTTCAACTGGTCTAGCTTGATTATAAGAGATCAAATTCAAAGTAAACATGACTTTATTTGTGCAAAATAAATAAACATGTCCACACATAATGAACACCAGAATGAAACAAGCTCTCGCTGAACTGTAGTGTCAAATAAAAAATACAACACCCATTCGGGCTAGATGCTCATGAAAGGCTTTCAACGTTAGCCCCTTAGTGATTGGGTTTGCCACCATAGAGTGAGTTCCAATGTGCTCTATGGACACTTGACCACCTTGGACTCTTTCTTTGACTGTCAGAAACTTTATATTGATTTATTTTGACCTCGACTAACTTCTATTGTTCGAATACAGCACTGCGGAATTGTCACAATAGATCCATAGTGGTCTTTCAACATTACCTACAATGCCTAAAGCTGTTGCAAAATTCCTAAGCCATATTCCTTGATTCGAGGCTTCAAAACATGCTATGAATTCTGCTTACATGGTAGAGGTAACTATCATCATTTACTCAGCACTCCACAAAATAACTCCTGCTAGTAGAGAAATATAGCCCGAAGTGGACCTTCGGCTATCCTGACAACTCGTAAAATCGGAGTTCAAATACCCGAAGACCTCCGGAGTGTCAGATCTCTTATACGTAAGCATGAAGTCTTTCATTTTTTGAAGATACCACGACTTATTTGGCTACCTTCCAATGATATGGTCTGGAATTGCTTAAGTATTTGCCTAACATGCCAACAATGTATGTTATATCTGACCGTGTGCAGACTTGTGCATACATCGAACTTCCCACTGCTGATGCATAAGGAATATTCTCCATTTCCTTAGCTTCAACCTGATTCTTAGGGCACTGATTAAGGGAGAATTTATCCCCCATAGCCACAGGAGTGTCTCCTGCTTTACAATTTTCCATGCCATATCTCTTTAGAATGATATCAATATAGTTCTTCTGTGATAATCTAAGGATACCCAGAGAGTAATCTTGATGTATCTGGATTCCTAAAACAAAAGAAGTTTCATCAAGATCTTTCATGTCAAATTTGTTTAAGGGAAATCTCTTAGTTTCAAATAGTAAACCATTATCATTAGAGGCAAGTAATATGTCATTGACATATAAAATAAGGAAAACATGTTTGCCCTTATCGAATTTATAGTATACGCATTTATCAACTAAATTTGTCTCAAAACCAAATGAGACAACTTGATGAAATTTGTAATACTACTAACGTGAAGCCTGTTTTAAATCATAGATGGCTTTAATTTGCAAACCATTTTCTTTACATTACCTATGGCAAAGTGTTCTGATTGCACCATATATATTGTTTCATTAATGTCATCATTAAGAAACATTGTTTTCACATCCATTTGGTGTAACTCTAAGTCAAAATGAGCCACCAAAGCCATTATGGTTCTAAATGAGTCTTTTAAAGAAACAAAGGAGAAAGTCTTTGAAATCAATGCTTTCTTTTTTAGTGAAGTCTTTTGCGACAAGACGAGCCTTATACTTATCCACATTGCTTTTAGAATCTCTCTTGATTTTAAGAATCCATTTACAACCAATGGATTTTACACCTTCAGGCAATGGGACAAGTTCCCAAACGTCATTGTCACTTATTGCTTTCATTTCCTCATTCTTGGTATTGGCCCATTCTTGGGAATGAGAACTCCTCGTGGCATGAGTGATCAAAATGGGATCTATATCCATTTGGTCTACCTCTAATTACTGGAGAAATACAGCATAGTCAGTGAAAATTGGACTTCTTTCCCTAGTGCACCGTCTTAGGGCTGCTTCTTGATCATTTTGAGGTTGTTGAATTTAATCCATAGGGAGGTTTTCAACATTACTTTCATCCCTTTCTGTTGTTGGAACGACATTAAGAATGACAACTTGACCCCCTTCAATGATATCCTTAGGAATAAGGTCAGGTTCCTGAAAAGTAATGTGCCTATCATCTCCACTCAAACCAACATCCTCAAAGAAATAGGCATTTCTCGTTTCAAAAAACGAGTGAGTCTTAGAGACAACAAACTTATGTCCCTTAGATTGTTCCGAGTATCCAACAAAATAGTAACTGACCATTCTTAAGTCTAATTTTATTTCATTAGGCCTATAAGGCCTAGCCTCAGCTGGACCTCCCCAAATATGAAAGTGCCTAATGCTTGGTAATTTACTAGTCCACATTTCATATAAGGTGTTTGGTACTGCCTTTGATGGTGCTCTATTTAAAATGTATGTTGTCATCTTTAATGGTTCTCCCCAGAGGGATTCTGGTAAAGAAGTATGATTAATCATGCTTCTTACCATATCCTTAAGAGTCCTATTACGCCTCTTTGCAATATCATTCATGCTAGGTGTCTCTGGCATGGTGTACTGAGGCACAATTCCACATTCATCTAGGAATAAAGCAAACGGTTCTTGATGTTGTTCTCCTAATCCATCATATTTGTCGTAGTATTCACCACCACGATCAGATCTAACGGCTTTAATCCTTTGCCAAGTTGATGTTCAACTTTGGCCTTATAGGATTTGAAAGTGTTTAAAGAATGTGACTTCTCATTAATTAGATATAGGTATCCATATCTAGAGAAATTGTTTGTGAACATAATAAAATATTGTTGACCATTCCATGAAGTCATAGGAAATGACCTACAAATATTGGTATGTATCAGTTGTAAGACATCCGTAGCTCTTATGGCACCTACACCTAATTCGTTCGTTTCCTTTCTAAACATTCTACACAGACATTTAAATCTGTAATCAAGGGAAGGGAGAATTCCTGTGCAAATAAACCTATCAATTCTCTGTCTAGAGATATGACCCAAATGCTTATGTCATAACATTCCGAAATTCTCACAAGTTAACTTTAGTTTCGTACCATTAAACGTAGCGTGCAAGGTTTCAAAAGTAAATGAAGATGTATGAAGCTTATACGCATTGTCATTCAAAGATAAAGAACCCGTAGCTATTAAATTTGAATCAAGAAACAATCGAAATTGTCTCTCCAAATGAACAAGAATAACCTGACTTGTCCAACAGATAAACATAAATTAAATTCCGTCTGAATGACGGTACAATAAATGTTTCTTTTAAATTCAAATTGTAACCATTGCTTAATGAAAAACTAAAGTCCATAATAGCTTCAACCTCCATCTTCTTACTGTTACTCACATATATGAACCTTTCGGCTTTACTTAGCATTCGGTAATTTAGGAAACTCTGCATAAAGACACTGATGTGAGTAGTAGTTCCCGAATCTATCCATCGAAAGTTTGAAGGTACAAAAGCTAAATTAACTTCTGAACAAACTAAGAATGGGATGTACCATTCTTGTCATGCTAGGCAGAATACTTGGTATGGTCTTTCTTTACATGTCCTTCACCCTTGCAAAAGAAATATGTTGCTTTAGGTTTCTTCTGCTTGCCTTTAGATGAAGAACTGGCAGCAGCAGCATTCGTCCTTTTCCTCTTTGAACTGTGACTAAGTGAGCACTCTCAGGCTTATCTTGCTTGAGTCTCTCCTCTTGCACACAATGAGTAATGAGCTCATTCAGAGATCATTTCTCCCTTTGACAGTTATAGCTTATCTAAACTATCTATATTGTGCAGGAAGAGATATCAAAACTAAATGCACCAGGAGGTCTTTCGACAACTCCAGTTTCAGTGCCTCAAGCTTTGAAGCTAAATGAGACATCTCCATGATGTGCTCCCGTATGCACCCATTTCCTTTATACTTAAGTGAGACAAGTTTCCTCAGAAGGTTACTTGTCTCTGCCTTTTCGTTCTTTGCAAAATGCTTTTCTATCTCATCAAGAAATCCTTTGGCATTGGATTCCTCTAAGATAGCACCTATGAAGTTTTCATAAGACACGTATGGTGTGCTTCATGATCATAAGACATGCGATTGAAACACTTCCACCTCTCAAAGTATTTCTTAGCATCAGCAGTATTTTGATCCGTAAGAGGAGGTTGTTTCACCCTTAATGCAAGGTCCAAATCTATGCACCCTAGAACTATCATGACACTCTCCTTTGAGAATTTAAAGTTATACCCATTCAATTATGGAATGGAGTTTAGATTGACAGTAATAGTAGATGCAGAAGAGTTAACTGAAATAAAAGATAAATGCATACTCTAATGAATAAATGAAATTCAAAAAATCATACAATATTGACATTTAGTCTTTGGATGGAAATAAAAATATTATAAGAGGCAGAAATAAATAACTAAATATGAGAGTTTAAACATGCAAGTTAAATGAATTATCTTTGGATTAATTCATTACCCACATATGAAACTAAAGTAAATCACTCATATTCGTTATTAGTTACATTGTGATATTCAGGCACGTAGTAAATCTCATTTGGGCTAATTACCACCACAAGAATAACACAAATGTAGTCATCTTGATGTTATAAACCAACTAACGCAAGAAACAACAATTGCTTTGGCAAATTTTGTTAAATGCATTAATTAATTTAAACACATCAAAACCAATTACAATGATGTAATATCACTGATATTTATGCCCAATGATTCATGATCAAGTAATATATATCTCCAATGTTGCACCTGTACCGGTACCATATGTATGTGCTAAGCATTGATACTTAAATGTTAGTACTGGTACTGGGTTCTATATGTACCGGTACTTGTGAGAAGTACCGATACCAGCCAGATACTACTTACCACGAGTTCAACACCTCTAGTCATGCATGAGTATCGATACCCATGACAAGTACCGGTATTCATGAGTCAGTTTTGAGAAACTGGATCTCACATGTACCGGTGCTTATCCTTATTTACCGATACCCAAAATGATGTGTATCGGTACTAATCTTAAGTACTGGTACTACATCAGTTCTGGAGGAGTTCTGAAACAGAAAAACAGTATGGCATATGTATCGGTACTAACTATTAGTACCGATACCTGTACGACCCAGATTACAGTCCAAGACCGAAATTTGTATCCTATATGGATCGGTACTAATGATTAGTATCGATACCTGCATGTTAATCTAGAAATGCTCGATGGAATTTTATACCTAACAAGTACCAGTACCGGTATCGGATGAATGTCAAGTGCGTTCCAGGGTGGAAACTTGGAATCTTGGATGGCAATCCTTGCTTCAAAACATGATTTCAACCCATCATTTACATATCAGAGATTATATATTAGATATAAACAATCACGAATCCACAAAAGCAAACATTAGTCTACCATTGATTCATTAAAGATGGGACAAAATAAATCAAACGTATATTTAGAGCAATCCTAAAACCTAATGGGATTTGATCTTCAAATCAATCGTTAGGGCAATGATTTGATAAGGAAGGGCTCTGATATCACTTGATGAAATTTAAACACTATATAATCGAATCAAATCATTGAAATCGATTTCGTTAAATCCCAAGAATCAATCCTTCTATCAAATTATCAACCCGTATGAAAGAAACGAAAGATAGAAACAATACCTGAATCCATTGCAGTTGTTGTTCGATGTGAAACAACACATCCAAATCTTTTAGAGACAGAGGAATCAATCCTCCAGAGACAGAGCAACGATGGAGCTTCCAAGGATCTAGAGAGTGCGAAAACGAAGAAATGACGTAGTATCCTTTCAATTCCATCCAAAAGGCCCTTATATTTCACGAGATGTGGTGCGGGAAAACAAAACCGGCCACTACTTGCATATCTCCGTGGATCATAACCGCTATATTTTGGAATTTATGGTTCTACCCATCAACAAACTGTAATTCCCCAGAGGATTTCTATGTAATTAACCCCATATTATTACAAGTACAATTTGCCCAATTCTTATTGGATCACATAACGGGCATGTATATGAATTAATACATATTTGATATGTATTAATGTTGGTTTCCTTATAATAATATATGTATGCCCACATAATGATTCTAATAGGCATCGCCATTGCTCCTTCAGAGCAGTGGCAGCGATCTTGGTGTTGCAGGGAATCGTGAGGGCCACCTCGAAGCAGCCCCTTCATTGATCTGGAAGGACCTCATCCCCTTTGGGAGGAGACCTATCAGCAGGTCGTGATCGTCCAAAACCTTCTTCGACTTGCCTCCTGATCTTACAAATAGTGATAAAATAAACTCTAGGACAATAAAGAATAATGACATTCACGTTGAATATCTTCAATGGTAAGGGTGATAAAATCAAAGAATGACTTGCTCTGATATGTATTGAGAAATAAATAATGTGGAAATAAACGTAAATATCAAGGCATAAGCAATAAGAATGCTTGGATTTACGTAGATATCCTATTCACGAGGTCACAGGAGAAGTGCCCTTATGAGCGTGTGTTTCTCTATATTCTTCTCAAATAAAAATGAGAGAACAATAGCCTATTTCTAGGCACCACTTAAACAAACTCATAATACAAGATGTGGGACTATGGCCTACAACTCTTCATCTTAATAGTAATGTCACGTGCCATTGGTTGGCTTGTTGACTTATCTGCCTTTAGGGATATATGTGGAAATACTATGCATTTCTTGAAGTTATAAAGGGTAAGGTTAGAACATAGCTAGGGCTTGCAAAGGGTCCGGTGGTGGCGCATGTCAAGTTGAGGGTCGGAGCGTTGCTGATGGGTAAGATCGTGCTTAGGCTCGTGGGTTCCTCTTGGGTGGAGTGCTCACCTCGTGGAGGGCGACGAGGAGCTTCTGCGGTGGTCGGAGGTGCAGGCCGACACAGGGGGAGGCGAAGCGACAATCGACAACGGCGTAGAAGAGATGATCGGCTGACGTGGACTCAGGCTCCAAGAGATCCACGCGGATCTCGCGATGGAAGGTCGTGCCCATTGATTGCGCAGTGGCAAGAGTCTTGGGAGCGGAAGAGGCAGGAGGCGCATCTTCAGGGATACGGTGCCCCGAGACTGAAGGTGGGGGTTTTTTAAACCCCCCTACAAGTGAGGTCATGATGTGGGGCCTAGTGAGGGGACTAGTGTGGATCTGGACCCGATCGAGGGATCCGACCTGCAGAGCTTAGAACAACCGAACCCTGGGGTCTCCTTCGAGGGCAGAAGACCCTCCGCTTGCCCGAGGATGCCCTCGACCATGGCGGAGGAGTTGGCTGTCGAGAGGGATGGGGGAAGTGATCCCTCGGCTCTCCATCGTGAGGATGGTGGGAGGTTCCCCAAGGCTTCCCCACTGCCAAGGGAACTCCACCGTGTGGAGGCGATGGGGGAAGGCATCGCCCGGATGATGGCAGGAGAGGAGTTTGACTGCGCAAATCGACGGGAGAGGGTCGAGGCCCGGCCGATGGTGTCCCCGCAACGCAGCAATCGGATGATGCCCCTTTGTTGGGGGGTGACTGGGTGGAGATACTTTTGACTGGATGGAGACTGCGCATGGTGCGCGAGGGACGTGGTGGCAATCTCCGGTATAGACAGAAGTGGAGATTCCATGGGAGTCGGGAACCGAGGGTGGTGGTGGATGGTCGAGGGAGATCTACTCAGTTCTCACAGCCGAAAACAATGCTTGTTTGTGATGAAGAGGTGTGTAGGATGGCAGAGGCCAGCGGATTCCGAAAGGTTACGATATAGATCCCCACATTGTGTAAATGAATGTGGTGATTACGTGGAATGTGCGTGGTCTCAATGACTCGTTGAGGAGGGCAGTGCTGGGGAGGTACATTAGGAGTTGGAGAGCAGATGTGCTGCTGCAGGAAACAAAGATATCTGAGTGTGAGGTTCGGGTCTGGAAAGAGAGTGGAGGTTCCTGGATGGAGGGGTTCCGATCTCTTGGCGCAATTGGCCGATCAAGTGGGTAGATTCTTGGATGGAGGGAGGATGTCCTCTCTAGAGGATTTCTATTGTGGGGAACATATCATTTCTATAAGATTGGTCAGGAAGGTGGATGGCACCAGGATGACGATCATAGGGGCGTATGGTCCTTCAAATGCCCAGGCAAGAGGGATCATGTAGGGGGAGCTTGCGTCTGTGGTGGTAGAGTGCAATGGGAGTCCCTGGTTTCTTAGAGGGGACTTCAATGTCACTCTGAAGGTGGAGGACAAACCAGGAGGATGGGGGAGACAAGACCCGGGTCAGATCTTTTTGTGGATTTCGTTGCGGCTCATGGCCTCATGGACTGGACCCCTGCATCTTGTGCATACACTTGGAGGAATAACGGTGGCCAGATGTCCAGGATTGACAGATTTCTCTTTAACATGGAGTTGGTGGAGGCTTTCCCTATGACGGATGTTTGTGCGTTGGAGAGACTATTTTCGGACCATACACCCCTGATGTGGCGATCGAATGAGGCAATACAGTTTGGCATATATTTCAAATTTGACAGGTCGTGGCTATTAGAGGAGGGATTCAGGAGTATGGTGAAGTGGAATTCGATGGAGGTGGAGGGTTCAGCAGCACTCTGTTTGGCGAAGAAACTTTCTACATTGCATAATCGCTTGAAGGTTGTCAGGAAGGAAATCAAGGCATCCAGGAAGGGTAGGAAGAGGCTCTGGCAGAGATCAATAGGATTGACAGACAGGAGGACCAAGCCCCTATTTCCTCGAAGGATAGGGTGGTCAGGTCGAGGATGTCGAGGGTGGTGCAGGAGGACAGGAAGGCAGAGATGGAATGGACGGTAAAGTCCAGGCAAAGATGGTTGAAGGAATGTGACTCCAATACCAGGTTCTTCCACCAAATGGCTTCTGCCAGGAGAAGGAACTGGATAGAAAAGATGTTGATTTACGAGGAATCTTTCTCGGGCAAGGAGGTGGGATAGGCGGCGGCGGATTATTTTAGAGAGTTCACTAGGAGGCGTTTTAAGGGAGGATGGAGATGGAAGGGGGAGAATGTGCAGCGTATCATGGAATCCTAGGCGGAGGGTATTACAGCTAGCTTCTTAGATGAGGTGAGACAGGCGGTTTAGGGCCAAATGCGAGGGGTGCCCCGTCCCAGATGGCTTCCCTGTTTTCTTTTTTAGAGAGTTCTGGCCCTTGGTGGGAGCAGATGTTATGCGAATGATGGAGTTCGCAGGCAGAAACAGAGGTTTTGATAAGCTGAACAGATATTGCCTGTTTTTGTTACCTAAGAAGGAAGGGGCGAAGGTGATTCAGGATTTTAGACCTATTGCACTTTCTAATGCAATTTACCTTATTGTGGAAATGTCTTGGCTAACAGGCTGAAGGACCTTCTTGGAGAGTTGGTCTCCCTTGTTCATATAGCATTTGTTCCAGGGAGAGGAATCTTGGATGGGTTTATGGTTGCGTTGGAAGCTCTAGCCACATGGAGGGAGAAGAAGCGGGCATTTGTGTGGAAGGTCGATTTTAGCAAGGCATACGACTCAGTTCAGTAGGACTTCCTGTAGGCATCCTTGCTGAGGAGGGGTTTTCCTACGATCTAGATTGATTGGATAAAGAGATGTGTGACGGCAACATCTTTCTTAGTCCTAATCAATGGGAACTCGGTGGGAGGTTGGGTCCAGCTTAGAAGAGGGGTCAGACAGGGATGTCCTCTTGCGCCTATGCTGTTTGTTCTTGCGGCTGATGTTCTTGCGTAGGCGGTGCATAGGCCATGTAGTAGGGGCCTGTTCAGGGGCTTTGGGTTCAGTGGTGATAGGGAGACGGCGGTCTTACAGTATGCCGATGATAGGCTTTTCCTGGTTGAAGGAACGGAGTTGGAGGCGAGAAGGATGAGGATCCTTTTGGAGCTCTTTGGAGAGGCGTCAAGATTACAGATTAACTACCATAAATCGACTTTTGTCCCTTTCATTTTGTCCGCCACGGAGACGGAGAGGGTGGGTGCTATGTTGGAGACAGAGGTGGGCTCTTTGTCGTTAGTGTACTTGGGCCTTCTTTTATCGGATCGTCAGCTAAGAATACAGGATTGGATTCCGCTGCTGGAAAGGATGAACGTTGGCAGGGTGGTCTTCCAAGCTTCTGTCTAGAGGTGGGCGACTGACCCTGGTGAAGGCGGTTTTGGCTTTCATGCCATCGTACTTTCTTTTGGTCTTCAGGTTACTACGTCAGATTGAGAAGATCTCGAGGTTGCTGAGGGACTTCTTCTGGTCTAATGTAGGGTCGTCAGGAAGGGGGGAGAGATTGGTGGCCTGGGAGGAGGTGTACAGATCGACTCTGGAGGGGGGTCTGTGGGTTAGAGATGTGGACAAAACGAACATCAGTCTCCTCTCGAAGTGGATTGCCAGGTTGGTGGAACAGGAGCAGGGGTTTCTTGGTAATGTTATGTGGCATTGTTATGGTGACTTCCTGTCGTGGGGGCCGCTATTTTCTCCTCCTCCTGGAGCATCACATTTCCTCAGGGGCTTGGTGATGATGGCAGTAAAGGTGGGGTTTCTTTGATCAAGTACTTGGTGTAGGGCTCTTTTCATTTCTGACAGGATGACTGGCAGGGGGCTAGTTCTACCTTAGGAGAAAGGTTCCCTTGCCTCTTGGTAAGTGTGGTGATCCCTCGGCCAAGGTTAGGGAGTGCTAGGATAGAACTTGGTGCCCCATTTTTTTTTTTTTTTGGGGGGGGGGGGGGGGGCTCTCCGATCAGAGATGTGAGGACCTCCAACGGCTGATGTAGGAGATGGTAGGTTGGGCATCGGATGAAGGTCTTGATGCTTTCTAATGGGAGGAGAGAGATTTCTCGGTGGCAAAGATATATCGCAGGCTAGGAAGTGGAGTGGTTAGCTTCGACGTTGATTTTTTGCGGGACTGTAGACTATTATAGATGGTGAAGTGCCCTTTGAAGGTGAAGATCTTTGCCTGGTTGGTGAGAAGAGGAAGGATTATGATGAAGATGTGGAGAGCGAGATGGGCCCAGACTGAGGACCTGGCGTGTCCCCTTTGTGGGGGGGCTAACGAGGACATACAACACCTTTTTCAATGCCTTTTGTGGTGCAGGTTTGGTAGAAGATGCGGATCGGTTGGATCTCCTGCATGGACGAGGTTAGCTTTTGATCCTCTTTTTGTAGAGGAAATGCAAGTGATGGAGTCTTCACTTTTCGCTCCAAGAGTAATAGGGTAAAGGTTTTGGCTATTTTATGGGGGGTTTGGTTAGGGAGGAATGGAGTGCTGTTTAGGGGAGAGAGACCTTACGTTGAGAATTTTGTATCCTCCATTTCCTCTCAGGTGGGATTTTGGGGATCCATTTTGTAAGGTCTGTTGTAATTCGACTTTTGAAATGAATTGACTTTGGGTGGTTATTTCTTTGATAATCACCCTTTTGTTTTTCAAAAAAAACTTATAGATGGTGTTGAAATGAATGCATCTAGGGAATAAATAAATAAAATCATGTCTTTTTAACGAATTTGCATATATAAAAAATATTAAATCAAGTTAAATATAATATAGTAAGTTCCAAAATAAAATAAAGAACAAAAAACATGCAATACCACAAACAAAAAAATGAAAAAGGGTTAGAAGTTAATTGATTGAAGTGTCCATGAAGAACTTCCCTTAAAGAAGGTATCACCTCCCATAATATCAATGCGTTGGGGCCTAACGAACTTCTAATGGGATATGACGATCCACCTCTAAGATTCGATGCACTCCGAACTTGGACGTCCTTGAGAATCAACTTAGGAGAACAAAGTCGAGGTAATTTGGTTAATTGATCAATTTAATTGGTTGAGCAAACACCTCTAGTGGTTTACTCTTAAACTCCTTGCGTGAGATCGACAAATTTGATTGGAGATTGATCTACCAATCCTACGTCGAACGAACACACCAAAAAAAAGAGATAAGAATGAGAGAGGAAAGGAGAGTGGAGAGTTTCTCTGCTCTTGTTGTATGTCAAATGAGAGCTCCATCGTGACATTTATATAGAGTCCACGACCTGATGTTTATGAAAATTCATATTTTATGAAAATTTGTCAATTGATTAATCAATTAAATTGATCAAACGGTCGCCAAACCAATTTATCAATTTTACATTTTGATCGACAAACAATGACAAATTAACGAGATTAAAAATCCGTAGCGAAAGAGTCTAAGTTCTACTTTCCAAATTGATTCTCACTCGAGCTCAAGTCGGGCTGGGGCGAGGCACGCACACACATGTGGGGTCCCTAACCCCACCTCTTACTATTTGCTACATAAGTCATGGAAGGCAGATGTCTTTTATATGCATCGAGGTTTGTCTACTTCCAGTATGAGATTAAAAGTTCTACCAAATCTTATTGATTTCAACATAAATTCCTTATGTCATTATGTATCAATTGCATCTTGATTGATGCAATTAGGCTCCCAAACCAACATTCCCTGACAAATTTATTGTTGAAATCCAACGATAAATTCCTCGGTTACCACACTCTGCTTTCAGTTAAGGTACCTTTCGATTTGAACCCTTACCTAAGTCATTCACCTTCACCAAAATAGGAATAAAGTCAAACTAGTCTTGAACTTTTGACCTTTGATGTAGGGTGTATAATGGTGACAAAGAGTAAAGTTCTTGGTGATAATCTCCTGGTGCTCTTAAGAGTCATGCTCCCTGCCCTTTTTCATGAGTGTATTTGAGAAAGATCTTATTTCCTTAACTGCAGTTCACAGTAACACTCACATTGGTGTTATTCTCCAAGGATGCATTGCTCACATCTTGTTATAAAAGCTTGAACTCATTTAGAGCTTTTGCTCTTTCTAAATTTACAGCTTAAGGTACCCAGGCTTCCAGGGATTAGATTTAGATGTAAAAGCATCTAATAATGAGTGCCAACCAGTTTCTCATATAGCTTGTTATCACATTGAACTTACTTTGTGGGATCTTCACTCAGGTTGGGTTGTTACTGCGAGTAAACTCCCAATGGATCTCAATCTCATCCCAAGCCTAGACTTAAGGACTAAAGACCTATTAAGTCCTTTAGTAAATAAATCTGCTATGTTATCCTTGGATCTTTTAAATTTCATAGCAATTACTCCCTGTGACACCAAATCCCTTATAGACTTAAATCTGATTTGGATGTCTCCTTATTTTCTAATTAAACTTTGAACTCTTTATCTTTGCTATTACAGTCATGCTATCACAATGTAAAGATATCACAGGAATAGGCTTACCTACCAAAGGGATTTCTGAAAGAAGTCTCATTAGCTATTCAGTCTCAATTTCAATGGTACCCAAAGCACATAACTTGACCTCAAAGGTAGATTGAGCTAAAATAGTCTGTTTTGCAAACCGTAAGGAGATTGTACCGCCTTTAAAGGTAAACACATATCCTGTAACACCATTGCTCCTGTAATCCTTCAATTGACCTATTCAACTTGCATCACTATATCCTTTCAAAATTGAAGGATATTTTTCATAATGCAAATTAAGGGAAATAGTTCTCTTTAAGTACCTAAGTATTCGATCTAAGGCATCTCAATGAGCATGGTTAGGATAACTTGTATATATACTCAACTTAGACGCAGAAAAGGAAATATCTAATTTAGTATAGTTAGCTTGATATATCAAACTTTCTATAATATGTGAATATCTTAGTTATGAAATGAGTGTTCCATTTTTATTCTTATAGAGAGTTTTTAATTAATCAAAATGAGTGATTACTGCCTTACAATCCTGATAGCCAATTTTCTAAAAACTTTCTCAACAAAATAAGATTGAGAAATAGCTATTCCCTTTGCTGATCGAATCAATTTGAAGCCTAAGATTATATTTGTAACACCCATATCTTTCATCTCAAACTTACCATTCAAGAATAACTTAGTTTCATTGATAATTCTTATGTTTGATCCAAATAGTATTATATCATCTATATATAGGCATAGGATGATACACATATCACCCTTAACAATATGGCAGACACCTGTTAGACTCATGACCTATAAAGTGAAAAGACTGGATAGTCTTATCAAACTTTTCATGCCATTGTTTAGGTGCTTGTTTCAAACCATCAAGAGATTTAACAAGCTTGTAAACCTTTTTCTTATTCCCAGGAGCTACAAATCTCTCAGGTGGGTCCATATAGATCTCTTTAAGATCATCGTGCAAAAAAGTGGTCTTCGCATCCATTTGATGGATGGTGAGATCATAAATAGAGGTCAATACTATAAGCATCCAGATAATAGTTATCCTAGTTACTAGAAAATATGTATCAAAATAATCGATACCTTCCATTTTCTTAAACTTTTTGGCAACATGTTTGGCTTTGTATTTTTCAATAGATCTATCAGGCTTGAGTTTCCTCTTAAACACCTACTTGCACCAAATAGTATAATACCCTGGAGGTAAATCAACAAGCTCACAGGTGTTGTTAGAGATGATTGAGTCTATCTCATTCTTAATGGCATCTTCCAATGCTTTGCTTTAGAAGAAGCCATAGCATCACGATAAGTGGGGGGATCGCCTTCGATTTAGTAAATAATAAAATTACTTCCTAAATCTTTGGCAATTCTTATCGTTTACTTTTCTGAGGTTCAAAATTTTTTACTTCATTGGGTTCATAACGGGAAGAGTTAGCTCCCACATTGGACGTCATTTCCACTTGATCATGAATAGAACTAGATGTGGCTAGATTATCTGCAATCATATTTTAAGGTAATCCAATTTTCATAGGGAAGACATCCTCAAAAAATGAAGTATCGTGAAGTTAAAAAAAGTGTTGACATCTATGCTTGAAATCTTAGATTTTATAACTAGAAATTTATAGATATATTTGTTGTCAACGTAACATAGAAAGACTGCGTCAATTGTTTTAGGTCCAAGCTTCTTCCTCTTGTATTTTGCGATAACTACCTTGGTAAGGCAACCCCATACTTTGAGGTATTTTAGACTTGATTTTCTATTTCTCTAAATCTCAAATAGATTATTTTCCTTATGTTTTAGGGAAACTCTATTATGAATATGACATGCCGTATTCAAAGTTTCCCTCCACGTGCAAGTAGGTAATCCTGAATTTTACAAGAGAGCGTTGATCATTTCAGTTAGGGTTTTATTCTTTCGCTTTGCTATCCTATTAGATTGTGGGGAATATGAAGTCGTTCATGAACTATACCAAAAGCTTGGTGTTTATTGAATAAGTTGGACATATTTTCTCTTCCTCTGACCTTAGTCTTTTAAGAATTTTCCCAGCTTGTGTTTTTGCTTCTTTGTGAAAGATAAGGAATTTATTTAATGTCTCCTTCTTAGGCTTAAGCAAATACACATCATAGTATCTACTGTTGCCATCTATAAATGTGATAAAATATTTCTTATTGTCTTTAGTCAATACCGCATTAAACTCGCATCATTCTTTTTAAAGAATTAAAATTTACATGACCCAATCTACTACATTATATATCACAAGATTAAATATTATTGCAAACGGATTCAATTGAACGAAAACTAATATTATTCAGATGATACATACACATCACATCTCATTATAAATAATAGTTCAAAATATGCTAAATACCTCTTTTTCATAAAACCTTCCATGTCTTAATATAACAATTTTATTACATTAAAAGTTCAACTCAAAACCCTCTCTAACCAATAATGAACCAGAAAGAACATCTTTTTTCACAATAAGAACATACGACACCCTACGTAATGTTCAAACTCGTCCCGAGGAAAACCTCAAGTCCATACATCCGAATCCTAGCACATTGGTTGTAGAGTTATTCCTTATCTTCATAGTCCTGCCACAGCAGGTCTGATAGGAAGAAAAGAATGATTTATCAATATAAATATGTACATTAGCTCCAATATCCATGACCCATTCAGTAAGATCATGAATAATGCGGAGTTCGAGTTTTATTGAAATGTACCCATCACTAAGCCTGGCCTCCTCGATGATTACATTCACGTGAGGATTTCTCTCTGGAATCTTCTGTTGAGCTGTACTAGAAGGATAGTCCTTTCAGTGCCCAACCTGCCCATAGTATCAGCATGGTTTGTTCTTGGATCTTTTCTGGATCTTAGGTTTGGCTTTCGTTTTGTTTTTATTATTTTTATTTTTATTTTTCTTGCCTTAGACGTCATGACATTCATTTGAGACTCTACAGGTGTTATGAGCTTCTGTTTCTTATGCTCTTCCTCAATAGCAATGGCCATCATTAAGTTGTCGAGAGAAATCTTTCATTTCCCATGCTTGAGTGTCATTTTGAAGTCTTTTCAAGATTTAGGGAATTTCTCGATGATGAACATGACTTGAAACTTTTAGAAAGTTTCATCTTAGCCTCTGCTAAATCATGGAGCAATAACAGAAATTTATGTACCTGATCCGATATCGATTTACCCTCAACCATTTGGAATTTCAAGAATTTTGCGACAGTATCTTTTAATAGCAAGATCTTCGGTATTATACTTGTCTAATTCCTCCTATAGCCCCTTTGCAGTGAACGTGGATGCACTGTATACATCAAACAATACATTGGACAAAGCCAATAGGATGCACCCGTGACAGATACGGTTGCGCTCATTCCACTCAATTACCATCTTTTGGCCTTTAGCAGTAAGTTTTTCCTTATCTAAAATCGGGCATTTGGTTTCCAATGCTGAGATCAGTCCAATGGTGGTCTACCAGATCGTTATGCGTTGTTGCCATCATTTGAATTTCTTCCCACCAAACTTCTTGGGCAAACTGTTTACGTGTGATTTGAAAGTCATTTTCGTCATCATAAGTAGTTGAAAGAAATGAAGCGCCTTATCTCGTAAAGAAAACCCTACACCTCTTTTATAGAGAGATGTGAGGGAAAAATATTACAAGACTCTAAATAGAATTAAAAATGACACGAACACCCTCATAACATAATGTAACACTCTTCTTAAGCTAGAGCCTATATATCAACTATTCTCAACTTATTTCTACAATTCTCAAATAAGGGGCGTGACAAGAGCTTTGTGAACATGCTTACAGTTTGTTCTGATGAACCTAAATAGGAAGTGCGAAATAGGCCTTGCTGAATCAAGCTTCTAGTATAGTGGCAATTTACCTCCACATGCTTCGTTCATTCATGAAATATAGGGTTATTAACTATATATGTGGTAGCTTTGTTATCACAGTACATCTCTATAGTCTCCTTAATAGTAACATGGAGAGCCTTCAATAATGATCGTATCCAGATCATTTCAGCAGTAGTATGTACCATAGCACGGTATTCTGATTCAGCATTGGAACATGACACCATGCTCTGCCTCTTGCTCCTCCATGCCACCAGATTTCCTGCAACAAAGGTATAGAAACCTGTTGTAGGCCTCCTATCCCCAATATCACCGACGTAGTCGGCATCAGAGTATCTAACAATAGTCATATGAGCTCCTCCCTAGAAAAGAAGTCTTTGGCCTGGAGGCTCCTTGATATATCTCAACACCTGCATTACTACCTGTCAATGCTTATCTATAGGTCTGTTTAGAAACTGACTAAACTTTTCCACTGTAAGGCTGATATCTAGCCTAATGATAGTCAGATAGAGCAATTTTCCTACAAGTTGTCTATACGCCTTCTTATTCATCAGTCGAGCAAACTCATCAAATAGGTGAACCTTTGGATCCATAGGGATATTTGCTCCCTTAGACCAGGGCATGCCAATGTCCTGAAGAATATCTAAGGCATACTTCCTCTGGGACATAACAATCCTCTCATTGCTTGTGACAATCTCAATACCAAGAAAGTACCTAACTCTTCCAAGGTCCATCACAAATTGTTGTGCCAAATACTCCTTGACTTGGGATATACCAGCCATGTCAGCACCTGTGAGAATAAGATCATCTACATACACAAGTAAAGCCACAACACCCCTACTAGTCTTTCTTACAAACGAATGGTCATACGAAGACCTCTATGATCCAATCACTGATAATACTTTTAATAGTCGCTAGAACAATGCTCTAGGACTCTGCTTAAGTCCATAGATTTCCTTACGTAGTCTGCACATGCACTTCTCCTGAACTTCAAATCCTGGAGGCTATTACATGTATATCTTCTCCTGAAGATCTTTATAAAGAAAAGCATTTTTGACATCCGAGTGAAGTGCCCAACCAAAGTACGCAGCCACAGAAATAAGAGTATGAATAGTAGAGAGCCAAGTCACTGGCAAGAAGGTGTCAAAGAAATCCACTCTATAAGTCTGAGTGAATCCTTTGGCTACAAGACGAGCCTTGTACCGAAAAATAAACCCATTAGGGTTGTATTTCAAGGCAAAGAACTACCTCGCTCCAACAAGATGTGCGCCAGATGATAAAGAAGCAAGCTCCCAGGTGCCCTTATCACGAAGGGCAGCCATCTCTTCCATTGCAACCTTCCAATGTGGACTTAGAAGTGCTTGCTGATAGGATGTAGGTATCTCAAAATTAGACACAACAATTGTAATTGCATGGAACGTAGCACCTAAAGAATGAGTAGACACTGCACTCCCAGCCACACGATAATGGGCACATGATTGAGGGCCTTCCGAATAGCATTGGGCATATCATCATCAGTACTCATGGAAAACGGACCTGGAGAAACATCTACAGGTGAAGCACTCTCAGTGGTCTCAACCTCCACACCTGTTGACACTGTATCTAAAGGAGCCTCCTCTGTGCGAGTATCTGTACTTGTAGGAATCTCCTGGGTGGAAGTAGGTTCCAGGTTATCAACATTAATCGGAGAAGATTGTGGAATAGACGGAGGAGGCTTTGCCTTGTAAACAACTGGTGATTGATTAGTGTGACCCTTGAAGGTTCTTTCATCTACTGGTACTGGCCTGAATGTACTGGCAAATGGCCCAGTAGCTGGAGAACTGCTATTATTTGAGAATACACCAAACGGTATAGGAACAACTGACACAGGAGTATACTTTGGCACACTCTGCACCTGTCTGGTAGCAACAGAAAAATAAGGTACAGCTTCATGAAATGTGACATCTGCACTAATGTAGTGCTTCTATTGTAGAGGATCAAAACACCGATACCCCTTTGAGTACGTGAGTAGCCAAAAAACATACACTTGACTGCTCTAGGTGCTAATTTATCTCGGCCAGTTCCAAGAAGATGTACAAAAGCCATGTACCTAAATGTCTTGGGCGGAACATTAAACAACTCTGCATCTAAATATAACACCTGCCATGGTATCTGCTCATGGCTCACTAAGGAGAGCAATCTATTAATAAGATAACAGACTGTAAGAACTGCATCTCAGTAAATGTTATACACTATTATGAATAAGGAGAATTCTGGCCATATCAAGAATGTGTTTGTACTTCCTTTCTGCAACCCCATTCTACTGAGAGGTGTGGGGACAGGAGGTCTGATGAATAATACCATGTAAACCATAGAAATCTACCAGCCGATGAGTACAAAACTCCAATGCATTATCAGATCTGGCATTCTTGATGTAAACATCAAATTGATTCTTTATCAACACAAACTTCTTAATAAGGGGAACCACTTCAGACTTGTTCTTCATGGAAAATATCTAAGACAATCGGGAAAATTCATCAATCACAATCAAATAATACCAATGTCCTTATCTATCAGGAATTCTATTGGGACCCCAAACATCAAGATGCATCAATTGAAAACATGAAGCTGTACGTAGTCCAGTAGTAGCTCGAAAGGAAGATCTATTATGCTTCCCAAGTTGGCATGCATTACAAGAAAGCTGTGTAGTTGGGGATACATGTGGAATAGGTTTGCGTAATTTGTTCAAAGACGAATGACCCAACCATCTATGCCACTGTAAAGCACTACCTAAAGTAGAAGTCATATGAAATGCTGCAGCCATGGGACCCTGAGCAAGTCGATAAACACCTCCCTCATCATATCCACTACCAATAGCCTTCCCTGTCATTCGATCTTGGAAAATGCATTCAAGCTCATCAAAGATGATTCATTTGCTTGATAATTTCACTAATAGAGAGCAAATTCATGGACATATTCAGAACTAAGACACGATTAAGCTGCATAGATAGGGTAACATTAATTGCCCCCTGATCCGCAATAGGAGCGTGTCGCCCATCAGCCACTTGTACGTTGTGACCTTGAGAAATAGCTTGGATATGCTTAAAACACTGCGGATTACCAAATAGATGGTTGGAGGTACCCAAGTCAATCAACCACGTCATACCAATGGTTGGAGAAGAGTCACCCACAACGGTTCCCAGCACAATCTTTGACTAAGAAGAAGCTGTCATGTCCACAAAATTACACTGCCCAAATTTGATTTTTCCTCCTTAAGGACCTGCAGATCTGATTTTAATGCAACACAGGGGAATACACACCCCAGAACTCCTTCAATAACACGTCCAGCACAAAGTAGGTATCACATAGGAGAATACATACCCTAAAATTGAATTATAAGGGGAATACATACCTCGTAATCCGCACACAAGTGGTCTAAAAATCAGTTAACACTTCAAAAGGGAATACATATCCCACAAGATCATCAAATAGGAGAATACACACCCCAAATCTAATAGATAAGATCTAAAAATATCATCAAATCACCTTCCTGGAAGACCCTTGGCTTTAACACTCCAACTACAATCCAAAGGTCTTTCAGTTAGACCGAGGCACTGATGTGCCCTCTCCCCATTGCCAAACACACAGGCAGCGAGAGAGAGCACGGAGAAATCAACATCTGCCTGGACTACGGGTAGGAGACAACTGGTTGGTCAGCGACGGTGGCAGCAATAGCTTCCTTGGCTGGTGGCGGCGGTGGCCTACCTGGGTGGCAACGCGGCCTGAGCGATAGTCTGAGCTGCTGCGGCTGGTGGCCTGGTCAGTGGCTTGCCCGCTGCTAGTGGTGGTGGTAGTGGTGGGGAGGGGGGGCTGATGGTGGAGGGGTTAGGGTTATTTCGGTGGAGCCCTCAACTTGGCTTTGATACCAAGTTGAAAGAAATGAAGCATCTTATCTCGTAAAGAAAATCCTACACCTCTTTTATAGAGAGAGATGAGGGGAAAATATTATCGACTTCAAATAGAATTAAAAATTACATGAACACCCTCATAACATAACGTAACACAAGTATTTAGATCTACATGATACATTCTTTAAAATTATTGAAATAAACGCATATAGAAAATAAATAAATAAAATCATATGCATTTCCAAAGATTTCGCATAGATTAAAAGTATTAAATCAAGCAAATTAAACATGATATAACATGATCAGAATAAAATAAAAAATAAATATGTAATAACACAAACAAATAAAATGAAGAAAGGTTAGAAGTTACATCGATTAAAGTGCCCATGAAGGACTTTTTTTAGATAATGTATCATCCCCACAAGACACATGCATCGGGGTTTTGACGAATTTCTCACAAGATACGATGATCCACCTCCAAGATTTAGTGTACTCTAAATTTGAACATTCTCAAGAATCACCTCAGGAAAACAAAGTCGAGACAATTTGATTGATTGACCAAATTTCAGATTGATGGACCAATTTAATTGATTAATCAAACACCTCTTGTAGATCACTCTAAAACTCCTTACGCAAGATCAACAAATTTGATTGGAGATTGATTTACCAATTTTACGTCGAACGAATGCATCAAGGAAAAGATAGATAAGAACGAGAGGGAGAGTGAAGAGTTTCTCTACTCTTATTGTGTGTCAAATGAGAGCTCCCTCATTGTATTTTTATATAGAGTTCACGATCCGACGTTTATGGAAATTCATGTTTTATGGACATTCGTCAATTATTAGATCAATTTAGTTTCATTGATTGATCAAATTAATTGATTGATCAAACGAGATCAAATTTAACCCATCGATCGATCAAAATAATTGATCAACCAATTTTACCTTTGATCGACCAATTAATGAAAAAAAAAATTGTAACAAAAGTGTCTAAATTTCAACTTCCAAATTGATTCTCGCTCGAGCTGAAGTCGGGTTGGGGTAGGGTGTGTGCATACACATGCGTGGTTCCCAACTTCATCTCTCTCTTTGTTACATAACCTATAGGGGGCAAAAATCTTTTATACCTACCAAAAGGTTTGTCCACTTTTAGTATGTGATTAAAAATCTCTACCAAATCTCATTGATTTCAGCATGAATTCCTTTCTTCATAATATATCACTTGCATCTCGATTGATACAATTAGGCTCCCAAAATTAACATATATCAATTCCTTTCGTCATATAGCAGTTACTACTTAGTTGAAGCTATCAGATGCATTGCCCTAGAGTTTTCCTCAATGCCTGCTGCCAGTCAGTAGTATCATGAAGAAACCGAGTTATAGTACTGTCATGCGTTTAACGGGCATGTACTTACATTTGTTCCACTATCTTGTATCCATGATTAGAGTGCTTAATAGGCGCGTACTCTGTCCTTGTAATACTCTTATTTGAAAGGAATTGGATGGGAAAATTTGGCATTCGTTTCTTCCTTTTTTGCTTGCTGAGTATAATAGTTACTGGCCATCATATTTTCATTAAGGTAGTTAGTTTCGTGCCACCGTGAACCATGCGGATTGCTGTTATTTTTTATATACTTCACTTATATTCATAAGCTGATGTCTGTCCCAAGGTTTTAGACTCGGAAGCAAAAACTCTCACGTGAGATATTCAAAAAGTGCCTTCTCTGTTGCCATAATAGTCTATGAAGTACTCGCCTTTCCATGAGTTTTTTGGGTCTGCACTTTCATCATTAAGAAAATTAAGTTGAGATTTGGAGATCTCAAAGTACTCCTTTTTCCTGTATTGAGTAATTTGTATGAGATTCATTGCCAAGAAGTCATGCTGCGTGGACACTGGGTTTTTTTTGAAATGGTGAAGGGGTGGCTATCCATGTTATGGTCACCATAAATCGAAATTAAACATGTGGATACTGTCTTCTGGGATGTGGTTGGATTCCCTGGTCATGGGAGTCTAACATGTTACCATGATATGGCGCACATTAGTAGGTGGCCCAAGCCCATCTTATCAACCTCGTGGTTACTTCTTCAGGTGCAGAAGCCCACAACTACAGTTACATCCAATCCTCGACCACGAAGAAATGTTGAGGCCCGACGAGTTCCAGAGTCCAATTTAACAAGCATGCCCCCTTCTTCAAGCATTAAGCAGAGGTGATGTTCCTTTTTTTTTGTGTGACTGCTTGTGGATTCTGAGCATGAGGGAAGACATTGCAATCAACAGGAAACAATAGAAAAATTAAAATTTGCCTGTCCAATGAAAACAAAGCATCCCAAGCTGTTTGTGGTGCATGGAAAAAGGTTGACTATATCAGTGATTGTGATGTCTAGTACTCGAAGTACTTCCGGCGTGCTTCTTAATATGTATGCAGATGGTGCTTTTCTTAATAGGTCTTGATGCCACTAGACCTTGTCAATTTATGCATTCTATTTCTCAGATTCCAAACTTAGTGGGAGCTTTGTGTGCTGTTTGGTCCCTTTTCCTAATATTTGGCAGTGAATCAAGAGCTTGTGCCTCTTTATCCTGTTGCCACTACTCAATTCGTTAGTTCATTTCTCTCATTGCAATTTGCCAAAAAAATGCAGTTTGTTTTTCAATGCGGGCCAGGCAAGTGGTGACAGGAGAGGGAAAGCGCCTACAAAATATGAACCTAATGGAGAGGTAGTTTTGTTACCTTTGAATCTTTACCATAAAGGCTAAACACCACATTTCTGAGTGGTTTTTTCCCCTTTCCTCTTCAGGGTTTAAGAGAAGCCATCAAGAATGACGATGTTTTGGCTGTTAGGAAGCTCCTTACTGAGGCATGTAAATTTACTTATACTAGTCCATGCAATTTGAGATGTATTTAACTGGAAAAAGAAAATATGAGGCTGAAGTCCCTCTTCGTGCAGGGAGTGGATGCAAATTACTGTGACAAACAAGGGATGACTCTTCTACATTTGGTATGCTGAGATTAAATGTTAACTTTGAATTGTTAATAATATAGCTTTGTACTTTATTTAATCTAAATTTATACCAAGGAAAAAATTAGCATCTTCACTAACTGGGATATTTATGCTTTTTCAAGATGTATGCTAATTATGGAGGAAAATGAACATCTTCCTCGTCAAAAGAAACCCTAGGTCATCTCTTATAGAGAACGGGCCTGGGCAAGTTACAAGAGTATCCCTCAAACATATAAAAAATAAATAAACATCCCTTTCTACTACTTTATAACCCAACACTTTCTCTCAAGTTGGGGCATAAATATCTTTAAGTTCCAACTTGCTGCAAAGAAAATGGTCGCTTTTTCTTCTCCAAAGGCTTGGTGAGGATATCTGTTAGTTGAAGCTCTGAGGAACCATATGAGGTACCGATCTTGCTTTCAAGTATTGCATTCCGTATGAAGTGGCAATTTACCTCAATATGCTTGATTCTCTCATGGAAGGCTGGATTGGAGGCAATGTAGGTAGCACTTATTGTCACAATACAGGGATACTAGCATGTCAACATGCACCCTTAAGTCCTGAAGGAAGCCTACTATCCACATAATCTCATAGGCTACCTATGCCATGGTTCAGTACTCTACCTCTATTGCTATACACTGGATTGAGCTACCACATTATGTTTCTTGCTCTTCTAGGATACAAGATTGCCTTCAACATAGATAACAAACCCAGAAGTGGACCATCTATAATCAATAGTCCCTACATAATTTGCATCCGAATATCCTATGATTTCTAGGTTCCCACTGTCTTTGCAATACAACCCTTAAATAGGACTCCCCTTGAGGTACCTCAGAAAAAGGCAAACCTCATGCCAATGGCTATAGCATGGACTCCGCATGTGATGGCTCACCGTGCTCACTGCAAAACTAATGTCAGGCCATGTAATAGTCAGATACAACAGGCTTCCCACCATACTACAGTATTTGGTAACACCCTTATAAAGTGGATCCTCCTCATTTGAAGCGTGGGTATACTGAGGCTCAACAAGAATGCCTGAAGGCTTGGATCCAAGTAATCCATCCTCCTCAAGAATCTGCAGGGTGTACTGCCTTTGGAAAAGTGAAAGGCCAAATCCTTGTCTAACAGCTTCAATCCCCAGAATGGAATGGAGGTCCCCAAGATCCTTGGTAACAAAGGTAGTCTGCAGAAATGCCTTCGTCTAACTAATCCCATCCTTGTCATAACTAGTTAAGACCATGTCATCAATGTTGACTGTAAGGATAATAATTTGACATACATCACACATGGTCTTCTCGATGAATATGGAGTGCTTTGAGGATGATCACTGAAAATCAATCGTCTAAATCTCCGAGCTTAGCCTATCCAACCACGCTCTTATGCTTTAGTTCAAGCCATAGATTGCCTTTTGCAAGCACAAGCATGCTCCCCCTAAGTATGATACTTGACGGTTGTCTCATATTGTTGATAAATAAATGGAAGAGGAATAATAATGGACAAGAACATCAAAGCATAACGATAAGACCAATTAGATTTACGTGAAAATCCTTCACAAAGAGCGGTGAGAAAATTACAAGAGAAGCGCCCTTGTGGATGTGGTATCTTTGTATTCTTCTCAAAGATAAATGAGAGGGTACAATAGTCTATTTATAGGAACCACACACACACACACACACAAACTCCCACTCTACCATGTGGGGCTAAATAAGGCCCACTACAACTCTTCATCTCAACACATATAAACTTCCTTAGCCAAGTCACCATATAGGAAGACATTTTTTATATCCAACTGATCTAACAACCATCTTCTGTTCACAATAATTGAAATAATAATCCTAATGGACAAGATATGGGCCACTGATGAGGTCTAGAGATGATCTACTCCATACGCTTAGGTAAACCTGTTGGCAACCAACTTGGCCTTGTATCTGTCCATTGTTCCATCAACTTTGTACTTAATGGTATGGACCCATCAGCGATCAACGACTGTGACACCCTAAAGAGATGGCACAAGATCCCACGACCCCCTGGCTTGAAGTGCCTACATCTCCTTATCCATAGTTACACGCACTTAGGATCTTGGGACACTTGGTCAAAATCCCTACGAACAATGCTGGTGGAAATAGCTGATGTGAATTTTCTAACCTCCATCTCTAGGTGTGAAATCCCTATATAGTGAGTCATCAGGTACAATGTGCATAATCTACTAGACCTCCTCACGGTTAAAGACTCATCATCTTTAGAATCAATCTCATGTGACGAGGAAATCGAAGAAGAAAGAGCACCATTTTGAGATATGCCCATTAGAACCTGCGACCTCCTATGATTTGTGTATGTCTCTTACAGGATAGCCTTTATAGACATTCCCTTAGCTGAAAAGTATGGCACTCTCTCAAAGAAGGTTACATCTGTCGTAACAATATACTTCCTGTGGATTGGGTTGTAGTATCGATACCCCTTTTGTGTCACGGAGTATTCTAGAAACACAGACTTCACGACACGGGGAGCAAACTTGTCCTGGTTGTCATGGGGCTAAACAAAACATGTGCACCCAAAGGTTCGCAGTGGTAGAGCAAATGGCTAGTCACAATCTAGGTAAATGGCCTAGTATGGAATATATCCCCCAAGCACTGACGACGGTACTTGATTGATAAGGTATGCAGCAATAAGTTCAACATCTCCCCAGATTGCCTAAGAGCCTTCATGTGACACATCCGGGTCTGAGCAATATCTAGGAGATGTCTCAACTTGTGCTCTGCCACACCATTTTGCTGAAACGTGTTAGTGCAAGATGTCTAATGAATGATTCCATGAGCGCTAAAAAATTCCTATAAATCTTTCTGCATGAATTCTAGGGCATTGTCACTGCGAAAGTTCCCGACTGTAGTAGCATACTAAGTTTGCACCTCTAAGACAAAATTCCACACAATTTGTGGAATCTTTGAGTGTACCTTCATCAAGAACACCCAAGTGAGGCGACTATGATAATCTACAAACACCGCAAAGTATTTGTGTCGTTTTGTAGTCACTACTCTTGATGGTCCCCATACATCATAGTGCACAAGCATGAATGGGGCAGCACTCACTCCATTACTCCATCATGGAAAACTATTCCTATAATGTTTCCCAAGCTGACAATCTTCGCACTCTAGTGTCAGGGATTCTAGCAACTTGAGATACATCTGTTGCATCTTCTTGACTAACGGATGTCCAAGCCTCCTATGCCATAGGCAAGGGTCACTAACAATAGATACTGCTCCGGCAAATAGGGAAGGCGTGCCGAGGTAGTATAGGCCATCTCTCTCCATTCCTACACCAGTAATCTCGTTCGTCTGTTTGTCCTAGAAGTAGCAATGCTCCTCATCAAATATTACCCTGCATCCAAGGTCTTTGTGGATATAGCTTACTGATAACAAGTTCATCGGGAATTTCGGAGCGCACTGAACATCCTTGATTAGCAACCTAGAGGTCGCATGAACATCCCTAATTGTAGTGTTGTGGAGATGTAGCCCCATTAGTTGCTTTGACATCTCTAATCCCGCATGGGCACATGGGATTCACTAGATGCTCCATATTCCCTGTACGATGAATAGAGGCTCCAGAATCAATCACCCATGCACCTTCAGTCTTCTTTTTCTTCTCCAATTCTTCTTAGGCTGCACACTCTAACCCTTGTAGATTTAAAGTTAACCTTATCCTTAGGCTATTTAAATGCTTCTCGCATGAGAGAAGGCTTATCATGTTGAAAAGAGAACTTAATCAGAGGCGAGAGAAAACTCATCGCCAACTATACTAAGTGCGAGAGAAGGCTCATCATGCGAATCAAGACATCAGCCTTGAGACAAACAAGGCGACCGTTGGCCCTACAGGCCACCGGTGATGCCCCAGCACCCCTAGCAGTGCTCATCACACAAATCAAGACATCGGCCTTGAGACAAACAAGGCGACCACCGGCCCTACAGGCCACCGGCGATGCCCTAGCACCCTTGGCGGCGTTGGAGACTCCAAACAGGCTGGTGGCGGCATTGCTAGCATTGCCGGTTCCGCCAATGGTGGCAGCAGCATTGTGGGAAGCCTCCACAGCGTTGCTGCTACCACCAACAGTGGCGGCGGTGCTATAGGAGGCCTCCATGGTGTTGCTGCTGTTGCTATGCTTTATTTTCTCCATCAAATCACCCATGCAGCGGTGATTTAATCATCTTTTCGGGTGATTTTTTGGTGGGATGTCGGAACACTAGCTTTAAGTCCTACTACTCTACTACCATGTGGAGGAAGATGATCACCTTCAGTTCCTTGTCAAAAGAAACCCTAGGTCTCCTTTTATAGAGAAGAGGCTTAGGTAAATTACAAGAGTACTGTTCAAACATATAAAGAATAAATAAATACACCTCTCTACTACTTTATAACTCAACACTACTAATTCTCCGACAGGAGTGTTAGCTGTTTACCCATCCAGAGTTCACCTTGGACATGTTGCACCTTTGTTTCATATTTGATCCATCTTTCTATCTGTTAGCTTGTATTCCTTATAAATATTGACATTAAAATCTATGTCTCTGTAAAGGTCTCTAAAAAGTTATGGCATGCCATCTGCTGCAAAGAAATTCCTAATACTATGGTTTCATCTCTCAATTGCAAAAAATTCAAGATGATAAGTTTGAATATTTCTTGTTGATTTGCAGTATTTAATGTAGGAGTCAAATTATCTGTTCCAACATCCAGCAATCGTCTTTTTAATTTCAATTATCTCTGTGTATATGCAGATAATGATATTCAGCCAATTATAAGTTACATGTGGCATTTTACGAAGAAAAAGACTTGTTACTTTCCCATTACAAGTTCTACATTTCATTTTCACAAGGAACACATTTGTTATCGTTTCACTGTCTTTTTCCTTTTAATCATAGTAAACAACATCTTGCCCATGATTTTCTTCTAAAAGCATACAAATTCCAAATAGTTTGAATTACTAAAGTGATTATCAAATCGATTGTCTGACGATTCAAAATGAGCAGTTCTATTTGCATGCATCTACCTTGGTGCATGTGCAAACACACACACACACACACTAACATCTCAAAAAGAGTGGCATATTGTAAGCTCAAAAAGCTGAGCAGTGGGTTATGATTAATTGCAAAGTTAGACTTAAGCATTTTTTAGTGGTTGTCATGGATTTATTAAATTCATATCTAACAAGTTGTTAATATCAGTTTCTCTCAATTAAGCATGAGTTTAGACCTAAGTCATAAAAAATGATATTAGACCTAAATTCCTTTTAGTAGGAGGAAAGGGTTGTCACTATGATAGCTTATAAGTGCACCGTGAGGTAGAGACCATTATTACTAGAAGTATAAGGCTCAAGTCACAATGAAGTTGTGAATTTAAATAAGGTTATACTAAAAGAATAGTATTGCATCATATACCTGGACAATTGAGTAAGAATTGCGAACCACTATTTGATAACTTAATTTAAACATTTTGGGTGGTTGTAATGAGATTCATTAGTCCCATATTATGGTTAGTTTTTTCTCAAATAGACTTAAGTCTAGGCTTGGGTTATTACATAAATGCATTTTGGTTTTATATATATATATAAAAAGCCTTTATCTTAGCTATTGAAATGGCCAAGTCCTGTTTCTTAGCTATTGAAAAGTAAGACTAGTTTATAATCACATGATACCTTACATAATGCTTGTTCATATTCACATAACATAATTGTCATTTATGGCTTTTAAGTATTTACAAGTAAAATATTTTTTTATAATCTCCTTTCAACTTGTACAAGTAAATCGGAATCCCTTTTCTTTCCTAGTTCATTTCCTTTTAGTAATGGTTGGTTCCATCTCATTAGAGTTTCATTCCATAAAAAATTATTTCTACTAGTTTTAGAACCAAGGAATCAATATGTGGGACTTTGACACTCAATAGCCCTTGGCCCATTGGATAATTCTTGTGTGTACGTGCACGTGCACATGCACACGTGATGTAGAGGTTCTTTGTACAGGATCACTAATTTTAATATAAAATGGTAGTCGTGAGACCTTTCATTTTTGTTTTGGCCTTTTCACTTTTGTCTTAACAGATCTGGAAGATTCACTTATTATCTTTTTCATTATTGATGCAGGCTGCACTATTCAACCGTACCGAGATTGCTTTCATTCTTATGGACCATGGAGCCAGGCCAGATCAGAAGAATGCACAAGGTATTTCCCTTCCAGGAATATTGGTTCTTTGTACTATTTAGCTTGACAATAGAAAAACGGAACACTCAGTTGTGGAGGGTTTTGGGTTTTACGAGCAAGTAAAACGTAATTGGGGGAAAAAAAAAACTCAAGAGTTGTGTTTTGGGTAAGTTTTCAATGTTCTCACAGAAATTTTCTAGAACTAAGCTATATTCTCTCGTTTATATGCTTGGTCACGTGCGTATTCATTAATGAATAATTGTGATGGTTTTCACGACAAGCGACCAACAATTACTTCCTTTTCTAAAAATCATTCATTAATGACCAACAATTACTCCTAAAACAATTCTCTTCCCTGCGGTGGCTATTGTCATTCATGCTGACAAATGAATTCCTGGGCAGGGGAAACCCCACTAGATTGTGCTCCTGCTATGTTGCAGCACAAGATGAGAACCAAGTTAGAACAACATGATGCATAGGCCGTTGAGTTCTGGACATTATATCGGCATGTTGTAACTTTGGGAGGAATGAGTTGTACATCAGCTGCCAGAGACTCAATTTATTTACATATATAAATCTTCATTGTTTTGTGTAGAAAACTCTTTTTTTTTCGTTTTTCCGGTAATAATGATGTGGTTGGCGACAGCATATGTATAGTGCAGGGAACAGTCAGTTTTACTACTTAGAAATTGTATTTGAAGTGACATTCTTGGCGCACCTTCTCAAGCACAATCAGTGGATTCCTTTGGCGTGCACGCGAAATGTCTTTTAAGTGACAGAATCCATGTAAATTTGAAGTGCTTGATCCAATTCCTGATATATTTCTGAATGATAGTCTTCATTTCCTAGCTGGAATAAAATTTTAAAAGTAATTTCTTTTGCAACTCATCTTGATCAATGTAATTGTCACTAGCAGTAGCTAAGTGACAAATTTTCTTAATTTCATAATTACCTAGAGGTAATCTCTGACTAAATATATTGTCAAAATTCAATGTCAAAACAAATAAGAAAGTTGGATTTACTAAGGACATTTCTAGTAATTGAAATGCACCAGGGAAGTGGAGTCCTAACTTGTTCTATTAGCACAGGTACATGCATTGAAAAATTTTGTAGCGTGAACGTTTCACTGTCGAGCAAACTGTAAAATTAACAAGTCGTTTACATTATGGACTGACTTGGGAAATTCTTTCTCGTTCAACCTGACCTATAAATTCAACCTTCCCTACCTGCCTTCATCTCTTCCCGTTACATCAGTTGCAAGGCAAGTCGATCATCTGTCCTTGTTGATCCTGTGAACTTGCTTCATTGTGGATTGTAGGACTGCAATTTTCTCGAAAGGCTTATTGCATGGCACAAGGAAGAAAGGGTTGGGGTCCACTAAAATTGATGAAAAGAGATCCATCAGAATAGGTGGTGAAAGTCGATCACAATGGAGATCCTTTCAGGTCAGAGAGGAGATGGAGAAAGATAATTTAGAGGCATAAAAGAAGTGGAAGAAAAAGTTGGAATTTCATCGGTAAATGGGACTTTATAAGTATCATTCAAAGATATTAAACATAACAAAATACCATTCCATTTTTCAAAGCCTCTTTATTGTTACTACAAATACATGGGAGTTATAGATTGTTGTTAAACTGAAATCAAAGGAAGTGTCTAGGTCCTAAAGATAACCTTAGCGTCAAAGGACTTTTTCAAGGGTTACATATACCATCTAGAAGGTTGGCTGCTAATCTATGCAATTAAATAAAAATAAGTCAATAGGCTGAATAAGTAATGGATGAAGATAATAAAAGACAAAGGATAAACCCAACCATTCACATATCCAAACAATGCTAAGCCCAATTAGCCTTGTACCCAGATGACCTTACCAATTTTGGGGAAGGTAAGCCCATTCTCGAAAATTAGCATTCAATTGTCTCACGTAGTCTAGTCAACCAAGGTAGTGTCAATTATTGCCACAAAATCTACATCATTGCCCATGTCTAGGTAATTATGATTGGTTTTGTTGTGCTATTTTTATTTTTCTTTAATAACTACTTTGCAAGTTTTTCATCCACCTTCTCTATATAAGAGACTTTAGAGCTTTTAATAAGATTAAGATATTATTCTCTTCTATATGGTATTAGAGAGGCAATCTTAAATTGATCATCTATACCATCCTTGATTTCTCATCTTTTTTTTTCCTTTCACAAAAAAGAAACAAAGTCAGAAGGCAAAAAAAACCTTCGATTTAGGGTTCCAACCACCTTTGGAGCTAGCCACCACTGTTGGCCACTAGTTAAAAGTTACTAGTGGCAACCCTTGTTGGTTGGAAGACCATCACCAATAGGCCATCGATGTTGTAACCAGTGAAAAAATGATATGGGCAGTGTTGTCCAGGCTCATGTGCGAACATTTGTGTACTTTTCTCACTGTTGTTGCCTTCCCTTCAAGTTTGTGATGCCCCTATAACTTCTTAATTTTTAGTCAGGGGTAGATGTGTAAGAATGAGTTGAATCTTGCATGTTTGATTTGTGGTACTTGTTCTCCTTTGTCATGAAAGCCATACTCAAGAATGTTTCCCATATACTACCTAGGATCACTTCCTGACTCTCACTTGGAATTGTCTCATACAATGTTTGTACTTGTTCAATGTTATTGCTTTGAATTGTCTCTTTAGGACTACTTGTATATTATGGAACTAGTGAGAACTTCAATTGAATCTATCATTACAACCAGAATCTTTGCTTAGGTAGCCTTTACTGAGTTTATGCATTAGGAAAATCTAGTGTCTACCACTAGTGAGAATTAGGTAGTAGGTTTGGGTACATTTACTCATCTCATTGGTAAGAGCGGCTTGTTTGTTGAAACTAGGCCAACTTAAGGAGTTACTACAATCAAATTGGTAAATGGTACTCATTCTCTTGTTATTGCAATTGGTGTTTTCTCCTTGACTACAATTATTTGATGTTTATTATGCACCAAAGTTCGAGGATATTAAGTGTTGTGTAATCTTTGATGAGCATTACTATTACTTCCAGGACATTTGGACTAGTCAAATAATTAGTGGGGAAATATGAAACAGATGGACTTTATTATCTTGATATCGCCACTATTTTTCTTGGAGCATCATCTACCTTGAATGACCCTTTTATGTGGCATCACTATCTTGGTCACCCATCTCCTAATAAGTTGCGATAGATGTTTCTCAATCTTCTATGGTCAAGTTAGTTTTGAGTGCAAATCATGTCATTTACATAAGCATTATAGAGCTACCTTCCTTTCTCATGCTAAGAAGTGGAGTTCCTTTCGTTTCTTTCTATTCTACCTAAGCTTTTCAATAGGTTGATAATATTTGTGAATCTCACACTCAAATCCTTTATTGATTCATCTTTCTTCATTTTAGACATTTTAGATTCTTGGGTATGCATACTTATCTTGGAGTCCTTGACTTGACTAGTTCCTTCATGAGTTTTAAGCAATTTGAAATCTCATGAGCCATTTCAATTTGTGAAACCCAAATGAACTTGATTATGTGTAGAGCACAATATAGAATGCTCATTGCTTTTCTATTTATAGCAATATGTTTCTCATCAAGACTCTTGTATTCAGTGATATCTTTATCTTTTTTTGAAATTTGTTTTTTACAACCTTCCATGGAGAAAGATCTCTTATTGTTGATTTTAGATAAACTACCATTTTCTTTTTCTAATGTGCATCTTTGATTCCATCAGATAGAGGTGGTCAATGTGTAGATAATTGTTGATTCGCAATAATCATGATAATTGTAAATTTTAGCACAACCTAGTATAAGAACCTCAGGATTAAATCAAATTGATTTCCTAAATCAAAATGATGTTACAGATCAAAAATCAAGAAGATTAAGAATGAAGTAGTCGACTCAAGAACAATATCCTTAATAACCTTGAAGTCAAAATGAAACTCACTTTTGCTTCTATAGAGATTCTTAAAGAATCTCAAAACTAATTCACTTGAGATTCCTCCTAGAATCAACTCAACAGAGATTCCTCTAAAATCACTTCAATTCAATTCATTATAATCCTCTAGAACCCTCTCTAGAATCCTCTTGAAGGGCACCTTTCTTTATAAGAGTATTAACTGCACCTCTCCTATTACTAGAACTACTCATGATTAGAATTTTGGAACTAAAGCATGAGCGACAGAGAGAGAGACCTACAGCTTCTTTATGGAACCTTCTAATACTTGTGTTGTGTTGAGTGTATTAGCACCTCCTCAATTATAGGTAAGGTCCACCTCTCAAAATGATCCAAGGTTGCCTTCCTAACAATTAGAATAATGGGAAAATTAGTCCTTGTCTAGGACTCAAATGTAGGTAGGATAACCTTAATTGGGTGTGATTTGTTAAATGGTGTTTGAATCACAAAATGTCTTCTCTAATAGAAAAATTTGGCATTGTTTGAACGATTGACAAAATTACAACCAATTGGATTATTGTTATTGACTACTTAACAAGCTTTTGAGTGGTTACAAAATAAATTGTTTCTAAAATAGGTTTTAATGGATAGAAAATCAATTAAGCCCTTCTTTATTTGGTTTAAGTGATCCAAGTAACTATAAATCGATGAAAAAGGGCTCACTTGACCCAATCAAGTAAAAATTCTAGAAATTTCAAAGCTAAGGTTGGTGTAGAAATTCATATCTTGATAATTTGGATAAGAGTACAAGAAATCTCAACCTTCTTGTGTCTTCAATGATTTGAGTTGCTTCATATCTCCTTCTAAACTACATGTTCATTTGAATTTGAAATTCTTCATCTTCAACTTTGTCCTTGATGTGTTCACAACTTTTAGTGATGCATATTCAACTCAATTACTTTGTCATCAACTCTAATTATCCAACTAGACTCTTTCCATCTCATCAGTTACTTTCTAGTCTCTTCAACATCTTAATTGTATATATCTTGTACATAATTGGTTAGATCAAAATGACTTCAACATTGTATTTTGTCAACGACAAAATACTTTAGTAATCAATATTGTTTTAGCATCCTTCCCCATCTCAATATTCTTTCTATCACCAACATGTAAATTTCCTTCACGAGGTGTGCATCGCATCACAAGAAAAGTATATAAGACTCAATATGAAGCTAGAAAGAAAAGTAATAATGCAATGGATTAATAGGAAAAGCTTCTAAAAATAGTAGAAAAAAGATTTGAGGCAAGTACTAAAACCATGCCAAAATGCTCTCCAATAGCAATGTCGAAAATTGTTAGATATGTAGATAGTGCAAGTCGTGTTAAAACCCATTTAGAGGATGGATAATGAATTTTGGACTTTGTTAAACCTTATTCTAATGTTCAAAGCCAATTAAGATAGTTTTAACCATGCATAAACTAGGGGTGTACACGGTTGGGTTGGGTTGTGAGTTAGATTATGTTGGGATTTTCTCAACTCGATAAAAAATGGGTTAGGCTAGGTTTAAGGTCTAATAAACCTAATCCAACCCGCAACCTGATTCAACCTGATACACACACACACACGAGAGTATCCATTAAAATTTTAAAGGAAAAAAATTACTACCTTATTTAAAACTGGAAAGGTGACAAAAAAAAACTCATGCAAATAATGCCTCCCACTCGCAAGCCCTAAATCGAGCTTCCTCTCTCGTCGTCGCCACCAACCTCTCTTGCAGCTCCATTCTCGTTGTCGCCATTGTTCTCATCATTACCACTAGAGGTTAGCATCTTCCTCTCTCCTCTCTTCCTCCTCTACATTAGTGACAGCCACCACCTCCCTTCACTAGAGCCACTGGTACCACTACCCCCTCACCAGCCATCCATTGTCGTCACTACCTTCCCTCTACCCAGCCTGAGCCTACCACCAGAGCTGCTGGCCCACTACCACCGATCCACCACCTCTTACCGGTCATCCACCATTCTCTCTACCTTCCCCTCCACCTAGCCTATCACTAGAGTTGCTACCACCACCACCACCACCACACAACCTACCACCCCCTCACCGGCTATCCTTCTTCACTATAGCTAATAGCCACCACTCCCTCCCTTGGCCATCCTCCTCCCCCTTTAATTTTTCTTAATTTAGCCTAAATTATTTGAAACTTCGACTAGGCATTTAAACTGTGATGCTTAATTTAGACATCATTATTTAGGTTCTCATCTAATTCTATATTTAGACAGAATTAAAAGGCATCCACATGTATATCTTTAATTTTTCCTTACTAGTAAAACATTATTTTGATTCTTGTCTAATTCTTTGTTTTGAATGTCTACATCTATGAAAAAAATTACATGGATAAGATAATCGTCTTGTAATATGTGTTTACCTTTCTACAGGAAAGAGGCAATTACTATTATACAACTATCAAGTTTTTTTTATTTTTATCTATTTTATTTACTTTTTAGAAGATATAAGTTATTTATAAGTTTAAAATATTTTGTTATTAAGTATGAAAGATATAGAAAATATGCAGGAGATAAACATAAGTTTTGGGTCCTTTGACTAGTCAACAATCTGCTCAACCCGACTCAACCCAACCAGATTTTTATGGGTCGGGTTGGTTGGGTTGGAAAAATCCCAACCCGAAAACTATGGGTTGGGTTTGGGTTGAGTCCCAACCCGACCCGTGTACACCCCTATGAAACACTAATGTCAAAACTTAGGTTTTTTGGTTAGATATACTAATTTGCACACACCATAAACACGTGAATTAACCTAAGCTAGTCTACTAACAAAACTAAATTGGAAAAGGAAACTATAGGATTTTATTTTATAGAAAATTTTGTAGAACAAAAATCAAAATAATCCATCAAAGTTGGCCTAACAAAACTAGATGCAGATTTGAGACAAGCAACTTCTACAATTTGTTTTTTCTAAAGTGGACTTGTGTGTGAAATTTATGTTCCTAGAAACCATAATTAAAATAGGATCACTAAGAAAATTTCTAAAAAGTTATATAAAAAAATATTAGACAAAACATGATGGATAAAATCTAAATTTTAGGCAGCACATAAATCTCAATTGTAAATCATGAACTAATGCATCTAAACCCTAATGCAATATAATCAAAGGGTGAACATTGATGCAAAATATTATGATAAATACATAACCATTTTTTTTGTAGAAATATGGTCTGCATATAGGTAGTACACTATGTTCACTAGGTTAATCGCAATTATTAGTGAAATCGACATACAACAAAAATATAAGCTTCTCTACTAATGAACTAACATAAAGTCTCAAGCTCGCTGAGGGCACTGACCACAGTTCAACACTTCTCGTGCAAGGGTGTTGACCAACATGCTACGTGTGCAGATGGTCGCCCTCTCAAATTTTCTTTTGCAAGCTCTCAACGTTGGATGATGATCCAACGATTGAAATGAGTCCTTCTTTGATGAGGTGCTGGGGAGGTGACGACGTGGCTCCTTCGTGGTCATTGGATGACAATCCAATAGCCCACGTCTTGTGCTTCAGCGGCTAAGGGTGCGGAGGTGGGCTGTTGGGATGGTGCCACGTGGTGCCATCCTGACTGTCTATCTTCCTACCTTTGTAGTTAGTGCTACAGGGCTCCGATTGAGTTGATTTTTGCATCATCGGACTGCGATCGTTGATTCGGATCCATCCGTGCAGTCAAATTTAGCATCTAAGATTCAGATTTTCACCACCTTGTCCCTTGGCCTTTGATCTTCTGTGGACTACATATGATGCTACGGAAGTTCGATTAAGACGATTTCAGAAGCGTTGGACTCCAATCGTTGTCCTGATCAGATCCGTATAGTCGAATTTATCATCTATGGCCCTGAATCATCTGTAATTAATATCGCCTCTCAATTAGAACATAAAATAGCATTATTATTTACAAAGTTAACAAATCGACTATGATGTAAAATATATATGCATTTTTCATAAGTTAAGCTAGGATCTAACTTAATTCTGGTAGATTAGGTCCTATGATTGTTGTGCAATCATACCCCCATGCCTAAATCTTGCTAGTCCCCAGCAAATGCAAGACTAAATGCAAAGTGATCCTAAATAACTAATTTCTATCAAGAGTTTAACTAGAGATATATTTCTTTTATTTTCATCCAAAGATTTAGAAATCCATATAATCGAGAGAGTGTAGTATTGTAGCCCATCTAGCCACAATACTATAAGGGCGTGCGCGTCACGTCGCCCATCCAGCTGGATAAGAACAAATGGAAACAAACAAGGAACTATAACAGAACTTTCACGCAGCGCGTTGGGTCACGCGCTCTCGTGGAAGCGTGTAACGCACGTTCAAGCGGCACTGTGCGAAATTGAAGTAGCGATGAGCGTAGGAGCTTTTGACCATTGGATGGTGATTGACGCACGCAGATGCAGCTGTGTGGCACGATCAGAGAGTACGGCGGGCAGACGTGCGAACCCACACAATTTTTAAAATAGGAAGGCAAGGCGTGCGCGCGTGAGTCGTTCGATCGTCACGATCGGATGGCTGAGGATCAGGCGCTAAAAAGAGCCTTGCAGGTGCACGCGCAAAGAGAGATTTGTTGCAGCGGGCACGTGAGGAGGAAGCGGAGCCGTGCGATCTTGATCCAAGGGTGCAGCGGGCACCACGTGTCAGCCAGAGATTAAATCCACACGATGGAGGCGAATTTGAAGGTGTTTTGAGGCCAGATCTGACCCATTAATCTCCCGAGCAACAGATCTGATCAAACAAGAGTTGTTGCATGAGATAAAGGGGTTAAATACACTTTTTGCCCTCCATGAAAGCTATAAAAGAAGGTCAAAGCCCCTGTAGTTGAAGCATCTCTCTCCGATCAACTCCAGATATCTTCCACCTTCTTTGCAACTCTCTGTTTCTCTGCAACTCCACTCCGACCTTCATCCCAGTGCTCTAGATCTGAGGTGCTGCCGCATCTCGCACAAGCATCCTACATGCGGCAACGTCTCTCTGCCACTTTTTATCTCTCTCTCTATCTCTCTATTTAATTCTAGTAGCATTCTTTATTGTGAAAACTCTGTTTAATTGCAATAAGATTCTATTCTTCTAAATGCATGATATCTGATTCGTATACATATATACATATATAAATATTTGTTTAGAGCAAGTTTTCTTGAAAAGCTTCTGCAAAAATCAAGATTGCCTCCCTGTGAACAACCCGATACTCACCGATTTTATAAATTATTTGTCGATGTGTTTTCACACTATACTACAACTGAATTAACTTTTAAAATGTGAATTACGTGCTAAACAGAGGTCTTGCAAGACCAAAGAAGGATGGAAGCCTTAAAGAAGGTGCAACTGCTGGATGAAAAAGAGGATAAGGGGCAGCTAATAGAAGATGAGAAATTGCAACGTGAAACTTGTTGGGAGACCATTTTAGAGGAAGATCTAAAGAGGGAAATTGATTGGAGAGAAAGATCTAAACAATTATGGCTGAAGGAAGGAGACACAATGACCAAATTCCTTCACACGGCAGCCAGCTCTAGAAGGAGAATCAATTATATCTCTTCTTTGCGTTCAGGTGATCAGGTGTTGTCCTCCCTTGGAGCTATAAAAAAAGAAGCGATTAGGTTCCTCGAAGAAGCTACCAGAGCTACAGAAAGAGGAAGTTGGAGACTAACCACTTCAGACTTCTCTCAGGTAAACCAATCTATAGCTGAACATCTGATTGCGCCTATCACAGTCTAGGAGGTTGAAGAGGCGATGGCTGGGTTGAACTCTGAGGGCTCCCCGGGCCCTGATGGATTTCAAGTCTTCTTTTATAGGGAATTTTGGCAGGTGGTGAAGCATGATGTGATGGAAGTAATTGAAGAGTTCCAAGAGGGCAACTCAGGATTCGAAAGAATCAATAAATCATACCTATTCTTACTGCCTAAGAAGCAATGAGTGGAGAGCCTACAAGAGTTCAGACCTATTGCTTTAACGAACTCTATTTATTTGATTATTAGTAAGGTCTTAGCAAACAAATTGAGGGGAGTTCTACAGCATATGATTAACCCAGTACTGTCAGCTTTCCTTCCCAACAGGTCCTGCAAGAGTCTTTTATCATAGCTCAGGAGATGGTCACTGAATGGCGTAGACGGAAATGTAAAGCCTTCATGCGGAAAGTGGATTTCAATAGGGCTTTTGACTTGGTCTCCTGGCACTATCTTTGGGAAATTATGAGGAGGGGTTCCCACCAAAGTGGATTATTTGGATGAAAAGATATATCGCAACTTCATCCTTTTCTCCTATTATAAATGGAAAACCTTGTGAAACTTGGATTCAACCCCAATGCAGGGTTAGACAGGGTTGCCCCCTAGCTCCACTTATTTTTAATCTTGTGGTGGACACCCTAGCTTGCTTCACTTGCAAACTCTCAGAGGCAGGTTTGGTAAGAGGTTATTCCTTGACTAACTTTAGAGCTATGGTGCCAATATTGCAATATATAGACTACATTGTTTTCTTCGTGGATGGGGGTCTAAATGAAGCTAAGATTCTTCATATTTTGGTGACCATATTTGGTGAAATTTTTGAACTGAAGATAAATGGCGACAAGTCCTCCCTCATTTGCTTTGGATTGGTTGGTCATGAAATTGAGAGGCTATCCTCCAGCCTTCATACTCCTATTGGAAACCTGCCAGTGAAATATCTGGGACTCCCTTTGCAAGACACCAAATTAAAAAAGAGCGACTAGAACCTCTTATTTGAGAAATTTACTGCCAAACTAGAGAGTTAAAGCAGTCGATACTTGTCAAAGGGAGGCAGGTTGATCCTCTTAAACTCAGTCATCACCTCTAACCCGATCTTCTTCTTCTCCATTTTCAGGGTGCCAAAATCAATTTGGAAAAGACTTGACACGCTGTGGAAGCAATTCTTTTGGAAAGGGGCAAAATTTGAGGGCAGATTCCTACACCCCATTAAATGGCAGAAATTATGCACTCCTAAACAAGGTGGTCTAGGTATCTACTCATTGAAGGAGTTTAACGACTCCCTGCTGATCAAATGGGCGGTTAAACTCCTTGAAGACGATGGCAGGAGTTGGTTGGCAATCATCAAAGACGCCCATGGTAGCTCTCACGTAACTAGATACACCTCTGCCCCTCACCGACCATCTCCATTCTGGAGGTTTGTTTAGGCAACAGTCCACAACAACTGGTCAAGCTTTGCGCCAAAGCTTGGAGACGGCCAGCAGTTCTCCTTCTGGCAGGATCATTGGTCGAGTTTGGGCCTGCTAAAAAGAAGATTCCCACACGCATTCAATGGTGCAGTGGACAAATCCATCTCGGTAAATGATAGCTGGGACCCCCTGAACAGCAATTGGAGGCTTGTGGACCATGCGACTAGAGTGGGAGGATGCTTGTAGGAAGAATGCGCTCAGTTGAGGAGTGAATTAGAACCTTTCCAACGGTTGGGTGGACTTGATCAGTATGTCTAGAATCATGGGCCATTCTCCCTAGCCAAGGCCTATAAATATCTGATTGCTAGAGACGATAATACTCCTTTGCTAGTGGACAAGGATTGTGATGGTATTTGGCATTTAAAAATGCCCCTAAAAATAAAAATTTTCCTCTAGCTATGCAAAAGAGATGTTCTCATTACTGGTGACATGAGTCACACAAGACTAGGTGCCCTAGCCTAGAATTGCTCGCTATGTGACTTCCCAACTAACAGCAGCATACACATTTTTTCTACGTGCCTGGTGACAAATCAAGCCTGGAGAATCATATTCGAAGCGACTTTAGAAATTCATCCAAACCGCATACATTGATGGCAGGAGTTCTGTGGTGTATCTGGTGTGCTCGTAACAATAAATTATTTAGAGGGACAACAATAAATGTGGAGAATATTGTTAGAACTTGCAGTGAGCTAGTGGGAGTGTGGAGAGATTCTTTGTGAACGTTGTTCTCTGTTATGACTTATGAATAAAATGATCCCAGTCTGTTATTGTTAACGATAGCACTCCTTACCTATTCAAAAAAAAACTCAGAGGGGGGCGGAGAAATTGTGTTCTCTTTAGTTCCTCTGTACTCATTCTCTCTCTCTCTTTTTCCTTCTCTTTTTTTCCTCTTTTCTTTTCTTTTTCTTTTCTTTTCGAGCTTACAATCTCACCATATTTATAAATATATTTAGTGGTCTCTCATGTCATTCATACTCTAATTAAGTTCTGATAATCTTATAACTAGTCAGAAATTCTCAGCCAGTATTCGGGCGATCAGAAATACAAAAAAGTAGGTCAAGACTATATTTGGTGGATCGCAATTGTAGTAGGTGTTGTTACCTTAGTATAGTTGATACAAAATAAACATAACTCAACATTTTTTTTCAAAATTTTTTGATGTTTTTTTATATATCTACCAACACAATGCAATGCAACATACACATGCAGTTTTTTATTCACGAGACATTATTGGGGATTGGTGATGTTCAAGAGGATATCGGGTGGCTTACTTGGTGAAAGTACATATTCTTGGCACCGGGAAAGGAATGGATCGGACAACATATTTCTGACCTTTGACACTAACACCCTCCTTCAACTAAGGATTCCATAAAGGACAGTCATAACCATCCACCTTAGTCCTAGTTTTATTAGAACTCACTCTCTGCATATTTACCTTATTTGGTGGCTCTCAAAAATTCACACAAAGACTTTGTATGCAGGAACCAAAAGTAAAAACTATGCCTAACTCCGAGTATCATTATTCAATTATCCAAAAATTAAGATTTCTTGTGCTAGACTTAAAGCACCAGTAGACTTTCTACTCTTACTTGGTAATTGTTTGGTGGATTTAATAGAAGATGATTTACCTGACTCTCTAATTACTGTCTAATGGTTTAGGAAAAGACGTAATGCTTTTTCTCGACAAACTAAAGATGTCTATCGGTCTTCACAGTGAATTCATTACAAATTCTACGTACAAGTATGAAATTGTACTGGATTCTAAATTCAGGAATCAATTAAAGAATAAATCCCTAATAAAACCTGTTGATAAAAATCTATTTTCTAAGGTGTTGGTAGGAAAATTTTTCAGTTTATGTGTACTACCCCTCCCCCCCCCCATGCTTAAGTTCTTGCATGTCCTCATGCATGAATAAGAGAAAAATAAAGTAAGATAGGGCGTAAGTGGATAGAAATCACCTAGAATTGCTCCTGATTCGTCATTTAGCTTATGTCAACACAAAAATGATATTCACAATATGCACATAAATATACACAAATGAAAAATGTTATGTATAAGATAGAAGGTAGATGTTGTGTATAAATGCTGAGTTTAACGCCTCCAACTGGGCGAAAAGCTCAATCAGATGGATCAGTGATTACAGAGAGAGGGCAATCAAAATGATAGGGACTTTGAGTTCCATTTCCAGTAGTAGGCTAGAAATGCAGATCAATTGCCCGTGAATACCAAGTCCAAAAGGTCAAAAAAATACAATATTGAGACTTGGAGTGGGTTGTAACCAGGTGCTATAAGAGAAATAAAGATAAATCTGGGTGCTAGGGTGAAAGGTAGAGAGTGGAAACTGATGAGAACACCATCATGAGTCCTAACTAGCTCATTTTGACCCAGAAAAGAGAATAGAAACTCCTACATAACCAACTAGAGGTCCAAACTCAATGAATAACCATTCTGAGAGAAAAGCAAGAAACAAGGGATAAAATTATAATTTTACCATTGCAGTACAGCAACAAGTTTTCTCATGGGCTAAATATAGGTCAAATGATCTTAACAAGATAAAGAGTGGGTTGGTTTAAATAGAAAATGGTTCGTGTGAATTTTGGGAATTAAATGACTTCTTGTAACCCTAAAATAGACCAACTTAATTTAACAAAGTTATGGTCAGGATAAAATTCACCTAAACTCTCTAAAAATCATGGAAAAATATCCTTTATGATTTAGAACCCTTAATTTGGCCTTTAGAACCTATTTTGACCTAAATTGGGGTCTCAGTCAAATGTTTACCCTAAATTAGGTTTTTACATAAATTGCCCAGTCAAACATGGTCAAACCCAAAATCCAACTTCACTATTGGATTCCTTAGGTCCAAATTAGGTTTGTACCAAAATTTGGACCTAAGGGGAATTCACCTTGACCTACTTTGTAAATAGGTCCAGTCTAATTACATTTCTACCCCTAACTTTTGAAAACTCTTGCAGAAATCCCCCTATCTTTGTCTTCATTCTTTGCAATTAGGTCCCTCCACCATTATAGCGGAGGGAATCCTACTCCGGCGAGGTTTCCAGGGAAAGATCTCTTCGATTTCTCAGAGAATCCCCTTCAAAATTGAAAGGGAGATTCTCTGAGAAATCTCCTCTGGTTTGAACACAATTCCAAGCTCGATTTGGTACCCAATCTCTCATGAGAATGCATGAGAGATTCGAGTCTCATTTGACCTTCCATCTCCGGCGAGGTTGCCGTTCTTGGAAGCTTGGCTTCCAAGTACAAATCCTCCTTTCAGGCCTATAAAAGCAAGCTCAAATCCCTCTGCATCCTTCAAGCTTGAAATTGGCCTGAGAAACCCTCTATTTCGTCTCTTCCCTCTCTAGCCAGTGACTCAACAAGCTCCGGTGACCCCCCTCTCTTTCCCTCGTCTCTCTACTACAATATCAGTGGCAGGGTTCTCTTCCTCCTCTTCATCCGCGTCGTGCCGCACCAGCCAACGCCCCTGCAACCCCTTCATCGTCGCCGTCCTCCTCCACTGAGTGCTTTGTCTCTGGCGATGGCAATACGAGCTAGCCGCCATCTCTGCCTTCCCCTTCATCTCCCTACGCACAGCTAAGTCCTCTCTCTGTTCTCATCATTTTTCTCTCTTTATTTCTTGAAAACGACCATCGACGCTCGCAACCACCCTCACCTTCCTCCTCTCCGGCTAGACCTCTAGCGAGGCATCCCCGCCGCTCCATGCATCCATCCCCCTCGCCAACCACCCCATAAGCATTGCCACACCTCACTGATCATAAACCCTCACTCCACTCACCGCGCCACACCCCTAGAACACCCCTCGAACACACCTACTTTCACGCACACAGGGTTCCCTAGGCACGCACACTCCGGCCACCCCACGCCACGTCGACCCACGCACTACATTCATCATGTCTTGGCGAAGTTGTTTGAGCTTTCTGACAAGGCTGTGAGGCTGTTTTCGTGTTGATAGGTGTAAGCGTCTCCATCGCCATTAACGCAAGTGAGGAGCTTGCTTGCAAGCCTCCTCCAGGACTCCCCGCTCCAGGTGCATGGCTCCAAGTTGTGCGGATTCCTCTTGCGCACAGAACCAGCCGAGCAATTGGCTTCGAAGACCCAATAGCTGCTGCAATCAAGGAAGCCCCCCTGCTACGGGCACACATGAACGAAGGTGGTGTTGGTGCTAAATCACCACGATCATTTGTTTTGATGATAACAAAACACGTGTTATTTAACATTTGCAATTTGAGTCCTAGATTTCAGGTCAATTGCAAATGTGGACGTGTTTAGACGGAGTTCGAGCTCGCATCTAGGACGGATTGGAGGAGCTTGACGGAAAACAGAGGAGGTTCGCGTGGAGCGAAAGATTGGAGATGGAAGACAAGAAGAATAGGATAGATTCTTTTTATCCTTTCATGTATCTCTTGTATTTATTTTCTTGCTCTTTATTTTCCTTAGACATTATGTCAAAGAGCCTCAAAGAACCCTAACAGTAGTCCTAGGAACACCTGCACAACCCTAGGATACTTAGGTTTTCTGTAGAACACTTAGAAAACCAATATAGGGTTAAAACAGACTTTCCAGACGTCTAATTCACGAATCAGACGTCTGATAAAGGATTTTAAGACGTCTGACTGTTGTTTCAGACGTCTGATAACTGTTAGGCTGGACATAGTTAGTTCTGTCTGATGAAATCAGACGTCCAGACCTTAGACCAGACGTCTTAGGAGACGTCTGATGACTTTGCCAGACGTCCAGTTAGTGGACCGTTGGCTGGCTTAGAAGACACTCAAGAATATGACCGTTAGAGCCTTATCAGACGTCCATAGGACTTTACAGACGTCTGATAAATGACCGTTTTGCCTCGGCTGACCCAAAATCTCTTCTCAGAGATTTTCTAGCCGTTGCAACGTTTGGAAATCAATTCCCACAGTAAAAGTAGGTTTCCAGACATCCAGACTTAGTGCCAGACGTCCTGTATGTCGTCTGATGGACTTGCACAAAAACCCTGTTTAGATCTGATTCAAGTCAGGGAGAAACCCGCATAGAATCAGACGTCTGACATTGGAATCAGACGTCTTAAAGTGGCCTTCCAGACGTCTGATGCCAGAATTAGACGTCTGATAACCCTGTCAAATGCAATCATTGTCCTGATTTCGGCCTGATTCTCTTGGGCTTTGCACCCAACGGCTATGGAAGCTTTTCCAAGCCTTCCAAAGCCTTCCTAAGGCCTCTATAAATAGAGGGGAACCTTTGTAACACAAACACACAAGAAGAGAAACATAAGAGACACTTAGAAATACACTTGGATACACTTAGCTACACATTTTTCACACTCTTGTGTCCAAGAAGTTCTTGCTCTCCAAGCTCAAGCTCCATTTTCTTGAGAGCATTCAACCGTTGCGCACCCTCTCTCCCGCCGTAGATAACGAGAGCGACGTAGCGCCGTCGCGTGGCACACGCACCGCGTCATCGTCGACGCACTCCTTGCAAAGGGGAGTTTCCTATTTCCTATAGAAGCTAGGTTTAATTTTGTTGGCTCTATAGGACTGTTGTTTTATTTTATCTTTGCATTTTGGTTGGGTATTCGCTTTGCGAATTCCCGTCTCCTTCGTGGGACAAAATCCTTCTCGTGGAGAGAAGGGGTTGAGGAACGCTACCCTCGTACTTGTAGCGTGGTTGTACTGAGGTTGAATCACCCTCGTTCAAAGTGATTCGTTTAGTGGATTTTGATCAACTTGGCTGATCGGAAAATCCTAACTCGAGAGGGTTAGGTGGTGGTTTTCACCCGGTTTGGGTTTCCACCTAAAAATACCTGTGTACATTTTGCGATTGATTTTTGTGAGATTGCTTTATATTTTTATTTCCGCAATTTTATTACGTCACCCCTCCTGGTAGGGAACCTTCAGGTGGGACGTTTAGTCCCACCTTGTAAGTGAGTAAGCGGTTGCAGTGAAATAAATTGAAAAAGTGAAGCAGCCTCTTCGCCTCCTGACCACGGGGTGAGGTCCCACTCACCTCGCACCGCCTTGTCCGTAACCCGATCCCCGCAAACCTGGCTTGACCCGTATACCTGACCTGCACTCCTCGCCCACCATCGCACGCCGGTAGGCCTAGTCCTGGGCGCGTACCCAACCCAATTACCCGAGACGCGGCTCTGGGAGAGCGAGCCTAAGAGAGAAAGAGGAAGAAAGATCGTAGGGGCAGGTAGGGGTAGGTTTTGCTCTCTCGCAGGGAAGGAGAAGAAGAAAAAGCCAAGGAAGAAGAGGGTGGAAGCCAGTGAAGCTAAGGGAGGAGAAGGCAAGAACTGAAGAGGAAGAGGCTGAAGGGCTAAAGAAAGAAGAAAGAGGAGAAGGAGCTTAAGGCAGAAGAAAGAGAAGCCGCTAGAGAAAGAAGAAGAAGAAGAAGAAGAAGAAGAAGGCAAAGGCCAGAGAGGCTAAAGGCAAAAGAAGCAAAGGCACAGGCATGAAGAAAAGAAAAGAAGGAAGAAAGCCAGTCATAGACAGAGATCAGAGACAGAGAAGAGAAAAAGATCAGAAATAGCACTGTAGCAATTACAAGTTTAAGATGTCTGATTCACAAAATTAGACGTCCATTTTTTGTGCTCTTCATATACATTGATATCCAGTGTTCACATTTACATTTTTGCACTATAACTCTGATTTCCATTGCATATTATATTCAATTTTAAAGTTGTGCTCTTGATTTTTAAACCCAAATTTGCTCCCTGTGTTCGACCTCGGATTTAAAACTTCGAGTAATAAAATTTATTTGTTTTCGAGAATTTCAACTATACTAGGACGCATCGATTTTAAAACATTGATCTCGCCCGTTAAACAGAAACCCTATAGAATGATGTATGAGTAATGCGAATGAGGTGGATACAGAGATAGAAGTGGGAAATAAATCGTACAGGTCCTGAAAGTGGTGAGAAATAAAGGGAGGGACCTGAGTGGTGTAATCTGAAATGGTATAAAGAACCATTCCGTGAGTGGATCTAGGTGTTGGTGGGTGCGTAGTACGTGTGTCAAAATAAGACCCAATGTTCCATCCCAACAGCTCCCAATTAACCCAAATCAATCTCATCCTTAGGTTGATTAGAAATCTCGTACAAATAGCCCAAATTTTATTCATAGCATGAATCCTCAATTATGATGGGCAAGAATTCATTATCCCCAAGGTGTGGAAAATTAGAATCTAAATGCAATAAAGCCTCAAATTCTTTCAGTTTCAGTTTTGTGGCTCCTATGAAACCCTCGATGTTGGAATCCAAGAGTGAAGATGTGAAAGAATACATAATAGATTCATTCGACCCCAAATCCAAAAATGCCTCAAGATTTTTCAAATTTTCCTCATAATCATAAATGGGATTTTTACCCGGTTCTTCCTCAACTTCAATTGGATTCTTTGATAATTCAAAATTAACCCCATGGATGTATGGAATGTCATGTAAATCTATGTCCTCAGTGTATTTATCATTTGAGCTTGTTATGGGGTTTTCAGGCAATTCCACTCTAGATCTTTCAGAATCGAAATCATGTGCCACATCAATTGCCTTTGGAAAATCAATGTTCACCACGATGTTAGAATCATTATAATTCAAATCTGGAGTCTCATCAGGGAATGGTGCAACAGAAAGAGGATTAGAATTAGTCGTCTCATCCAGATCTTTGGCTGCCCTACCTTGGACCAAATTAATGAGCCTGATAGAAGCTGTGTGTGGAGTCGACTCACAAAGAAGCTCTATGTTCGCACAATGCTCAGATTCCTCATCATCTGAGTCCTCCTTAATAAAATCACAATGTTGGTTCTTGTTCGCCCTATAAATATCCAATCTAAGTTTCTCATTTCCCAAGGCGATCTCCATACACCCGAATGCACATTTAATGTTAGCTTAGGCGGTCACTAAAAATGGGTGACCTAAGATGATAGGTGCAACACGGAGACTATGAGGAATGAAATGACCCGTTGCCTTTTTGGGTTGTTTAAGACATCTGGATTAGCCGTCAGACGTTTGTCCAAACATCTGGACAGAGTGTTGGATGTCTGAAGTAGAGAACCGTACCTTTTTTCTTTTCTGCACGTGCGCTGCACGCGTATTCTCCCCTCTCTCCTCACCCCAAACCCTAACCCTCTATCTATTTAAACCCCCACTTCCCTTCACCCACGCCACTCTCCACCAGCCACCACCAACTTCATCCTCCCCTCCATCCTCCCCTCCATCCTTCACCTTCCTCCCTTCCAGCACAGCGAGAGGAGAGGAAGAAGAGAGAAAGATGAGACACTGAGGAGGAGGAGAGGGGAGCGGGAGTGTGGGAGGAGCTCGCGAAGGAGCCAAGAGAGCGTGAGAGGAGCTTGGAGGAGCTCGTGCTTGAGGAGGAGCTCATGCTCGAGGAGGAGGAGCTCACAGAGGTGAGCTTCACGGCCTCCTGAAGCTGCCGGCGTAGCAACTGTGGGCGGTGTAGAGGGGTTTCGCGCAGAGGAGAAGCTCGCAGAGGTTCTGCGTACTGGATATTTTCCAATATCGGATGTCTGGAGCACATCCTAGATGTCTGGAGTAGCAGAAGGACGTCCGGAGCTGAAGTCGGATGTCTGAAAGCACGCTCTGTGCTAAGGTACGTGCTTTTGTGCGGTTACAGCCACGTAGGCCTCACCACAGGGATCTTGTCTGGCCTTTTCTGAGGTCTGTGCATACGTACGCAGGGGGCAGGCCTTTGGAAAGGTGAGGGGTGCACCCTTCAAGGTACTTTTGGACATCTAGACACATCGCCAGATGTTTGACCATACCTTCAAACGACCGGAAGAAGAGTCCGACGTCTGGAGCTCACCTCGGACGATTGCGGAGGGGTCCGAACATCTGAGGTAGCTGTAGGGAACCCAGGGTAAGTGTTGACGTCTTTTAAGATGTCTGGGATTAGACCTAGACATCTGATTTTGGGCAGTGTGAGTGTTTTCGGTCCGTTTAGGACCCAAACGGAACTGGATTTCCGCAAACGAAGTACTGTTGTTTTTCTCTTGAGTTTCTCTACGAGTTAGTGTTACTTGTATATGGTTTTGGACTCGTTTGATATGGTTGGTCAATTGTATAGGTCTCTTTCTAGTCAAGTACGTGGGAGCTGCGGAGGCGACATGATATGTGATTCGAGCCCCCATTCCTCCCATATTTGCCGGTAGAGTGGTTTACATTAATATTATGATTTAAATAAATGAACTGTGTGTTTAGAATAACTTGAATGAATCCTAGGATGAGAATGAACCCTAGGGCAGAAATAGATGGTTGAGCTATACTGTGTACTTGAGAAACATGTAGAACCCTAGGATGAGAATGAACCCTAGGGCAGAAACATATGGTTGAGCTATACTGTATACTTAAGAAACATATAGAACCCTAGGATGAGAATGAGCCCTAGGACAAAAATAGGTGGTTCGAGCTATACTGTTCACTTGAGATGCCTGTAAAAACTTTAAATGCTAGCAAATGTACTTGTTACTTAGTATGATGTCTTGTCAATAGACAATCACAAGCTGCCTGTTTTAAGAACGGAACCAGTAATGTAAATAGAGAAATCGAAAAGACTAGAATATGAAATGAAAGGAATATCAGCATGAACCCTACGGGGAATTAGGAGGAGAGCTCCTACAGATGGGAAGTGAACTGGCCCTTGTGTAGAGGGGTACTAGCCACCCGTTGGGTTGAACCTCTGGGTCAGGCCTAGACACTCTACATCGACTCTGTTTGGCCCTCGTGTACGTGGTAATGAGGTGAGCTACTTAGTGTAGGGAGGGAGCTAGCCGCCCCAGGGGGCTCGGGGATAGGACTAACCGCCCTACACCGACTCTTGTTAGGCCCACTAGGCAAACCGGGATAGTCGGACGAGGGTATGTGGACTGTGGAGGGGCGAGACCCCTATTATGTTCTGTTTTGAGAGGGCAAGGCCTGTACTGTTCCATGCTGTACCTTTAGGCGTACCCGCTAGCGGAAACGACTGACCGCATGCCAGTGCGGGATAGCTACTTGTGCGTTTATCACGTGTGCCATAGTCACCGCTACGTCGCAATCGTGACCTCAGAATGGTTGACTCGGTGTAGGATTACCACGGGGGACTCTCCCAGCCATGAGAGTACCACGTGTACCTCCTACATCATGGAAAAGACTGCAATCAAGATCGTTCCCGTGAGGAACAGGCCATATCAAGAAATGATCTAGGTGAATAAAGGAATAACAAATTAGAAGTACTTAGTTAAACTAAATGAAAATGGATAGTTGTTTAACTGCATAAATTAATTGCTTGTCTTAATTACATGTAAATGGCTAAATTGCCACTCTACTCAGCATTCGCTGACTCCGAAAATTTTATAACCTTGTTTAGGTCAGAGAGTTGAGCAGCCAGCACCACCGGCTGCAGAAGGAGCTGGTCCCAATCGAGCCCAGCCATAGCTACATTTCTTACTGTTTTTCTTAGCTCTTGTTGTAGTAGTGAGTATTTTTGGTTCTATGTAATACTGTTTCAATACTTTCAGCTGTACTTTTCTCTGTCATAGTTGTAATGACTTATAATATTGATAGACTATATCACTCTATTTCTCTTACTATCTTTTGATTTATTTCTGCTTAGTTACATCGCATGTGTGATTGTGATTTATTTCCTGCTTTTGATTATTTCTCGTTGAACGACTAGGTCTTGGGGTTAGTCGAGGTGGGCCGATCTCGGGTCCTGTAGGGATCTGGGATCAGGTCGTAACAAGGAATGTCCATATCTAGGATGAAAAAATCTGCTGGGAAGCAAAGCCCATGGATTTTTACAATGACATTCTCCACCACACCTCGAGGCACTTTGACTGATCTGTCAGCCAACTGGATAGTGGCTGAAGTGGGTTTTAGCTCTGCAAATTAGAGGTGGTCAAAAACAGCAGTGGGGGCTAAATTAATGGACGAACCCAAATCAAGCAAGGTTCGGTCAAAAGGGGCATCCTGTATTTGACAGGAAATGAGTGTGGCTCTCGGATCTTTCTTTTTAGGTGGTAGATTAGACAAAATGATTACACTAGCCTCCTTAGAGAATACCACCTTGTTGGTCTTTCTAGACTATCACTTCGGTGTATAATATTCTTTAAAGAATTTAGTGACAGTAGGAATATGATCAATGGCATCTGGGAGGGGGATTTTAATGTGAACCTCTTTGAAAATCTCCTTTAAATCCTCACTACTTTTGATTCCCTTTATCTTTCCTTTAGGTTCACGAGTTAAGGCTCCAGGGAAAGGTAAGGGGATGTCGGTGATCTGAGTGATTGGCTCATTCCCTCTAGATTTCTTCTTCTTAGGTTGTTCCTTGGAAGAGTTAGAATGGGAAGAGGAGCTAGCCTGAGAAGAGGGCAAAGAACTATCATGTCCTACCTACCTAAATGGTGGGACCTTTGTAGATTTTTCGCTCCTCAGTGTGACAGCATTTTCACCGTTATACTGTCCATGAGGTCAGGGAGGAGTAGAAGGGGTAGATTGGGACAAGGTTGGCAACAGAGCAGGCTAAGCTGGATCATAACTAGGAGGTATAGGAGGTGCCTGTAATACAGCATGTACTTGTCCCTGTGGTGCCTAGAACCTAGGCGGAGTGCCTTAGTTCTGCACATACCTTGAATTCGGGACAGGTTGGGATGGCAAGGCTCCCTACACTCTATGTTCCTATAGCATCTGGCTTTGTATATCTGAATGTTTGGAATATGATCAACCATTGTTTTTATGAGCTTTAAATTTTGATGTGCTGATTTGCGCATGGATTCCTGTAACTCCTCTCTTAAATCCTCCAAAGGGTTGGACTGCTTTAGAGGGTGATTGGTATCATGGTGCAACGACTGATAAATGGGATGGGACTATTGCTAAGATGGGAATGGCTGCTGCCTCGGGTTAGTGTTTTATGCATTCCCGTATTGTTTGGTTTGATAATGTGGATCTTGATTTAGTTTCTGTGAGTTACCAGACCAGGAAAAGTTCGGATGCTGGCACCAACTAGGATTATACATCTCTGAATATGGGTTATTACGTTCGCATCTGTGGATAGCATTGACATCTTCGTAGGTTAAAAATATTTGAGATGTATATTCATCAAAGGAATAAAAACTAGAATCATCATGGGGTGCATAACCTTGATTATATGGTGCCAGATCGAGATTACTCACGGGTTTCTGATATGCAAGATCCAACAAAGATGAAGATACATCCCGAGTAAATGTACTTGAGCAGGAGAAACTCAGGATGCGAATGAATAGTGAGAAGCAGTAGAATTGCCAGGAAATCTAGGTTGCACACGAATTAATTCATCGAGATTCTTTTCCACCAAATCCACCTTATCCAACTTATTAGTGATAATGCCCATATTAGCTCGGGCTAACTCAATCTAAGCCTCATGGACATTAACCCGCTATTGTCCAGGTCGCTGGAACTAATTCATTGATGCAGCATTCAATGAGTTCTCCATTAAGGACTCGAACAACTCGAATGTGTTGTTTTCATCCTTCGTGAGGAAATTCCTGCCACTAGATGCATCGGCCAGGTACCGATGTATGTCATCTAGCCCATGGTAGAAGATTTGAGCTAAGTGCCATCTAGCCACACCATGGTGCAGGCATTTCCTGAGAAGATCATGAAATCTATCCCAGGCGTCATGCAACTTCTCCCTTGATCCCTGGGAGAAAGTTGTAATTGCATGCCTTATCGCATTTGTTCGACCAATCAGGAAGAACCTTTGGATGAATTCATGACGTAATTCCACCCAAGTTTCAATTGGCCTCGCGATGGTTTTAAACCAATAAGAAGCTTTATCTTTAAGAGAGAATGGAAAAAGCTTCATGAGAACAATCCCTAAATCAACGTTTCTCGGTCGAACCATTTCTTCAATTCGACTTAAACCCTCAATGTGCTGGAAGGGATCCTCATTCGAGTTTCCATGAAAATAAGTTTGAATTAGACTTATTATATTCGGCTTCAGCTCGAATGCGTCTCCGCTTGTGGGAATCTGGACTTAGGGTGCCAAAATCATAGCTGTCGGATCATAGAAGTCCCACAGTTGTTCTCTGCATGGTGGATGTTGCATTCTATCTAGTGTGGTGAGAATCCTGTCAATGTTCTGCTGATATCTTCCGATTCCACGACCCTGGCTTCCAGACGAGCCATTAGGTCTAGATTTTTAGGGCCCTGACCAGGTCCAGGACCAGGACTAGCCATCTCACCTAATCGAGAAGAAGGAGAGGGTTGAGAGGAAGAGTCAGGCGATACGAAAAGTCACCTTCACCATCTTGGGTTTGGTTCCCAAGGTCCAACTAGTCTAGGTCTTAAAGACCTCCTTACATACACCAACAACAAGGGTTGGTGTAGTCAAGCCAAACAAGGCTAAGGCCCTATTAATCAAATTGGTCCTTTAGAATCAGATCACCAGATGTTTCATTAAGGTTTAAATTCTTGAAGAAAATTCGTTAAGAGACCAACTGTAAATGATCTCTGCCTTTTAAGTTAACCCGATCAGTCTGTTACGAGGGGACTAAGAGGAAGATTCTGCCTTTGGCTTTCACCTCTAGGTCCTTAAGACCCCTTAGTCGTGGTTGCTTGACACTACCTCGTAGGCTAGGCACCAGATTTGACCAAAGAGATTGAGACCACCCAGTAGTTAAAAGATGAATAATTGATATAATTTTACAATTTTTTTCTTAATCTTTTCTTTAGTTTGGGTGTGTGGTCTACAAGGTTACCTGACTCACCAACTAATCACTAGACTCGATTGAGTCAATGCTAGTCCAATGCGATCTCTAAATGTGACCCTACAGGTTAAACCTAGGGTTCATGCAATTTGACTACGCAGATCGCAGTTAGATTTAAAATACTCTCTAAGGTGTAATTGGAATCCAAATAATGTAAAAATTGGCAGGAAGATTTCTTTTTCAATAAGATTTTAATAGAATATTTTTTCATAATTTTTACTATTCCAAATAAATAAATATGATTTTTTAACTAATAGGGGGTCAGATTTGAGATTTTGACCTTGTATTAGTTTTTCTTTTTGAACAGTATCAAATATGATCAAAAAATTTAGGAAGAATATGGGAATGAAAGATAACTTGATTATCTTTCAAACTCCATCATTTTTGGGTCAATCATATTTTTGTGTTGTTCGAAATTGAGTTTTGAAGATCAGAAATCCAGATTTCAACCTATTTGACTCCCGTGCACTCCGCAAATTTTTAAAATTCCACAAATAGAATTTTTTCATGGGAACGGTGGCGTTGGAAAGATGATTTGAAAATCTAGCACCTGTTAGAATGCAAAGTTTTTGGGTCACTAGAAATGTGGAAAATGATTTTTCAATTCTGTATCAAAATTCTAGCCGAATTTCTAAAAATAGTAATAAGGCTTTTAAAAGAGTTTTCAATCTCAACTAAGCCTTTTCATAGAATTTTTTTTTCAATTTCTTTTTCTCAAAAATAAATCCTAACCTAAGTGATGGTGTGTACCTGAGTTTCTTCAAGTGCGATCGATGCATGCATAGAATCCACGTTTTGTACCTACACAACAAAGATAATATATTGAATCAGATATCAAATCAAGAATCGTCGTACCTCCTCGGCAACGGTGCCATTTTGTCGGGTATGTGTGATTGCACAGCAATCATACAACCTAAATCACCTGAATTAAGTTAGAACCTAGCATAACTTAGGATTAATGCATTTATAAGCATCGTAATTTGCATAATAGCTAGTTTATTAGTCATATAGATAATATCGTCATTTTATGTACGAATGAGAGATGATTTTAATCACAGATGTTTCGAAGCTGCGGATGTCATATTAGATCAGATAGATTTGATTAGAACGATGACGGGAGTCCAACGCTTCCGAAATCGTCTCGATCAGATAACTAGGGCACCTTGTGTAGTCCATAGAAGAACGGAGATCATGGAGCCAAAGAACAAAGATCCGAGCTTCAGATGAAGAATCCAACAGCATGGATGAATCTGGATCAACGATCACAGTCCAACGACATAAAAATCAACTCGATCGGAGGTCTACATCACCAGATACAAAGAAAAGAAGATTGATGGCCTTGATGGTGCCACGTGGTGCCATCACAGTAGCCCCCTTGCCACGCCCCAACTTTTGAAGGCCTCGCACCACGCGTTGTGGACTGTTGGATCTCCATCCAACGGTCACACATGCGACACACTGCCTAACCATCTGTGCTTCATCAAGGAGGAATAAATCTTGATTGTTGGATCTTCATCCAACGGCCAAGAATAAGTTACCACAAAACAAAAGTGCCACAAACGTGTGGGAGTAGCGCAGCGGTGAGCACCCTCTCCGCGGAGCGACGGGCCCCCATTTGAGTCGCAATCCGCGCGAGGATGGGCGTAGATTAAATCAGGCCGTCAAATGAGGAGTGGAAGGCAGTGATCGAGTCTAAGAGGTGAAGCAAGGGCGCGTCGCGGTTGAACGCATGATTAGGCGCGCGTCTAACGCGCGATCCTACGTGCTTTTCAAAACAAACGCAGCGAGGCACGAGCGCGTAAGCCGTGCGATCTCACGATCGGACGGTTGACATTAAGGTGAGTTTTGAAGGAGAGCGATGATCGAAGAAGATAAGCACGCACATGAGGAGGAATCAAAGCTGCGCGATTGAAGATCGACGACGCAACGGATGCCACGTGTCACCACCAGAGCAAATCCGAGAGTTTTAGACGCAAATGAAGGTATTTTGAGGCCAAATTAGAGCCGTTAATCTCCCGATAAATGGATCTGATAAAAAAAAAGTTGTTACATGAGATTAAGGCCTTAAATACCCCTTTTGCCCTCCATCAAAACTATAAAAGACCCAGGGCCCCCAGTTGAAGCATTTCTCTCTCCCATCAACTCTAGATCTCTTCTACTATCTTCTTTGCAATTCTCCGTCCCTCTGCAACTCCGTCCCAGTGCTCTGGATCTGAGGTGCCGCCGCATCTTGCACAAGCATCCCACAAGCGATGTCGTCTCTCTACCTCCTTCGATCTATCTCTCTCTCTCTTTCTCCCTTTCTCTCTATCTATCTCTACTTTTTGCATAGCAATTTCTATTATGAAAAACTCTTTATCAATGCAATTAAATTGATCTTATGGATATCTGATGCCTCTTTATACATATACACATATATAAATACCGTTAGAACTAGTTTATTGGAAAGCTTCTGTTAAAAATTGAGATTGTCTCCTTGCGAACGACCTGATACTCACTGGAGTTTTATAAATTTATTTGTCGACGTGTTTTCGCGCTATACTACAACTAATCAACTTTTAAAATGCGAATTACGTGCCGAACAAGTTGGTGCCATTGTCGGGGAGACAATGGATATTTTTGAAGCATTTCTTCATAGTGCTTATTAGAGATTTCTAACCTATTTTATTTGTGTGTGCAGAAGCGCAGAAATCCAAGGGAAAGATGCAAAAAATGGAGAAATTGTAGGTTCAAATCTCAGGTAAGTACTTGTAGGTTGATTAGTTAGATTGAAAAAGAAAAAGAAAATAATTAGGTGTTTACTTAAACCTTAGGATTAGTTAGAATTTGCTTAATTATTATAAAAAAAAATTTCTTGATTTCGGGATGAAATAAAACTTTATCTTAAAAATTCAATTCTCGAAGATCCGTATGTCCAAAAATTCTCAAAGTTTCACTGGACGTATATTTCAAAGTCAAAAACAACATATCCAAATTTCACACAAATTAGAGTTATAAAAAAATTTTAAAAATTCATGTACTGATCTATTATCAATACGGTTACTTTTCTTAATTTTTCAGAGTTCAAAATATCATAGTAATTTTTATATAACTCCGATTGACTTGAAATTTAAGGCAATGAATTTTTGAGATAATAAAAAATTTAGGAAAAAATATGAAAAAATTATTTCTTATACGTTTGATTACACAGATTATCTGATCACCAACTAGCGGTCAAAACAGACTACAAAACTCCCAGTACACTTTAAATTAGAAAAAAATAGAAAACGTGCATTAAAAATTCTTGAAAAATATTTTCTAAATACCTAGTTAGTGGTGCAAGAAGACCAATTGATTGCATTGCTTGGGTCGCACCACTCATCTGATTTTGAACTTAAAAGAATCATCTAGAATTATTTGTGTTTGGGTTCCCCATTAAGGATAGAGTACACCTGCATTTCCATATTTAAAGGGAATCTATCAAACAAATTGTGATTTGCAAAAATCTTGTGTGCCTCATCAAAACCTTGATTGAAAATATTAACTCTAGTGAACCCTAAAACTCATTAACATAAGCATTCGAATCTTAAAATTCACTTCATCAAGAAAAATTGCTTGTGAACCCTTTTTATCTTCGTGCTACACATTTCAAAAATCAATTTTTAAGGGAAAACACCCCCCTAACGCCCATCATATTCTAAAAGCACATCAAATCCAAACCTAAAACTAAGTAGACATGCCCTTGGCATGACTAATTAACTTGGGGACTTGAAACTAGATTGGGCTAAGGTTAAGGCCTTGTCTACTTGGACCCACTGGTGACAAGAAAGGTCGGTGCGGTAACCGCGTTACCCTTTAGTGGTGTCCCACCGTGTAGGGTGTCCTAAGGGGTCCCACCCTTTTGGCCAGCCAAGCAATTCAAGGGTTGATCTAACCCAGTTGTGTTTTAAGGAACCAGGATCAAGTCTATTTAGGGTTGACACTCTAAGAACCAGTCTGATTGCTTGTATTGAAAGGGTAGGGTATTCTCTCATCTATCTTCTCTATCTCATCTATTAACTTTCTTCTGGTACATGGATGCTAAAAGAGGTCTCTGAACTCTGACTTGGTACCACCTTTAGAGAATAAACTAAGGAGAATACCTAATTTTTTGGAATACATTCCAATAGCCAATTGCCATGAGAAAGAACTGATTGACGAGGAAACCATGGACCCATACTCTTTTGCCTCACACTATTCTCCTTATCCCAACCCTTCCCTTACTTCAACTTCTTCAGGGTGGGAGAACTCTCCTCAACACCTGGGACTTGATTCCCTTGCCTACACCTCATATTCCCCGGGTATAGCTAGGCCTACCTCGAATTCCACACGGATCGCTGGATATCAAGGATCTCTACAACCTCAAAAGACACTCTCCATGCAAAACTAGCACTTGATTGGCATGACCAACTATTTTGACTGGTTTAGCCAAACTCATCTCTCCCCAGATCAGGGATATGCCTTAGAATCTCAATATCTAGAATATCAATCCTATCCTCGAAATCACTTTACAAATTATCCCAATTCCACCCAAACAACTTTACCTTCTCATTGGGATAACCCTACAACACCAAACCAAGGATATGATTCTTACCCTAGGTATTCAGATGATAGATATTCTGAGGAAAGAAATTCTGGAAATTATTATCCTCAGCCTGATCAAATCCCTGACCATGGCAGTGATCTTGAGATCACCCAATTACTCCAAGTAGTCCAAGGGATAAGAGAAGATAATAAAAGAAATATAGATAATCTAACAAAATAGCTCAATAGAATCCGGAAAGCACAAGGTGATAAAACTCGTCTGAGTATGCCACAAGTTGGTGGTAAGCCATTCAAGGTTGAAGATCCAACCTTAAGTATGACATCTTATCTAATCCCAACCTCTACATACACTAAGCCCACCAAACAACCCTATGATTATGTAGAACAGATCATACCCAATCCTACAGCTAAACTAATAAATGATTTTGATATCCCAGAAACTGACTTTGTGGAGGAAGACACACTTGAAGAAATACATCTTGATTTAGGCCCTGAATTGCAACCATTCTATTTTGAGGAGCCAATTCGTGGTGAGCTGAAGTATGAGTCTTTTATGTTTAAAGACACACAATTGGACTACATGGATGATTTGGGAGGATCAAAGCAAGATCAAAAAGATAAAAAGATTGGGAACACTCACACTCCTAACCAAGCATGGTTGGATGGCTCTGATGTCATCTTGTCTGAGGATTACCATGATCAGATGTGCTTAAATGATTTGATATCTGGATTTGGCGATACTAATCATTCTAAGATATCCCATATAAAAGCCAAATCTGCTGTCACTTCTGTTTCAGCTAATTCGCACCCTTCTCTTCCCATCCACCAGAGTTCTGAAGAAAAATCTGACCCTTATCCCTAACATCTTGAGATTGAGCAAAACAAACAATCCCCTTATGAAAAAGATGTTCAAGAAATTGGAAAATTACTGGGGTTGACTTATGAGGATCTATCTGAAGAAGCAAAGAACTTAGCTGAATCATGGAATCCTAAGGAGTTTGATTTGAGTGATAAGGAGCAGAAAAATAATCCCTTAGAAGATGTAATTCAAAAGAAAGACAATTGGGATCAAATTCAGAAGTCCACAGAACTCAAAGAATTCGAGATCTTGACTAATCTAGATTCTGATCTTACTCCTTGTTGGGTTGTGATTTTAAGGAATAATGAATTTCCGTCCATTACATTTGAAGACTTGCATCATGATTTCGGTGACTCAAATAAGATTTTTGATCACACCAGGGATAAGATTGAGGATTCTGATAAGTCCGGAACCAGTGAGATGGACGACTGGATCTTATTTGACTCACCTACTCGACATCCATCCATACCTAACTTGACTTTCGAAGTGGTTCCCTATACCATTTTAGACTACACCACTTGTTACGAACGTGGCATCAGACGAGTTTTTAAGACGTTTGGGAAGTGGCCCAGACGTTTGACCAGATGTCTGGAACCCTTCCCAGATGTCTGGTAATAAATTTTTGCGGCGTACGGGATTGCGTCTACGCGCCTGCGCGCGTATACTGCACCCGCCACTCTCGTTCTTCCTTTTCCTCTCTCTCCTCCTGCAGGCGCGCAGCTCTCTTCTCTCTCTCCCCGCGTGGCCTTATAAGGCCCCCTCGCCCTCTCCCTCACCCTCATCTCCTCCTCCTTCCTCTTCTCCTTCTCCCTGCCAGTGCGAGAGCGTGAGCGAGCGAGGGAACGGCGGCAGCAGCGGCCGCGGCGGGAGTGCGGGAAGGAGGGTTGCGAGCGGAAGGGGGAAGCTCGACCACGAGGGTTCGAGCTTGCCGGGGCAGCTAGAGTCGGCCGGCAGGGGTGCGGCGGGTGTGGGGTGTCGCGGAGGGGCACCTGCAGCTCGGGCAGCAGGCGGACGGGGCGCGGCGCGGCCGTGCGTCGCGGGCGGAGAGCGAGTCGAGCTCTGGTTTTGGAAAATTTTCCAGAACCAGACGTCTTGGCTTACGACCAGACGACGGTGAAGACGTCTGGAGGACTGTCCAGACGTCTGACGGGTAAGATATTTCTATCTTCTTCCTTCTTCGCGCGTACGGCCATGCAGCCGTCCGCCGCGACTTCTTTTGCGCTTCGTCGTGCTGAGAGCAGGAGTGTGTGTGCGCAGGTTCCGCTCGGGAGGGCGCGAGGGCTCGCCATCCCACGTAAATCAGACGTCTGGCCGCAGTGCCAGACGACGGAGAGGACTTCCAGACGTCCGGGGTGACAATCGGACATCTTCGAACTAAGCCAGACGCCCCAGTAGGCTTCTAGACGTCTGAAGGACTACACAGAGCTAAGGTACAATCTGACCCACCTTTTAAGACGTCTGGAAGAGGTTCCAGACGTCTAATTTTGGACAGTTTCGTCGTTTTTGACCCGTTTAGGGCCCATTCGGAGTCCGTTTTCCGCGTTTCGAGTTGCGTTCTTTCCAGAATAAAATCATCTACCTGTTTACAGTAATTGTATACCATTCTGAGAAACTCCTTGTGTTTGATCCTTGTGTTAGGACCCCATTCCATTGCAGTCTTGGGGGTTGCGGAGGCGCGCGGGATTGCCGACCACACCCCCAGTACTCCCGTTGTAGCTGGTAGAGTGGTTTTTAAATTATTTAGCATAATTTGTTACAATTGTGGAACAATTAATAGAATCTAGGCATTGCATGAACCTTATGACTGAGAAACTAGATTGAATGATAGATCCTAGGGTATTGCATGAATCCTAGGACTGGAAAACTAGATTGAATGATAGAACCTAGGGTACGGCATGAATCCTAGGACTGGAAAATTAGTGGAATATATAAATATTGCAGTCTTGGAAAAGTGAAAAGGAAATAATAGCTGCCTGTTATGAATGAATAAATATGATTGAGAATATAGGTTGTATGAACGTAAAACTAGAACAGTGAACCTACAATGGCCAAACAAAAAGAATACGAACCCTACGGGGAATTAGGAGTAGAACTCCTGGAAAGAGAATAGAATGGAACTGAGAAAGTGAAACGTGGAAGTGTGTTGTCTCTTGGGTACGTGGTACCAAAGAGAGCACACATTACCTCTTAGTGTAGAGGGGAGCTTGCCGCCCTCAGGTTGAGACTAGGGTGGGTTTGGCCACTGTACACCGACTTGCTAGCCCTCGCGTACGCAGTACCGAGGAGAGCTACTAGTGTAGGGAGAGCACTAGCTACACCGACTTGTTAGGCCCACTGGGCAAACCAGGATAGTCAGGCAAGGGTGCGCGAACTGTGGAGGGGTTGGACCCCTGTTACTGAGAGGGCTCTACCCTATACCGGTTCCGTGCTGTGTTTTGAGTGCACCCATTAACGGAAACGACTGACCGCATGCTAGTGCGGGGTAGCTACCCGTGCGCTTATCGCGCGTGCTGTAGTCATCGTTACGTCTGTCAGCGACCTTGGGGTGGTTGACTGAGGATAGGACCACCACGGGGGACTCTCCCGGCCAGGAGAGCACCACGTGTTACTTCTACTTTTCGGAAAAGACTACAATCAAGATTGTTCCCATGAGGAACATTCGAGATCAAGTGAAGGATCTGAGAAATAAATAAATCGTGAAATAATAGAATGACGTAAATAAAGAAAGTAAAAATATAACAGCTACTGTACACTCTACTGCTTCTTTAGCTTTTAGTTGCCACTCTACTCAGCGTTTCTCTGACGTGTTACACTCGTTACTTTCAGGACCAGGTGTTGAGCAGCCAGGGTCAGCGGCTGCAAAGGACGCTGGGTCTAGTAGGGTCCAGTAGAGTTACCCGCAGTTCTTTTTGTACTTTTCTTCCACTGTAGTGAGTAGTTTCCTTGTTACTCCTTGTACTTCTTTATTGTAAGCTTCATGTTATGTACATATTTGTTGTTCTACTGTTGTGGTGGTGTATACTGTAGTAGTTCCTTTTCTTACTGCTAGTTATATTCATGCTGAATGTGGTTTATTTTACTGCGCTTTTGGTTACTTCCTCGATGGACGACTAGGTCTTGGGATTAGTCGAGTCAGTCCGATTCTCGTGTCTCGTAGGGACTCGGGAATCAGGTCGTTACACCACTTGGGTTCCTCCTTTCATTTCCCATCACTTTCAGAACCCATATGATGTATTCCCCATGAACCACCCTGTATCCACCTTATCTGCCTTCCTCATGCATCACATCTTAAGGTTGCCATTATCTACTTTCCACTATGGCACCCACACTAATATTTCTCTCTTTTCTAGCATCTGGCTGTAAATAATTTTAAGCCTGTTCACTTTATTTTTAGACCTTTTGGGCTTGGTATTCATCATTAGCTGGTCCGCATTTGTGGATCACTGATTCTGGGACCAAATGATCATATCTTTCTACTAATCTTAAATTCTCCTGCAACTATTATTACTTTTTCTCCTAACCCATAGTATTGAACTACATATTTTTAGGTTTAAGTCCAGCAAATGACGTTAAACTTAGCGCTGGCTGGGAGGTAACCCAGCACTCTGTACAGGTAGTTCTACATCCTCTGCATCCATACTGACTTGGATTAACAAGCATAGTCAGGTGATATCCCCTCCTCTTACTTATTATATTTTGATTTTCAGTCATACATTTCAATGAGGACATTATAATAAATAGGCATGGGGGGGTGGACATTGCATGTCTAATTTTTATGTCAAAGAAAAAAAATTGCATTTAGGCATAAAGAATTTTTATTAAGGTTATATTAGGGATTTATTCTTAAGTTGATTCCTAAGTTTAGAATCCAGTATAATTTCACACTCACACGTAGAATTTGTAATGGATCATCTATGAAGATCAATGAACATCTTTAGTTTGTCGAGAAGAAGCAGTGCTTCTTCTCCTAAACCCTTGGATAGTAATTAGGGAGTTAGGAAAACTATCTTCTAACAGATCCACCAAACAAGTGTGAGGTGAGAGTAGAAAGTCTATTGGTGCTCTAAGGCTAGTACGGGGAATCTTAAACTTTGGATAATGAGATAATGATACTCAAAGTTAGGCATAGTTTTTGCTCTCAATTTATGCGTACAAGTTCTTAGTGTGAATCTCTTGAGAGCAACCAAATAAGGCAAATATGTAGAGAGAGGGTTCTGATAGAACTAGGACTGAGGTGGATGGTCACGATCATCTTTTATGAAATCCTCAGCTGAAAGAGGGTATTTTAGCATCCTCAGAACCTGGCATAGCTTAGGATTAATGCATTCATAGGCATCATAATTTGCATAATAGCTAGTTTATTAGTCATATAGATAACATCTTCATTTTATGTACAAATGAGAGATGATTTTAATCGTAAATATTTCAAAGCCATGGATGTCAGATCAGATCGAATAGATTTGATTAGAACGACGACAGGAGTCCAACGCTTTCAAAATCGTCTCGATCAGACAACTAGGGCCCCTTGTGCAGTCCATAGAAGAATGGAGATCATGGAGCCAAAGGACAAAGATCTGAGCCTCAGATGAAGAATCCAACTACACGGATGGATCCAGATCAACGATCGCAGTCCAACGGCACAAAAATTAACCTGATCGGAGTTCTACATCACCAGATACAAAGAAAAGAAGATGGACGACCATGATAATGCCACGTGGCACCATCATAGCTGCCCCTCGCTGCACCCCAACTTTTGAAGGCCTCGCACCGCTCATTGTGGACCGTTGGATCTCCATCCAACGGTCACAAATGCACCACACCACCTAACCATCTGCGCTTCATTGAGGAGGAATAAATCTCGACCGTTGAATATTCATCCAATGGCTAAGAATAAGTTACCGCAAAACAAAAGCTCAACAAACATGTGGGAGTAGCGTAGCGGTGAGCGCCCTCTCCGCGGAGTGACGGGCACCCGTTCGAGCCGCAATCCGTGCGAGGACGGTCACGGATTAAATCAGGCTGTCAGATGAGGAGTGGAAGGCAGCGATCGAGTCCACGTAGTGAACGAGGGCGCGCGACGGTCGAACTCATGATCAGACGCGCGTTTAACGTGCGATCCCACGCTCTTTTCAAAACAAACGTAGCGAGGCGCAAGCGCGTAAGTCGTCCGATCTTACAATCGAACAACTGACGTTGAGGTGGGTTTTGAAGGTGAGAGGTGAGCAAAGAAGATATGCGCGTGCGTAAGGACGAATCAGAGCCACGATATTGAAGATCGACGACGCAACGGCTACCACGTGTTTCCACCAGAGCAAATCCGAGAGTTTTAGGTGCAAATGAAGGTATTTTGAGGCCAAATCGGAGCCATTGATCTCCTGATCAACAGATCTGATCAAATAAAAGTTGTTACACGAGATTAAGGCCTCAAATACCCTTTTTGCCCTCCATCAAAACTATAAAAGAAGACCCAGGGCCCTCTGTTGAAGCATCTCTCTCTCCCATCAACTCCAGATCTCTTCTACCGTCTTCTTTACAATTCTCCATCCCTCTGCAACTCCGTCCCAGTGCTCTGGATCTGAGGTGCTGCCGCATCTTGCACAAGCATCCCACAAGTGGTGTCGTCTCTCTACCTCCTTCTATCTCTCTCTCTCTCTCTCTTTCTCCCTTTCTCTCTATCTATCTCTACTTTTTGCGTAGCAATTTCTATTGTGAAAAACTCTTTATCAATGTAATTAAATTTGATCATATGGATATCTGATGCCTCTTTATACATATATACATATATAAATACCGTTAGAACTAGTTTATTGTAAAGCATTTGTTAAAAATTGAGATTGCTTCCCTGTGAACGACTCGATACTCACCGGAGTTTTATAAATTTATTTGTCAACGTGTTTTCTCACTATACTACAACTAATCAACTTTTAAAACACAAATTACGTGCCGAACAATGTGGAATCGCATTTTTTGAAATAATTTCATCATAGTATAGTGCGAAAATACGTTGACAAACAAATATAACAAGATTGGTAAGTCTCGATCGAACTCAAGGAGACAGAAAAGCGACTTGATTTAACATTGATTTAATCTAACTATAACTAAACATTAAGTAAGATAGATACAAAGCAACTCAACTTTATTCAGATAATAATCAGGCAAGTGTTCCATTTAGCTATTGATAATAATAATAACTAAAACTAACTAGAACTCAATCAAGATAACTAGAATAGCAATTACTAGAACTAGAACTACTAGAATAAATAAAAACAACTATCCAGTTTACTAGAACAAGGGCACTAAGGGTGGTTCTTGGTGGCCTTTGGAGAGGTGTGGAGTAGCAGCAACGGTGCACCAAGGGTGGCCTTGGTGGACATCCCAGAGGAAGAGGGCTCTTCAAAGTAGAGGGGAGCATGAGATGTTTGGAGGAAGGGATGCCTCTTAAATGGGGGTTCTAGGGTCCTTTTTATAACCAAAGTGAGGGGCAAAATGAGTATTTTAGAGCCACCAAATCGTGCAACCAACTTGGAGCAGCAGGGGCTGTCGATTTGGCGATCAACGGCTCAAATTACATCAAAAACACCTCTCCACGCGCCTCCATTGCTCGCCCAACATGTGGACACACGAGATCACGCCATGTGTTGCCCGCAGCATTGTCCATTCCACCGCCACCGCGCTCCTCGCATGTGCGCCCTCATATCGTATGATGTGGCACGCATTGTGCCGTTGGATGAACATCATGTGGTTGAGCGCGTACCGCAGCATTGCCTCTGGTTTTCGTGTTCAAACGGGCGTGCATTCGCTCATTCATCCACGCATGCATCTCATCGCCTGATCTGACGCAGCACTGCGAGCCACGTGGCTCGTCCCGCACTGTTTGATCAAAATCTGACACTCCAATTTCACCTTGTGCGCACCGCCTCACCAATTTTGCACCTCGTGCACCATGAACTCGCGTTGCTCGCTCTCACGCGTGGGCGCTGACCAATGCACTACGTGAGCGGATGGTTGCGCTCTTGAATTTTCACTCGCAAGGTCTCAACCATTGGATGATGATCCAACAGCTGAGATGAGGCCTTCTTTGATGAGGCACTGGGGAGGCAGCGACATGGCTCCATTGTGGCCGTTGGATGATGATCCAACGGCCCACATTTTGTGCTTCAACGGATAAAGGCGTAGCGGTGGGCCGTTGGGATGGCTCTACGTGATGCCATCTTGACCGTCCTATAGATTCCTATGGGAGGGGGTGAGAAATGCGTGATGTATAAAATACAGAATAAAAAGATAACAATCTCACAAAATGAGTAATCTCACAATTACACAAGTATTTTTAAGTGAAAACCAAAATCAGGTGAAAACCACCACCTAACCCTCTCGAGTTAGGATTTCCCGATCGATCTAGTCGATCAAATCCACTAAACAAGCCACTTTAACGAGGGTGACTTATCCTCTTACAACCACACTGCTTTGAACGAGGGTAGTGTACCTCAAAACCCCTTCTCTTCACAAGAAGGATTTTATCTCACGAAGGAGATGGCAATTTGCAATGCAAATACCCAACACAATTACAAAGAAAAAATTACAACACAACCTATAGAGCCAACAAAGATTAACTTAGCTACTATAGGTAAAGAAACTTCCCTTTAATGAAGGGAGTGCGTCGGCGTGACGATGTGGGTGCGTGAACCACGCGAGGGCACCTCGTCGCTCTCGTAATCGCGGAGGGAGAGCGGGTGCGCAACTGGATTCAAGCTCTCTAGATGTGGAACAAAAGCTTGGAGAGCTAGAACTTCTTCTAGATGATCTTCTACTTCTTTTTGACACAAGAGATGTGGAAATGGTATTCAAGGTGTGTCTCTATAAGGCAAGGGTCCTTCTCTATTTATAGAGGGCCTAGGAAGGCTTTGGAAGCCCTTAGAAAGCTTCCATAGCCGTTGGGGTTGAACCCAAGGCAAAAGAGGCTGCAATCAGAATCAATCATGATTTTGACAGGATCATCAAACGTCTGGTCCAAGTATCAGATGTTTGGAAAACTTATTTAAGACGTCTAGGAACTAAGTCAGACGTCTGATTCCAGGTGAGTTTCTTTCCTGACTTGGTTCAGACCTAAACATGGTTCTAGTGTATGGCCATCCGATGACATACAGGACGTCTGGCACTAGGTCTGGATGTCTGAAAACCTATTGTACTGTGGAAATGGATTCCCAAGATAGGTTAACGGCTAGGAAATCTGACAAAGGAGATTTTGGGTCAGTTGAGGCTAAACAGTCACATATCAGACGTCTGGGGTCCTCTACGGACGTCTGATATAAGCTTAACGGTCATATTCCTCAAAGTTTACTTAGGTAGCCAACGTTCTACTAATTGGACGTCTAGTACAAACATCAGACGTCTTCTAAGACGTTTGGACTAAAGTCTGGACGTCTAATTTCATCAGACAGAAGCAACAATGTCCAGCCTAAGTTATTGAACGTTTGAATCAACAGTTAGACGTCTTAAAAGTCACTATCAGACGTCTGATTAGGCTATCAGAATCCTATTTTGGTTTTCTAAGTTATCTACAGAAAACCTAAGTATCTTAGGGTTGACGTCTGATTAGGCTATCAGAATCCTATTTTGGTTTTCTAAGTTATCTACAGAAAACCTAAGTATCTTAGGGTTGTGCAGGTGTTTCTAGGACTACTTTAAGGGTTCTTGAGGCTCTTTAACATAAGATCTAAGAAAGAAATAAAGAGCAAAACAAAGAAACAAAATTACATAGAACAAGATAAAAGGAAATCTATCATATTATTGTTTTCACGCTTCTTCAAGCTATTGCTTCTCGCAAAGCTTCTCTGTTCTCTGTCAAGTTCCTCCAATCCGCCATGGATGCGAGCTCGAACTTCGTCTAAACACGTCTCCATTTGCAATTAACTTGAAATCTAAGACATCAAGTGTAAATGTTAAATAACACGTATTTTGTTATCATCAAAATAAATGATTGTGGTGCTCTAGCACTAACACGTCCATCTTCCTACATTTGTAGTTGGTGCTACAGGCCTCCGATTGAGTTGATTTTTATACCATTGGACTGCGATTGTTGATTCGAATTCATCCATGTGGTCGAATTTGGCATCTGAAGTTTGGATTTGCGCCACTATAATATTTTTGTTAAATGACAATTTACATTAATGAAAAATATATTTGCCATTATAGTCTTTGATTTAGTTGCAATTGTTACTTATGTTAATATAATATTTGTATAAAATGACAATTAACATTAGTGGTAATTATATTTACCATTATAGTTTTTGATTTAGTGACAATTGTTACTTATAATACTATAATATCATTTTTTAATGACAAATTGGTGTAAATGAAATGAGGTTACTATTTCATTTTCAATATTTTTTTAATAACATAGGGAAAATTAAAATTGAAACATATCCCTTCAAACAAAATTTTTTTTTTAATTTCATTTATTTAAAATACATGTAACTAGTATTAATGTTAAAAATATCTGCCAATATATATTAGTACAATCTTTCAAAAATAGCTTAAGTAATAAAATTATATACCGCTACTTTGATGATGTCAAAATTTTATATTATGTTGATTATTTTTCTTATTCATATAATATCTTTAAAAGTAAAAAAGCAAAGTTATCTTTAATTAAGAAAAATCGGTTGCAGCTGGTTTTTTTTAAAAAATAAATAGGATATTATGAATCGGATTTAGATGGCGGTGGAATTGACAAAAGCATTCTACGCCTGTGAGTTGGGATGATCTTAACAATAGCGAGCTAAGTTTTTTTTAATATGATTTGCAATTTTCATTCCTCGTTAAAGTTATAGGCAACCCCTCTCACTCCTTTGTCTTGAACTCGTCGCATGCCCTCCTACACATTTGCCACCCACGAACACAGTGCCCTCCATCGACACCCTCACCGCCCACGATCTCCGTCCCCTCAATGGACACCCTCATCGCTCGCGATCCCGACGCCCTCCGCCGGCACCTCGTCGCTTGTGATCCCCACGCCCCCTACTGACGCCTTCGCCGCCTAAAATCGCCACACCTTCCGCCGGCACCCTCGGCACCTAAAATCCCCACACCCTCCACCGATGTCCTCCTCGTCCATGATCCCCAAGCCCTCAGCCAGCGCCCTCCATCGACACCCTCGCCGCCCACGATCTCTGTGCCCTCCATCGACACCCCCGTCGCTCGCGATCCCGACGCCCTTCGCCGACACCTTCGTCGCCTGTGATCCCCACTCCTCCCACCGATGCCCTCGCCGCCTAAAATCGCCACGCCCTCCGTCGGTACCCTCGGCACCTAAAATCCCCACACCCTCCTCCGCCGCCCTCCCAACCCACGATCCCCAAGCCCTCAGCCAGTGCCCTCGCTGCATCATCACCACTCCCCCCACATGCTACTCTTCCTCATTGCATGTTGCCCAACCTCCTTGTCCTGACACCGACGCCACAAACTCTCCTGCCACTTTCTCCACGCCAATGCCATTAGGCCGCCCTCCACGTCAACATCGTCCACCTGCCATCCACATCATCGATCATCTACATCCCGCCTCCATGCCATCGACCCTGTATGCTGCGTTGCCCTCCATGCCTTCGACCATTCGCACTAATTCGAAGGTAAATATCAACAAATTAAACCCTTTGATGTTTCACAAAGTTCTGATTTTCTTGATTGGTGGAGGCACTTTACTATATATCCTGGTGATGTTATTTTCTCTTTTTTTTGTTCCCTGATAAGTTACAGAACCATAGGAGAGTGGTGAGCATGATGATGTATTTAAAAAATGGCAGCCAAACCCAAGATTAATCTGAGAAGAAAAGCCTGTGACAAGTAGAGAATAAGTACATGTTTCCTACCATTCCAATAAACCTATTTGAAAAGCAAGGAAGTGAATATCCTCCAGCGGTGATGCCAGTGTGAAGATATACATCTAAAACTGCCCCATTTCTCAAGGAGCAAAAGTAAGGGGCACCATCTGATTCCTCTGAACTCTTGGTCTCCATTGGTTCTCCAGCAGCATCACCATGCCCAGGTGCTTGCTCCGAAACTTCATTGGCAGCTGCCGGTTGTGGCTACTCTAGAGTTTGTGGCTGTGGTGGGGTGGTTGGTGGTGCAGTCTCAATATCAGATGAAAGAACAAGTTGATCATCCTTGCCCAGAGTAATTTGCTGCTCAAGTTTCCCCTTTAACCACAGTTCTGCCTCCCCACATTCCTTTATGACCTTTTCCTTTTTTGCAATGTCAATGTGGTCAAACTTGGGATCATTGGATAACACAGCTCCCTGTAGCTATTGATGCAATAATTTAATTGCTCAATTAAAGTACCCCTCTCAAAGTCCTCTTTATAGTGCACTTCAATAGGGTCACCTATAGCATTTCCAGCTCTTTGAGTTTCTTCACATAAACACCTCTTATCTCAGCCTCACCCTCATCATAGAGCCAGTCCTCTATTTCCTGAAGCTTTGAACATAATGGTTCTCTATCCAAGTCCTTAACAAAACAATGATACTCGTCATAGAGTTTATTTTTCATATCATAGACATATGCCTCAACAGCATTCTTCTTGTCCCTTGCATCTTCCATCACTCTATCCTGAAGGGCCATGGTAGTTTCTAGCTCCACAGCTACTTGGAAATTAGCAGGTGTCAATCCACCACAAACATGTTTTGTAACTTGAACATTTGATTTTTTCAGTTTCTTCTTAGCAACCCCAGCCTTGGCATCTACTTCAGCCTGGACCTGCTTAGTGCCTGATGACTCTTCAAAGCAAAATTTTTCTGTATTTCTATTATTAAGACAATACAGATGCAAGTTGGCACATGCTTGGATATGCAAAAAGGATGGTTACATTATCTCATATCATATTTCATTTCCCTTCTTCTGAATTTTTCTTTGTGGACAAGAATCCATCCTTGATTTAAAGGGAAAAGTGCTAAATATAAGTTTCCAGATTGGAACTCTAGTGTTTTGATAATGATGGTCTGGGTGGGTAAGATAGACCAGACCTGGCCATTGGGCCGGGGGCCTGTTTGCCAGCCCGACTAAGGTCCTTAATTTATTTTTGTAGTACCAACATCATCTTGTTGAGAGCCAATTGTTAAACCCTTCATCATGCATGGCTTCCAAGTAGCTTTTGTTGTGCTTCGACCAAATGTAAGATTAAAAACATGCAATTTAATGAACCATTCTTATTGTTCTATTATTTATTTTTGAATGTGGGGTACATTTGTGAACTTTTTGTGCCATCTTAGGGAGGCTAGGAGAAGGATGAAACTGTTGAGGAGGTTGTGATGCGAGAGGCTCTTGAGGAAGTAGGAGTTCGAAGAGAGTTATTGGTAATGATCATCTTTTGATTTTGATGTACCTCATTACTTTTACTTTTTAGTGCTTGTATTTACTTATTTTGTGTTGAGTACCAAGTTTACTTCATTTGATTTTTCCTTTTTATTTTTTCCTTAAACTAGAAAGGGAGTGGGAATGTTTTGGCATCAATTTTGAACATGTGTTTTGTTTGCATGCATGCTTGTCAATGTTATGTGTATTTCCTTGAAAGTTTGAAATCCTACTCAAAGGTATATGCTTAGATATTTTTAGTTGTGGAAGTTGAGGAATCTGCATCTCTTAGATGATGCCTAACTATTTTTTAAGCATCAGGAATCTACTGTATACGGTTGCCGCACTTTGCAAAATGTAACCTTAAAATTCATATATTCTTTTTGAATGTTAATGTTATTTTTAACTCTCAAGCATATTCTTTCCATATTCAATAATCATTAAAAATGTTATTTTGATTATGTTATCTATTAGGTATGAAGTTCATTGATATGGTCTAGAAATCAAAAGAGTTTTACATGTAACAAGATTAGAAGCACAATTAGGTATGAAGTTCATTAATATGTCCTATAAATTAAAAGAGTTTTACATATAACAAGATTAGAATCACAAACAATTTTTAGTTACTTTCATAATTGTTTTTTGAAATTTGAAATGGTAGAGAACAATGTTTGGCGCTAGTAGGTGGAGTTTGAAACCTCTATGCATGTTGCCACATAATGGGTTTTTGGATTTGTTTACTTAACTTTGGGTGCTATCATTGGTTTGCATGTTTTTGATCCTGCTCATTGGCATTTTATTACACTCATCTGGAACCCTTACATACTGTTGCTTAGTGGTTTCTAAAACTATTACTCTATTTTAGGGATACTTTTAACTTGTTATGGGAATCTCATAATATATTGGAAAGTTGTATGTTTTGTTTGAAATCTATTGATGATACTAAATGCATGTTAGTCCCTAGATCTATGAACTTGTTGGTTCATGATTTAGTTCAAGCTTGCAAACATCAAAATGTATGTGGTTTTTGGCTTGTATCAGACATGCCTAGTGTTTATGATGAAATTTGTAAAAGACGTCATTAATTTATAATACTTTTGTTTTTTAAAGAAGTTAATGTTAGTCGGAAGATCGGTAATTGTATTATAATATCTTCTCTTTACTTTGTTTTTGGATTACCACAGGAAGGAAGGAGGTGAAAAAAGAACCAGGCTATCGTTGACATATAAGAAAGATGAAACTTTTGGAGAGTGATACTTTGGGGTAATGATGAATATTTTCTTTCTTTCTAATTGTTGATAATGGATTTCACACATCTATGATTTCTTTTAATGTGGTATGTGCAAATTGATCTTCGTTTGCTCGCTAGTTAGTTGTGAGCAGCGAGACAATTGAGTATTGTGACATTTCTATCTACTATATATTGAGGCCTTGGGTAATGATAACCTAGGAAAATTTATAGGTAACTTTTTATTTACCTGCAAAAAATTATCCTCCCTCGTTTACTTCCTTGCTCTCCTCCACTCTTCACCTCAGAAAGAACTTATGTTAAGAATTTTATTTCATGTATTTCCTTCCTAACTTTTTGGGATGAACATTTGGAAATATAGTTGGCTGTAGCTAAATTTTTGATTAATGTTAGTTGGGTGGCTATTAACTACATAAGTAGCCATTACTTTTTTTTTTTTTAAAGAATAGAGATAGAATGCACCTATAGGTCCCTCGTGATAGGTTAATATGATGTGTAGTTGATTTGTTTCTATCTAGGTATTTCACTAGATATTCCTGAATGCATAAGCATATGGACGATTTTAGGCTATATAGAGGTACGAAATACTCTTCTTAACTTGGATATGCTTTTGTCTTTTACCAATCCAAGCATGGGAGCTTAAGTCACTCTGCCATTTTTATTTATTAGTAAAACTTCCTTATAAGACTTGACTTCCACCCAAATACTTTAGCTCAATCTAGCCTACATGGCCTAACAAACGAAATGACCCACATGGCCTATGTATAACATGTCAAAAGAACAAAAACTACCAATGCCTTATTTTGATTTTGAATTAACTGATATTTTATTGTTATAAGAATGTGTTTGATATTTGTATTCTTGAAGATTATGTAATTTGATCAAGGAAATATTCATAAATTACCATCCATATTGATTGTTATGAAAGCAAAATTAAAAGATTTATTATTACAAGGTTTTACTATGAATCAACTAAAAGAAATTAGGTTATAGGTGAGGGTTGGTAAATTAATCTAGTGATGGTAGTGGAATAATATATTAATAATATTGGAAGATGCAAAAATGAATGAAGTTACAATTATCGTTATAACTTACTAATTTAGTAGGTTTTGAGCATTTCTTTTAGTTTTATTCTCTTCATGCTTAATATAGTAGGATGATGTACTGAGTTATGTGATGGTAACGATGCAACTTTCATTAGCATGTCTCGACAAAATAGCTTATGGGCCATGGAAGTTTTTTTTTTAGTTTAGTGGGATGGGGGAAGAGGAATCATGGGCAAGGCTTAGGTGAAGGAAACGTGAATTGATAGTGGATTTTTCACTTTTGGGCAGTGCTACCTTTTAGTTAGTTGTAGTAGCCTTTAGGTTTTGGTCACCATATTAGCCTTATCAAGGGGATTGTCCCTACCTTGGCCCACTCTCTCAACCCCACCACTTCGGTACAAACATCCCTTCTTAAGATTGATAACCTTCTATTTGATCTCCATCATCATGTCGAATCATGTGCTATTCATTTGGGAAGGTCACATATATGGCCCCTCCATCGTAAGAGAGGAGGAGGTGGTGGAGGCCTTTTACTCTTCCCTCAAAGTCTAGGTGGTTATGACCACTGTGCTCTTGTGATTCTCCTCCCATGTTAATAAAGGTCCTCTATTTGGTTGTTTTCTTACTTCCAACCACCTTTTTTTTTATTATTACACGTACAAGAAGTTTGCAGCTTCTTCCTTTCAAAAAAGAAAAACATTTTCAACTTCTCAATAATGTTGTATATGTTTCAAAAAAGTAGGTTGTATACAATTTGCGGCCCCAACCAACTAACAAATACATTTGAATAAGGACACCCTTAATTTTTTTCCTATCTTTACAAGGATGCTAACAAGTTGTTGGAATATTGTAATTAATTAATTTTGCTTTTACCGGTTTTGTCATACTAAATTTATGACTAGATGGATGAGCTCAAGAATTTTGGTACAATGATGCTTGCTTCTATCTTTTGATTTTGACAGAGGATGGGAGCATTGAGGAGGTAATCCTTTATTTTGGTTTATTTTGAATGTCTATTTAGATTCATGTAGTTTTTTGTGTGTTTAGAATAAAATTAGATCCCTTTTATCGTCAATTTTTAGAATAATTCCACCTCTAGGCTTGATTTGGTGGACTAATATTCATTTGGAGACTAGTGTTGCCCTACTTATGACACATTGTACTTATTTGTGAATTTATGCTTTTCAGCTTAGATAGCTATACCAATATATATGAATGATTACCTTGTATGGTTTATTTCACTAAAGTTAAATCTATTCTTTAGATCATTTGCTTCTAACTTGGTTGTAATTGGATAGAAACGTATCAAATAATTTATTTATTGCTTCTAAACTGGTGTGTAGGCTACCGGCATATGTATGTATGTATGTATGTATGTATGTATCTGTGCTTGTTTGCTGTAAGGACCAAGGCTTAAGGATAAGCTTAACCTAAAAAAACTTGACAACTTATTAATATGAGCGTACTTGACCCAAATCAACAACCCAAGATACTCAAGCCTAAGTTTAGAAGTAATGATTCTTGGCTCTTATAACTCATTCCTTACTTTTGTGGATTTTCTATGGTGAGAATATATTGGGCTAATGTATTTGTACTCTAGTTTTGAAATGTTAATTCTTTTTATTATCAATATTTCAAATCAATAAGTTGTCAAGTTTTTCTAGGTTAAGCTTGTCCTTACAACAAACAAGCACACATACACATTCCTAGTTGATCCAAATCAACAACCCAAGATACTCAAGTCTAAGTTGAAAAGTAATGATTCTTGGCTCTTAGTACTCATTCCTTTTGTGGATTTCCTATGGTGAGGCTATTTTGAGCTAATATATTTATACTCTAACTTCAAAATCTTAGTTTTTTTTATTATCAATATTCCTCTAAGGTAGTTTACCTATTCAATCCTCTAATAACGAGGAACCCAATCAAGTGATAATATAATCTCATTTTCTTTGATGACATGTGCAACATGTTTATCTTGTTTATACTATGCAACTTTCTGATTCCTTTTGGCATTTTTTCCTAAATGTTTATTCGGTTAGCCTTGTTGAGTTGCAACCAGTTTGTCAGATGAAAGTTAGTTGTAATTCTATTATAAAAGAAATGGAAAAAAAAAATTCAGAAATATACTTAAGCTTCTACATAACCTTCGACCAAACGAGCACAACTCATTTATGAGAATTATAGGTTCATTTCTAGAAACACATAGTGGAACAAAATACCTTTGAGAAACTCTGTTCAAATGCAGCCATGATGGCAATGGTAGTAGAGCAAACCAAAGATACAGAACTCGATAGCCCAGATCCTATGAGGCACATTAATCAAACAAACAAAGAAAAGCATTAGGGAACACATTCCTCACAATCTAATAGTAACTTATTACATCATAAAACATTATCTTGCCAAATTATATATATTAAATAAAAGAAACCTAAAACACACTTGGGAATAGTCCCATGTACAATTATATCAAGGCCCACTGGTTCACCAAGGTCTATCCCTTTGGACTTAAACAAAATCATGAAACCCTTTATACCTAGAGAACAAAGATGATTAACAAAAGTACACAATGAGGTTTGTGAATTTTCCTATAATAAATTTCTAGTTTAGAAAGTGCAGAGTATTGGTAGCAATAATTATCAGAGTAGTAACTACATTTTTTGTCAACAAGAATGACATGGAAGATGGATCCCTGATGCCGATACTACTTGTCTACTATGTGATTCTGGCAAAGAGGACATTACTTATTTAATTTTTACTGTAGCTTCTCGTGGCAAATTTGGGATAGATTAAATTTCTCATGGATTAATCACTCCAAGGAGCAGGCTTCTTGGAATTCATTTAGATATGGACGGTGACAACCACGTCCTCATACCTTTAAATCAAAGAAAGAGAAGGTAAAAGTGCTAGTTGTTTTTTGAAGCATGATGTAAATATGTTTATATCGCATAAAATATCTATTTTTACAAGTTCTTAGATGTATAGTTGCATCGTACAATATAAATATTGCATAACATGTATCATCTTGCATTTAGTTCAGATTGTATAAAGTTTAGGTTAATTTTCTCTTTTTGGTGGTCAGGGATAGGCAATATATAATCGGAGCCTTGGATTGAAGATCAAACCGTACGGATCTAATTAAGATGACAATTGAAGTTTAACGACTCTAAGATCATCCCGATCAGACTTCCGTAACATCAGATGCAGTTTGAGAAAGATCATAGGTCAAGTGGTCAGGTGGTGCAAATCAGTACTTCAGATGACAAATCCGATTGCGACATCCGTGGTACCATCTACAAGACAAAAAAGATGAACGGCTAAGATGACACCACGTGACACCATCTCAACCGCCTACATTGGCTATGAATGCCCGCTGCCCTCTCTCCCTCATCAGCGACTTGATCAAGCTTAGTTGTTGGATCTTAATCCAATGGTTGAGGGAGCCTGAGCTCAAAACTAAAGCACGCCTCAAAAGGTGGCTTGGCACAGCAAGTGGAGGCGCTCACGCGAAGTAGAGGTCACAGGTTTGAGCCCCCACGTGCCTCAAATCAAGGTGTGGGCGCGGGAGCAGTCGATTTCGGCCGTTGGATGCGGCACGGATGGCGGATGGAGCAGCGACGTTGCGCAACCAGAGCGCATGAATCCTTCACATGTGATGAGACGCTCCTTTCACGCGTGATGAGATGTAGGTGCGCGAACGGTACAATTGACAATGCATGGATGTGATTGTGCGTTGAAACAAAGGAAGAGGAGGGGGCGGCGTGTGCGTGCGAGCTACGACCATGTTTAGGGTTTTTAGTGACGCTTAAATCCGTCACTAAAGACCCCTATATTAATGTTTTAAGGTTAAAATGATCTATTTGCCTCCAACCTCTACACCTATAAAAGGCCTACGTCCCCCACATTTCATTGATCCCTTTCTCTTCTCTCACCCCCTCCAAAGCTCTAAGAGCTTGTCCCAAACCTGGGATGTTCCTCTAGAGTTAAAAATATAATTTGTCAACCTTCTCATCCCGTTTGTAGAAAATTCTACAGTTCTCTCATCGCCATTCAGGAAGCGGATCCTGTTGTGACGTCGCCTTATCCCGTTCTCTGCCGTCCGTCGTTTTCCTTCATCCCACATCTCACTACCTTCGTCTCGGCACTCCAATGCGGCTCATCCTCCAAGCAGTTGTCGAGGAAGATAATTTCTCTCCACTTTTTTTTTATTGTTTTCTAGAGTAGATTTACTACTTTCTAGTTGTAATCTTTCCAGTGTAATGATTAGTTGTAATGAACATCACTTGATTATGAAATCCATGTTTATTATATCTCTATGTTGTCTTTATTTGTAATATTTTCTCTCTTTTATTTATTATTCTTTAAGTAGATAGCTAATTTAGATTAAATTTGACCAGCTAATCTATTTCGTGATAATAAAACAAATGTCCACCTCCCTATGTTCGACCTGGAATTCCTTTCGAGTTTCGCTTACATTTATCTGTTGACGATTTTTCTCGCAAATCGTGTTTTGACGGGTTTTCAAAACTCAAATCTTTTTGCGACGATTTTCTGCATAACAGAGCACCTAGTTAAGACAAAATGGAGAAGTCTTCCAAGGAGAAAATCCATACTTTGAAGATACATACATATGTTGGTTGTAACTCAAATCTATGTTTATTTATTTATTTTTTGTATCACCCTTGAGAGGGGAATATTTGGTGTTGAGGCTGTTGCTACTTTTTATGTTCTATTTTTAATTTTTTGATGTATCGACTTAGAGGGCTCTTATTGTACTTTATTATTGGGATATCACTAAAATTGATGTTGTCCTTATATTTAGAGCTTGTTAAAATAAAAATACTTATCACAAAAAATTAACAATAGTGGCAATTAAGTGGTACAACAATGTGTTATTAAAGTAAATCAATAGTGGTGCATTAGAGACAAATAATTATTGCTAAATAATATTAATAGTGGCAATTAATGACAAAATAAAACGTTGTTAAAGCAAATCAATAGTGGCGATTTAGTAACATAAATAAAAGTCGTTAAATAAAGTATATAGCGACATTAATAGCGTCAGATAAATTGACACTAATATAATTCAACAATGGTAAAATAGTAGTAAATAAATTACCACTAAAGAAGATCATTAGCGATGGTAATTGTGGCAATTAAGGTGACGTTAATATCAATGATTTAGTGATAATTATACAATTGTCACTAACCTTTTAGTGACGTCAACTAAGGCAGCAATTAAGTGGTAGTTATTTTAAGTGCTGTTAATTACATATAGCAACAAATAAAATGCCTATAGTGGTAAATATTAAATGTCACTAAAGATTATTTTTTTTGTAGTGGCCTAGAAACACAACAATTAGCTGTTTATCCATGAAAACATAATTTGATAATAAATATACATGCTTATTAAAATAAATAGCTCTAGAATAACAAAATTATGCATGGATTATTGCTAAGATAGTGTAATTATAAGGAGCCACTCTAAAATCTTAGGCCTAGTTTGGGATGAGGGATAAAATTCTTATGGGATAGGAATTTTTACAAGGGTTATCTTGCATTTCTCTTTGTAAGTTAAAAAAGTTTAACCGTTAACTTTTGATTGTTTTGAATGCAGTCTGATAATCTGAAGGGTTTTCTTATTTGTACAGTAGGATAACCACAACTTGCTTTGTTTTTATGAGATGAGATAGTAAGGGTTAACCCGCGAGATAACTTATCTCACATCAGGCCTGAGATAAGCTATCTTGAGCTAACCTCTTTTAACTTGAGTTAATCTAACCTAATAACCAAACTAGGTTATACCTATTTCGAAGGAATAGCCCACCAAACAAACTAGGCCTTAATCTCATTGCGGTTCAACATTTGTGCATATTAGTTATTCTTGCTGTTCAATGTTTGTCAATAAATGTTTTGATGATTTTATAAAATAAGAAAAAGAAAATAAATATGATAGAATCACTATTTCTTGCCTTTATCATATCTAAGTTGCAAGTCTTATTTCATCTTAAAAGGAAGTCTTGAAGATGAAGATGTTTTTGTCTAGGTCCTAGGAATGTGTGTATATCTATGATACAATAGAGAAGAGTTGTAAAGAGCCCCCACCTAGATATAGGAATCCTTGACCTAATCACTCAACACTTAGGCAACATCTAGAATAAATCCAACTTCAAACCTAACATATACCTTAGGATCAGACATCTGATATTATCTTTAGATGTTTGATGTGAAAAGTTAATTCATCTGATACTTAGATCAAACATCCAATGACCATATATATTGTCTTAACAAAATAAACACTTAGGCTTCAGATGACCAGACCTATATCTAGATGTCCATAGTCTACTCAAGATGTCTGGTAATACATTCAGACGTCCAATAACCGATCGGTAGAAATAATCAAGCCTAAATCTCTTTTGGTCAGAACAAAATCTTCATGAGCCAACAAACGACTATTTTAATATTATTTCCAAACGTCAAAACACTGTTCCGAACGTCCAAAAGTGAAATGTTGGAACTAATTTGACTTAAAGTGAGATTTGTCAGAGAAAATCTCTAATCAGAGATTCTTAAGAAATCCTAAATCTCTGGTTATCATTACTATTAGACGTCTAATAAGGACGTTAGACGTTCGATAGACGTTTGACTCTTATGCACTAAATCCCTATTTGGATTTGATCAAATCAGGAACTAATCCGCTCATTCTTAGACGTCCAAAAGTTATATCAGATGTCTTATAATGAGCAATCAGACGTTTAACACTAAATAACAAGTATACTATTTAGATCTAATTAATTCCAGTAACATTGACCCTTATTATCTGACATTTAGAAACCTCATATTAGATGTCAGACATTTTTTAGATGTTTAATTCTACTGTCAGAGTTAATCATTACTTGTTTTGATTTGGATTTCGACCAAATCTTTGGGGATTTGCCTCCAATGGCTATGATAAGGCTCCCAAGACTTCTTGAAGTTTCTCTTGAGGCCTATAAATAGCCCTTAACCCTCCATTAGGCAAATACACCTATTGGAGATATATTTCAAGCTCTACAGTTCACATTGCTCCACTTACAACTTGCCCTACTGTTGTGCTTTTTCTTATTCTGGGAAAATCACTATCTACCTCACTCCTCAATTGTTAGCAACCGTATCAGGGAGTTCTCTATTTCCTATAGTAGCTAGAATACTTTAGAATCTTGTTGGGGTGCTCTGTAGGTTGTGCTAAATTTTTATTTTACTTTCATTTTGTTATACTTGGGTGTCCGGTCTGTCGGATCCCTGTTTCTTCCTTATGAAGAGAAAAACTTCTGTTTAGGGATCGGAGGTGAGTTTTGTAATTGAGGTCCACCACCCTCATTTTCAAGTGGTGTGGATAGTGGTTTGATTACTTCCTATTCTCAACCCCAACCACCTCTTCTACCAAACACTGAAACACCATCTACATCAAGAGCTGAATTGAATGCCATCACAACTAGGAGTGGTAGAAGCATTGTAGATTTACCATTTCCTGCTTCTACATCTTTTCCTGGACCTTCTACTTTGACGACTCCATCTGATTCACCTCTTCCTGATTCTCAACCTAGGAATGACCCTCCCATTATGACTTCTGTACCATTTCCAGAGGCTTTAAAGAAGGGAAAAGAAAAGAAGAAACAATCTAGTGTGGCTCCTGAGGAGGATTTGGTCAAGCTTTTTGAGCAAGTCCACATAAACATCCCCTTGTTGGATGCAATTTGCCACATTCCTCTTTACACTAAGTTCCTGAGAGACCTATGCACACCTAAGTGTAAAGTTAGAATTAAGAAAGGGAGTAGTCCAATCATTCTCTCGAAACAAGTTAGTTCCATCATTTCCAGTAGCCTCCCTACTAAGATGAAAAAACTAGGCACCCCTCTTCCCTCTTGTATGATAGGAAACACCACATTCAATAGAGCCTTACTTGACCTAGGTGCTTCCATCAATCTTATTTCGACCTCCCTACTGACACATTTCGAGGTTGGCAATCTGAAGCCAACCGAGGTGTCCCTGTAATTAGCTAACCGATCAGTTAAGATACCTCAGAGAATATTGGAAGATGTTATAGTGTGGGTCAAGGACTTTTATTTTCCTATAGATGTCATTGTCCTTGACATGGAAGTACCTGAGGATATCCAAAAGACACCTATCATATTAAGAAGACCTTTCTTAGCTATAGCCAAGGTGAAGGTGAATATAAATTGTGAGGAGGGCCTTATAGAGTTGAAATTTGGAGATCAAAGGATAAAAGTTGATATTTTTCAAGCCCAAAGGGGACCATCTTGTAGCTTAATGGAGGAAATCTGCTCTTTGGATTCACTGGACAAGTTGGTTGAGGATACACTGATTGATTCATTGACCTTAGAACCTGAATTCCCTTCTACCTCTGACTTGACTCTTCCTGAGGCACCAACCTTAGAAACTGATGAATTACCTCCAATCCCTTTAGTGTTAGCGATGGGGAAGGTAGAGCTGGGACTCAAGGGGGAGGCATTGCAGGTGGCAAGGGTCGAGTGAGGAATGAGAGCACCCTAGGGCTTGCGACTGTGGTCTCATATATTGAGAAGTGAGGATGGTGAAGGCACTATGAGGAGCACTGGGATCAGAGTCGAGTTGGGCACGAGGCGCATAAGGGTCGTAGATCGTCATGTAACAAAGAGAGGTTCATGAGGAGAGGAGGGTGCGTTGTGTGTGCGTGGGTGTTCTTTTTGTGTTGGGCCCAAATGTGGAGAGGTTTTGGGCCATAGAAAAATAAGATGGGTGTGGGCTGTATTGAGTGTGTGTGTGGGTGTGTTGATTGAGAAAGGGAGAGAGAGAGAGAGGTGTGTATGCAATGTATTTATTCCTAGAACAACAAAATGTAAATAATTATTTATAAACATAACAGATCATGAAATGAAATAAAATGTATGCAACCATGAATTAAAATGCATGTAGCTAATCTATCATTAAATGAAGATATTCACAATCCTAAAATGTGGAGACCTACAAACTTAGCCCTATAAATAGTCCATTGAAATAGACTCATCAAATGTCCTAATGCTTAAGTTTTTTTAATCCCAAGCAAAACATTGTGATCATAAGAATAGTGCTCTAGGCTGGAATGTAGAGATCAAGTCACCCTCGTCTACCCAGCCCTAAGAAAATAGGCTCAGAATCTTAAGATGTAGACTCAGAGGCACTTTAGTATCGACTAAAATAAAGACCTCTTCATCCTATAAGATTTCAATCAGTCGTTGTTTTAGGTTGCAAACAAAGGTTTCTTCTACTCAGCCTACCGAAGGGTTTGTTGATCCCAGAAGTTAAAGCATCTGTGCATATGTGCAATATGGTCTTTATTCAGCTTGCAGGTGTATTAGATAAGAGAGAAGGAAATGATGTTTTTGCAATTTTTTTTGTTATCCCTTTAAGTCCAACCTTGGATTGACCCTCAACACGATTTTTGTCGAATTCATCGCTCCCATCACTACAACTTGAAGGATTCCTTGGCATTCGATGCTTCGTGATAGCATCGCCATGGCAACCCCAAGAACCCATAGCTATCGACACTTTTGGATAGTGGCTCTTTGGGAGTGGCTCCCAAGATCCAACCAGGTGAAGTCTTAGTGACCTCCTTCCTCGCATACACTAACCAACCCTTGGGTTGGTGTAGCTAGCTAGACAAGGCTAAGGCCCTGTTAATCAGATGGTCCTTATGACTAGATGACAGGATTTTTCGTTTTGGGTTCGAATTCCTGAAAAAAAATTCATTGAGAACTGACTGAAAGTGATTCCTGCCTCTTAAGCTAAACCAGCCAATCTGGTTACGAGGGGACTAAGGGGAAGGTTCTTCCTTCGGCTCGCGCCTTTGGTTCCATTGACCTCTAAGATGCGGTCGTTTGACACTACCCCGCAAACTTAGTCACCAGGTTTGACCATAGAGGTTGAAAACACCTAATAGTATGACAACGAATTCGAGTTGATTTTGTGTTTTAGAATTTATTTTAACCCTTTTTTTCTTCACTAGGGTTTGGAGTGAGTGGCCAACAAGGTGACCAGGCTCACGGGCTAAACACTAGACCTAACTAAGTCTAGGTTAGCTCAAGTGTGGTCTCTAGAAATTTGACCCTAAGGGTTCAGCCTAGGGTTCGTGCAATTTCTAAGGCTTCAGTAGACCACAAGAATTGAACTAGTTCTCTGAACACAAATGGAATCCAAATGAAGTGAAATTTGGTGAATAGATTTCTTTTTCAATTATCTTTTATGAGAATATTTTTTATAATTATTACTGTTTCAACCAAATTTATAGGGATTTTTAAATGTCAGGAGGTCAAATTTGGAATTTTGACCCTGGGTTGATTTTTTTGCTTTGAAACAGTATTAAATGATTTTAAACAATTCAGGAAAAATATGAAAATTAAAGCTAATGAGATCAACTTTCAAACTCCACTGTTTATAGTCAAAATGGATTCACGGATTGTTCGAAATTGATTTTTGAATTTTGAAAAATTTCAAATCTAAGTCAGTTTAATCCTCTTGTATTTTGCAAATTTTTAAAAATTTTGTACTTCAAATTTTTTCAAATAAACGGTGCCATTTGAAAGATGGTTTGAAAATGAAGTACTCATTCGAATTTTAGAATTTTTCGATCACTAATTTTTTGGCAAATGAATTTTTAAGTCAGAAATTAAAGTCTGACCAAATTTGAGTAAGTGGTGGAAAAGCTTTTAAAAAGGTATTTGAAATTTAAATTCCACTTTCCACCGAAAGAGATTTTTTCCTTTTTTTTTCAAATGTTTTTTTTGAGGGATAAAAGTTTTCAATTTTTTTCACTTTTTGTGAAACTAACCTAAGATTCAAACGAAAACCTAATCTAACAGCCTAAAGAAAAAATATTTTGTTGTTTTTTTTTTTTCAAAATATGCAGATTTTTTTTTCTAAAGGAAATTTCTAGGTAAGAAAATAATCTAACCTAGAGTTCGAACAAAATGCCTAAGCTAAGGGAGAGATGTGCACCTGCATTTTTGCACTACGCTTGATGTGTGCGCATATCTCATTTTTCCTGATTTCGTGCACATCCAAAAGAAACAAGCAGAGGAAGATTTGTCACTAAAAGTTTTAGATTGAAAATCAATTATGTTGACTCCTCGGCAATGGTGCTATTTTTTTGACTTGGATCTCGTGTTTTTGAATATGAAAATCGTCGTTATGTTGTAGTATTGTGCGAAATCCGATCAAAATAAAATATTTCTAAAATACGAGTCTTGGAGTCTCGGTCATTCGTCTCTGGGAGGTGTTTAGAAAATGCAAAATAATTTTCGATCTTGTTCGCTTTATTTGCTTAAGATCGCATGTCGGTTTATACTAAGTTACGACATACTGTTGTAATAGAAATATAAAATGAGCGCAGGCAACTGATTATTACGTGAAAGATGGTGTTCCCATCACTATCTATCGGTCTCTATTAGCATTTTTTACAGTGAAAAACTTTATCTAATTACAATAAAATTCTAATTCTCTGAATATTTGCTTTATACATATATACATATATATAAATACCTGTTAGAACTAGTTTTCTGAAAAGCTTCCGTTAAAAATCAAGATTGCCTCCCTACGAATGATCCGGTACTCACCGGAGTTTTATAAATTTATTTGTCGACGTGTTTTCACGCTATACTACAACTAAACAACTTTTAAAACGTGAATTACACGTCGAACAGATAGCACCGCCCATGGCAACCCTTAGAATCCTGGCTTTCGACACTTCGGGATAGTATTGCTCATGGCATTCTATAGCTAAATTCAAGCCCTTGCAATTGACATTTTGAGATAATGTCGCCTATGGCATCTGAACCAGCACAAGGTGCTTCTGTGCCCCCAGTAGGATATTTAGATATCCTAGGAAACAAGCATCGAGACGGTATGCTATATCACATCTTCGAGGGGAGTATTTTTCATTCCTCCACTTTGTACCGGGAACTTGTCTATTCAACTTGTGTCTTCGAGCTATTCTTAAGTCAAATTTTCAGGAAAACATTTTCAAAGCAAAGCACTTTTTGGTATTATTCTTCATTACGCGCACTGAACTCGATCGATGTGTGATTTTTGGGTGCCTAGGTTACCAAGTCTCACAAACCGAAGGGTAGGTAATGGGGCCTAATACTCCCTAAGCCTTCAACTTAATACATCAGCCTCACAACTCCCTCAACCTCTTGAGGGATAGTCTAGATCTTAACAAATACGTGAGTGTTTAAATCCTAACTAGACCCAGTAGACTTAAAGTCGGTACCCCTCACTTATCTCCACTTTAGCACATCAGGACTTAATTCATCATCCGATCCTGCCTAGAACTTGGGTAACTCTTCCATAATCAAATGCTGAGACCAGCACAATTTTTGCACCTTTTCCTCCCTATGTCTCTCTCTTCTTTCTCTTTGTCCTCCTCACTATAATTGCAATTGAGCTCATAAAGATTTCATCTCTATCCTTCTCTTGTCCCTCTTCTTTCTTCTTCTTCTTATTTTTTTCTATGCAATAGAAGTCCTAGTTACATGCATGCAAAATATATATAAATGCTATATACAACCTCAGGTTATACCCCCCCATGCCCAAATCTAACAATGTCTTCATTGGAAAGCAAAAGCAACCTGAGGTAGAGAGTGCTTGGAGCTAAGACTCCTCCAATTTATAGGTGTCCAATACTTGGCCATCAGTAAGAGTACCATACGGTTTCAAACGTTGGCCATTTACCTTGAAAGTCTCACTAGATGAGGGATTCTGGATCTCAGATGCACCGTACGGGAACACCTACATCACTACAAGAAATTAGGGTTTTGGTTACGGTTAAAAACCGTGACCAAATGACTCATAACCATCACCAATTACTGACAGCAAAAGTTGCGTTGCGGAAGGATCTTTGGCGATGGTTCCACGCAAAACTGTTACCAAAGGCTTTGGTAATAGTTCCACCCAAAATCGTCACCAAAGTCGCAGGGTTTTGGTGACGATTTTAGGTGGAACTGTCACTGAAGATCAGGGCTTTGGTGACAGTTCCGTCCAAAATCATCATCGAAGCCCGCCGTTAGCTACGTTCTACAACTTTGGTCATGGGGCTTTGGTGACAGTTTTAGGTGGAACCATCACCGAAGCATAGGGATTTGGTGCCGGTTCCACTTAAAACCGTCACTAAAGCGCACCGTTAGCTAGGCTTTGCAGTTTTGTTCACGAGGCTTTGGTGACGGTTTTAGGTGGAACTGCCATCGAAGCATAGGGCTTTGGTGACGGTTCCACCCAAAACCGTCACCAAGGCCCACCGTTAGCTATGTTCTATAGCTTTAGTCATGGTTATAAACTGTGACTAAAGACTTTTAGTCATAGATGTAGAATCGTGACCGAAGAATGAACTCTGGTCATGGTTAATAACCATGACCAGAGGTTGCCGTGGAAGAAAGAGGGTTCCTTTGGTCACGGTTCCCTAACCGTCACCAATGGGTCATCGTGACCAAAGGTTACCTTTGGTGACAGCTAACCAACCATCAACAAAGATTCTCTTTGGTAAGGCTAGTAAATTTAGCTTTCTTACTACAATTGGGCTAGTTATTGTGCACCAAGGAGGGTCTTTAACAAAATCATATAAGAAGCAAGTATGTCCCAGATAGTAATTTTTGGGAATATATGCCAAAGTCACCAGATTCTTCCTTCATGAAGGCGCTTCTAGCTATAAAAAGTATGCTTTTCAGCAATGTGTTATGGTTAGTTGGAGATGGGGAGAATATAAATATTTGGAGTGATCCATGGTTGAAGGCTGAAGAGTAAAAGTCGATTGGATAGAGTATACTCCAGGAATTAAAGGCGGCAGATTTGATAAATGAACAAAATTAGATCTGGAATGAAGAAAAAATTTCCAGTAGCTTTGACTGTAAGACTGTAGAAAAAATTTTAAGTACTCCAATAGACATGGGACATGACTTACTAATATAGAAACCGCATCCTAATGGGAAGTTCTCAGTTAAGTCTGCATATATGACCTTGCTAAATGAAGAGGGAATCAACTCTAGTCTTACAAAGAAACAAATAGCCTATTGTAAAAAGGTTTGGAATATGAAGGATATAGCTCTGAAAATAAAGTTATTTCTCTTGGAGAGTAGTGACTGATGCTCTGCCTTTAAAGGGAACATTATTGAAAAAATTTCAGCTTGAAGACTCATTGTGCCCCTTTTGTCAAATTGATAAAGAGGATTGGGTGCATATGATTAAAAATCGCCCCTTTGCAAAGGCAATTTGGTTTTATTAGGATATAACAGCATGGCCTGAGCAAGATGGCTGGATGGATGAGATGAAAAAATTAACTGAGCTATTCCAACTGGCAGGGCTCAAAAAAGAACTGATAGTATATTTGTTGCACCCCTTATGGATACATAGATACAAAGTTGTGAGAGAAGGGGAGACTATTTCATTAATGGCAGTATAATTCGGAGTGTGAGGGGTATTTCATCATGTCCCTAAATCAATGCAAGATGTCATATAAACAATCAACATAATGCAAAGGGCATTTCAAATGAAATATTTTTTTTCCTGAGTAGGGCATTTCAAATAAAATTTAGAAATCCAAAATACATCAGGGAAATATAACCTTTTCTATCTTGAACTAAAAATCAACATTGAATTAAGAATAAAATTTCATACTAACCATTGCAGCATCAAATACATAAAGTTCCTCCCCTGAAGGAATGTGAATTGTCTTTGGTACTACTTCACACTTTAGTAGCTTGTTAACAAGGCGAATATTGGCAAATGTTCCTCGACCCATTATCTCATCATTTCCACAGTGGCTTCCATAAGAATTGAAGTCCCTACACTCAACCCCACGTTCAAGGAGGTACTTTGCAGCTGGGTTATCCTTATGAATACTTCCAGCAGGAGAAATGTGATCTGTGGTTATAATATCGCCAAAGTTGAGCAAACAATATGCATCTTTTACTCCATATGTTGACAAGGAGGAGATATTGTCATATTCTTAAAATATGGGGGATCGTGGATGTAAGTTGACTTGGGATCCCATGAGTATAGCTTCGACTCTGGAACTTGTACCTGATTCCACGTTGGGTTGCCCTTTGTGATGGCCTTATAGGTGCTTCTGAACATGTCTGGCAGGACACTAGACTGAACTACTTGCAATTACAGATATCATGCCAAGTTTCAAAAAACCTCATGCCAAGAACGAGCTCCATCCAAAAAAATAGAACTTAAATATTTGGGTGAATTACTACTGGAGCTTCCACTTCCAACTGCATCTGTTGCTGCTATTGCTGCATCTGCTACTGCTGCTGCTGCATCTACATCTCTGCTACTACTATTGCTGCATTTGCTACTACTGCTGCTGCATCTGCATTTGCTACTGCTACTGCTGTATCTGAAAAGGTGACTCTTTATGGAATAAGGATGGAAAAGAAGAAAATATATATAATACCTATTAAGCTCCAAAATCTATCTATCTACCTAGGAAATAGACCACTGAAGGAGGAGCATCTCTGCTGCTGCATTGTTGAGTTGAATGCTCTGAAGGAGGAGCTGAAGGCTGCAAACGAGCACTTGGTTTATCTAGAAAAGGAACAGGTCCAGCAGCAGCAACAGCAAACTTACTTGGGTTCTGCATCATCATGTAATATGTTTGATTAACCATGAAAATTAATTTGCAGCCTACTGTTTAGCAAATCTACTTTTGATACCTTTATTGGCCAGGCTAGCAAATCTACTTGAAAATATCCTGTTGCAGTCCCTATTATACAAACTGAACCACTCTTGACAATGGTCCCATGATGAAGACATTGAGCAGGGTCAAGACCTGCCAAAGGCTCTCTCCCCCTGCAGCAATAGTATATTACTCCTTCCTAGGGAGCAAGAGCACCTCCTAGTGGCCCCATCCTACCCCTCCTGTAGACCAAAAACCACCTTTCTCCTCCTTCACCACTTGCATTCTCCCTAATCCCTCCAAATGTACAATATCCTAAGTTGAGCAAACAATATGCATCTTTTACTCCATGTGGACAAGGAGGAGACATTGTCATATTCTTAAAATATGGGGGATCGTGGATGTAAGTTGACTTGGGATCCCATGAGTATAGCTTCGACTCTGGAACTTGTAGTATGACTCAAGAAAGGGAGAAAGAGGTAGGCAAGGCATGCTTAAGGCGACGATGCGATCCCCTAGGTAAAGAGCCTCACCTTTGAGGCAATGGGTTTGTTCCTTGCTTCACGTAGTTGCTTGGTTGCCTCGAGCGACAACCTCAACAGCATTGACAGGTCATGACCATACAATTGTTTTTCCTTGTTCTTGGCTAAATGAAGATCTCATACACATCTATGGTGGCAAATTATATGTAAATTTCACCACTAGCCATATTGAATATGATGGATGCATATTTTTGAAAGGGTTGAATCCATCACTTGCAAGACCAAGCCTAACATTACGTGTTTCCTCTGCAAATAGAGCATGTTTGTTATCAAATGCAGCCCACTCGTCAGAATTTGTCGGATGACGCATAAGTCTATCTCATGATTTGTTATTATGATGCCATGTTATCCACTTTGCAGTCTTACTCGACATAAAAAGACGTAGCCTAGGAATCAGAGGAAAGTAATGCAGTACCTTCCTTGATCGTTTCTTCCCTCGTGCATTTGAATAGGTATTTTCTTCATATCTTCCTTCTCTACATTACAGGCAACTATTCAAGAATGCATTTTCTTTAGTGTACAACATACAGTCATTCTTACAAGCATCAATCTTTTCACACTTCAAGCCAAGTACGCGAAACTGTTTCTTCATATCATACCACGACTGAGGAAAATCATTGGGATTATTTAACAATTCTTCTATGAATTTAAGGACATCAGACATTAACTTAGATATTTCCTTATTCATCACTTTAATTTGAAACATTCTCAAAAGAAATGACAACCTTAACATGGAATTAATTCCATGAGCAATGGGTTCCTCTACTGCCTTCAGTGCATCATAAGAATTATTACAATCTCCAAACATATTATCATTATCATGACTATCAACATTTGCAGCTCTCATCTCTTGTAACATCTCTGCAACATTATCACCTCCAATAGCTTCAATGCGATTCTCAACATCATTATCAATAGAAGGATAAGTGATTTCTTCTCTATGTGAGGTTTAGACTATGTAGTGAGGCCACCAACCAGTATAAATTAGATGCTCAAGTACAGTGTTACGATCATACCTAAATCCATTTAAACAACTTTTGCATGGACAACAAATTCTCTCGTAGAAATCTCATCTTCTATATTGCTTCCTATCTTCATGGAATGCCCAGTCTAAGAATGAAATCACTCCGCTCTTATATCAAAAATAATTAGAAATCCTCAAACCAATACAAGGCTTATCTATGGAAACCTATAATCAAATAAACCCATAAACAATGAAAGTAAGTTACATAAAGAAACATCAGATATTTAACACCTAAGTTGTGATCAAATTTAAGGTGCTTCTCCAGTATATCCGCAAGATTAACCTCAACTAGATTTCTTTAACACTCAATTTAAGGTGCTTAAGAAACCTTGGTAAGTTTAGTTAGTATACCAGAGAAGAGCATAATGATGTCACCGAGATTTCTCCAAACACAGATTACATGTAACAAATAACACCTAAGTTGTGATCAAATCTTCAAGAACCTTCCTTAGTTCGGCACCTTACTGAACTAAGGAAGATCAAGACTTATGACATATTATAAAGACAATACATCATGCATGTATGTGAGATACACATACATTAATGCATTGTCCATATGATATGATTATAAGTCTTGAATGACCATGTATATTAATACAATTTTGCCTACTCTTTCAAGTTGTACCCTAAGGGTTATATTTCTTATTGTTTGTCATTAAGTGCATCTAAGGTTGTGCAAGTGTGGATATCTACAAATTGCATAAATAAATACTAACAAAGAAAAGAACATTAATAACATAAGTCAGTATCATAAACGTACTACTACCAAGAATCGAATATCTTTTTAGTCAATTTTGAAGTAGATTCGGTCAAGATCTACTTATTAAAAGGATGATTATATGAATTCTTATTTAGAATAATATGGCAACTGGACCTAAATTAAAACATCAAAGATTGTTTAACCCTCTCAAGCGTAACACCTCCCATGCCAGTTTGCCCATCCATGTTGAGCCACCAGTTTACCTAACTCAACCTATCCTACTTAACCTAGAAAATGATGCTCCTCTCTTCCACCCTCTCTTCCCAACATTTACGATTCTATTGAGATAATATAAATGTAGCAATAACATTCATAAACTTTCAAAAGTTCATGATTTACATCAGGGAAAGAAAACAAAGGAAACAAGTTGTTTTGTTTTAATTGACCAAAAGAACCCAACCAAATTAAGAAGAATTTTAATTGTATCAAATGATAGGATAAGCTTTTTAGAATAGTGGACACTTGGATCATATTACGTGAACTTCAGGGAAAATTGTGTTCAGACCTTGTAGGCAAGATCAATTTTTATTTGCATCCAATACATGATTATAAGACAGATACCCTTTACCCACATAATATTAGATGCGTGGTCCACCCTAATGCATATCAAAAGATCTAAGTCAATTTGTCTTTTTTCTTCTATTGTCCAGACACTCTTCCATAACCTTATCGACGCGGCCAAGGAACATTGCCTAGATCCAAGCTCGGAATTACATGAAGGGCCACACTTTAAAGGATCTAAGCTTGAAAATAATTACAAACCTCTTCAATTGGGTCACATTTATGTAAACTCAACTCTTACTGAATGCAGTAGTGAAAAAACTTAAAGCCTCATTTAATAAAGGTTTAAAGTTCAAAACTAGACAAAGTTTAGATAGATGTATGGTTTAAAAGTGATGAAGTATGTGATGGATCAGTAAATGATAGAAGTGATGATTAAATTCTTATATTATTCTTTTTTTGTGTTTTCTTTTGTATTACGACTAGATTAACGAAAATAGATACAATATATAAGTGGATATGATGCAAGTAATTTTTGTTTTCATTTGTAATAAAAATTTGTCAAGGTAGATGTAAAGTATACTTTGAGATGATGAAAGTAAGAATAAAAAAAAAATTATATGATGTCCCTTAATACCATATATTATTCATTTATGCAGTAACTACCCTTGAGGTGAAAGATAATGCCTCCTTTTTAATTCTATGACAAATGGACCTGTAGGAGCTGACCAACAATGCCTGCATCTTCCTTCAGTCCCCAAGTTAAATGAACATTATAAGTATCCAAGCTTGCAATCATATTCCTTACATACGCCTCCTTGTTGCCACCCAACTTAACAGCCATTCATAGAGACATCACACCTTGACACCCACCTCTTAGCACACAATAACCATGCATATGATTATCAACTCACGAGAGATGGTCAAAAAGGCCACCGACAATTTTAATTACTTCTTTGCAGAATGTTCCATTTCTCATGGCTAACACTTTTTTTTTTGTAGGCTGTAAGCTTCGATTCCTGTCTTTGCATGGATCAATGGCATAACATTTTAAGTAGACCGCATGTTTGACTCTTCCATTAACAGCTTTGGAGGTACCATCTAGATTCCTCCCCTCTGGAATCAGCTCCAACCAATGGAGATCTCCCCTCCTCCCATCACAATCTCCCTTAGCCTTTCGCCTCCCCCCCCTCGACCCTCCACCACCCGCGCATTGCAGTTGATCTACTGGAACTTTATTCCCTTATACTTTACACCTCATTAATTACATGATACATCCATCCACTACGTCCACCAATTAACAACCCCCCTTGGAGATATTTAAAAGCACACACACACCACCAAATAACAGCAATAAAAGAATCAAACACACAGAGCCTTGTAAAGACCTAAGATTGGAAACTCATCATGTGACCTCAAGAAAACTAGAAGAGAAAAAAAAAAGAAGGCAACAAGAGGATTTCCTTTTGGTCATGAGCAATAAACACCCTCTTCTTCTTCATCTCCACACTAACAAAACACACCATGGGTAAAGGGATTAACCATCTAATAATGGTCTGGTATGTGGCAAAACTGCCATGATGTAGATAAGATTATCTAAGAAGCTTCCTAGATGCATGTTGTTTATGACCAAAAAAAGCTTCCTAGTTTCAAAACTTGTTGGCATACTATCAAACACCTGGCATGCGTGTAAACCCTTGAGCCAATCCAAGGTCAATAGATCTCGTTGAGCCACCCCGCAACCAATAGATCCACCAAGTATTGCAACAACAATAATAACAGGAGATCAAGAGAAGTGGAGTTGGAGGAGGTATGAAATAAGCGAATAAATAAAATGAAGGAAGAGTGGTGGATTAACCCTACATGTAGCAGCAGCAGTGGTAATGGAGGTGCTGCTAGGGAAGATGAGGGAGGGAGAGAGGTAGCGGTCTTGAGGTGGAGGAGACGTGCTGCTGGGGAGGGGATGGTGAGGGGAGGCGACTTCGTCGGGAGAGGGAAGGGGGTTGGGGATGGTTTGGGGAGGTGTCGTCGTCGGGGATTCAGTTGGAGAGTTGAGGGAGGGGGAAGGTAATGGCAGCGGGAGTTGGTTTTCGGTGGTGATCTTAAGGGGTAGGCGAGGTGCTACTGGCGACCTTGAGGGGGAGTCAGGAGAAGCACCATCGTTGGGAGAGGGAGGGGGGTAGGCGATGGTCAGGGGGGCTGATGCCGTCGAGGAGGGGGCCGGGGAGTTGGGGGAGGGGGAAAGTGATGGGGGCAGGATGGGTTTTTGGGGAAGTCGGCATCGAGGAATTTCGAAGGAGGGTGCGCAGGAGGGATGGAAAAATTTTGAAATTATCGCCAAAGGGAAATGTGGGAGAGGGTGGGTAGGCGAGGGAAGGCCATGGTGATGGTTTCACTTGAACCCATCACCAAAGGGATATGCCGGAGAGGGTGCACTCACGAGGGAAGGTTATGGTGATGGTTCCACTTGAAACCGTCACCAAAGGGAATGATATGGTCACGATTTCACTTGGAACTGTCACCAAAGGTATCCTATGGTCACGATCCCACTTGGAACCGTCACCAAAGCAGAAAGCAAATCTCACTCTCCCTCTATGATCACAATTTTGAGTGGAACTGTCACCATAGGTTACTTTTGGTGACAGTTCCGAAAATCATCACCAAATATCCATCACCAATTCTCCCTTTCCTAGTAGTGCATGACAGTGTATGGCCCATCCCAACAGGACTTAAGTTTCCCAGGGAATAGCTTGAGCTTAGAGTTGAACATCCAAACCCATTGGTTGGGCTCAAAGGTTTTGCGGAGGATGTGTTTATCGTGAAAGACCTTAGTGCTCTCTTTATAAGCTTGAGTAGTCTCATAAACCTCATTCCTCAATTCTTCAAGCTCAGCCAGTTCTAATAAGTGTGCTTTGCCTGCATTCTCGAGATCCATGTTGACGTTCTTAATAACCCAATAAGCTCTATGCTAAATCTCAACAGGCAAATGGCAGGCTTTGCCATACACTATACGAAAGGGAGACATACTCAAGGGTATCTTATAAGTAGTTCTGTAAGCCCATAGTGCATCATCAAGTTTCTTCGACCAATCTTTCCTGTTGGGTCTTACAGTTTTCTCCCTATTGGACACTTCAACCTATCCACTCGTCTACAGGTGATATATGGTGGCTACCTTGTGGGTGACATCAAGACTTTTGAGTAAATAGGTGAAGTGTGCATTCCTGAAATGAGGTCTCCCATCACTAATGATCATCCTTGGGTAGCCAAATCGGGAAATGATATTGGCCTTAACAAAATTCAGGACCACGGAGTGATCGTTGGTCTTAGTTGGAGTAACCTCTATCCACTTTGACACATAATCAATTGCATAAGGATATATTCATAGCCGTGAGACAATGGGAAAGGGCCCATAAAATCTATGCCCTAGACGTCGAATATCTCGATCGGAAGAATATGTTGCTGGGGCATCTCATCTCGCTCCCCGATCGTTCTGGTTTGTTGACAACAAAGACATGTTGCCACATAAGTATGTGTGTCCTTGAAAAGTGAGGGCCACCAAAAACTAGACTGGAGAACCTTATACACAGTTTTCTTTGCACTAAAGTGTCCTCCACAGTGCAGTTTGTGATAGAAATTCAAGACACTCTTTTGTTCCTCCTCTGGAACACACCTACGTAAGACTTGATCATAGCCTATTCTAAAGAGCTCAGGGTCCTCCCAGTGATAATACTTAGTGTCAACAAGAAATCTATCACGCTTTTGCTTATTCCACGTACTGGGGGTTTCACCAGTGACTAAGTAGTTGACGACATCAGCATACCAAGGTGTCATTGGCTGTAACGCCATCACTGTTTTGTCAGGAAAGGTGTCATGAATGTCCCCTGACAGGGTTGATGCCTCAACTTGGATACTGGATAAATGATCAGCAACTACATTTTTGACCCCTTTCTTGTCACGGATATCAAGGTCGAACTCCTGTAGTAACAGAATCCATCTAATCAGCTTAGATTTGGTGTCCTTCTTAGCGAGCGAATGCTTCAAGGCCGAATGATCAGTATATACCACAACCTTAGATCCTAGAAGATAAGACCTAAACTTCTCTAGAGCAAATACTACCGTAAGTTCTTTTTCTGTTACAGTGTAGTTTTGCTATGGATCAGTAAGGGTCTTGCTAGCATAGTACAACAAATGAGGCTTTCTATCAACCCTTTGACCAAGGATCGCTCCCACGGTAAAATCTGAGGCATCACACATCAACTCAAATGGGAGAGTCCAATTAGGTACTTGCAAGATAAGCATGGTTATGAGGTACTCCTTAAAGACTTGGAAGGCCTCAGCACATTTTGCATTAAAAACGAAGGCAATATCCTTCTCCAATAAGTCGCAAAGTGGCCTAGAAATCTTGCTAAAGTTTTTAATGAAATGCCTATAAAAGCCAGTATGGCCTAGGAATGATCGGATCTACTTGACATTGGTGGGCGGTGGAAGCTTTGAAATGGACTCAACCTTGGCTTTATTCACTTCTAAACCTCTCTCAGAGACTACATGCCCAAGAACAATGCCTTGCTGAACCATAAAATGGCTTTTCTCCCAACTGAGCACCAATCCTGTCTCTTCGCACTAGGTGAGAACTTTTTCTAAATGCGAGAGATAGTGGTCAAATGACGAGTCTTATATGGAAAAGTCATCCATGAAAACCTCTACAAACTCGTCAATCATGTCCAAAAAGATAGACATCATACACCATTGAAATGTTTCCAAAGCATTACATAGTCCAAATGGCATCCAGCGGAAAGCAAATGTGCTATAAGGACTCGTGAAAGTAGTACGCTCTTGGTTGTTTGGAAAGACAGCAATCTAATTGTACCCAAAATATCCATCTAGAAAATAGAAGTATTTATTCCCCACCAATCTCTCTAGTATCTGATCAATACATGACAGGGGGAAGAGGTGTTTCCAGGTAGTGGTGTTAAGGCGATGGTATTCTATGCATACCCTCCAACCTATTGTGGGTCGGGTGGTGACTTGCTCCCCTTTTTCATTGGTTTCCATCGTGAATCCTGCCTTTTTAGGCACCATGTGAATTAGACTGACCGATTTACTATCAGAAATGTGGTAGATTATCCCCGCATCCAACCGTTTTAAAATTTCTTTCTTCATACTTCCTTTATGTTGGGATTTAACCATCGCTACATATCTTGGAAGGGTTTTACAGAGTTTATGTAAATGTGATGCATGTAGAGAGTCAAGTCAACCCCTTTGATGTCAGCTATAGTCCAAGCAATGGCTTCCTTGTGTTGTCTTAGGCATTAAATCAATGCTCCCTCTTGTGTCATAGATAGAGCAGTCGAGATGATGACAGGGAGCATATCATTGGGCCTAAGGAAAACATATTTGAGGGTCTCTAGAAGTGGTTTAAGCTCTAAGTCGAGAGCTTTCTGAATCAAGGGAAGTATGTGCGATGTCCTTGCCTCTGGTAGCGAATCTACCTTGATTGTCCATGGTGGGGAAAGGGACTCAGCTTTGACACCCAACAGCTCTTCTAATTTTGGCATATCTTCCTCTCCTTCAAGATTTGGGGTATGGTCTTTAGAAATGACCATTTAGAGGGGATCATCACACAAAAGAGCTAGTGTTGTCTCCTCAACAATTTCATTGATCATCTCGATTTGGGAACAATCCTCCAATTCGAGTTGTTTATAGGCATCAAACACATTCAGCCAAATTTTTCAATTCCCAAAGCCCATCTTGAGCGCCCTTGATTTGCAATTGATGGACGTGTTGGCCATAACAGAAAAGGGACACACTAAGATAATTGAAGGTCTGGTGGGCATGTTGGATGGGTCAGTGTCCAATATCAAAAGGTCAATGGGAAAGAAACCCTCCACTCTCACCATGACATCTTCTAAAAGCCTGCGTTGTGTCTTCAGCGATCTACTAGCTACTTGGAGGATAACAGGACTAGGCTTCAATTCACCTCCTCCTAATAGCTCATAGACCGAGCTCGAGAATATATTAACCCCCACGCCCAGATCAAGGAGAGCCTTATTGATGCGTTGGTCTCTAATGACCATAGAAATATATGGGGCTCCTGGGTTCTTCATTTTAGGGGGTGTACCTTGTTGTAGGACTGAGATAGATAGGTCGGGTAGGATGACCTTTGCCTGGACTTGTTTCCTTCATTTTCTCTTTTGCATGCACAGGTCCTTCAGAAATTTAGCATAGGATGAGATTTGCTTGATAGCATCCAATAGAGGTTAGTTAATGTGAACTTACTTGAATGTCTCCATTATTTCTTCCATCTTATCTTTGGCTCCAGATTAGCCAGCAAAATGTGCCTCAGGGGTGGATAAGTGCTCAGGAAAGGGCACTCTTGGCCTCTGGGTGGAGGGGTTGTCATGGTGAGATAGGGTGGAATGAGGACAACATCCTTCGAATGGGTGATTTCAAGTGAGGAGGAGTTGAGTGGCTCTTCCTCGGTGGATGTGTAAGTGATCGTCGGGTTGGTAGGAGGGGTGACTGTAGGAGTGAATTAAGGTTTGGAGAGTTATTTGCCACTCCTTAGAACGATCACAGCCTTAGCATGCTCCCTTATGAAGGGCCCTTTACCCTTAGGATTCTCCTCAGATGAGTTGGGCAACTTCCCAGGATCACGTTGTCTAACAGTCTCAACAAGATGGCCAATTTGAGATTGTATTTCTTGGATTGCCTTATTTCAAGATTGAATGATCATACTCTGATTTTCTTGCATGGTCTTCATCATAGCTTTAAGGTCATCCATCATAGAATTATTAGGTTGAGGAGCAGGCTGGAATTGTTGTGCCTGAAAGGGTTGGGTGGGTTGGGCTCTTGAATTCTCCGAGTTTGCAGCATCTCCTTGTTTCCATGAGAAATTGGGATGGTTTCTCCACCCAAGATTGTGGGTGTTTCCAAAAGGGTTGTTCCTGGGAGGTCAATGAAATCCTTGGGCAGCATTCAGGTCTATCTACACTAATTCGGGAAATTGATTAGCCAAATGGCACTCAACAGTGGAGTCAAGAGTGCTTTGGCAAATGGAGCATTCAGAAAGAGCCTGGACTTGGGAAGCTAATTGCGGGAATGTGTCGGGGTTTGTCATGAGTCTTTCAAAGTTCTGGTTCCACAAATGGATTTGGAAGGCTAAATTCTGAGTAGCCCCATCTTCACTAGCTTCTGCTGTCTTTTGGAGGATGGAAGGTTTTCTATCCTGATAAGCTGAGGTCAAGTGGATAGAATTGTCACTCAGTGACTCAAATAATGTCTAGGCCCCATCCTCTGTTTTGGTAAGAAGGGTTCTTGCATAAACAACATCGATTGTTTGCCTATGCCTATCAGGTAGTCCAGCATAAAACCTCTACCAATTGCCATTTGGGTACTTGATGATGGGAGCATAATCGAATCATATCATTGAAGTACTTCCAAGTCTCATGGAATTGTTCCCCATCTAATTGAGTAAAACTCATGATCTCCCTCCTGAAGTGGTTGGTTTTGCTCATTGGGAAGTATTTCTTCAAGAATTCTCCCTTAAGAGCATTCCAATCATTCACCCTTACATCCGAGGTGTGATACCAGGGTGTTGCCTTGTCCTTAAGGGAGAAGGGAAAGAGGGTCCTCATCAAAGCTTCATCAGTAAAGTTATGAAATTTCACCATGGTGCAGACCTCGGTGAATTCCTCTAAATGCTGGTAAGGGTCCTCCCTAGTAGTACTATAAAAGGAGGGCAACAAGGATATGGTACTGCTCATGATCTCGTATGGATTATCCCCTATCGGTCGTCTCAGTGCTTGAGTGGGTTGGTTGGTCGGAATGAAGTAGTCCCTCAAGGTCCTTTGTTGATTTACTCCTTGATCAACCATTTCTTCCCTCTTTTCTCTTTGGTGGGCTCTCTTAAGGATTCTCTCAGGCTCAGGATCAAACACTAAACTACTCTTAAGAGAGCATCTACCAAGCATACAATATCTACCAATCACAATTCAAGTTCTTGCCAATTGAGTAAGTGAAGCCTCCGCTCAACAGATTGGTCGAAAAGGGTCATGGCAATGTCGCTCCGTTCCCACATAAGTGGTATAAGAGGAAAGTGGTGACTTGAGATCTTGACCAACTCTGTTTTGAGGGGCTAAGGTAGAATCGGTTGATATAGATGGTCAAATAAGTTATTCAATGCAGTTATGCGACCTAAGCCAACCTTTGAGTGCCCTAGGACCTATACCTTTCTTCAATGATACTCTCAAGTGATCTAGTGAGAAGTTATTCCAAGGACGAAACTAGGGGATGCGAGTAGGGCAAACCCTTCCTTTAAGGTGATGCAAATGAGATGCCTCTTAACTATTCTTTTGTTCCTTTAAAGGGTGTCCCCCTCCTCGAAGTATCAAAACACTTGGTCACAGGGTAGTTCCACTACCACAAAGTGAAATAGGAGGGTCTGCACCGATAAAGGGATCAGTGCCTATAGCCTTAATGGGCCGAGACTTAGTGTGGTTCCTAGTGTGCGTGCTTAGTGTTAGAAGTGTGCATCACACCGCAAATCAATTTGATTTTGAGAAGAATCACACACAAGTCCCTTTTGATCAGATTAAATGTGATTTTGATTTTAAGGTCGAATCTAATTAGCAGTCTCAATTTCAATTAGGCAGCCACTAAATTAGGTCAATTCAATCAATTTGGTGGTCTTGAGATTTAATCCACATACAATGTGTGAACAGGAGCTGGATGCAAAGATAGAACAATATACCTGATTCTAGCAATCTTCATACAGATATGTACGCAATGCAAGGAAAGAGATCTAGTATGCTGCTGAATCACCCCTAAATGTGCACGCCTAAGGGTATGCAACTCCTAAACAAGCAGCTCCATTTTTTTGTCGTTTTCTTTTTAGAGCAAGCAGGCAGAAACTAAATCGTTTACACATAAAGAAATAGCCCTAGTTGCTAAAGATAGTGGGGACAGACCCCCAAAAATTAGCCCCGATGCTACAAGAGCGAGAAGACTGAAATGAAATAAATTCGATGACAAATGAGAGTCCCTTGTGAAAGTGGGATCCAGGTCTCCTCTTCACATCCTCTCTGCATGTGTCTACGTCACTCAAGGTCGACGTAAGTCGCTCAATTGCGCCTATCATCTCGTCAAATTCCTTGCACGAAAAAAAATAATGTGCACTTATCAATGTGCACCTCAGAATAATCCCAAAATATAATCATGAAAATCTATTACATCTGTTGCCTCCCCAGCTACAACTACATTTGAACGAGAAATTTCGCTTGTTAGAAAAATACATCGTTGTAATAATGTAAATTGTGGTGAAAAAATCCCAGATCAAAAATATATATCAGTGAAAACTAACCATGGTGGATTAGGTTGTATCCACATGGAGGAACCGCAATAAATTTACGAATACTTTCCTCTTATATTCGCCCAATCATGTACGAAATCCGTGCCCAAATCCAATGCGAAATGAGGTAAAAGGAAGAAAATGCGAGGGCTATGTGCATAATTTTCCTTCAATAAAATAACACACAATGTCATGTAATGTAATTAGACTTCAAGACATTGGGCTTTCTCCTTTAGGCCATGCGAATGCTTGATGATATTTTATGCATGCATGTTAAGAATCTAATTCAACATATAAAGAGTTGAGTGCATGAGAGAAATAGAGGGGAAACTTAAGGTCATTCATGCAATTTCAGTTCATTAAAATAATCAAATCCAAAATTCAGGAGTTGGCAATGGCAATAATCGTATCCTCATGAGGTTGTGGCTAGCCTTGGGAAGCTCACCGGAGGTAGAGGAGCGTGAGGCCAATCTGATGGTGGTGGTGGTGCATCGAATGGTGGCCGATGGTTGCCAGTTGGAGGAGAGTATGCCACCCCCGGTGGCTGGTTTCGGGCGTGTGCATAGGGCACGGTTGGCTCGTTGGAGGGTATGGTTGAGCTCATGATGGTGTGGCGAGTCTGATGGAGTTCCCGATGCGAAGGATCGAAGTTGGATTTGCCAGCTGCATAGAGATGTTGATGAGCAGCTTTGGGTGCTCTTCAACGACAAAGAAGAAGAGGAAGAGGTCGAGCCATCCACGGCCTATGGTGGTTCCTATGGGAACGCACGAGCGATGGTGGCCACGTAATGAGGGCGTGTAGGCATCGGAGGTAGCTGCGCATGGTTGTGCGAACGCGCTAGTGGCAGTGCTAGGCTGCTGCACGTGGTGGGAGTGGTTAGCGAGGGTGAGGGCACGCACGGCTGCAGGCGTGCGAGATAGGTGGTGCCAGGGGCGAAGCCTGTGCGGTGGTCGTCGAGGAGGCTGGCCGCATGTGAGGCTGATGGCTACGTGCGGGAGTGTGGACGCACGAGGATGTTGATGATAGAAAGGAGAAGCAGGTAGTCATGCTAGAGGGAAGCACACAGTCACGCGAGGGTGGTCGTGCAGGCCACGCGTGGAAGGTGGAGGTGGCACCTCTTTTGGGGCTGGCGGTGGTAGCGCGGGAGGAGGATGATGACATCATAGTCGATGGTCGCTGTCGAGGAGTGCAGTGTCGGAGGTCACGATGGTGAGGAGGTGCGTCGAGGATGGAGTCGCAGTGGTGGACGTTGTGATGGTGCAGTGGCGGTTGCGATTTCGTGGAGAATGTACGGTGCTGGAAGGAAGATGATCCCCTACTTCCTCCATGAGCTTATTTATAACGAGAGAAAATAAGAGAATGAGAGAGATATTTGATGACAGAGAGTTTCTTTTTTTTGTAAGGGAGATTGACAAAGACCAAAGAGGCAAGAGAGATTCAACGAGATTTTAGAATTTAATGGAACCAAATATGAACTCACCCCTGTGTTTCTTATTTTAGCAAGATCTCTCATTGATTCCGTTCACAACAAACTTCTCATAATTCATATGTAAGATGTTATTTCGAATTATCCCATGCAATAAGTGCAACATGTACTTCATCAAGGGATTATGCACGACTCCATTACTTTCCTCTGTATTATATACTTAAAGTCTCCTTTAATCTTATAATTAATTGTTCTTAGGTGCACTTAATGTCTATTTGATGGGAACACTATCATGAGCCCTAACGAGCCTAATTTGGTTTGATAAAGTTGATAAAAGCTCCTACATAACCATCAGAGGGTCCTATGTGCATTCTATTCAGTTTTAAGAAAAAGAAAACATATGGTTATTTCTGCAATTTTAACTGCATTTCATAAATACAGAATAACCACGGAGAATTCCATGGGTTAATTAAAGGTCAAATGATCATTAATGACTAATAAGAGGGTCCGTGCAGATAGAAATGGGTTTTCGTGCATTTCAAGAATGAATGGACATTCGAAATCCTAATTTCAGACCAACTTAATTAACTGAGGTTCTGGTCAGGATAAAATTCACCTAAACTTTCTAAAAATCGTAGAAAAATATTCTATAAGGTTTGGTATCTTTGATTTGACCATCTGGACCCATTTTGACCTAAATTAGAGTCTTAGAGAGAAAGTTACCCTAATTTGGATTTCTGCATAAATTACCTAGTCAAACTTGGTCAAAATCAAAATCCAACTTCATCATCAGATTGCTTGGGTCCAAATTAGGTTTGTACCAAAATTTGAGCTCAATCAGAGATCATTTCAACCTAGTTTGCATTTTGGTCCATTCAGACTCTTTCTTTCTCACATACACCCCTAACTTTCGAAAATCCTTACAAAGACCACCCTAACATCATTTTCTTCTTCGCATTTGGGTCCCTATCACCATGGCAGGTGTGATCCCATTAGATCCGAGCTTCAATCTCTGATATTGCCTTGATTGATTGACTCTGATAATCCAAATGATAGGAGTAAAGGTGATCCATTTCTTTAAGCCAAATAAATTTAACTCTCTTAGGACTTAGAAGAAATCAGAATAAAAGCAGAAACTTCCTATAGAGTTCTACCACTGTCAAACAAATGCAAATACGGTGGGATCGAGTTTTAGTAGATTCTAGGCCTCAATTTGGACTCCACTACTTTCCTCTGTATTATATACTTAAAGTCTCCTTTAATCTTATAATTAATTGTTCTTAGGCACACTTAATGTCTACTTGATGGAAATACCATCATGAGCCCTAACTAGCCTAATTTGGTCTGATAAAGTTGATAAAAGTTCCTACATAACCATCAGAGGGTCATATATGCATAATATTCTGTTTTGAAAAGAAGATAAGAACATAGGGTTATTTCTACAATTTTAACTGCATTTCATAAGTGCAGAATAACCACGAGGAATTCCAGAGGTTAATTAAAAGTCAAATGGTCATTAATGTCTAATAAGAGGGTCCATGAAAGATAGAAACGGGTTTTTCGTGCATTTCAAGAATTAATGGATATCTGAAATCGTAAAATTGGACCTACTTAACTAACTGAGGTTCTGGTCAGAATAAACTTCACCTAAACCTTCTAAAAATCATAGAAAAATATTCTATAAGGTTTGGTACCTTTGATTTGACCATTGGAATCCATTTTGACCTAAAACAGAGCCTTAGATAGGAAGTTGCCGTAATTTGGGTTTATTCATAAATTACCCAGTCACTTGGTCAAAATTAAAATCCAACTTCACCAACAGATTCCTTGAGTCTAAATTAGGCTTGTACCAAAATTTGGGCTCAATCAAAGATCATTTTGACATAATTTGCATTTTGGTCCATTCAAACTCTTTCTTCCTCGCATACACCCTTGACTTTCGAAAATCCTTACAAAGATCCCCCTAACTTCATTGTCTTCTTCACATTTGGGTCCCTACCGCCATGGCAGGTGTGAACCCATCAGATCCGAGATTCAATCTCTGATTCTGCCTTGATTGATTGACCAATCCCTCTCAAGTTTGGAATTGATGGTCTTGAGGAGTTTCCTGATCAATTAAACCTATTCCCAAGCTCCAAATCCGTCTCAATGGCCTGTGCAAATCCAAGGATTTGAAGAATCCTCCCTGATTTGCAGAGCTTTCAAGCTTGTTTCCATTCTTGAAAGCTTGCCCAATGGCCTATAAAAGACCCCCTTTGGACAACCTCACCTCCTTAGCAAGTTTTTGAGCCAAAAACCTTCTTCTTTCCTCTACCTCCAGCTCGCTTCGAACTTGCTCCAGCGACCTTCTAACTCTGGCATCTTTGCTGGCAGTCACATGATGAGTCCACTTTAGTGGACCATTATTTGGCCAAAGTACTCTTTAATTATCTGTTTATAGTTTCTAATTGATTAGGAGTTATATGGTAATTCATCTTAGTCTACATATAACTTTGTATGTCAATTTTACATTTAATAGCAGATGATATAATAACATATTCTATATGTTTGGATGCAGGCTAGGTATAAGAATCAAACGTTCATTCTGCATCTATGAGACGTCTGGAGATAAGGATGGACGTCTAGGAATTGACAGCTTAAGCTCCTTGATTTTACACTTTTTAAGACATCTGGTGATAAGTTCAAACATCTGATAAAGACTGGCCAGTGTTCGTCTACCGTTCCAACCACTCGTAATCTTCGTGAGTGGTTAGAGAACTTTGTGGCCGAAGGAAAATAGACGAAGACCTTGTCAGAAAAGGAGGCCGGTCATCAACAGAGAACCTTCACCCCCCTCTCGGCGGGGATCTTCATCGCCTCCACCTTCACCACCGTGGCCCTCATGCGTACAATGTGTCAATGGCGTGCACCGTGTTCTAAGCATACTCTTTCGCTCGCCCTCAACCTCCTGTGCATGGTGATAGTGTGCACTTCCTTCCCCCTTAGCCATCCATCGCCACCATCCTCACCACCAACACCATCAGACCACCCCACCTCTTTTTCTTCTTATTCTTCTTCCTCTTCTTCACTAATAGAGGTGAAAAGGAACCCACCGGCCATCCTCGTGTGTGCACCATAGACACACGGCCACGCCTCCCCTGTGCGCACATGCCACCATAGCCCTCACGCGCCCTTGTGTGTGCCCTTGCTTCCCCTTTGCGCGCGCCATCCGTGCCACCCACCGTGCACAGCAACCCAGCAAGTAGGCCTTCTTGTCTTCCTCTTCTTCATTCTCCACCTATTGCATCGAAGGCAAGGAACCCAACACCGCCACCTTCTCCTCGGCTGTCAACGACTCTCCACACAAGTCGCCGACCTTCAACCACCTCTAGTGCACCCTTGCGTGCCAACTGATCTCCGCGCAACCCCCCACTCAACCGCGTGCAACTCCAAGCAGCGGTAGCAGTGCACCACCGCCACACCTCCTCGTCGCCAGTGGCACCTCCAGCCACCTCCGTTCCCCCCGTCACCACCAATGCGAAGGGCAAGATCTGGCCGACCTCCACCTCAAGTAGTAAGGCCTCCGATGCTCCTTCCCATGCACGAAGAGGAGAGAGGGAAAAACCTCTATTCTTCACCTCATTAAAATTTACTCACATTGCCATTGCCATTACCCTATTCATTTATTTAAAGACTTAATTTATTGAGAGCAATTTGGATGAACCTCCCCCTATTCTTCATAAATTATTTATGGTTGAGTATCTCATAAATTATATAGAGTTTGTCACATTGATTACAGCGAACATGGAATCTTTTATTGGAAATTAGTATTTACGTTGATTACCATTACCAAGATCATTTTTAATAGAATATTATATGGTGGTGATTTTGCATGTGAACACATACTTTAGTAATTAATTGTTTAGACTGAGAACTTATGTTGGAAATAAGTTGTATACGAATCTATTGAGATTTCCGAATAAAGAGACACCACTCACAAGTTTAATAGGCTAATTCCTCCATGTGAAGACGACCTAACTATTTTCGTGGTTATATTATGAATTATTAAATGTTTTGATATTCGATTTTCCACCACAAAGTTTTACGATGACATGTCATTTCATGTTTAAAATTTCATCAAAAGCAAAGATCGACTCGTCAAATGGTGCCATTGTCGGGGAGGAAATGTGACTATTAATTTTTTTAGGAAATTTATGTTATTTTTATGCTATTTCTGAAGCTTTTTTGAATGGCTAACCTTGTTTCTATTTGCATGCAAAAACGAACGAACACAACGGGAGCGCATGATGAAGATGATATTTTTGGTGGACCTTAACGCCACCTAGAGGGCAGTAATAGGAGCACGTGGGCCTTGATCCCACACGTGTAGGAGGATTGGCGACTGAAGACTTGTTTGCTTCTTTTAGATTTAGATCAGGCTAGATAAACATTAGATATTTAAATTTCTATCTTGTGGACCCGTGCTGGGCATTTTTGGGAACGTGTTCCTAGTGCTTTTTATTGCTTATCGCTCTTGTATGCGGGAGCATCTTTTCAGGAGCGTGTTCCCATCTTATTTAGATTATAGGTTTATTTGAATTGTTTCAATTGCATGTTAGTTAGTGGGTTAGCTAAATTAGATTAGGTTTGTTTATTTATTATCATTAAAATAATAATAATAATAATTTCAAACTGCCTACTAGAAGTTGCATATCTATAGGGCGACCATCTAGGATTGAATAAGCAGCATCTAGTTTATCTTAATTACATCGCATATATCCCTGCATTGAAGAGAGTGGGAATAATGTGTCTTTTCTTGAGCATCAATTACCTGTCATGCATCTATATTGGACTTAAATCTGAGACCACTAAAGTGTTTTGAATCAAATTAAGTCGGTGGTCACTTTAAGAAATTGAGACTACTAAGAAGTTGGACCTTAAAATCAATGACTTGAAATTATGTGCAAAAGAACTTGTTTGCAAGATTTCAAAATTCAAACTGCATACGTGTATTGCATACCTGAGACACTGTGCACATCACACATAAGGTTACTAGATAAATTTCTACCTCCTCTTTGCACCATAAGGGAAGTTAGTCGGAAATCAACAAGCCTATCCACCAAGTTACTTTGGTTTCTCGTGTGTGGGCTCGATTCGAGACTTCCATCGCTTGCGAGTAGGTTGTAGGCACCAACGAAGGTCGGCCTAGGAAGTGTAACTCTTGCAAAACTTATTTGGCCACCAACTGAATCCTTAATTCTATGACCTAGAATCTACTAAAACTCGATCCCACCGTATTTGCATTTGTTTGACAGTGGTAGAACTCTATAGGAAGTTTCTGCTTTTATTCTGATTTCTTCTAAGTCCTAAGAGAGTTAAATTTATTTGGCTTAAAGAAATGGATCACCTTTACTCCTATCATTTGGATTATCAGAGTCAATACTTCCCATCTTTTAATTAGGATCCCATTCCTCAAGCATATCCATCCTTTGATGGGTACAATGACAATTCACGGGATCAATCGCATTCCTATTCTGGAAGTACTGGCCCAATAACTCCCACTTTTGAGCAGAGCATAGGAGCAGAATTTTCTAGTTTGCAAACACCCAACCCTCCCACCCTTCATGATTTTTTTCATCAAGGTTGGATCGATACCCTTAGGCAACCAGAGCCTGAGACTAACTATCCTCCCCAATCTGACAGTAGCCTCTCCTCTTTTATGATAGAAATTCATAAACAACAAAAGGAAATGATGGAGTCTATGGGAGAGATGTTGAAGAATCGTCAACAATTGAATAAGCAAATTTGTCAGCTTAGGTACTCTCTTACTATTGATTCTGATCCCTACCTGTACAACCATGATCGTCAAAAAGATTCTAAGGAAACAACGGATAATAGGGATCTCGTTTTGAGTAGCTATCACTTAGACTCTCCCCATGAGACACAGCCACTAGAGGAGAACTATCTTATTGATTATCCACCCGAGCTATATTGGAGTCAAAAGAAAGGGAAGATGGTACCACTTGAGGACCTTGACCCCACTGACAGTATTTTTCTTACACCTGATACCCTGGGTCAAGGTCATATTGTTCATGCCACTTCCCTTATTAATCATGTGGTAGAACCCCATTCTACCCTTAGTGAGCCTAAACTCGACCCTCCACTTAGGAGACGAACACCTACCATTCATCATTCTGATGATTTACATGTGCCCAATGAAGGTGATCCTAAGGGAATGGAGGATGAATTGGATCAATTTTAGTCTCAGGGATACAAAGAGTCTTTTAGAGGAGGATGATGACCCAATGGAGGAACTTGAGCATAGAGTTTGGAGTGAATCTTAGGGGGATTATGTGTTATTCGAGGACTTACCCCCTGAGGATATAAATGATCTGGTGAAATCTGGATTCCTTCCTTCTTTTGATTTTGAAAGTCATCCTTCCAAAAATTAGGAAGATAGGGAGTTGATGTTGGAGGAGGACGAGCATAATAGTGAGAAGCCTAAGAGAGACTCTCGGGGACAACACACATCAATTGGGGATTTATGCCCTGAGGAGAATAAAGAATTGAATGATATAGGCTTACTCCAAACCATTAAAACTGATCCTCCTTCAAAAATAATTGAGGATACTGAAGCAACTCCTCTCTTTACTAGTGAATCACATATACATCCCAACAAAAACTTAAGTGAACCAAAAGAATCTAGGGATGAAATTAATGATAATGATTATGTTGCTTCAACCCTGCCATCAAATGAATGTGATTTGGACTCCACCATTGATTCACATATA